>CM019756.1:35877752-36551591 GCA_009761765.1 Phenacoccus solenopsis | reverse complement strand
ATTCCCTCAGGTTATAATGGGCTACGAATCGTGCCGATACATTAGCCTGCTTTATTAAGACCGGCGTTTGGATAGAAAGATCGAATTTCCTTTACCAGACAGAAGACAAAAACGTCTGGTATTTGCTACAATCACATCGAAAATGAATTTGAGCGAAGAAGTTGATTTGGAAGATTATGTTGCTCGTCCCGATAGAATATCTGGAGCTGATATTAACGCCATTTGTCAAGAGGTATACATACTGTATTTATGGTATTTTAAGCCGCGATTGAATTATTAATTCATTATTTTTATCGTTATTTCAGGCTGGAATGCATGCTGTTAGAGAAAATCGTTATATCGTTCTTGCTAAAGACTTTGAAAAAGGTTATAAAAATAATGTCAAGAAGAGTGAATTGGAACACGAGTTTTACAAATAAATTATTTTTAAATTCTTTGTAAAGTATTTATAAGCGTACTAAAATTTTGTTAAAATGTAATTTAGTTAAATAAAAGATTTTTTATCAGTTGAGATACATTTTGTGTTACTAATTTGTTATTATTATTTATTACGAACGCGAGCAATTCATTACAAAGAGGAATGTGTGTTGAAAAAATTGAAGAATATTTTAATTTTTTTTATAATTATTTTTCAAATAAATATGCGTGATAAATTATATTTTGAATTTGTATTAAAGTATTCACAAATTTCGTTCATTCGAAAAAAATTTGACGTATAATGTTCGTAGGTATTTTTGTCAAAAATCACGTAATTTTCGGTCATGGTCTAATATCTCTTGGAAACACCTCCACATTAATCAACGCTGTAATAAATACGCAATCAAGTTAGTAATTATGAATCCGATAATAATTGACACGGTGTATTCTACATCAAGAATTATAATTTCGAAGAGATGATCATAACATTTCACGCCACTCCGATGAAATGTATCCAGTTTGTATTTCTTTATTACTTATTGCATTTTATCTAGATCTAGGTGAATCGCAAATTTATCGTCATTCAAGTACAGTAAGTATAGTAAGTTGATGAGGA
The DNA here is from genome assembly GCA_009761765.1 of Phenacoccus solenopsis. Classification (NCBI taxonomy): domain Eukaryota; kingdom Metazoa; phylum Arthropoda; class Insecta; order Hemiptera; family Pseudococcidae; genus Phenacoccus; species Phenacoccus solenopsis. The sequence continues at coordinate 36,550,558 of CM019756.1, read as the reverse complement.
AAACTGTTGAAATATAAAAGATAATAATTCTATTCAACTTTTTAGGGCGATTACCATGTAGAATGGAAAGAATTCGGTCCATGTCCTGCGGATAAAAGAGGTACTAATGAAATTTTTACTGATATACGTTTAACTAAGAAGCGTCGAAAAACAGAAGTAGTTGGAAACTATACTCTCAGGGTACCTCTAGATGATGGTATATCGGTAATAATAAGTGATTTACTATCTCCTACGATTAAATTTCTTTTTAGCTAATTCACTGAATAATGATAACGACGAGGATTTCATGTTAATTGTTTGCAGATAAATGTCAACTTTGCTATTCTTGGTTCAAATTCTGGGTGGCTTCCAAATGCGTACAGTTTGCCTATACCAAAAGCCTGTTCTACCCAGCTCAATTTACTCAAGCAAGGTTGGGTGGATTTTTTAAAGAGCATGAATATGTCTACAAAATGCCCTATTCCTAAGGTGATTGAATTTTTTTTTCAATTCTTTGATTACTCGAATCTAAATAAATAATTTTAATTTTTTTATTTTAATAGGGAGTATATGAACAAAAGGCTACGATGTTACAAATTTTATGCAAAGCGATTCGTTACCGAAACATTTTATTTTCGGTCGTTATAAAATCATGGTTGAGTACATTAACAAGAATAGGGTAAAAATTGGTTGTACTTATTTGGTGATTAACGTTGTTCCTTTATGGCAGAAAAATAAGGAAGAAGCTTGAAAATAATATCTGTAAATGAGAAAAAATTCTCACTGAAAACTCGAAACTACTCCAACTGAATGATAGGTACCTATAGATCATATGTATCTTTCTTTTTATTGTAATATAATATAATATAATAACGTATGCATATTATAAAATCTTTTTTGAGAAACCAGTAAATTTTTGAACTCATTTTTCTTTCAATTTCCTCTGTACTACTTGGTACTTACTTTCACCTTCACATTGCCACTGATATAATTATAAGATGATTGCATTAGGTACTCTATGCATATTAGGGTGCCACTTATTTTTCGAAGTTCGACTTTTTGGTGAGGACTCCCCCTTAAAATGTTCCTTTGGGCTTCTAATGAAGCCCTAAAAAATTTCAGCCCGAAAAAATAATTTTAACCCGTGGCGACTTGAGCTCAAAGTTTCCAAAAATTTGAAATTTTTCAAAAAAAAAAAAAAATTATTTATCCATTTTTTTTTTTTTTTGTTGTTTAAACCATATGCTTGGCGTACTAAAGACCCCCAAAAATTTAACAGAACAATTTTTCCAAAATTAGGGGGTTACCAAAATTTTTTCATCTTGATGAAAAGTACATAATATTATGTATTTTTATGAATTTATTGAAAATTCGGTAATTCACGAGTCAAGTATGATTTTTATTATCTTCATTTGATGATAATCGAAATGCAATGAGCTATGCATAAAAAATGTATATTTTTAGTAAAGATTTTAACACACCTGGTTTTGTCAATCGCATAAGTTATTCACCTGCGTTGTAGCCAAATTACGGGCGCCAAACTTCCTTCTAAGAGTGATGTGTTAAAAGTTTTGTTTTATAATTTGAGATTTCGTTTATTAAACCTTCAAAAAAGTAAAATTTTAACTGCCGAGGAAGTGATTATGTTTTGGACTAAGGCACGAATTCCCACTCAGAACAAGGATAAAATTATTAAAAAAATTAGCAAACTATATGATGTTTGGAAAGAATTAGTTAAAAATAAATCAAAAACTAATCCAGTATTTAAGCAGAGAGAAAATGATTTTAAAGAATCATTGAACGACCTATTCGACATTGCTTCTGCCAATGCACTTGACATCATGAAAATTCGACACCAATCATTGATCCTGGTCTTCCTTTTTCCCTTTGTTTGCACAAGAATTCTTTGTCTTCATTTTATGCGATTAACAAAACCAGGTGTGTTAAAATCTTTACTAAAATATACATTTTTTATGCAAGCTCATTGCATTTCGATTATCATCAATGAAGATAATAAAATCATACTTGACTCGTGAATTACCGAATTTTCAATAAATTCATAAAAATACATAATATTATGTACTTTCATCAAGATGAAAAAATTTTGGTAACCCCTAATTTTGGAAAAATTGTTCTGTTAAATTTTTGGGGATCTTTAGTACGCCAAGCATATGGTTTAAACAAAAAAAAAAAAAAAAATGGATAAATAATTTTTTTTTTTTTGAAAAATTTCAAATTTTTGGAAACTTTGAGCTCAAGTCGCCACGGGTAAAATTATTTTTCGGGCTGAAATTTTTTAGGCTTCATTAGAAGCCCAAAGAACATTTTAAGGGGAGTCCTCACCAAAAAGTCGAACTTCGAAAAATAAGTGGCACCCTAATGCATATACTCCAGAAGAAATAGGAAAGAAAAAAATTTTTCAATCAAACAGAAAACGTTGAAAACAAGTCGCAGCATTGCATATTGCCAATTCATGAGATATTTTTCGAGTAAAAAAAAACATTCAAGAGAAAAGAATAATTACTAAAATCTATCATCAGATTTGGAGTTAGCTACGTACTCCGAATTAGACTTTTAAACTCGATTTTTTGTAATTAAGTATCAAAAATTCAAAAAATTAATGAGCTACAAGCTTCTTCGCTTTTTTTTAAAAAATGAATTATGTTTTTTTATTCTAAATTAATGAAAAATAACTTTCACTCATATCAATGGCATACAACTTCACTTACATATGTGTTGAAAACATCAAAAAATCTCTAAAATTGATTAGAACAATAGTTAATAATTTTGAATTTGATAATTGTTTTTCCAATCCAGTAACCCTCTGCCCCATTTCCTTCCTGTTTGAAAACTATATCAAGTTTAGATTTAATTTGTATGTCCTGAAATTCCCGAAGTTGATACAAAATTAGTCATCCCTCATATCAAAAATGAGGGAGAAGCCATCATAAATTATACAATTTACCGAATTTTGAAAATTCTTACAAAATTCATACAAAAGTTGTTTTTGATTCCTTATTCTTAGATACTGATTCCACATTTTGATGATATATGCACTATCATCCTTGAATAATCGTGCTTATTTACTGTATAAAGACTGTCTTTAGGTATGAAGAGGACGGAGGGCCAAATGCCTAATAAATAATCTATAATCTTATGGGTCGAATACCTAATCAACGAAGGGTTGAAAATCGTATGTTGCTATCCTGTGACTGAGTAATTTCGAAATGACAAAGAAAAATATGAGGAATTAAAATGACAATTTTTTTCAAGAACTTATGTCTATTCGCCTGCACTTTGTCAATCTGTCATGAATATTTTTTGTGGATAAAAGAATCTTTTTTTTTTCATAGTTACACTCATGTTATGTGTATAAATGTATGAATATAATGTCATTACCCATTATTTCATATAGTCATGGTCGAGTACCTAGTTCATTATCAATGCTGATAGATCACTGAATAGGGAACGCTGACATATAATTATATGAATATATGATATACATGGATCCACGGGTCCTCGAATCATCAAACCAGAGTAAATGTAATATCTCACAAAAACATTAACCTTCAACTGCTACTTCAACGATAAAAATAACAAAAAAATGCGATACGTGGTTTCTAATATTTTTCTGTTACTCTCCATATTCCAATTCTCTTACTTGCAAACACAGCAGCATTCAAGCGCGGTGAGTTACGTTCTAGTAATTATTTTATATTGATTGTTAATCATGATTGTATTAAATAAATGGTTAATACATCAGAGTAATTATCATGTCGAATGGAAAGAATTCGGAGCATGTCCTCCAAACAAAAGAGGAACAAATGAAATCTACGCTAACCTGCATCTGAGTCAGAAACACCAAAAACCAGAAGTAGTAGGCAATGTAACATTATTGAAAGATTTCGATGACACCTATACAGTGAGTTCATTCACTTCGTAGCAATACATTTCATCTCCTGCAAAACTTCTATATTCATGCTTCCTACACAGGTGAATGCCAACTTCGCTGTTTTGGGCTCAAATTCAACTTGGATATCCAATGATGCATACGCTTTACCAATTCCAAAAGCTTGTAATTCGTTAATAGATTTATTCAAAGACGGTTGGATTGATTACTTGGAAAGTATGAATATGTCCACCAAGTGTCCTATTCCAAAAGTAATTATTAAAAAAAATATTTCGAAAACAATTCTATCCCTTGGCTGATAAGTCATGTTTATTTCTCATTCTTTATAGGGAACGTATGAACAGAAAGGATATAAAGTGGAGAACTTTTTAAAAAGTCAAACGCTCCCTCCACACTTTATACAAGGCCGATTTAAACTCACGATGGAATTTATCGACAAAAATTATACGTTAGTTGGATGCACATACATGATGATTGAAATCCTTCTCTTACAACCGAAGATAGAGAAATCAGAAAATAATTAATTTTTCGACATTTTGCAATCGTATACATTAAATAATAACACTAAATAAATAAAAACAACATATTTATTTGTTCGCACGTGGAAATACGTATATAGCAACAAATCAGGTACAAAAATGACTAAAAAATTTAAATTACAAAAAATCACTAGGTGGTCAAAAACTCAGATCGTCACCATCTCTGAGACTTCATAAGCTTATTTTTTAGCTTGTGTCACTAGCGGTAAAATCACTTTAGGCTTATACTGTTTATTCACCGGGTCGTTGGCGATAGTTGTAACTTGAGGGGGATATATATGCGGTGTAGCTAAGACTTTTCTGCCGGCTACATCGATTTCGTATTTCGCCGTAGGATCCATTATAAAACTATTATCAACAATTAGATTATCCTTATTTGATTTCCGTTCACGATGATATCCGGGCCTACTCACATACCCAAGGCATACTACTTTACCGAGAGTAAATCCGTATCTGCAAAAACACGTCAATTTAAAAAATATTTCTTATATCATAAACATTAATTAAAGGTTGATAAATTATTTACCCAGCTGACGTAACAGTCCCTACAAATTTATTATTACGGAAGATCGGCTCTGTTCCCCACGCCCAGATATCTTTATCAGGATCTAAATCTTCGAGTATAAACATGACTAGTCTTTTGGTAACTCCGTGATCTTTTTGTTTTTGCAAGGCGAATTTGCCGATAAAATATTCTTTCTGGAAATAATCACTTCATATGTAATCTAAATTTATTTATGTTACATTTAACATAAAATATAAAAATTCGTACGTCGAATTTTACTCTATACGTATTCCCAGCTTCAATGGGAGTCGTATAGCTGTTCAGATCTTCGGCCCAAAATGGTATGAATTTTTCGATCCTCATGTAACGTTGGGTTAACGATCCAACATCTCGGACACCATAATCATGGCCAACCTTTAATAAGATAATAATTAGCATAAAATTTGCATTGTCATCGAAAGCTATAATTTACTATACCGTTATAAGTCGATCATACACGTGAATAGCGTACTCGGACGGTATGTATAATGTGAATCCTTGCTCTCCTGTATGAGTGAAAGACATCATCATCACACCAGAAGCGTATCCTACGTTTACTTCCTATAATAAAATAATTTTGTACAAATTTGTTTTTTTTTTTTCAATTTTTACATGACAAAAGAACATACCTTACACGTAAATGGTTGTAAATTTACATCGGATTGACTTAATTCGGATAAAATTTGTTTAGCTTTAGGACCAACCACATTGATTACACTATACATAGAGGTAACGTCTTTCATATCTATGCTACCATCGTTTGGTAAATGACGACGCATCCAATGAAAGCTTTTTGTTTGTTGACTAGTCGGAGAAACTAATAAATAACTGAAGAGGAAATTATAATTATGTACAAGTAACACAAAAAAAAAGTTTAATTTGATTGGTACCAACTTGCAATCAGATTCTCGAACTAATATACAATCATTTTCATAACCGCCACGATCGTTCTGCATTCCAGACAAAACGATGCCGCCGACAGGTGTATTTACATCATTTGAGCATAATTTCTGGAGCCAGTCAACAACAACGTTACTTTGACCCTAAATAGAAAAAGCAGAAGTACTGTTATTACATTTGATGACACATGGGGGAAAATTTGGATTCAAGTTACCTCTTTGGCAGTAGCAGCGTGATATCCTCTCTAACGATTGCGTTTAAATTATAATAAAATTATATTACAGAAATTCTCATAAAAATAATACCATTATTTCAATGATTTTTTTTTTTTAATGAAATAAATTTAATTAATAAACTCACCGTAATTCGAATCTTAGAAAATGAAGACATATCGATGATGCCAATGCCTTCGCGACAAGCGTAGTATTCGTCAATCATGAAATCGAGAAATTTCGGTTTATAAAAAGTTGGAGGAGGCATTCGCGGACCAAAAGAGTCTGAAAATTTTTTTAATATTATTTTTTTAAATTCGCATTATTTAATAATCCCCCCCAGAGCATCATTTAATTACCACTTTCGCTGACATCGAAATAAAGAGGTCTTTCATAGCCCATTCGCGTTTCAAAAATAGCACCTCTTTTTTCCAATAAACTGTATAAAGGAGAACATCGTAATTTTCTAGCGTATTTATATTCATTTTGTTTAGGATATTGAATGGCGTAATGTCTAGAAAGAATAAAAATAATATGATATTTCATTCGTGTAAAAAGTAGAATAAAAGTATTGTATTTATTACCTTCCAACTACTTCTTTAGTCCGCTCTTGTAAATATTGCCGGTTATTATGAAGGTCTAAAAATCGCTGTACATTAAATGGTAACAAATCTTGAGTAGGTTCTCCTTCAATTATCCATTCTGCTAAAGCTCTACCAATACCACCAGCTCCTTGCAAAGGGTTTCCGTTCATACCAACGGCGACAAAATAATTATTCACCTCTGGTGTTTCACCGATAATCCATTTCCCATCCGGAGTAAATGTATCTGGCGAATTGGTGAGCATAGGGTAAATGGATTCTTTTAGAATAGGCATACGTAGATTGGCATTCTCCCAAATGGGCACTAAAATGGAAATTATTTCCATGCTAAATATAAGTATAACTCGATATGTTGATTAACTCGCCAACAATACATACTAAAATGATCCCAATCTGACGGTAAAGTACTTTTCCAATCATCAGGTATTAAACGATAATTTGTGAACGCCGGTTTGGCCTCCGGTTCAAACCCACCGACCATGAAACCACCGTTATATTCTCGAATATATAAAGAAGAATCGTAATCTCTGACGTATGGCAGATCATGGGGAATTCCGGATATAGGACTAGTAGTAACGTAAAAGTGCTCAGCAGGATACACTGGAACTCGAACTTTGGTTGTACATAACCATCCTAATTCTCTGGCCCACTATAATAATAAAATTGTAAATGATAAGGAATGAAGAATATTTCGTAACAATTATCGAGAAGACCTCACCATTCCGGCGCAATTGACGAAATATTCGCATGATATGAAACCTCTGTCAGTTTGTACACCTTTAACTGTATTGTTTTCGGTAATGACATAATCTACTGAACAATTTTCTAAATATTGAGCACCTATGTTGCCAAATGTATTCATTAGTTGGAGAAGCATAAAATTAAAGTTGTATCGGGTGTATCATACCTCACCTCCTTCCATAGAAAGTTTAGCCAGAGCTTGGCAAATGACTTGCGGATTTGCTACCGCATCTTCTGGTACCCAAACACCTCCAACTATGTTATCAGTGTAGAGAAAAGGGTTTAGTTTTTTAATTACTTGTTTATCTATAAACTACAAAATGAAATGTCACCATATTGTATATTTATAACAAAAGAGAGAACTTTCTTGATGAATATTACCTCACAATGCAAACCAGTTGGAGAATTGTAAGCAAGTTTTCTTTGTAGATCGATAATTCTGTCATTAGTTTGGGCTAAATTAAGGCTTCCACATTGTTTCAAACCTGACGCACAAATCAAATAGAATGAAGAAAATCAAAATATTCATTTCCATACATTTTTCTTACCGATATTGAATCCTTTTGCCTGCAATTGTCTATATAATTTAATACTGTAAGAAATAATACTTCTTTCAGGAATGGGCTTAAAAAGCCCCAAAGTTCCGGACCCAAAATGCGACGTCCCACTGCATAATCTGTTCAAGTATTGTGTTAATTTTTTGTCATGATGCATGAGTAATTGATCAAAAACCAAACTAACCGGCCTTTATCAATAAGTAATACATCACTCCAACCATTTTCGGTCAAATGATAAGCAACAGAATTAGCTACAGCTCCAGCACCACATATAATGACTTGAGCTTGAGTCGGTGATACTGAAGATTTATCCGATGTAATTGATGAAATGCAGCTTTTATTTGCCTCAGGTACCAGGAGAGGAAAGTACTTGAGTGAGGTTATAATCTTCAATTTATTGACCGATAGCATCTGGAAAAAAATGTTCGAAATGAAAATGGAATGTGAGAGGAGGGGTTTAAAACCACCAATACTTACTTTTCTTCTCCGATATATTTTTAAATAGAATACATTTTAACATGATAATCTTACAGACTTATACGTGAAATATTTTTTATTTATTCTCTTTCGTTAAAATGATAAGATTGATAACATGATTGAAAGTGGGTGCACCGGCAGGTAGAGGAGAGAAAACAAAATGCCAGATACCAGAAGCCATTAGCCAGCCAAGAATTCTCACTAAAAATAGATTTTAAATTTTAAACTCAATGATTTAACATTTTCCCAGTATAATTTTATACGTTTTGATAACAAAGAAAATATAAAAATAATATAATATATTTGAGTAAAAAAGCTGTAGTAATGTTAAAAAAAAAAATGAAATATTATTGATCTGCCGAGTTGCAAAGTGCCAAAGCTCATTAATTGTTGCTGCTCGCAAAACTTATTTTGAAATTAGAAAAAATTCGGAATTTTATTTTTTATACGCGTCTAGAGTGAACAACTTGCTCTAACGTACAAGCGCATGCGCTTGGAATTCAATTAGTTCGAACTATTGCACCTACCCAAAGCGTAATACCGAATACACAATAATTTTATGATACGACGGCTTATTTTTCGTGTTAAAGTTATTCTGTAAAAAGTCTCTTGATTTAAGGAATATATGAAAAATTGAAAAGGTTCTGTTAGAAGTAAGAATAGTAGGTTTTAGCATAGGAATTAAATTTGAGTTTTTCCATAGAAAAATAAAAATCTCTTGAGAAGTTGAAATGAGGATTCGTCGGGAGAAAAAATAAGTACAAGGGGATGTGATGACGAGACATCCTTCTGATACATCGCCTTCACACCTAAATAGAATGATGGCTTACCAAACCACAATAAATTCTTAAACCTACGTTCCTTGTCTTCTTCCTTACCTCAACAAATTCTTTTCATACATAGTTTACCTCGTGAAATTTTTAATAGAAAAAACTTAGCATGAAAAATACCTAATATCGAAGTTATATTATTCAACAGTTTGAATTCAATTTTATATCATTCTTTATAGTTCAAATTTCGTTTATACTAGAAGTCTGCGCTTTGCGGGCACGCATACGGTGAAACTACGTAAGAGGAAGTTGTTCTCTATAGACGCTTTATATTTTTCCGAAACACTAAATTTGAAAAATTTGATAACTGATTTGAAATTTAGTAATGCTTGTTTTAATTGATTTATGATCTTAAATTTTAATTCAGTGTAATTAAAATGACTGCCACACTTTGTAGAGTATTACTGACCAAATCTCGTATGATTTCGGCGTTACCATGTAGAACTCCAGTAATCCAATGCGTTTTCAATTATAAATTGTATAAATGTAATTTCAGCACCGTTGAAACTCTTGAAAATTGTAACGTTGGGACTATCGGGCACGTAGATCATGGTAAAACAACGTTGACCGCTGCCATCACCAAATACGCCTCCAAAAAAGGTAAATCGCAGTATATTTCTTACGACAAAATAGATCAAGCCCCTCAAGAAAAATCTCGCGGTATCACAATTAACATAGCTCATGTTGGGTATAGAACAAATAAACGTCGATATTCGCATACTGATTGTCCTGGTCACGCTGATTTTATAAAAAATATGATAAGCGGGACAACCCAAATGGATGGTGCTATTCTGGTGGTAGCCGCTACTGATGGGCAAATGCCTCAAACAAAAGAACATGTGCAGCTAGCTCAACATATAGGTATCAAGAAAATAGTTGTTTTTGTGAACAAAGCAGATCTTGTCGATAATGAAGTATTAGAATTGGTAGAATTAGAAATAAGAGATCTCCTTAACCTGTATGGATTAGATGGAGATAAAACACCGTTTGTAATTGGATCTGCCCTTTTAGCGTTGGAAGAAGATCAGTCTGAAATCGGTGAACCAGCTATACAAAAGTTATTAGATACTTTAGACGAATATTTTGAAGTACCTGTACGCGACGCAACTTCTCCTTTTTATATGCCAATTGATAATGTACTTCCTGTAGCTGGAAGAGGTACCGTCATCGTCGGTACACTCAAGCAGGGTACAATTGCGAAAAAAAGTACCGGCTCCATCATGGGGTTTAACGAAGAAAAAAAGACAGCTGTCAGCGATATCCAAATGTTTCATAAGTCGGTCGATAAAGCGGTGGCTGGTGATAACTGTGGCGTACTAGTAAGAGGAGTGAAAACAAATGATGTAAGAAAAGGAATGATTTTTTGCGCCGATAAAGCTTTCAAAATGGCCAACCATTGTGAAGCTGAGTTATATTTATTGAGTGAGCAAGAAGGTGGTCGACCAAAACCCATTGTATCTAAATACTGTCAAGTTGCTTATTGCGAAACTTGGTTTTCCCTAATTCGTGTCGATTTGCCTGAAAATGTAGATATGTTGATGCCAGGCGAACATGCTACAGTAAAAGTAACTTTCTTGTTCAAAATGCCTTTCCTCAAAGGACAAAGATTTACTATTCGTGAAAATACCAAACAAACAGTTGCTACTGGCGTTATTACTCGAGTAATTGCTGCGACTCCAAACCTACAACCAGGACAATTGGCCAAAATAAAATTACCAGAGGACACAGGATCGGTTTTGTAGCATTCAAAATTAAATCATGAGTTGACATTTTGAAATAAATTTTGTCAAATATTTTATGTTTTTATAATTGTTGTATATGTTGCGTTGTAATTTATTTAAACACAAGTTGATCATTTGAGTTTTAGATGAATAAATACTTAAAATAATTTTGATTTTATAGTTGAATTTCTATTGCATATTTTTGTATTATAAACTAAAGCTGCTTGCCTTAACATCGTGAATCTTTAAACATTGAACATTTTTTCAGTTTTTTATCATTATTAATAATTACTTTTTTCTATAAATCTATAGAAGTTTATTACAAATTTCAGTGGAACTTGGAAATTATTTGAATTATGATTTATGAACAAGTAATAACCTGGTAATAACACCATTAACAGGAAAACAGCTTCGCAACTCGTAAGTAGATAAAAGTGGGATAGTTTTAGAGAAACCATCCTAAAGGTGTATTTCTCCCAATTCACCTTACGAAGTGAAATGGACAAGCATGGCTGAGTTGGTAGTACGTCATACAGCTATTAAACTTTCTTGGTCCGAAAGTAAAACAATTTATCACTACTCGAGTTTCGTTTATTTACATTACGCTTCTATCAAACTTATTTTTAATTTATCGAGTTACGTTGGCTTTATTTGATTAGAAAATAAGTAGATATATCATAATTATTAATGTTTCTCCGCGTGAAATTGAAAGCGCGTTAACAATATTTTAATATGACACAATATCTACCACCCAATTTGTTAGCATTATTCAATCCAAGGGAACCGATTCGGTATCTACCCCCCATCAATAAATTACCGTACGAAAAGAAGAATCGTGGATATGTCGGAGTGGCTGAATTCATCAAACACTTCGAAGATCCGAAAGATACACCACCACCGGTCAAATACGAAACACGAGAAGAACGCAAAGAACGCCGCAAACGTGAACGAGCGGAACAGGTAGCATATAAATTGGAACAAGAAATTGCTTTGTGGAATCCTCATAATCTAGAACACGCTACATCAGACGCTTTTAAAACGCTCTTCGTCGCTAGGATAAACTACGATACTTCTGAATCCAAGTTGAGGCGAGAATTTGAAGTATACGGGGCTATTAGAAAAATTGTGTTAGTCCTCGACAACAATAGTGGTAAACCTCGAGGATATGCTTTTATCGAATATGAACACGAACGTGATATGCATACCGCGTATAAACATGCCGATGGAAAAAAAATCGACGGTAAACGAGTACTGGTCGATGTTGAACGTGGACGCACAGTAAAAGGTTGGTTACCACGAAGACTTGGTGGAGGCCTAGGAGGTACTAGACGAGGCGGAGCTGATGTCAATTTGAAACATTCGGGAAGAGAAGATAATGAGCGAGAACGCGAACGTTATCGATTGGAACGTGAAGAAGCTACGGTGAAAGAACGAAGAAGACCCGACAATGATAGAGTTGATAGAGAAAGAGATCGTAGGCGCTCGCATCGTAGTAGAAGCCGTGAGAAACGGAGAAGATCTAGAAGTCGTTCTAGAGAACATAGAAGACGAGATGACAGTGAACGTGAACGAAAACGTAGAAGAAGCAGATCCCGTGAAAAGGATCGTAGAGACAAAGAAAATAGGGACCGTAAAGATAAGGACAGAGATTCTAAAAAAGGAATCGTTGACTCTAAAGACAAAATTCGTGTTAAGCAAGAACCCCCTGATGACTACCCTGATTATTCCAACTATTCTTATAGCTACCAATCTACCAGCGTTAAAGAAGAAAAGGATGAAAAATCTGGCAACTCGGAGAATTGGGCCTAAGTACAATGAGAGCAATTTTTTTCCAAAATATTGCCTGGAATACAGAATTGCAAACGAGATTTTCTGATGTGATACTTGTTCATTGTATTATAATATAATCGTGTAAGTAAAAGGTATCGATCTTTTATTTCATTCTTTTTAAAACTGATTTTACGAATTCTTTTACTCAATTTCCTCGAAATCATTACATTTATGATTGTAAACGATTATTATTGATAAGTCAATGAAATCAAAATAATTGAAATGCCATGATTTCAGAAACTCCAATGTACACATTTTAACTGGTATACTATGTAATATTGAATTGAAAAAATACATTTCTGTGAAGTAATACTATCAATATTCACTTTTTCGATATAAAAATAATAAAAAAGTCCTAAAAATAAAACAAAACTTACAATAATCAACACCTAAATATTATGAAAAATCACCAATAATGACTAACAAAAAATATAATTACGAGATATTTTTCTTTTTTATGATCGTTCTTCTCATCAAAATATCAAAAGCATTGAGTTTTTTTGGTAACTGAGCAACTTGGGCTACAGGTTTGTCACTGATTTCCTTTTGGCAAATTTTTGACTGAATATTACTCAAGGAATTTTCTGCAGGTTTAAGGAACTTGTCGATGACCTTAATAGCATCTCTTTCAGGAACAATATGATGAAATATTTCGCTTATTTCTGAAACAGCTTTACAGGGTTTTTTAGCTGGTGAAGGGGCGTCCTCAATAGTGATTACATCAGGTTCACAAATAGGATTCTGTTTCGCCTCTACAGAATTGTGTTTACGAACAATTTCAGGTTCTTTAGATGTCACGAAGTTTGGTTCGCAAATTGTTTGAATTTGTGAAGATTCCGCGAGATTTTTACAAGCAACTTTTTGTATTACTTGATTGCAATTTTTAATCAATGAATTCAAAGACACTGGTTTATCCAATGCCTTTTTGCAAGAGTTGGATGTCATAAAATTTGTTATTTGTGATTGCTGAACGGAATTACTAGCACTGATTTCATTCAAACGAGTAGTTCGCAGCGATTCGGAAGTACATGATGACTGTAATTTGAATTTAGTCCCAAAATTTTCACACGCAGTCAGTATTTCACGTAATAACCAACTATACATGAATGAACTAGGAAACCGCTTGAACGACTTCTGTAAGCTAGTCTTCAAATAATTGAACTGGGTATATGATGAAAACTCTGAAAATGAACATATGGTTGAAATATCGTTTCTGATAAGATGGAAAAATTAATGAAACTCATAAATTCAATGGCTTACCGCTGCATGGCATTCTATGGAACAGTTTTTTCCATTCGTTGGCCAGTTTAACGAACAATGATTCATAAAACTTGTCTTGTTTGGATTTCACAAAAGTATCATAAAAATCAGTATTGTTGTAAGAACAACTTATATATTCGGTAAGTGCTACTAAACAAGTGCAGTGTTCTATTGTGGGCGAATTACCAAACCACTTCGGAATTGAACACTACGAAAAATAGTAAGTATTGAATTCTCTGTAGTTGGTAAAAGAAATTGAAGTATCACTTCAACTAACCAAAACCATGTAACAGTTTCTGGCGGTAATATCTCGTAAACCATTGAAAACTGGTATTTCGAAAGAAGAAATCGTATCTAAGGCACTGCGTTCGACAATGTTGCAATTATCGTCATAGCTTTGAACCAATTCTTGTATATCGGGCGGTAATTCAATTTCCATGCTTTCAGCTTTCAAGTCTTACTGTAAATACGAGGTTCCCAAAAAGAATGAAAACTCAAAAAGTCATAGAACACTCGTGTTTGAGATTCTGTACAAATAATACAGCGGTATAACTTCACGAGTGAAATTATCCAAAAATAATGTATCATACTTACGTGCATTTACGAAAAATAAGGTGGGATGATGATTAATCCACTAACAATGCATGCAGTAAGAAAAATAAGTATCAAAAATAATAATTCTCAATTTCATGAATAGAATTGCTGAGATTAAAGAAATTCCATGATTCATTAAACCTCATACGCAGTATCGAATATGTACCGCTGACTACGGCAGAGATCTATTTTGGCGGCAAATTTATTATAATATTATTTATTCGTTGCAGGTTATATTTCTTCGATATATAAAAATTGTTTCAAGTTAAATTTGATGAACTTGAAAAAAAAGCTAAAATTTTAAAGGTTAATCATGTTCATTAATTAATTTTCAATCTTCAATCATTAGTTGAGAAATGAGAGTATAATTATTAGCATTCGAGAATCAAGATCAAAAATAATCATTATTTTTACGAAAAATCCAAAGATTTGCGAGAACAAGATAGTATTTGTTAGAACAACACTGTAAATGTATCACACATTCGCACAGTTTGGTGCAGTTTGGTGCAAACTGGTGCAAACACTGGAGTGAAAATCCAAAAAAAAAAAATTTTTTTAAATAAACCACAAATACAAAATAATGAACAAAAATACTTAATAGTTTAAAATGTTGAATTGTTGATAATTTGCATCAATTATTCAGTTTTTGCTTAGAATAGACAGTATAAGAATATCAACGTACAACTCCGAAGCTTAAGGTAATTTCTCTTATTTTAATATTGTTCAATATCAGCGATTACAAAACTTTCAACAATTACTATTCTTATACGTTTCATTCTTTCAGATCACCATCATGTCCACATGGAATAAAGCATCTAAAATTAACCAGAAAACTCATCGAGAACGTCAGCAACTTCGAAATAGGAGCCATTTGGGTTTCCTGGAAAAGAAAAAAGATTACAAAGCACGCGCCCATCATGCCAATCAAAAGAAGCAAATAATTAAAAAATTGAAGGAAAAGGCTCTGAACAGGAATCCAGATGAATTTTATTTCCACATGGTAAATTCTAAAGTTATTGATGGTGTTCATAACGATATACGAGAAGAAGATGAACACACGCCAGAACAAATTAAACTCATGCAAACCAGAGATATAAAATACGTAAGAGCCAAACGAAATATAGAAAAAAAGAAGATAGAAAAGTTGAAATCTCAGCTACATTTTATTGACAAGGCAAATGAAGTACCCAACAGTCATTTATTTTTTTTGGATTCCGATAAAGAAGCTGAAAATTTTGATTTAGCCAAACATTTGAATACGCATCCCAGTTTGTTGAACAGACGGAGTAATAGACCAAGGCTTGAAGATTTGGATAAATTTAACATTCCTGATTTAGACGAAGAAACTATCAAAAAATTGAATCAAAAGAAAAATAAGATGTATTCTGAATTAGAAAAGCGTATAAATAGAGAGAAAGAATTGGGAATAGTGGAACGAAAATTAGAATTGAAGCGTTATTTAGTTGATTCTAAAGAGTCTCAACCAAAAAGAATAAAGAAAGCCACCCCTACTTCAGCACCGGTATACAAATGGAAATCAGAAAGGAAGAAATAATGCAATTTTCCTTGCTTTATTTTATAATATTAATCGATGTTGTTAATGTAATAAAACTGTTCATCTTCTTTTAAATATTTGTGTAGTTTTTTAGAAATTGACAAATTAAGTGTATACATCCCTAAAATTTATACCAAAAATTTCTATTTGTATGCATAATGGCTTTATGCTAAGTAAGACGATAAAATAATACATAACATTTTCGGCTCCACCTTGACATCAGTGTGATTTATGTTCGAAGAAATTTACATTTGCTAATTCAAATTCAGTTGTTTACAACTATTTTGGTAGGGAGCTTTCGATTTGAAATTTAAAAATTGAAGACTAAAGTAAATTAATTTGAATAATGGGATTAACATGTTTCTGCTTCATACGAATTCTTCTTTTCTACAGTGCCTGATTACTCCAATCGCTTAGGATAATGGTTTTTGAATCATGTCGAGCATTTAAGGTGAAAATTGATTTACTGGTTCCGCATACTGAATTAGATTTAAAGAAGTGAAAGTATCGTTTCATTTGGTTAAATTCTGTATACATTTTAAATGCAATAAAATACCGCAGAAATTATTCGTGAAAGCAAAATGTAATTACTTCGAATATCCGGAGTTGAGAAAAACTCAGTTTACGACAATTTATTCAGGAATATTCTGCAGCGAAGAAAGGGTTACATTAATGAAACAAAGGGTTGATTTGATAGAGCGTCAGAGAAACACAATTACTTCGGGAAATAACATCCTTTCAAAAACCTTTTTTGGTTCGTTTAAACCAACTGTTACTGCAGATTTCAACAGCAGGGAATTGAAAGTTTTAAGATGAAAGAAAATTTTATTTTAATGAGTTTTGTTTCCTTTTTTCATTTGGTATTGTACGTTCGCTTATTTGTTATAATGATCTTTTTCTTGAAAAATTCATTTGCATCGATGAGCTAATTTATTAACAATGTATAATTCGTTTCCTGGATTTTCATTGCCTATAAGCTTTCATCAAATAGGTACCTATCATTAATTTGATTTTCATGGCATTAATTTTAGGAATAAAATTAATTTCTCATTGGGCTAGATCATTTATTTATACCCTGAATATTTTCAATTTTAAAACATATACGCGTAATCACCTTCTCCAAAAACATAAAACGATATTTAATCACATTATACCAATGCCTCTAAAGTGCTATAGGTCGTCGTGTATGAAAAAATTAGCGCTTCTCCCACAGGCTAAAATTGTACCACACATTGATAAAGTTTAACCTAACAATCATTACCTACAGATAGTCATTTGATCACTTTAAAACGAATTAATGAGTACTCTAGTACATTTATATTAATCCTTTTTTACAGTAATTATGAATATTATTTCCTTAATTAATTCCCATGCTATGCGCTTTGAAAATGAAAACATTAGTCGGGAAGCGATGTCGCGAACGAAATGCTATCCCTTTCACACGTAGACGTAATATTACGCTTAAAACGTACGCGTTATTAAAACTAATGCCAGCGATTTTAGTGGAAATCATTTAAAAACAATTAGCCTTTTCGGTGAAACGAGTACACAGATTTCTCGCCGTAATATGGTGCCTCGCGGATAGAAAACGCTCGACTTGCAAAAGTCCGAGGGAACGTAGAGGGATATCATTTTCAGAGGATTAAGAGACACTAGGGGAATTATATCGAGAGTCATTTAGTTTAAAATTCCGGCATGGGTCGCGTTAAACGAGAGGGGAAATGTTGGCGTAAAACGTTACAAGGATTTAGATGGGAATTTAAAAATGACTAAAGACAAAGATAACTCTGTCATTTCTTGAGCTGACTAAGATTCGCGCTGTTTCATAGAATATACCTACCGTATGAATTTTAATCATCTTGTTGTCGGCGAAGATGCAAACAACAAGCTATGCATTCATTCAAATAAGTGCACAAATGAGGTTCTGGACAAAAGTTGAAAATTGTATTCGGATACCTACTCATAATTTTTCAAAATTAAGCACCTCCATCAACACAATTATAAACCGTGAACTCACTTTCGCAATATATGTTGCTTTTCTGCAGCTTTCGTTTTGTACCCTTTTTTGATGAAAAAAGTAAATTCTAAATTGAAGAAAATCTAGTCAATTAGTGAATAAACAAAAGGCGGCTGACTTGACATCTTTGAATGGTGCCTTGGTAGCCTCTGCGCATGAGCCAAAAAGTTATCGCTAAACCATGCCAGACACTCAATTGTGTAAGTTGTGTTCGGTCTTTGTTTGGTGCGTTGGACGTGAGTTGATTCATGATTAATTTATTGATCTTCAGCGAATATGATCTTCACTTTAAATCACCGATCAACCAAATTCATATGGTACCAGTAAACTGGTTTAGTACCTATGACTGTAAGGATTGATTCCTATGTGTGGTTTCATTCACCTCTTTTATATGTATTGTGATGGTTTTGTTTCAAGGAAACTCATCCCAGTTACTTCATCATAAATAACATGAAAGAAAGTGAGTAACTATCAACGTATTAATATAGCACTGATTGAATTTCACTGATGTTTTCTTTCGTGTATGTATATATCCACTTCGGTGATTTTCATGCGTGTTTTATACGTGATTTGTATTGTTGCCATAGCTATGAATGCGCTGGTGTGGTTATCGTAAATGATTCAAAGTGCTGTGCTAATTGAAATGTATGTTGGTTTGCATTTCGCTTTCATTCAAAACATAAATTACTTAATAGCATTTTCAACGAACCCACACACCTCACTCAAAGTCCTTTTTCCATCACCAAACAGTAACGGAGTAACTACAGCCACTAGATTCGGTGCAAAAAATAACATCAAATTTCTCTTCTTCCCCTTAAGGTGGTGCTTCGGAAAATAAGTAGGTAAATGTGATAAAATTGATTTTAAAATAAAGAAATGAAAAAATTGGAAAAATAAATGCTTAATCGGTTGAAACAAAGTCTCTAAAATAATATATTATAATTTTAAATCATTTAGTTGCGTTACTTTTGAGAAAAATACTGCAAATGAAAATTATATCCTATTTTCATTTGCAGTATTTTTCTCAAAAGTAACGCAACTAAATGATTTAAAATTATAATATATTATTTTAGAGACTTTGTTTCAACCGATTAAGCATTTATTTTTCCAATTTTTTCATTTTTTTATTAAAAAAACAACTTTTTCGCATTTACCAACTTATTTTTCCGAAGCACCGCCTTAATGTTCTCTCAAAAGTTCCACCAAAGAAAGGACGTTCTGCGGGGAGATCGATGCTAACAAAACTCAACTCTATGCTGGCTGTACTTCGCCTCGTGAATGCAACGTTTAACGATCAGCTTTCATAGCGAGTTAATTTTACGAAAATGCACACATGGGGCACAATATGACCCCACTCTCTTCCGCTACAGTTTTTATACTCATAATCGTTTCCATATTTCCGCGTGTACAAGACAACAGCGATAAAAGATTGCCAAAAAAATATCGCAGAAACTGATGCGTAATCCAAAGTGTTCCTGTAAATTCAAAGTGAATATGGATGGAATTTTAAATCTACCTATCTGTATCTGACATTTTTCATATTGTATTGATGAACCCATAGAGCAAAATCGAGCATCCGTGAAGTTAACAACATGTTTAGACATCGATGAAACGAGCATTATGCATTTCACTTTTTCCACATAAATTAAGCCGAAGTTCCGTATTCATATAAATATGTAATAACTCCGTATAGTAAACATACTAACTTGTTGCTTCATTTACCTATGCCATTTTCAGGCTGGAAAAAAAGTCCATTTGATTTAAACTTACATCTCGAAGTACATATGAAATCTAATGGCCACTGTTTATTTTCACAAAACGCGAGCTTTTATAAATTGTACGACGAATTCGTGTGTTGGAATTAAAGAGGCGCTGCATTGTAGAATTAGTGTACCTGACAGTTGGGTCCAACCGGTGGTTACATCCCCTGTCAAATGTAATCGACAAAAACGAAGTTAACTCAGCGGGAGATATTCGTCAGCGTCAAAAACAATTGCACACTAACGGCTTCGCCCTGCTTTTAATCTGACCGTTGTGATTTGTATGTGAAATAACTCATGGAATATGGAAGTCGCGTGCCGTCTAATAGGAAAACTCTTTCTGTCCGATCAGCCAGCGTTAAGGTAAATATTGAGCAATGTTTTGATGGAGGGCGAACGAAGTCAAGCTGTTGCATGCCGAGTGATTTTTCACTTTTAAAAGGTTTCTTGTGCGTATTAATTTTGAGAGTAGTTATCAACTTCTCGATACTAATTTGATGATTATGCTAAAGAACTATCCACTTGAAAAATAAGCACATAAACAACTTCCAGCGGTTTTTACGTCTACTCAGAACATATGCAGATACTATGCATGTTGAAAGCCTACATCATGCATGTTTAAAATAAAAATAAGTAGATTACATGAAAATAAGCATACCTATCTCAAAAATATGCGAGTCCCGTATTCTCGAAAAAGCTGGAATCTTAGTTGGTGAGCGAGGTCTGTTGTCTTAAATCTTAAGAATTCTTGATTTTTGTTAACTTAATTGAAAGTAAATTCTCAGTATTTCTGTTTCTTTTTGTTTGTTTCATTCATCGTTGTTCTATGATAACTTGAGGGAGAGTGAAAAGAAGAAAAGATTGACTTGAAAATAATTTGAGTTGGTTCTGGTTGGACTTTATAACTAAGATTCTGGTTTAGACATTCTCATGTCGGATGAGGGGGAAGTAAAGAGCTCAAGAAGTGATTAGATTTTAGAGTAAATATGTATTCATTCTGAGATGAGCAGTATGGCTTAAGGTGGGCCTACCCGCATGACAAACGTATACTTATATCATAGTCTATTTGATATTCATAGTGTTGTCAAATGTTCTCCCATTTTGATATTAAACTATGTTTTTGCAATGAAAGTATATCAGTATATGATATCGGTATGATATTTAAATTTGATTTTAATGAATGCAAAAGATCGATTGTATTCTAAAATGCTCTTAAGCTATAACTTAAGCAAGCTTTTCAAGTGTAAAGACCAAGTCATTTGCTAACTATTAAATGAAAAAGGATTTTCAATCAGTCATGCTCATACATGCATGCAGAGTTTTTTCCGTGATGGGGATGAGGGGGTCGGGGTAGCGGTATTGAAGAAAGCCTATGGCGGCAAAAACCCATAGTGTGGTCTTGTATACATCTCTGTTTAATCATTTCGTTTGTAAACGTCCATTCGTCGTACACAGGAAAGATGCAATGAAAAAGAATTTGCAATTATTTATATTATTCCTTTCATCCCTGTGATCATGCAATAAAAATTTTTTTTTTCTTTCAGCAACTTCTCATTAATTATAATGAAATGTAAGTATGGCTCGTTAGTCAGAAATTGTTTAAAAAAATATTTCAGTGAATTTAATTACTATTCTATTCTCCAGTGATGGAAAACTGAAAAAAATATTAGTTTCAGTTTTCAATTTTTTCAGTTTTACTTTCAGTTCTTAATTTTTATAGTTTCAGCTTCAGTTTTAGTTTCGGTTTCGGTTTTTGGTTTTTAGTTTTTAGTTTCAGTTGTAGTCACATAAATTAACATTATTAATTCATTCACACATTCATTCTGTACTTATTTACTCACTTATACATTCATTCTTTATTTACTTATTCATTCATTCATTCATAAACTACATGTAGATATATACCTACATACCTATGCATTTTTGTAAAATCGCGCGCTCGCACACCAATATATAGACGAGCTCAAAAAGAAATCTTTCTATATATTAAATATATTTAGTTTTTTACTTTGAGTATTAAATATAGTAATATGGAGAGATAAAAGTGTAGTTCCATCAAGGTTTTGATAGATAGCGCAGCGTCAACTATGAATTGTGCACTTGGTGCGCACTTACTGGCCAGTACCGTGTAAGATTGTACATTGCGACGGGTTTTCAGGTTTGCTGCGTGACGTCAGAGATTAGCGGGGAAAGAGGACAAGAGGAGTGTTGAATGAATACAAATCAGCACTTTCCGTTTTTGTCCGACCTCTAGTAAAGGGACGTTGGTGCCTTGTAGGTGCACATCAAGTATCAAGTGTACAATTCGCATCTGATATAGCGCCCTCTATCAGGTCCCTTGATGCGTAATGCTAAGAGTATGACTTTTATCTCTCCATATTACTATATTAATACTCAAAGGTTTTTTAAATTTGTGTCAAAATTACTTTCTGGCATTTTACATTCAAAAATATGCGGTTACCAAAAATCCCCGTCTATATATACAGGTGCGAGCGCGAGAATGACCACTGAGTCTTGCGAAGCCACCGCAAGCATCGCAGCAGCAACGTGAGCTTTGTGAAGGTTAATTGTGAATATACCAGTATTGTTCTTATTTGTGCGTTTTTTCTTTTTTTCCAAGGATTCTTCGGAAATTTGGTAAATTTTTCAATATTTCATTTCTTCGTGTGGTGTACCGCGATACGGCCTAAGCACGAATCTCTAAAAACAAAAAACTACTTTGTGTGGTGTACTGCGATTTATTGCAGCCTAAACGCGGAGTCTATAACCCAGTCTCAAGCCATGGCGATTTATCACCAGTAGCTTGTCCCATAGGTAGGGGGCATAAGTTGGAAAAAGTCTAGGTAGGGGCATCATCCCATACTATACTAAAATTTGTAATAAAATAAGTAGTCTTGCGACTACACAGTTTTGGTTTTCAGTTTCCATCACTGCTATTGAGCAGCATTGAACAGTAATAATGCACAGAATAAAAAAGCGAAAGGGTAAGGTTTATCAAAAATCTGAAACTGATTCAAATAGCGTTTCAGTTTCAGCTCTTAATTTTTTAGTTTTAGTTTCAGTTTCAGTTTTCAATTTTCATCAATAATTACATAAAAAGTTTCAGCATCAGTTTTAGTTTCAGTTTTCAGTTTCCATCGCTGCTATTCTCTATTTGATGATTTCGTTTGCAAATGATTCAATTTTCAGAAAGAAACTTTTTACGTTTAAAAAAATAAGTCGTTCATAAATGATTCAAGTAACGAAATAATTTTTAGAATTAATCATACATCTTCATTATTTTAATGATTTCGTTCGCAAACGATTCCATTTCTGAAATAAGTTTTTAAAATGCAAATAATAAGTCGTTCATGAACGATTCATTAAAAAGAATTTTTCTTCAATCATATTTCTTAAATTGTTCATCTGTATTTATTCATTTCGTTCACGAATGATCCCAACTTTCCAAGTATCGTAATGTAGGCGTTTCAAGTTCGGAGTTTGAATCGTTCATGAACGATTTTGTGAAAAGAGAAGTACTTGCATTCAATCATAGGCTACATTCCAGGTTCGAGTTTGAGTCTTTTATAAACTATTCAATTAAGAAAGATTTACAGTTTGTTAATAAATTCATTAGTTGTGGCTATTAGCGCGAAAATATCTTTTTACAATAACCTTTTATTAATTTAATTTCAATGGCATCAAAATAATCATAATTTGTAAATTGAACATGATTTTCTAATGAGTATATTTTTTGCAATTAGATGAATATTGAATTCGTTTCAAAAACATTTAACCGACTTTTGTTTAAAAAAATGATTTCAAATAAAGTGAAATAAGGTTTTTTCACTTGGTGTTGACTAATTAATTGGACTCGCGGTAGGTGCATTGCTTGCTAGTTACTTTCGTTCATGAATGATTCATTCGTGGACGTTTTTGATAAATGATGGAAAGGTAATGCTAACGCAATTATCCTGAGTAATTTCAATCAGTCCTTACATATTGCTGTAGGTAGTAAACTCCAGGCATTGCCTATAGTAGCACTTAATATTTAGTACCTAGTTTTTCTCTTTAAAGAATTCCCTTATCAAGTCATTTCTCCAATAAGTGTTATTGGGAGTCATAGCCTATTAATTCTCATTTGCATTGTATGGGTACATGTGTTTTCAGATGATAAAACGTCTGTATTAATTTTTTTTGACGTCGTCTTTGTCAATTTAATGGACTTTTGTTATTTTCATGAAATTAAAATTATCGAATTCATTAAAGATATAAACAAATTTTATTAAGGAAAGCAACTCAAATGTAGTTTTAGAAAGAATACTCGACTTTAAATTAGTTCACCCGGCAATTTAAATTCGACAAAAAAATTTTCATATCCGGCTCGATAATAAATATAAAAGGAAAACACGAGAAAAATGTATTTAAAAGAGCCATCGTATGAAAATTTCTTTTCCATTTCACGCGTAGCTGATGGTAGAAGCGACCTATTCGGTATACAGGTCGGAATAAAACAGAAATACGTACAGGCTTTAAAACGATTTAGGAATTTTAAAGGATAACGTTAACAACTGACTGTAAATAATGGATTCGTCGTTAACATAGCTGAAATTGAGTAATAGAAGGTATGATAGAGATTCACCGGTGGAAAGTACCGAATATGCGGTATTTCGTCGTCGAGAATACGGGGAAAATCGACGAGGCGCTCATTAAAATTCAACTCTCGTAAAGCAAAAGCACATAAAAGAGGAAAACATGGAGAGGCACGGAGACGGTACATGGAAGCGTAAAGGGAACACCGCTGCGTGTTAATATGGTTCATCTTATAATTGAATCGGGAGCATCCCTGATTTTCCCCCCGTATAACCTATTTACGTGTCAATCCTTATGAGTCTTAAAACGACCCTTCTGGAAGCAGCGTGAACTGAAAAAGGCTCTTTAGCGGAACGTACTTTGCGCCGTGCAATTCCTTATTAAAGGTTCGAAAAGCAGTCAAGCTGCAATCTAATTTGACAGAATGTGTAACTTTAACGTTAGCTTTTAACTATTCAGTTAACGCGTATGGTTTGAAACTTTCATCGACGTAGGTAACGCAGGCACGTTGGTATATGGTGTGAATTAGAGTTATGTTCATTTTCATATCGCTAATGGAAGCTGCTCGGGGTGTAGGTAGCGTATACGAGATGTAAATGTCACTATATAGAAGTAGGAAAAACACAAATTGTTCAGTCTTGAAAAACGAAAACTTCAAGTTTCTACGTTGTGAAAATATGATTGCTCTTGCGAAATTAATTTTTGAAAATTTTTCTCCCCTTAATCGCAGATAAATGAAAATTTGAAATGAAAGAAATTTTTTGAAAATTTCTGAATAATACAAAAATAAAAACACAAACATAATTTTTTATGATAAAGAAATAATTATCATTGGAATAATAAGTTCAGAGTAAGCTTAGAGTGTCCTTTAAAAATATTTGTAGGATCTTGAAAGTTGAACATAATGAATAAATAATTCCAAAAAATTGCGAAACCAATTTTTTTCCTGGAAATGTTAAAGTTATAAAATCATTGGTACATATATAATAGGCGTAAACA
This sequence comes from Phenacoccus solenopsis, assembly GCA_009761765.1. Classification (NCBI taxonomy): domain Eukaryota; kingdom Metazoa; phylum Arthropoda; class Insecta; order Hemiptera; family Pseudococcidae; genus Phenacoccus; species Phenacoccus solenopsis. The sequence goes on along the minus strand of CM019756.1, from coordinate 36,524,959 downwards.
AATAATAATAAGATAACAATTTTTCCAGATTCTATTTCAAATTTTTACTGAATAATATATGTACCGATACTCAATTTTTATAAATTACTTTATTATAAATAGTCATTTTATAATTTCTGTTACGTTGAATTTTAAATAAAAAACTAAAGTATTATGTTCCAAGGAAAGTTCGGTGGGAGGAATTTCTCCATTGTGTCTATATGTTTCAGACCAAATATTGGTGATTTAATTAGTTACAGACGGAATATTATAAATTGTAACCCACCTTATAAAGAGTGAAGATCAAATACCAATTAGGAGCAACTGAAGTTGGCTCATGTATTTGTGTAAAAGCAGATAAAAGAGTTAATTGATCATATTTCTAATTTTTATAGAGTCAAAATGACTCCAAAATTACACCACATTTACTCTGAACTTAAACTAGAGTCTAGAGTCAAATTTAAGTATTGATTCGGGAGTCAAAGTTCGAAGTTGGAGTCAAATTTCAGTGGTGACTCCATAATCGAAGCGGAGTCATTGTTAAATTTTAGTCGTAATTCGGGAGTCAAAGGTTGGTGTCGGAACCAAACTTCAGTTGTGACTCTAGAGTCAAAGTGGGGGCGAAGTCATGTCTTGAAATTAGCTTTGGAGTCAAAGTGAAGTTGGAGTCAAATTTCAATAGTGATTCCACATTCAAAGTGAAGTCATCGTAAAATTTTAGTCATGATTCCAGAGTCTAAGGTTGACGTTTGAGCTAAATTCTAGTTTCAACTCTGAAGTCAAAGTGGAGCCGAACTACCGAAGTCAAGTCTTGAAATTAGCTTTGGAGTCATAGTGAAGTTGTAGTCAAATTAATACTGGTTCAGGAGTCAAAGACTGGAGTTGGAGTCAAATTTTAGTTGTGACTCTAGAGCCAAAGTGGAACCGAAGTCAAGTCTTGAAATTAGCTATGAAATCAAAGTGGAGTTGGAGTCAAATTAGTAGTGATCAGGAGTCTTAGGTTGGAGTTGGAGTCAAATTTCAATCGTGATTCCGCATTCAAAGTGGAGTCATCATGAAATTTTAGTCATGATTCAGGAGTCGAAAGTTGGCGTCGGAGCAAAATTTTAGTTGTGACTCTAGAGTCAAAGTATAGCCGAAGTCAAGTTTTATTAGCTTTGGAGTCAAAATGAAGTTGGATTCAAATTTCAATAGTGATTCCACATTCAAAGTGGAGTCATCGTGAAATTTTAGTCGTGATTCAGGAGTCAAAGGTTGGAGTTGGAGTCAAATTTTAATTGTGATTCCACATTCAAAGGAGAGTCATCGTAAAATTTTAGTCGTGATTCAAGAGTCAAAGGTTGGAGTCAGAACAAAATTTCAGTTGTGACTCTAGAGTCAAAGTGGAGCCGAAGTCAAGTTTTATTATCTTTGGAGTCAAAGTGAGGTTGATAGTCAAAGTAATATAGATTCAAGAGTCAAAGGTTGGAGTAAGTGTCAAATTTCAACAGTGATTTTGAACTCACAGTGTAGTCATAGTGTAATTTTAGTCGTGATTCGGGAGTCAAAAGTTGGCGTCGAAGCAAAATTTCAATGGTGACTCCGATGTCGAAGTGGGTTCATATTTGAATCTTAATAGTGATTCAAGAGTCAATGGTCGGAGCTGAAGTCAATTTTCTTTAGTGGCTACAGAGTCAAAGTGGAGTTGAAATCAAATTTCAGTAGCAATGTAGGAGTCAAAGGTCAGAGTCGGAGTCAAATTTGAACAAGTTGTAGTCATATTTCAGTCTTGACTCCGTAGTCTGAGTAGAGTCGGTGTCAAATTTTGAAATTACCTATGAAGTTGAGCCAAATTTCAATACTGATTCAAGAGTCAAAGGTTAGAGTCAAACTTCAGACCACTCCGAATTTATTTTAAATATTTTTTCGAGCTGAAATTTAGGTGCCTAAAAAAACATTTTGAGATGAGCCACCATTAAAAATTTGAAAAAAAATCAACCTTATAAAGAAGTAGTGAATTAGTAATTAGTACACGATACGTATAATCAAGTACATTAAAAAGGAGGAAATTTGTTACATGATTACTAATACTATATGGTCTAAAATACAAAGATTTCAAGACCACCTCTCCTATCGACTTCTTCTTCATAAATCAGGTATAGACATAGTATAGACTGTTATAGTTTTTTTTTTTAATTTAATTTAACGCGTCATCGATACTTCCAACACTGTCGAATTCTGAGTTTGAAAAATAAAAATGATCAAAGTGGGAGTTCTGTATTTGAAACCCAAGTTTTATTTTTTGTTTCCATAAGTTTGTATAGGGTGAATCTAGTGGTGTACACACGAACACCGGCAGTCCTATCCCGAAATTATATTTTTAATATTTAAAAAAATCTTAAACTGTCTGTCTACTGGTATGGAAGTATCTAAACTCCTTCATTCCATCACTTGAAATTGTGTCTGTTAAATTCAGGCCCGCATTAAGGGCATGGTCGGCGAGATAATCATCGCTCTCTGGATGACAAAATTTGAAGTACAAGTATTTTATATTTTTGTTCATAAATTATCGTATTTTTTTTTAATTAAAATTTTGAAGATAAAGTTAGTCTCCTAAATTCCAACTCAAAAGCAAAGGTTATTGGAAGAAGAGCGGTGGTTAAATCAAATTTTTTCGCGGCGGCATGCCCAACTAAAATCCTTAATGCGGCTCTGATGGTTAAATTCACTTATATACCATAATAATTATTATAATTCGTAGGAAAGGATGTAAAAATACAAAACGAAGAAGAGTCGTAACAATTTTCGTTGTAGCCCCTGTCCTCTTCTCCATTTCTATAAATTCAGCCAAACTCGATCACTCTTGAAAAAGTATCGAATACCCTTATTTCGAATAGTCGAAGAAAAAAAGCCGAAAAAAAAATATTCGAAATAGAAAAAAAAACTTGTCAATTACATAAGTTGGCGGTATCAGACGACTGATACCTACTTTTTATAAGCCTCGCAAAACACCTATATTCTTTTCATCGGTATGCCACGCGGCGGCGTGTTTTTAATTTGAAAAAGCGAATTATACAGACATTAAGTTCCGGGTTTTCTAGTCGGCTTACCAGAAGGGGTAAAAAAAATCCACCGAATCGCATTAATGTAACGAAAAACTCGGTAAAGCGTGAAATAAATAATTTCGGCGAATTTTTCTCGAACGCCAGCCAAAAAAGAGAAAAATATTCGCTACAATAATGTGACGCACATTGCAAAAACATATTTCCCAAACAGTCGTACGTCGTCAATACGTATGCACCGATGGATATTTTTACGAATAGGAATAAGCAGTCGAATAATGAAATTTCGCGTTACATACGTCTAACGTCTTTGACGCGTTTTGTAATCGCCGAAATAGGTTTTTTCTCTCGTCAAGCCGGCAATCGCTACAACGATATAGCTACAGTATATCAAAACGTAAAGTTGAACTTTTCGTCGGAGACGGGGTAAGCTGAACGCGATGTATTTGTGACCGAGAACTGGGCGGTAACAGTTGGGGATCACGACAACAGTCGCAGCCAATGGGATTAACGGCAACTCCGTAACAATCCTATGATTTCGCGCCAAGGCGGACGCATGATTCTATGACTCCATAATCTGTTCATCCCTTCCAAACTGTTTCCTTTCTTTTTTCCCGCGTTTTGCAGCTTTCTTTTTTGTCCCTTTTTGTTCGAAAGTTCGAAATTGTCGGACGGACGAATGAATTGGATTTTTCTCTTGTTTTCCTTCTCGTTTTAGAGACGACGGATTTATACTTTTTCAGCGAGTGCGAAGTTTTCGATGGGTATTTTATGTAGAAATTAATTTTCTATAGTTTGAAAATTCATCGCCGAAATTGATTTACTTTGGGGAATGATATGATCGAAATTCAAGTCCGAGCTTTAGGCCTGAGGATTTTTTCACGTTCGGTTTGAGAGAATTCGCAATTGGAATTTTTTTTAAGTCAATATTTCTTTTAGCGATCATTTTATTTAATTGCAACTTACAATGCTTATTATACTTACTGTTAAATGTAATTATTTAATTAGATGAAGTGATGACTTTTATCTTACACCATGCTTAATTAGTTGCCAAAGTTGATGTAAACAATTTCCTCAACGAAATTGCGTACAATTATTTTTATGAATATTTTACTCATAAATACCACAGTTTTATAATGGATAATGATTGACATTATTTTCAGTTTCAGATAGCTGTTATCGGATGGAGAATTTCAAAAGCTTCATCATCACCTTATTGATAGCATTATAATGATAAAGGTAAGGTTTGTAGTGGCGCAAGACTGTGGTATTAGGAGGCTTTTGCCACCCATTTATGCAAAGAAGGCGCCAGAAAAGGCCTTGAATCGCAGTGGCGTATTTCCCTGTACGCTGACTACACTCACGCGTATCACTGAGAAAAATGAAAAAATGAGTAAAGTACTGAATACTGTGAATTTGAGGTAATGATTAATGTGGAATCTAATTACTGTGCAGAAGTGTATGAAATTCTGAACTTTTCAGTACTGAGTACGTATTGATTAATAAATAATGTACTTGAATCTCCATAAATAGCATTCATTCCTGTACTTCTCTATAACAAATAGAAAATAATACGGTAATGAATCCTGTGAAAATGCAGTAATTTTGTGACACGAAGTAATTACAGTACACAATACTCTAAAGAAATTGATTCATTTCTGAATTAACAAGGGATCAGCACATTATTCATGAATCAGTACTTTATATGATGCACCAAGTCCCAAACTCAATAGGATTATTAATACATAAGTCAGGAATGAAAAACACATGTGATTTATTGAGTCCTAAAATTTTGGAAATACATACATTTCGGCATAGTAATTACGTACCACCTATTTCATTCCTGAACTGAAGGTATTTAGTACTGTACAATTTTTTTCATTTTTTTCAGTATAGAGCGGCAGGTTTTTGGGAGCTGCAAAATTTTCACTTACATTCGAAAAAAAAAAAACATTTTAACTCAGAAAAATAATTTTTGAAGGAAAGTAAATGATTATCAGCACTTATTCCTTTTTATTTATGACTAGCAATAATATGTAAGTCATGCATGTTCTAATGTTCTTATATTGGAAACAGCAATGAAGAACCAGGAGTCAACCAAAAATTTGACTCCGACTCCAGTCACTGACTCCAGAGTAAGGTTGAACATTTGGCTCTGACACCATTTTGATTCCGGAGTCAGATTGAGAATTTGATGCCAACTCCAATCTCTGATGCCGAAGTCACTTTGGTTTTGGAGTCTTTGTTGACAGTATTTTTTGTTTATTACCGTAATTATTACCGACTAGGTTACCCAAAAATGTTGACTCAGATTCTGACTCTAATCCCTGACTGCGAAGCATTTCTCCAAACATGACTCGGACTCAATATTTGACTCCGGAGCAAATCTAAAAGCCCAACTCTGACTCCGGAGTCACTTCGGTCTTTGTTGTGACGGTATTGAAGTTTCGTTAGATTTTTAAGTAAAATCTTTCATCAAAATTTGAGCAAATTTTCTAAATACCGGCCGGCGCCACGCATGGGGTACAAAAAACAAAGTTTCCTCAAAGAACCCATTTTCGCTCTAACTTCCCTCAAAATGCACTTAGGAAACTGAAATTTAGATACGTTAATGTCCGTGGCTCACTTTTTCATATGAAATTAAATACGAAAGAAATTGAGCTACATGCCTCTTCTTCACCTTCCCTCAAAATTTGAGTGATTCGCCATTTTGAATTTTTTCGAAAAAACAAAATAATGGTGTTGTTAGATTTCTAAGTGGAGTCTCTTACTAAGTTTTGAGCGAATTTTATAAATTCCCGCACGCGCTACGCGTGAGGAAAAAATACATATATGTACCAAAAAGTTTTTTTGCTCTTATGACTTTTTCTCCAGTCTCGGAGCCGGATTTTCTCTGCACGGCGCTGTCTTGAAAAGCAAATCAATAACAGTATTTTTCAATAGTGAAACAGATTCAGAATTTTATGCTATTTCAAATGGAAATTTGCCAGATGATTACAAATAATCTGAAACGCAAAGATTTGAAGACTCCACCCTCCCCCGACCTTCCCTTCTCAAATCAGTGAGCTATGTAATAGCTGTTGTTTTTTAGTTAAAAACTCAGCTAATAAATAACACACCTACTTAATTTAAAAAAGATAGGTAGGTTAACTATTTTTATTGATAATAGAATAAAATATATGGTTAAAAAACGTGAAAAACAGACAAGTTCATTATTTGCAGATTATTTGGACTGCATTACGCAACAATGTTCTAAGTGAAATGAGGCGCCATAAACTTCAACTACATCAAGTTTCTGATGTAATGTAAATTATAACAAAGCCAGTCAATCAAACTGAACAAATTTTGCTTGTTTGTCTTTGAAATTATTTAAATAACATGAATGATTTTATTCATTACCAGTTTTTCTCATTAAAAATAAAAATAAGATCGATCAACAAGTCTATGGCGCCTCATTTCACTTAGAACATTGTTGCGTAATGCAGTCCATTTATATAACCTGAAATTTACTGCAAGTTGTATTTCAAAATTCTTTGTTTTTGCCAAAAAAAAGTTCAAGTTGGCCTATAGGTAAATCTGGCGCTGCCTCCCCCCTCCAAGAAAAAACTGTGTTTTTCATCATTATCTAATTTTCGTGATTAAAGGATGGGTAGGTTAATAGGGGTAAAAATGGTAGAGGATAAAAAATAGGTTCATAATCGTATTCAGCGTACCCAAACATCTATAAAACAATATGCCACATGCTTATACTGACTTTTTAAATTTTTTTCAAAATTTGGGGGCATTATACTCCCTAAACGGAGGAAGTGCCCATCTTGAAAATACCACATTAAAAACGCACCAAATTGTTTCATATTATGATATTTAAAAAAATTTTTAAAATGGGGCTTCAGTATCTTTTCAGGTATAGTAAAACTTGAATTTTTTATATTGAAAATTCAGCTTTCAACTTTTGAATATTTTACGAGTTCTTCAAAATCTTCTCTGGATGGGTTATTGAACTGCCAAAACTGTTCATCTATAGATAAATTTGTTCGCTTTCTACCAGAGCCAAAAGTTGAACATGTTTTGCATAAACTGAAAAATGACAAAAATTAAAGGACCCTCTCCTTGCGGGCCCGTAGCCAGCTGACTTGGTTAGGGGGGCTAATGAAATTTTAGGGGAGGGCAAAATTTTTTTAATATGTTCAATTTTTTTAGTATTACGAGAACGATACAAAAAGATAGCAAAATGACCCAATTTATTATTAAGTATAGATATGATTTCGTGACTCGTGTTCGGATCTTGAGATGATTGTTTTTTTTTTGTAGTTGCAAATTTAAAATTGAATATTCAATTCATTTGTCAAATAATAATAATATCTAGCGTATTGCTAAAAATTTTGCTAGCGTGGCAAAACAATTTGCTAGAGGGATATTGCCCCCTTCGCCCCCACCTGGCTACGAGCCCGTCTCCTTGCCCGTGAGGGGTCTGGAGGGAACTGGGCTAAACTAATTGTAAAAAAAAAAAAAAAAACAGGCGAAATCGGAGACTATGAGGTAAAATGGATAATTGAATTGACATGGATTAATTCAAGTATAAGAAGTATACTCTACTCTAACTTTAAATTCTTTTTCACAAGTGATAGTAGAAAAGAAAAAGAGAACGTCTTATCGTCTTCAATATGTGGCTAGGTCAGCTGGGTGAACAAGAAATCGAAAATTAAAAAAAAATATTTTGTATGACATTGTAAGTATAAATGAACGAGACATTCAAATTTCATCTTATTATAAGGGCTTTTAGAGAAATTAGAGCCAACAAAAAAAAAAAAAAAAAAAACAGAATAAAAAAATTCGAAAAAATAAAGTAAGAAAATTTCATGAATTAACATATCTTCTCGTCAAATATGTACTTGTAAAGCTAGAACTTGCTGTATAGGATTTGTTCCCTACTTGATATGACCTTTGAAATTTGTGATAAAATAATCATTCGAATCTGAAGAATTTTTGAGGAGCCTTAAACAGCTAAAATTCTATATAAACCATCAATGTGAAATCTTGATTTTTATACTCATCTATTTACCTACTTACTTGTATGCCTACATACTTTTTATAGTGGGATTTTCCTACCGCAAGGCATACATGCACTACTCTGGAACTGCCTATCAACTTACTTACCTACCTACCTACCTACCTACCTACCTACCTACCTACCTACCTACTACCTACTACCTACCTAATTGCCTACCTAATTCTTGATTAATGAGATTGATATCGGTAATGGATTAATTGGTTGGAAATACTTAATTGTATTTTTTATTTCTCAGGTCAAGTGAATTGTTGAATTGGATAATAAATTTTTACAGTTGAAAATTAAATTTTTATCGTTTGAAAGAATATAATAAATTCTCCTAAGTTGAAATTTAGTCAATTTTTGTTTTCAACTTGAGAAAAAAAATGAATTGAAGAATAAATTTCAATTTCGACATTTTAGATTTCTATGTTCTTACAGTCTGTTATTATTGAAATGCGTATCAATAGACTTTGAATATTTCTTTCCTTTCAAAATTATATAGATAATCTCCATCGAATCTGAAAAACTTGATTGTGATTTTCATGTCGAAGCCTAATTCATTTGCATTAAAAGAGAATCGTATTCCTCCTGTACATCCGAATTAGTACCGAAAATTACAGAAAAAAAAATGAACGTAATCGTTAATTGCGCTCCAACGCGAATAAAACTGTGCTCTACGTACGCGAACACTTTCGACGTATCACTTTTTGTAGTACCAACTTTCCTCTCATAAGCTGCGAGCAAAGCGCGTTAAAGATGGCGGATGCGTATAGGAAAAAAGTGGGTCGCGAGGTGGAGAGGGAAGGCGAAGCGACAGCGGCGAGGGAAGCCTTTAGGTATTTTATTTTTGCCCCCTTGCGTTCGAGTTACATTTCGACGCTTACGCTTTTCTTTCATTTAAGGTGAAATGTTGGCGGCGTTGGGGCGCCGAACGGCGCATGCGTTTTTTTGTTTGTTGTTTCACTTCTAACGGGAGGGTTTGGCTTGGTTTCGCTTTAAAGATAACATCCTCCAGTAAGGGGCACGGTAAATGCTACCAGGTCAAAGCTTATTTGTTCGGCGGCGAAGAGAAAAGGGGAAGCGTATTTTCCATTTCTGACGTTTACCAGTGATCGTATACGATGAGCTGATTTGGCGTTCGGTGCACTTTTTTAGCCCATAAGCTCGGTTTTCATTTGGGTAGCGATAATTGTGGCGAAAAGACGCGTGTATGAGACGGTTTTTTCTTCGCTTCGAATGTGCACAGTTTGGGAGATGATTAGTGAATTGGTGTGATTTCGCGAACGTGGTTCATGCCTTTTGACTGCATAATGAATTTGAGTTGTGATAGCAGCGCCGATCAGTCTTCTTTTCATCATGTGTACCAGCATCATTATCAGAGACCTGAGACCGTGGGTACCTCTTCCGGACCTGCTACGTCGTCTGGTATCGCTGATTTGGATAATCACGGTATGTATGATTGATTTTTGCGACCTGTTTCACCAGAAATCCAGGGGTGGGTTTTAATTTCAACGTGAATAGAATATTCGAGAGTGTTCGGGGAGGTAGATGCGAGTATAGGTGTTGGGTACATTAGAACGAGGTTTGATTTCTTCGTTTCCTTATTGCTTCAAAATATCTCCAATTATTAAATTTATTTAAATAAATTATAAATAAAAGAATCCAACTTTTAAATTAAATATTCAAACCAAAAAAGGATAAGAAAAAAATGTTATAAAAAAAAATATTACTAAACTTGAATTCAAACGTTCAAATTGATTCCTATTAAAATTAACTATTAAAATTAAAACAAATAAAAATAATTCATAAATCAAAAAATTATTAATAAATTATTTTTTTTTTAAATTTATTATCATGGATAATTTTATTTTCGTTTATTCGTGGTTTTCTCATTCGTTTTCGAATTGTTGTAATGTTCGAATTATTGTGAAAAATTATTTTTCCGTTTATATTTAATTATTCTGCATTCATTTCAAGCTATCATATTAAGGTGTTTTACTCAGATGCAATAAGTGTTATAAAATTATTTGAAGAAAAAAATGGCTTCCCAAATTTTACTCTAATATCTCGCTTAAAAAATATTGAATTTACAATAATAGTGTCTAATATGTAATGGAATAGATAACTGAAATCGTTATAAAAAATTGCATAAATCCACTTTCTCATAAGGAGTATACTTTTTCAAGTCTAATCAAAAATAAATCATTGTCTTATATTTCTTTTTGATAAATGAGGTCAATAAAACTACCTCAACGCTTACAGTATCACGCTTTTGATTTCAAAATAATTTGATAATTCAAGAGAACTGTTTTGTAGGCCTATTTCTTTTCAAGTTATTGATTATGTGTATTCGTTATTTTTGTTCTTGACTTCAATTTAGAATTATCTATGTGTTTTCTTTTTTTTTTTTTGGAAAAATGTAGGCAATTCATTTTTAATTTCAAAAATAATTTAACTCTGATTTTTATTTTATTTTCATTTTTACGTAGATTAGAGTTCTTCTTCACAAAGTTTTATTCGATTTTATTTATTTTTTATAAATTTTTTTAATTTCTAATAATTTGCCATCAAGGATGCATGATTTAAGAAATAGAATAAGATTTCCGAAAGCTTTGCCCTTAATTAGATGGAAAATTTCTGGTTTAGGTAACCCTGAATAACTTTTGAGAGAACACTTCTTCTTTTATTTATATCTCCTCCTCGCTCTCTGTTTTGTTTCTTTGCTTATTCGTAGTCAGGGGCGGATTTAGGAATTTGGAGCCATGGGTCCTAGTATTGGTGGAGGCCCTTACTGTTTCCATGCAAAAAAAATTACTTTATATTTTGATTTTTGAAAATAAAAAAATTACAAGAATCATTATAACATTTAACATAGGTCATTTATGAATTATAATCATATAAAAAAAAAAAAAAACTACGTTACTAAAATTAAACAGCCACTTTACGTTTACACGCTTTTTTATTGACAAAATCTTTAATCAAAGAGCTTCAGAATCGATGCTTTTCGTTATATTGGATTCAGTACTCAAACGAGCTAGCGCCTGAAGCCGATCTTGTGTCAGGGTGGTTCTAAAGCGATTTTTTATAATTTTTAATCGTGAAAATGAACGTTCTCCGCTCCATTTGATCGCCATTATACTAAGGTATATGCTCAGAAGCACTTCTGTATTTTTGAACACACATTCCAACTTGTTTTGAATTATCAATTTATTTAGGAATAATTCGAAAAACTTCTTTTCTGGTTTTCCATAATTTTTTATATAATTTTTTATTTGAATGAGTTAGCTTTCTAAAGATGAATCTAAATCATTTGGATATAGGGTTACTATTTTTTGATCTTCAATATTTATTTCTTCTACTTGAAGATCAGGAATACAAAATATCCAAGAAGACGAACTTTTTGATTTTTACACCAGTTTGGTCGCATAATGAAATAATGTGTTTTCAAGAAGAAAAAATGTCAAGAAAAGTTGGTTGAAGAAATTTTTTTTTTCAATTTTTTTTTTTTTTTGTAGTACTCAGATTGATATTTAATAATTATTTTTAGGTGGAGGCCTCTTGAAGTAGGTTTGTGGTGGAAGCCCTGGGACCCCCTCCCCTAAATCAGGCCTTGGTTTTAGTTCTGAAATATGTTGTTTCGTTCTTCTTTTTCAGCTTATTCTGTATTTTTATTTTGTTTTCATTGTAGATTTGTTCACTTATTTTTTCATTTTTTTTTTATTACACTGGGTGTGTATAATTGCTAAGACTTTACCTTCTATGTACACGAGTTGGAGGGAGTGATAAGTCTATTTTTTGTATTTCTGTCTAAAAGTCTGAGATTATTAGAGTATCTTCAAAGATGTTGGGCTTGAGTCTATTTGGTATCTTGGACAGTGAAAGGTTTTTTTTTGTCTATTTATTTTTTTTTTTCACTTCGTTTTATACATAATAGATTATTTCGTTTACTTTTTATATTATTTCCACCTGTTTAGATTGACCTGCTTATTAATTTATGATATTGAAAATCATGTATAAATTATTTTGTCATGAGTATAAAAAATTTTAAATAATGTTTCATTTCATTTTATTCATTCACGGATTTAAAAATCACCAGGCTGAAAATCATGGCTAAAAGTTCTAAGAAAAACAAATACTATAATTAAGAAAAATGCAAAAAATTATAATAATTTTTTTTAAATTCATCGAATTGAATTTACTTAAATTCATTCAAATATATTTTTGTAATAATAGTAAAATGATGTAATTTAATTTAATAATTTCTATATTTAATTTACTTAATTCAAAATTTAATACACTACCTTATTCAAGTTGGAAATAAAATGGAAATCACGTATATCTCTTCTTTTAATAATCTGACTATTCTACAAGTGGCGTTATAATAAATAAATAAATTCATAATAAAAAAAATGAAATTTTTTTAAATGTGATTTTTACACGAATCATAGAAATTTCGAAATTTTTAAGAAAAATTGATTTAATAAATAAGCTCAAAGGTAAAGGCTTTTTACTTGACTTAATTTTATAAGATATTAGTACCTCTTCGCCCCTTCGGGGCTCGCAATAAAAATTAAATGAAGAAAAAGAAGTTATTTTATCAGACAAGTATGCTACATTCATTTTAAATTTTATAACTGAAGAACAATAAACTAAATGCAGGTAGGCTTTCACCGCAAGGGTCGTAAAATTTTGCAACGGCAAGGGTCATTAAATTTTATTACCTCGGTCCTTTTTCCCAGCCTATTCACACAGCAGGGGTCCTTTGTGTTGTGAAGGTACTATAGCCTGATCCAAGACCCAGGTAACAAACAGAAAAACCATAACTCTGGCATTTCACTTTTTTGGTAAAATTTCAATTTTAATATCGTAGAGTGATAACTATGAATAAGCTGATCATCAAGTCACTCTTTTTTTCGATTTTATAAAATTTGTTCGTTTATTATTTTATGATTCTTGGATTATCAGGCTTGACGTTCAACCCAACCTTACCACCTCTAGGCTTCATTCATTTTGTTCTTGTGGCGTATCATTATACGCATTCTCGATGGCTAATAAATCCCGCCCTTTCGAAAAAACACTTGCTATGGAATGTCTAAAGACAAAATTTGGTTCAATTTTCATGAATTAAACATTATAATTTTTCTTACATTTTGAAGGTTATTGAATCTTCACAACAATCCTACCAACATATCAGACCTACTTCAGTTCCTTCGTTCAGCATCCCTTTACCCACTTACTTAATAAATAAAAATGAATAAATAAACCAATAGACTCGCCTATAGCCCAGATGTGTATACACGGCGTATGAAATAATGAAAAATAAATGAATGAATGAATGAATAAATAAATAAATAAATAAATACATTTAAAAAAAAAAAAGAAAAAAAATCAAAAATTCGTAGATGTTTCCTTGAGTTGTAGAGCATACGTAGATCGTCTAGTTAATTCAATAAATATTTTTAAATAATAAAAAAATAATTATTCTAAAAATTCAGTTTAAAGGTAGATTTATAATTAGAGGATCAAAAATTCAAAATATATTTATTATAATTTTTTTACTTAAAAAAAAATAATTATAAATATATAAATATAAAAAAATTAATATACATTGAAAAATTATTTAATTTTTCATTTTTTTTTTAATAATAAAGAGTAAAAGGAAAAAATTGCTTTAAAACAATAAATATTTTTAAAAAAATGAAGAAAAACCACAAGCATCTAAAACATCAAGATGGATGTATTCAAATTTTTTTAAAACGATTTTAATTTTTTTTTTTTTTAGTTTTTTATAGACATGTGTGAAAAGCAAAATACGCATTTATTAGATTTAGAAATAAAGTTGAAAGAAAAAATAAACATTGTAAGAGTATATAGATATTAAAGTATAATTATATCATTTAGAAAACATGAAAAATCAAAAATATGAAAAAAAAGTATCTGTTTAAAAAATTAAAAAAATTTTAAAAAAAATTAAAAAAAATGAAAGTTTATTATCATTTTTTTTAAAATTATCGTTTCGAAATATTTTGCCGCTTAAAGCTGGAGTCTATGTTGGCTGTGTTTAAATCAATCACCGCTTTTCTGTATCATTCATCAAAATTCTTGTGCGAATGATGTTGCTATTGGATTGTTCCATGGTGATTGTAAAATATTGATCCTTCCTTCTCACCTCTAAACTTTAATCCTTTAGGACTTGCGAGTATTTACTATACTTGAAAAGGTTCAACGTTCTCATTGTTTTTGTATTATACTTACATTGAGTTTACTTTTGAAATGTAAGCACTACATCACAACGCAGGATTTCACGAGGGTCTCTTTATGGAAACCTTATTTATTATTTATGACCTAAAAAACATTATCTAATAGAATATTTTTTTTTCTCAATTCGAACCTAAAAATTTTAAAGGATGATTATATATCATTTTACAGTTTCCCAAGACTCTCTTTTATAACTTTTCTTGAATTGGCGAGTTTTTTTTGGAATATTAAAAAGCCTAATTTAGCTCGTATAAGTCGAGCATAAGTGGCATTATTTAGCATGACAAAAAAGGAAATTCAAGAAATGCTGATTGTATTTTTTTTTCATCATTTTTTTGAGGCATGGAGTTTGTTCTTTTTGTATTCACATAAGCGTAAGCAGCTATGTTGCAATATTGAAGATTATTTTTGAACTGGTGCTTTGTTCAGGTTTAGGAATAATGTTGCTAATCCCATAATGCCTACAGGCCACACCCAATACCAAGTCTGAAAACCCCTACTCTTTCTCTTCCAAAACCCGCATGAGAAGTTAAATTTAGAACAAATGTAGGTAGTATTTCTTGTCATGCAAAAAGTGTATGAGTAAATATTTTTCAAATTATAGCTATTCGAGGCTTTTCAAATTATGCTCAAATTTTTACGACGCTATTTTGCGTACATTTTGACCCAATCTGGTTATTAATTGACCTCATACAAAGTTTGACTTTTCTAGGCCTATTTGGTGAAGAGATATGGAAGATTCATGAGATTTCCTGCACTAATTTCCACTACAAAAAACGATTTCGTTCTGACTCTCCTCCAAATTCACTTTGGAAAGAAAAATTGGAATAGGCTAGTTACTTGGGCTCATTTTGTCATATGAAATTGCAGTAAAAAATTTTGGACCTCTGGTGTACCCCTATCACATTTTCAAATCGATAACTCCTCTTTCTCCTCTCCAACCTCAGGTATGGAAATGAATTGGGGATATAGTATACGTCTTATCCTCCACAATCATATGAGTTCATATTAATTACATTTTTACACATTTGAGGCTCCTCAAGTTCTACTCAAATTTTAGTAATCCGCCATTTTGGATCCATCTTGACCCAAATTCAAGAGGCCATATTCTGGTCACCAATCAATCTTACATACGTAATTTGATTTTTCTAAGTCGATTTGTTGGAGAAATATGGAAGAATCAAGAGATTTCATAACTCAAAACTTCCTCAAAAATCAGTATTTTTGCTCTAACTCCTTTTCGAATGCACTTAGGAAGCTGAAATTTGGATATGTTGGTGTCTTTGACTCATTCTTTCATATGAGATCATAAATGAAAAATTTGAGCGATTTATTCTTTCTCCAGCTCGCCTCAAAATTCCAGTGGTGCACGATTTTGAGGTATATCGAAAAAACAAAAAATACTTGTTTTGCATTTTTTAGAAGAGTCATCGACGGGGAGGGGGATATATATTCCAAAAAGTACGACATTTTCCAGATGATTACAAATGCTCTGAAACGCTAAGATTTGAACTCCTCACCTTCCCTCAACCCCCACCCCCTTCCTGAATCAGGTATGCTATAATAGATATAGTTTTCAAGTTCAAAACTTTGCTAAAAATACCCAAAGTAAAAATAGTATCAATACAAAAAAATCAATACTTATCATTTTTCAATTGAGAAAATTTGAGGCCCATTGAATTGAAAATTTTTTAAATCTATATAGAGTTCTCATTTTAGAATGAAACTTTTAAGATATGTGCTTTTCGTATCATTTTTCGATTTCTTATCATTCACAAAGAAAAGAAAAAAAGGAAACTCACTTTTAGCTGTTTATGAATTTGCTTTCCTCATTTCCATAATTATTCTTTGGAAGAAGTCGAATCTCCGATTGCGAATTTCCACATTTGTCGTTTAACATTAAAAATGAAAAAAATTACAATTTTCTCACTATTTTTATCGTATTACTTTCTGTTCCCTTTCCTCCGCCACAATTTTTTCATTAGTAATACCGCACATTTCCATCGTTCATAGTTGGTGAGTGAAAAAATCTATGTTCTTTCATTTTACCACAATGATAGTTATCATTACTTCTGACGTTTAAAAATAAGTCGAAACGGAAACCTCTAATTCGACCCTTGTATATCGTCAATATTCGTTTCAATCTCATAGTACACACAATCGACAGTGGCTAAATCCTAGACCTTAAGCCCTACACATACTCGTCTGAGGGGCGACAAAGGCGCACAGATACAAAATCATTTATATAAATTGAATTTTATCCATAGTCGCTAAATATACGCCTCCAGTATCCGTCAAACCCCGAAGCTCCTCGCTCCCGCCATTTTTCATTTTTAACCCAGCACCAAATTGAATATATTTATCGCGAGTACGGGCGTCGATAATACGAATTTAAAACGATTTATGCAAATGCTTCGCGTCACCAGTGGAACGTACTCGCGTAAATCTTTTATTAATGGCGAAATGTGATTTAGAAAAGTGATTCGTTTTTCGGCGACAACCGAAGAGAAGAATGTGCGCGTTTAACCGGTACGCCGTGGAACGAGCGTGTGGGTTCTTTTTCTGGTACACCAGGTTCGAGTGTTTTAGACGTACGTTTGACCTGTCAGCGCGGAAATGATGTACGAGTGTGTTGAAATTGATGCGGTGTGATCGACGAATCGAACACGACGTGGTAAGTGGCGCGAACGTAACGAGATTTGTTTACTTTTAGAGTTGTTTATGACGAGATTGAAACGTTTGGGTAAATAAAGGTGCGCGGATTCATCGCACAGACGTGTATTTTTAGAAAATTTGCGAAGATTTCGAGATCATTAAAATAAACAAGTATTGAGTACTGGTGTAGGCTTAACCATTCACAATCTTTGAGATGCGATACCTGAGCTGATAACTTTCACGAAAAACTTGTGTCGCTGAATTATGTTGTAAGTATCACAATTAAGCGAAGAAGTTGATTTCCAAACCCTTAAAATTTCATACTTTGGGTTATTCAGTAATGCCTTTCGCAGAAGAGAACCTAAAGTTATGAGCCAAGTGTAGTATAGTATTGCCATTTGCCAAGAGCATCCCGAATCATAATAATTATCTATAAAATTCTTAGATGGACGAGTTCAACGAAACTAGACCCTTACGTTTATATTTTAAGCGGTCTCTTATATCAGTCAAACGGATGCTGCATAAAGATGGATTTAAATTCAAATAAGGGCAAAATAGAAGAACATTTTTACTAGAAAGGAGAGATTTAGCAGCAGCATACGCTAAATTTCTAAGAAAGATATATTTGGTGTGGGAGAGAAGTTTCAAGGAGACATCTTCCATATGGAAGATAATTTGGCTAAATCATAGCCACAATTAAATACTTACTATAATATTTTAAATTTTATTTATAAATTTATTTTTAATTAAATGTTTAATATCTGGTGCAAATCTTACTTGAAGATTAGCTGATATTTAGAGTTAAAAAAAAAAAGAACAAAAACAAAAATGATGATTATCATTCAGAAATGAATGCAGAGATATTTGGCGATGGGTTCAAAAATTCCTTACTTCCACGTTTAGAAGAACTGTCAGCATGTTTAGATGAACTGTCAGCAATGGCCGTGTACAGCGCTAGTTACCATTCCTGTGTCATAAATCAGTCTTTTACAATGACATGGATGATATTGCAGAGTGGACGGAAAGTAAGGGAATTTCATATTCTGAACGTGAAACCAATGTTAAGCTCCTTCAAAAAGTAATACAGAATAAAGATGAAAAAAAAAAACATGAGCAGTTATGTGGCAACAACTCATTTTTACAAAAAATATCGTTTTAATTGATTTTTTTTGTTTGAAACAAAAATGTTGTTGGTTAATGTTTAAAACACATTTGAAACATTTTACTTTAAATGCTTACCAACCCTGTCTCAAGCCTATCACAAATTTTAGCCATCAGCCATTTTGACTCAAATTGAAGAGGTGAGAAGTCATTAAATGATCCCACATAAAAAGTTTGATCTCTCTAGGTGAATTCAATAAGTGGATATGGAGATTTCGTGACCTTTCTTACCTTGATTTCCCCTCCAAAAGTTGTTTTTTGCTTCAACTCCTTTCCATATCAACTTGGGAGGCTAAAATTTAAATATCTTACTCACTTAGACTCATTTCATCTACTGACTCCATAATCAAAAATTTTCCACCTTTCATTCAATCCCACCACATTTTGGGCATAATTACCTTTAATCCTACCCTCCAAAATCACATGTGAAGGCCAAATTGGCATAGAGCTTACGTCTCATTACTATTAATCATATGAATATACATTTGTCAAATGTGAGCCATTTGAGGCTCCTCAAGCCTTCCTTAAATTTTAGTCATTCACCATTTTGAGTCCATTTTAACCTAGATTTGAGAAATGTTATTATGGTTTTCAACCAAGTCCTAGTATGAAATTTTACCTTTTTAAGTTGATTTGGAGAGAAAATACGCAAGATTAAAGAAATGTTATAACTCGAGACTCCCTCAAAAAGCTGTTTTTTGTTTGAAATTTAGGTATATTAGTGGCTGGTGCTCACTTCTTCATATGAGATGAACAACGAAAATTTTGAGCTATTTGCCTCCTCTCCACCACCTCTCAAAATTTGAGTGAAACGCCATTTTGAGGTGAATCAGAAATAACAAAAAATTAAGTTATAGAGAATTTTGTAATGAGTCTCTCGCCAAATTTTCAGCAATTTCTATCTGTATCTAGAGGCATCATATGATTACAAAGTACCTGATAAGCGAAGATAATGACCGTCCAAAATAGCATCAGCTAAATCGTAGGAAATGCATTGCTGAAAGCCAAAATGAAATATCATCAGGTTTTGCCATACTAGATTACTAGATTTATTGTCAGGCCAGTGCAGAGAAAATCTAGGCCTATAGGCCTGTTATGGAATAAAAATGACTTCAAATAAAACCACGTGCAAAATTAACGTAAACAAATCAACGTAAATAAAAACCACGTGCTTAGTACACTCGTAGTAAAGAGGTGGGAAATTGACGGCATTCTGGTGAGGCCGAAAAAAGAAACAATCAGCAAAATAAAATGCGCACCTGGAGAAATACAAGGTGTATGTGCCGAAATTAAAAACCTTCCGATCATTAAGGAATGAAAACATCCAGATTAGAATAAACAGTCGCGAAAAGCGACTAAATCCCAAAACAAATTAATTGAAGTCTGGCTTCGAGAAATTGAAAATCAGTGATTGTCATGATCAACCAACAACAATCGCATCTTTTGGAAAACACATCTGCGCCTTGAGCGCCCAGAAAACTTGACGGTAAAATTCTTATTTACAAAACATCTCTGGCAGAGTGGGAAGCAACCTCATAAATATATACTGGTGGAATGGAATCGAAAAGAGTGAGTCGGATCGATTGCATCTCGGTGAAGATCTAATGCACCAAGTGTTCCTCACGGGTCGCGGCAAGTCGTGATTTATGTTAAAAGTTTTGTGTCGTTATCGAATCGAAGTATTAATTACATGGCTGTAGTTAATAAATTTTAAGTGTGAATTTTCGTATTAAACAGTTAAAGTCAATGTTGTCCAGAGTTTTATTCACAACCAAAGTTCTTATAATGGAAAAGACAAAGCAAGTCAACTCTGGCCCGGAGGGACCCTCCTTTCCCCTTCTTCTGCACAGGCCCGTTTATTGTTTACTTTCATTCTTTTTTGGTTTGCAAAACTAACACGTCCAAATATGCTACCAGAAATAAAGTATTTTTTTTGTTTAAATAATAACGATCAATTTCAGTCAACTCACAAAATTAAAATCTATTTGTTATCTTACTCTTAATAATATTACCATCTTATTATTTTGGTTTAATAATATTCTGTGAAACCAAAAAAAAATTAAAAATTAAAAAAATTTTTTGGCTTTTGGCTTGCGCAACTGTCACAATTTATCTCATGCTATTTTGGATGGACAATATAAAATTCCCTTTCGATCAGCCCTTCCCAAATTACATACATTGTAATAGCAATTATTTTAGATTAAAACCCCATCTAATAATGTGAGTTGGATCAGTATTATCGATAGGCATGAAGTGTTTCGTGTTTCTCCTAAAAAATTAAAATCGTGGTTGGTGCAGATGGTCCTTCACTCAATGAAGGAATTTTTGAACGTATCACCTGCCATCCTGTAATTTCTTGTAATGCTTATTACTCATGTTCACTTTGTCACTTTTTCAAAACAGAATAATAACTTATCTCCGACTTTGTAAATACTTTTTAGAACCAACTACGAATAAATACTCATTACTTATTGATTATTACCAATTTATCATCATCTCTTGAATACCAGCTGGACCTATGAAGCGAGAGTGGTTGTCTCTATGCCCCATATGGAGTTCCAGGATGCTGAGTTCACATAAACGCCAACTAGGCTGGAAGTAATAGTACTAACACTTGTAATCGAATGAAGTGAAAAAGCCAATAAAGAAGCGAATCTGCTCGTTCAGGGCTCGTCCATCGGATACGAATTAATTACCAATTGAACACAATGCAAATACGAAAATTAGACTCATTCCTCGACTCATTATTATTCGTGGATTTTTCCCTCGAGATAGCGAACGTCGGCGAACCCATGAGCGGGGACAATCAATTTGCTTGATTTCATTACAATTCTACGCGTCCTATTTATTCCACTCCTCCGCCTCTACAACAATAGGATTTACCGAAAAGGGATACGCGTACGTAGCGTACGCAACAGGCCTGTACGCGCTGTTTGCTCGCCTCGTACGTGTAATGACTTTACACCAGCCCCGAGTTTTACAAGCAGCGTATTTTCTATTAGTATAATTAATGCATTACCACGTC
Organism: Phenacoccus solenopsis; assembly: GCA_009761765.1. NCBI lineage: Eukaryota > Metazoa > Arthropoda > Insecta > Hemiptera > Pseudococcidae > Phenacoccus > Phenacoccus solenopsis. Next base: position 36,503,787 of record CM019756.1, on the reverse strand, counting down.
ATATCCGCGACTCCGAGTCCGGGTGTTCATAGGTACCGGGGATTTAAGACGGGCGTTACTTATGCAGATTTAATTGCCTGTTTTTTCGCAGATACCATTCACGCAGCCAATTCGGACAAATGTTCGCCAACGTGCAGTCCCGTGCATCCACTAGCTTTGTGTCTCGGAGGACCCGTATGCTCTTCCCAACAGACGGTAGTCAGAGCTACTAGAACGCCGCCTCAGTATCACGGTACTGCGAACGGTAAAACCAAATCTTTAGGATTGACGTGCGTCGTCTGCGGAGACACCAGTTCCGGTAAACATTACGGTATTTTGGCGTGCAACGGATGCAGCGGATTCTTCAAGAGAAGCGTGCGCCGGAAATTGATCTATAGGTGAGTATGGTTAGAGGAGGGTAGCCGGCGAGAACGATTTATCGAAATTACATTTGTCGCTAATAACCTCGTCGAAAAAAAGGCGAAGAAAGGGACGCGAAATTATACCGCTAAAAGGGGAAACATTATACGCTAATACCATCGAGGGGTTGAATTAATATCCTATGATTGTATTGGTTGATGCGTAAACGGATTACAATCTCTATATAATATTGAAAAGCAACAACTTAAACTTGTTTATTGTAAGCCCTTTCACGTTTTAAATCGCTAGGCGCGCAAATTATAATGTACCAGAATCGATGCCACTGTACAAATGGGGTATTAATTATTTCAAAACATAGAATAGCGATTTTATTGCATTTCACCGTCACCGCATGTAGCCTGTACCCTGTACAACATATATGTACTTTATATTGTAGTACGTAAGATTATCATTATTTTGCTTACTTTATGTATACGCGATGCTTTCGTATATAGGTACATGCGGTATTGGCACTGTTGCTTGGCTTTATCTATCCGTAAATCTACTACTACGAACGAGTTGTTTCTCGGGAGATATTTGAATAGTGGTCAGTTTTGCGTTTATCATGCAGTTAGGGTTGTAAGTCCCTTTGGAATTGAGATCGAGTTCGACCAAAAGCGGGCGCTTTAATGAAGTGCTATATCTTTAAGTGATTGTTAGCGGTGCGTTTGAGCGTATAGAACGGATAATGTACGCCATCGATGTAAGATGTAGTAATTTTTCGTCTCAGGATCAATATCCAATGTAAGTATGTGGTTAATTTATTGGTCTGCGTTTGATCAAATGACCTCATTTTGATAGATTTTTTTTTAACAGATAAAAAAAAGTAGATAAGCACATGTAATATACATCTAATCCCAAATAATCATATGAGTTCATATTAATTACATTCTTAAAAATTTGAAGCTCCTCAAGTTCTACTCAAATTTTAGTAATCCGTTATTTTAGATCCATTTTGACACTAATTCAAGAGGTCATAATCTGGTATCAATCAACTCTAGATACAAAGTTCGACTTTTCTAGGTCGATTTGGTGATGAACTGATGAGATATAGAACATTCATGAAATTTTATTTCCTGCATTAATTTCCATTCCAAGGGCCATGTTTTGCTCCAACTCCCCTCCAAATTCATTTGAGAATCTAAAATCAGAGTAGGTTAGTCACTTGAGCTCATGTTATCACGAGACATCAAAATAAAAAATGTTAGACTTCTCGTGTACCATCACCACATTTTCGAGTCGATAATCCTTCTCTCTTCCCTCCAACATCATGTTTGGAGGTGAATTGGAGATATACTATGCGTCTAATCCCCAATAATCATATGAGTTCATATTAATTAAATTTTTACAGATTTGAAGGATTTTCTCAAGGAGACTGCTGAAAGTAGAAAGATCATGTTTTCAGTATAAATGTATAATATATAAGTAAATTTTTTTAAATAAGCAAGAAATATGCGTGAAGCGTTAAATAAATTATTTTTGAGTTTTGAAGCAATTAGAATTAAAATAGAAAAAAAGGTAAGCAGCTATACCGCATTATTAGATCTGAGTTTTTAACTGGGGCTTGTTCTGATTTACAAATAACATTGCTAACCTCTTCATGTCTACAGGTGACACACGATAATAAGTCTCGAAAACCCTACTTTATTCCTTCCCAAAACCATTTAAGAAGGTAAACTTAAAACAAACGTAGTATTTCTTGCCATGCAATAATCATATGAACACATATTTCTCAAATTATGACTAGTTGAGGTTCCTCAAATTATCATCAAATTTTTACGATCCGCCATTTTGGATCCATTTTGATCCAAATTCAAGAGGTCAGTTCTGGTTCAGGTCTAATTGGGTGGCGCAAGCACCGTGTACTTTGGCCATTCATAGCCCACTGTGCACCACAGCTCATCATCACTTAGGTATCATGCAAGATTTTGCCAACGACATCATGCAAGGGCGTTGATAAGCTGCTGCCATTGCAGAGGTAGAGGAGGTTAGTCACACGAGTGGCACTTAAGTCTAAGGATCCGAACCCTAGAGATCGGGACCAGGTAGTAGTCTGTGCCACCCCTACCGTGCACGTTTCGACTTGACGCTGTAGGTTATTAATATGATATGGGTAGCGATGCCTGACTGGATGGTGAACGACTCTAGCCAGAAAGCAGGGAATGAATCATGGTCCCAAGCCCCATATGGCGCATCGAGTAGCTGTATGGGTGGGACTACGCTCGACGGACCCCATGACCGAGGCACCGAACTAATTGCGGACTGCCCTTACCTTGCTTCACGGCTTGGAGTAAGGTGAGATGATGCAGACAGAAGTAGGGCCCTGAGAGTATATGACCTCTAAATCACCTGCGAACTTAGTAGGCCATGAGTGGCCAAAAAGTATCTGGCGGGGATCCTCCGAAAAGAGGGGAGATGCGGCGTGGGGTTGGGGTGAGGGATAATAATACACTCGAGAAGAGCGCATAGCGCAGATAAGACCGATGTGGTGGAACTTGGCTAAGGGCGCACATCCACCTCAGGAAAACCCTATGGAGATGTAGGTCAGTCGCCCTGATAATAAAAGAACTGCTGTGCACTTACATGAGTGGAATGGTGTCAATAAGGGTGCCCTTTTGGAGCGCCAACTTATATGTAACCATACCATTTTTATTAATAGGATTATATCCCATTTCATTTGCTACCTACACAGATTCTCAAGGCCCCAGATAGAGCACCTATGAAGGCTTTTTCTTCAACTTTTACATTGATGAGCTGTCACATATACCCGTGGCCTAGGTATGGAAAGTGGTTGAAGGAGGATTTGCTCCCTAGTGACCAATCGCCTTCTAACCACGGTTGCTCTGACACATAACTGTAGGCTGAAGTCCCTGGAGAATAGAAAAAGGAATAGTTCTGGTATGGAGAAATAAGAAATGATGCCAGAGCTACCTAAGGTGCATCGGGTTTACCAGGCCCGTATTCGCTAGATGCGAATCTCAAAGGAAATTCAAGAAGTCATATTCTACGCACGAAGTTTGACCTTTCTAAGTCGATTTGGTGATGAGGTATGGAAGATTCATGAAATTTTCTCTACCCCTCCAAAAGCTGTTTTTTGCTCCAACTTCCCTCCAATAGCACTTGGGAAGGTAAAATTAGAATAGATTAGTTTTTTTATTCCCCAAAATCATATGAGTTTATATTAATTACATTCTTACAAATTTGAGGCGCCTCAAGTTCTACTCGAGATTTAGTAATCCGTCATTTTGGATCCAATTTGACCCAAATTCCAGAGGCCATTTTCTGGTCACCAACTAATCTTACATACAAACTTTGACCTTTCCGGGATGAAGTGCTGACGAGATATGGCAGATCCAAGAGATTTCACGACTTAAAACTTCCTCAAAAAACCGTTTTTCACTTCAACTCACCTCCAAATGTACTTAAGAAGTTGAAATTAGGATATGTTAGTATCCGTGACTCATTCTTTCATATGAGATCAAAAACAAAAAATTTAAGCGATTTCCCCTTTCTCCAGTTCCCCTCAACATTTGAGTGATCTGCGATTTTGTGATGTATTGAAAAAACGAAAAAGCATCTTTTTCATATTTCAAGAAGAGTCTCTCACCGAATCTTGAGTCAATTTCATGAATACCCTTTGGCGCTTAGCGTGGGCGAAATAAAAGTATATATATATTAATTATGTATACAGAAAGTTTGACATTTGCCAGATGATTACAAATAGTTGTAATCGCAAAGATTCAAATATCCCACTCTCCGCTGACCCCCCTTCTCAGATCAGGTAAGCTACAATACAACAAGAACAAAGAATTTTCATTATTATGATCTCTTGAATTTGGGTCAAAATGCATCCAAAATGGCGGATGATGAAAATTTGAGGTTGATTTGAGGAACTCAAAATGGGTTGAAATTGATCAATTTGGACTCATTTAAGCATCGGGTATAGGAACAGGCCGAACAGCGTAATTATTGGTAACACAGAATGAAAGGATTAACAACATTAATCTAAAAAATTTGACTCCAATAATGCAGCATGACTACTTGAATTTTTTGCTTTTTTAATTATTAACAAATGTTTGATCGTTTCCACCATTTTTGACCATTTTGGCTCTTCTAGCCTCGATTATCTTATAGATCAATAATATAAAAATTTGTTCATGAAGTGAGGTTCTGATGGAATAATCCCTACTCGGAGGTAAAAATTACCATACCTTTAATCCGCGAATCAAGCCTAGCCTAGCTCAAAATCGAACCTCAGCTGTGGCGATTTTTTCGCAATTAAGCTCCCTCATATTCGAATCGCCGGATACGCGTAGGCCATAAAAATCATATCGTAAAGATGTAAAATCAGCCGCTAATAAAATAGAAAAGCAATTTCCCCGACGAGCTTTTCTCGTCGCACCGGTACTCGTATACCGAGCATCTGTGATATAGTAACGCAATTTATAACGGGCCAGGATTACCGTCGCCAGAGAACAAAAAAAGGATCAACGGCGCGCTTTACTACATGCGCTGCGCCGCGTTGTATACAGGAACGCGGATGAATTTCGGGGGGATTAAAAGAAAATTGAACTACGCTTCGAACGAAACGAAAGTTAAAGTAGAACTATCAATTGAAAGACGATAGCGAAAAGGATGGAAGCGGAGAAAAAAAAGATAGGGGAAGTCGGAACGGATGAACTTTTGAAATAAGGAGGATCAGTTTTTCCTTTAAAATGAAATGGAAAGATTTAAATGGTCGGGAGGGTAGGCGCCATTGCTTGTTATACTGTTTGATTTGAAAGAATCGGTCCCTCGAGTCGCGTCATCTATAAGTCTAATATAACTTTCGGATGCCAGTTGAGAGAGTTTTCGTCGAGCACGCGCTTATGCCGATTGAAAAGCTTTTCCATTTCGGCGTCTTTTCATTTTGAGCTTTATTTTTAGACGTATTTTTGATTGATTCGTATTTTTTTTATTTTCTTACGTCGTCGTCGTTCGCCATCGTTGGCTTCGAGTGGTTGACTGGCGAATCGATAGGGCGATATTTTAAAATGCCTTTTGTTTTTATCGAAATTTAAGTATTTAATCCAGCTCCGAACTCCCATGAAAGGTTATTGTGATGGAGTTGAATGATATAATATTTAAGGAAATTGGTTGGAAATAGGTCTCAGTTTATTCGTGATTGTTTCAGATGTCAAGCTGGTACTGGACGATGTGTGGTGGATAAAGCGCATAGAAATCAATGTCAAGCTTGTAGATTAAAAAAATGCCTCAGCATGGGGATGAATAAAGATGGTGAGTACTGAGAGTATATCGCCTGCTTCTTAAGTCAATTCAGATGGAGCAGGGGCAGTGGCGCGCTAGTGTTACTCCTGTTTATCAACATTCTACAAAAGTGATCATGTATATTTTTGATAAGTTATATTAACGCAGGAATGGGCAAATTCGTTTGTAAATCGAATCGATTCGTAGAATTTCATTCAAATCGATTCACGATTTTAGTTCATCTCAACAAATCGTTTTTCAATTCTGATTCATATGAACGAATTGATTCACGATTCCGATTCATCTGGATAAATGGACTGCATTACGCAACAATGTTCTAAGTGAAATGAGGCGCCATAGACTTGTTGATCGATCTTATTTTTGTTTTTAATGAGAAAAACTGGTAATGAATAAAATCATTCATGTTATTTAAATAATTTCAAAGACAAACAAGCAAAATTTGTTCAGTTTGATTGACTGGCTTTGTTATAATTTACATTACATCAGAAATTTGATGTAGTTGAAGTTTATGGCGCCTCATTTCACTTAGAACATTGTTGCGTAATGCAGTCCAAATCGAATTACGATTTTAATTCATCTGAACAAATCGTTTTCCGATTCTAATTGATCTGAACGAATCGATTCACGATTCCGATTCAACTGAACGAATCGATTCCTGGGCTGTAGTAACGGTAACGGAACATTACGGAATAATGGAACGTAACAGAGAATTTCTTCATTTCAGTAATGGAACTTAACGGAACGAAATTTTGGATCAATTTTGTTGGTGTTCCTTTATTTTAAATTTTACATTGTTTTAATTTTTTTTAAATTTGAATGTTGGCAAAACTGTTCCTGCAAATTCAGTGCAATGTGTATTTGATGTGAAATTGAAATTTGATTATTTTGAATTACCTTCAATCAAAAAATCTGAAATGATAATTATTTTTTTGGTTAGGCCTACTAACATATTTTTTTTAGACATTTATCACTTTTAGATTTTTTTCATTTTAAAACATTTTTTTTCTTAAACCTAGTTCAAAGGGGAAGGAAAGAAGTAAATTTTTCACAAGAATTTGCTACATTTGAGGAAATTGATAAAATTTGGATTCGGTCGTTATGAATATTTAAAACAAAAAACCATACCTGTAATGGACGACATAATCTTATGATTGAATTGCAACAAAAGCAAGTTATTACTGTTTTTTGTAAATAAAATATACTTCTTCAAAGAATTTTTTCATTTAAAAATTTTTTATGATTATCATCACACCTAATGCGTTTAGCCTAAACGCTTTAAATGTAGGTACTTTTAATTCTGGAATTTTTTCCGTCTTACTTTAGTCGAAGACAAAACAGAAATCAGCAATTTTTAAATCTTAGATTGTACTTGTACTTGTTGTTTTGAACATCTATGACAGGTACTTCTTTTTAAATCATGTAAGAGCAAAATTATTTGCGGGTCTTTTTTTGTTGTTTTTTTTTTTTTTTCGAATCTAATGAAAACGTTGAAAAAATTTAATAACAAAAAAATACTACTTCCAAAATTACAATTTAAATTTCCGAGTCTTCCTTGGGCAGTCTTTCACCTCACTAAAAATATAATCGTTAGATAAGGCTAGAATTTCATCTCAGAATTGGGGCGTTAAATCTATGAACTTGATGATATCCATAGTGTATTTATAATGACTGGTCTATGTTCTAATTGGTCATACGTCACGCGTGCAACAACCAATCAGCAAGTTGGAATGTGGTAAATTACCTCGACTAACTCGTAAAATAAAAACACATATCAGCTGTTGATTTAAATCACAAACGAATTTCAGCCGTTCACTGAAAATTGAACGATATTATTTAGGAAGGTAGAAATGAAACTACCTACATTTTATCACATTCTAGCCTTATTATTGGTCATTACGCGCATAACATATGACCAATCAGAATCCAGACCAGTTATTATAACAACTCTATGGGGTAGTTTTTTCTTTAGATATTTCTCTTTTTATTTAATTTTTGTCTAATTGAAAAAAAAAAATTGTGATTAAATCTTTTTTAAACTGATGTTCAGGTGTGCTCAATTCAAACGACGCATTCCTGAGCATAAGTACTTTTTTTTTTTACATTCGCATGAATTTCTTGGGCATCATAGCATGATTTTCATTCAGGTATTAATTATTAAGGTCATCCTACTGGTACCAAAACAAATATGTAAGTGTGCACTGTACACTTGTATAGTAGAAAAAATAAGTCTGTATGAAGGAGTATTATGATAGAGATGAAGAAGTAGCGGGCCTTGCTTAACCTGCCATAACGATTGATATCACATCTTTACGCAGTTTGTGCGAGAAAGCAACCATCTGTAGGTTACCGGTATCCTGCAGTCCTTTGACGTAGTATAGTATCTGTCTAGTGGACTCGAAGATGCATTGTCAATGACAGATGTTAGAATGGCGGCTTACGTCATTCAGACGTTCATTCATTTGTGTAGATAGACATTCGAGGATTTCGATGACGACATTGAGGAAAACCCTTCGTAAGCGAGCAGTGAACCGAGGCGTGATATTTCACCTACGCGAATTTGTAAAATACCAGGTTAGATGTGGAAAAATTGTGTAAAAAGGTTGCTATTTGGGAAACCACCGTCGGGTGGCTTCATTAGAGAAAAATGGTTCGGCGCAATTTGCGTTTAACCGCAATCAGGCGGATGACAGTTTTGTATTCGTTATGGGGCGTGAAGCGACGAGCGCAACCGTTTTAACAAGTACATAAACGAGCTGGTATTTCCCGAAGCGTTTTGTTTAAATGAGAGCTGATGCAGTGGCTCGTGTTTGACGCAAAATATATGCATGAACGCCTTTTCGAATGTTCGCGTTTTAAAAGGCGACGACGCGCGGAGTGCGAAAAAGGTATAATGAGCGATGACACGTGGATGGTACAGAGGGAGCGCTTTTTATAAACAGCCCGCGACCGCCGAGCGTTTTAACTAATGACCATTTAATTCGCGAAAGAGAAACTTTTTCAGCGTGATTATTATGTAACGAGCTTTGAAGTGTATAACGAGACGTGCGCTTATTGCGCTATATCGGTTTTCTTCTTTCAGCCGTACAGAACGAAAGACAGCCCAGAAATACAGCCACCATAAGGCCCGAGAGTTTGGTCGACATGGATCACGAGAGGGCGATCAGAGAGGCCGCAGTCGCGGTCGGAGTTTTCGGGTAAATATCGCGTAGAATTTTTCGCCCATAGGGCCCAACCAAGCTACCAAATAAACACCTTAAATGGCGCATTTGTGTGGAATAAGTAAGCGTGACACGATTAGCAGGTCGCAATAATACGCCGGTAATTATACGTCGGACGTGTATTCGGCAAATATCCGATTATCGATAATTACTACGTGCAGAGTATTTGCATACGCGATGTTGCGCTAACACCTCGTTACCTCTTCTATTCCCGTGTATAGGTGGAATTAACGACGAACGCAGCACGCGTTTTAGCCCCGATGTTAATTCTCTTAACGGGCGAAAACGTCAAATAATATGACACTGATGGGATGAGTTAGTTGTCAAAATGTTAAAATTGATACGACTACACTTGTGCAAAGATTAGTCGTATAAGTATCATTTGTATAAATAAACTCTTGCTATTCCAATCAAATTCGAGAACCTATAATCCGTCTATACACGTAGGTACACGAAGAGGATTTTATATGAAGTAAGAGACCCGTGCGAATTAGATACGCTTATGAAGAATTTTTTTTTAGCTCCGTTCTATTTTTTTCAGTACCGATTTTATCCTATAGACAATATAGACACTTTCACTACAGTGGCCAATTTTCAGAGGTGGCTTATCTATCCATAAAATTGACTTTCAAACAAGCGAAAATAAAGATTTACAAAATAAATATTTGTCAAACGCATTTTTGAAAATTAAATCACCGACGACGCGACATTGAAATCTGCAACTCCTCATGCTCTTTTGTAATTGTTTTGGACGATCAAAAAGTAAATTATAATTCGACGAAAATGGAAACGAAGTTGCTTTCAATCTTATCGAGTCCATGAAGATAAAATCATACAATCATATTACAATGGGCGCATTCCTTACCAATTCAACGAAGCATTGATATAAAAAATTCAACTTTTAGTACTTAGATAAAGTATTGAGACTCCATTTTGAAAATGTGAAGAAAATATTGTAATGAAACAACTTGATACGTTTTTAACCGGAGTATTTTTGTGATGGGAACTCATTGAGATTTATAGGAACATTTCAGCCCTTGCCTCTCACTCAATCACTGGGGCATTTGAAAAAGTTTGTAAACGTGATATTTAATTGAAATGGCACTATAATCATTATTTTTATTTTTAAATCAGCCTAAAATGATATCACCATAATAAATCGAATTTTTCATTATTTTTATTATTATTACTATTATAGATTAATCATACCTAGATAGTCCATTCATACTCTGGAGTAAACTTAGAGCGCTAGTGTAACGACCAATGAGAACGTTTGTTTACATTCTAAATAGGACTTTTTTATCAGTAACATATTTCATTTGAAAATTTAGAGCTGTTCCATGCGATTTTGTTAGTTTTCATTGAAGTTCTTTATTGATGTATTCAGTAATATCTCATTTCGTGTTTCATTTTCAATTTTGAGAACTTGTGATGAACGATGTCAGAAAAAAGTAAGTGTTCAATAAGAAAACAGAACTTCTGCATCTAACCACGATTTCTAGGGATTGTTCAGATGCCAGATCACTACTTCCTTTTTCGACATCTTGTAGTCGCAAGACTACGTTATTTTATTTAAATTTCAATCTGATATGGGGTGATGCCCCTACCTAATATGCCGACTTTCTATGGCGATAAATCGCCCCAAACCGTCGGCGGGGAAGAAACCTTTTTTTTAACTTATTCACCTACCTATGGGACAAGCCACTGGTGATAAATCGCCACGGCTTGAGACTATGTTATTGACTCCGCGCTTAGGCTGCGATAGATCGCAGTACACCACGCGAAGTGATTTTTGTTTTTAGAAATTCGTGCTTAAGCTGCGAGAAATTGCGGTGCACCACACGAATAAATGAAAAATAGAGAAACTTACCAAATTTTCTGAAGAATCCGGAAAAGATAAAAAACACACAATCAACGAAACTTGTATATTCACACTTATTAAACTTTGTAAAGCTTACGTTGTTGCTGCGATAATCGCGGCGGCTTCGCAAGACTCAGTGGACAATCACGCGCTCGCACCTGTATATATAGATGGGGATTTTTGGTAACCGCATATTTTTGAATGTAAAATGCCGGAAAGTAATTTTGATTCAAATTTAAAAAACCAAATATATTTCTTTCTGACCTCGTCTATATACTGGTGCGCGAGCTCGCGATTTTACAAAAATGTATAATGTACGTATACATTTAATGAATGAATGAATGAATGAGTAAATGAAGAATGAATGTATGAATGAATTAATGTTAATTTGTGTGACTACAATCTTGCTCACGAAATCGTAAAAAATTTCATTAAATAATGAACGATATTTCAATGAAAATTGCACCAAACAGCTCTAAATTTTCAGGCAAAACCAGTGTTGTAGGAACAAACCAAAAAACGAGAACGAAGAACAACAAGAACGGAGAACTTTCATTGTTCCTGAGGAACAGGACCAAGAACGAGAACATAAAAGTGGTATATCTGAAGAACAAAGAACAGAACGAGAACAGAATATTTTCAAACTGAAAGATCAAAGAACAAAACGAGAACCAACTAATGAACAATGTTGAGGTACAAAAACAAGAACAAGAACGATGTAATTTTTTGTTGTTCTTCGTTCTTTTGAAAGTTCATGATTTATAATAAAATTAATAGATATCATGAAGGGAAAGAGAAAATGAGAAATTTATATTTCAGGCAAGTGCTACATATACCCATATAAGTATATTTTTTTTTAATTATTAGCTTCAATTAATTGATTTTCAATTTCAACAACAACATTAACTGTAAACACGTTATCAAAAAAAAAGAAAGAAAGAAAGAACAAAAGAAAATTTTGAAGAATGAGAACAGAACGAAGAACGAACAAGAACGAGACCATAAAGGATTGAAAGAACAAAGAACAGAACGAGAACAACATTGTAAAGAATTAAAAGAACGAAGAACTGAACGAGAACAGTTGAAACATTGAGAATAAGAACGAGTCAGGAACAGGATCAAATGACTGGGTCTTTCCAGGAACGAGAACAGGAACAAGAACAGACCTATGTTCGTTCCTACAACACTGGGCAAAACACGTTATTGGTAAAAAAAAAGTCCTGTTTATAATGTAAACAAACGTTCTTATTGGTCGTTAAAGGAGCGTTCCATGTGAGTACGAATGTGAGTCTAGAGTGTTGTTTTATAAAACTAATTTATTTTTTAGAGCAGTATCTGAAGTACTAAAAATAAATTTGCCTTTTGCTTGGTTTTCTGCAAAATTTCGAGATAAAGTTTACAAAGTAGCTCATTTGGAAGAGCGTAAAATCGCACCCCTACTGCAACAACACCACATCTCAAAACACGTCAAATAACCAAAACTCAAGAAAATTGCTTTTTATTTGCTTCGTGAATAACGGAATACGAATTCAAATTCTTTTTTTTTTTTTCATTGATCCTTACTAATTTTTCACGTTCTTTCCAATGGTAAAGGCAGATTTTCGCAACGCAAATTATTTTTGGTAATTTTTTGAGATGTGGTGTTTTTGCAGTCGAAGATTTTTTTTGAAATGTGGTGTTGTTGCAGTAGGGGTGCGAAATTCTAAATGTGTTTCGCTATTAAAAACGTCTTTGATTTACTTTATGAGATAATTCATAATAAAGTGAAAAAATCGCTTTTACGAAATTAGGTAATTCCAAAAGTAAATTGATGATAGTAACTTTTAGAAAAATTAAATCATTTTGCATTTCAATCCCTTTAAAATGAGCGATCCAGCTACAGTTTTAGAGTGGTAAAAATTTAACATACAGTGAACTATCTATGTTTGGTTAATTTATGTTATTATCTAGTTTTTGTGATTAAAGTAGGGGTAGTTTGGCGGAGTAAAAATAATGCGGGATGAAAAATGAGTTCATAATCGTATTTAGAGTACCCAAATACTTATGAAACGATATGTCACGTGCCCATTCTGCCTTTTTACGATGTTTATTCAAAATTTGGTGACAGCATACCCCCTGAATGGAGCAAATTCATGAAAATACTGCTGTTAAAAACACATAAAGTTATTTCATATTAAGATATTTTTTCGAGTTTTTGAAATGTGGCCTCAATACTTTTTCCAAATGGTAAATATGTTTTAGGTGTATCAAAAGTTCAACTTTCAACTATTAAAAATTATATGAGTTCCTTAACATCTCCTCTAGACGGGCTATTGAACTTCGAAAACCGCTTAGCCTATGTGTACCTGTACATAGATGGCAATTTCTGGAGTTGCTATGATCATGGCAACTTTCGGTCATCATGGCAACAAAATCAAATCTATTTGATTTTGTTGCTATAACATGGCAAGTCAACAGCAACAACTCAGGAAGGTGTGTTATCACTTTGCTCCCGCCAAAATATTAATAATTTGTGAATTTGTGTTTTGTTGTATTTTTAAATAAAAATAATATTAAAATAATGAGTGTTGTTGAGAATGTCGATAATGTTGAAGAGGGGAATGATGCCGTTAAGGATAGTTTAATTAATTTGGTAAGGGAGAATGAATGTCTTTGGAATATGAGATCAGCCGGGTACTCCACCAGGAGAACCAAAAAGAAAGATGAATTATGGCAAAAAATTGCCACTGAATTAAATCTTGAAAATAGTAAGTAAAAAATGTATTTCAGATGGACATTGTTCTATAATACCTACATCTGTCGAAATGCTTTTTTTTTGGGCTTCCTTATAAGCATTCTCGTTGCCGAGAAGTTTGAAGTTGCTATGAATGTACAGTAGTATAAACAAAAATCTCAGAGCTGCCAGCGCAACTTGCCATGACCATGACAACTTCAGAAATTGCCATTTATGTACAGGTACGCTATCTCTAGATGAATTTGGTTGCTTTTAAGGGGATTCTCTCCTTGACCCTGAGTGATGTGAGCGGGAACTGGTGGTGGTTTTTATTACCTAATATGAGGCAAAACTAACTTGTATAAAAAATGACCGCTACGTCAAACAGGATTTATTATTTTATTATTTATGACATCATGAAAGATTCAAATTTTTATTAAATTTACAAAATTACGATATTGCAAAGGTGAAAAATGGTGCAAAAAATTTGGTTGCTCAGTATTGTAAAGATCTTAATTCTGAATTAGTGAGAAGAATGTTTATAACTAAAATCTTATTTAAAAGATGAAAAATGTGCAACACAGCTGAAGCTTTGAAACAAATAATCGCCAAAAATTTAATTTTGACTTCACCAAAACTCGTATATTTTGCTAAGAAAATATTTGTTTTTCTACCATTCTGAAATGCAGCTAGTCATCTAGTGAACGTAGATTTTCAATCGATGATCGATTATGGTACTTTGCGTAGAGTAAGATTTAAATTTGAATTTTAAAATTGATGAAATTTCCAAAAAATACAGTGAAAACCAAAGCAAGACGTTAATTATTTTATTATTAGGGCAAAAAACCTTTAATATTACTTATTAAAGGTTTTTTGTCATCTTTATTTTTTTATGAAAGGGCGGGAGAAAATGGTTGCCTAAAGTAGCCAGATAGGTAAAGCCAACACTGGTTTGAAGCAAAAAGAAAACAAAATTCTTCTTTGTTTTTGGTCTCAGTTTTTATTTTTATAGGATGATTACTCAAGTGACAGTAGAGATGAAATTGTTTAGCGATTTGTTTGCTTATCAACAATAAAATAATAAAGAGCGAATTTCGGACAATATTTTTTCAGCTTGCAAATATTCAAAAATATAAAATGTTGATAGTGAAGGCGCTGGTGAAGGATAATAATTTTTAATGATTTGAAATTTTATTAATTTACAATGATTTTACTTTTTATAATTTTACATCGAACATTATTTACACTTTTGTTTTGTATTTCATGAGTTGAAAATAAGGAATTATATTGTCTTCGTCGTCGTCGTTGTTGTTGTTGTTTTTTAAATTGAACATCTCAAATTTTTTCAAATTCATCATTATTTTTTGAATAGTTTTTGCAAGTTTTGCTATTTTTTAATATTCAGTAGACATGCGGATAGAAATTTCTTTAATCGATATTTCCCTAGAATTTTACATTGACAATGCCTTTATTAAAAAAAAAATCAGCTCCAGTTATGCGGTAGGCTGCTTACATTTTTTTCCACTCAAATTTTATTAAGTATAATTTTTCACAACTGTATACATGAATATGGACTGCAAATCTGTTATAGCAACGAAATTTCATATGGTGCTCGATTAGAAAGACTAATCGATACGAATTGGCGAACAGACAACAACAGTAAATAGATAGGATAAAATGATGTTACTAAAGGATATGATTCGGTGGAAGGATAGCTAGGGAAAAGGGATAGCTCGTATGGTAACTGTTGAGAATCGTTGAATCATTTAGTTATTCTGACTTTTGATTAATAGTCGTGGTCGGATTTATTTTGACACGAGGTGCAGGTGGCATGTTACCGAACTATCCCCTATACGAGAGTAAAATTCAATTTGCACGCGAAGCACATACACCCCAATGAAGTGTACAATACGCACTATATAACGCCACTGACCTGTCAAATAAACATCCCTCGGGAAATATTCAAAATATAACGGATTTATCCCTTCCGCTATTATATAGGTTACGTAGATTATGCGTATATAATGTACGCCTGTATGGTCTATTTAATCGAGTATTTTTATCTTTTAACTTCCCCATTTTTTTTCTCATTTTTTAACCATGTCGCGCTATTTTCATGCTAAATAGCGCCAGCGTTCGGGTTATTAATTACGATAAATTTTTCGATAGGCCTCCGATATCGGTGGCATTGGGGTTGTCACCGTTGCGATATTCTCAGACTACTACGTCAGCGTTGTGTACGCCGGCGACGCCTCCAGAAACTGATTCGAAAAATACCGATGTACCGGATGACGGTGAGTGTTTCAAGTTTAATGTAAGAAATTAACTATTAATACGTTGGAAATTAACGTTTGCTATGTGGGTTCCATTAGAAGACAGTATAGATGTTACAAACGAAGATCCGCCGCAGCCTACGGAAGGGATTACACCGACTACAACTAGTTCGCAGTCACTGCCGTTTGAACCTTTACCACCGTTTTATAACCCGGTTCATGAGAATATTTACGAAACGTCGGCTAGGTTGTTATTTATGGCGGTGAAATGGGCCAAGAATTTACCCTCTTTTGCTGCTCTACCGTTTCGAGATCAGGTTGGTTGTATGGTGGTGATATAATGAAGGTCAAATTGATATTGTACTGAATAACCATTCATGTATATTTAGGTTATCTTATTGGAGGAATGTTGGTCGGAACTATTTTTATTGAATGCCATTCAATGGTGTATTCCTTTGGAGACTAACCCACTATTCAATACTTCGGATCATTTAGCGGCCATACCGAACGGTAAAGCTAGTCAAGTTGCCGCTGATATTAGGATTTTAAACGAAATCCTACACAGATTTAGATTAATCGCCGTTGATCCGGCGGAATTCGCTTGTATGAAAGCTATAGTGCTATTTAGAGCTGGTAAGCGTCATTTTTCGGTTGATGCGTAATATTCCATTGATATACATGTGTGATTTTATAATGAAGAATTTTTTTTTGATTCAATAGAAACACGGGGCTTAAAAGACCCGTTGCAAGTTGAAAATCTGCAAGATCAAGCGCAAGTGATGCTGTGCCAACACGCTCGAGGCCAACATCCCGCCCAAGCGACACGTTTCGGCAGACTTCTGCTTATGTTACCACTACTTCGTCACGTACCGACATCGCGAATAGAAAATATATTTTTCCAAAGAACGATTGGCAATATACCAATGGAGAAAGTACTTTGTGATATGTACAAAAATTAAATTTGCGGTTACGTAACCATACTCATGTAAGATAAACTAAGTACTCTTTTTGTTAAACCTTGTATCCTTTGCTATGAGGTTCTTGTTGGTTTTGAAGCCTAATTGGGGTATAGTTGAAATGCAGGGCATTAGTCATTCGGTACGAATTATTTCGCTGCGAAATAATATTATTTTAATGTTTTTTTTTTTTCTGTTTTGTTAGTATTGTTAATATTTTTACTTTTTTTCAGTTTCGGTTATAATTTCAATGTACTTAGATGTAGTTTTCTTTGCTAAGCTTTCTCACTCAATTTTCACTCAATGAATTGTGAAAAGGACGGCTCGATCTAGTCGATTGTCATTGAAAAGCAATATTGGAGCGCTATAGAATATGTTTTTACAACTTGAAAAATAATAAAATTTTATTATGATTTGTGATTTATGGAGATGAAGGAAAAGATATACGTCATTGGTGTTATACCGGGTGACTACTTGATTCGAGCACCCCAAGCGCAAAAATCTTTCTCTCGTACAAATAAATTACATATTTGAATGATATTAAGAACAATAAATGGCATAAATAATATTTATTTAATGCTTAAAAATGTTTATCAATGAAATACACAATTTTAATTTATACTTTCATTGTCATAAATACATATATGTTTTGAATTTATTCACCTTTTAGCTAATTTTTTCGCTTGGGTGCTCGAATCAAGTAGTCACCCGGTAGAATTGATTTTGATGAGACGACCTACACGAGTTTTCTCTTATTCAAAATCACTTTGTCCTCGTGGAAGTTGGCATTCTTTTCTTTTACCATTTGAAATTGAATATAATTTCAGTCATTGTATATAGGCCTGAATTTTTCTGGTAATGTTTTAGATGTTATTTCAACTGATGTGGCAATTTAATAATTTTCTGTATTCTCAAAATCTGGTCATCAATTTATTTAACTTGTACATTATTTTAATTGAAATATACATTTGTTTTTTAAAAATATGTTTTCTTTATATGGAATGTTTGCTATTAAAATGATAGTAACAATAAATCTTTAATTTAATTTAAGGATTGCTTATATCCTTCGACATTGCAATGGAAGATTAGAACTCTACACTCGAAAGTTGGAAACGTGAATAATTTACTAGAGGCTAAACACTATAAATGAACGAAATAAAATAGCTGAAAAAAAAATTGAAATTTGTAATTTTCCAAGGTTACAGCACCCCAGGTACGAAAACGAAAAAAATATTCTCATTTCTCATTGGATATTATCTGAATGATGTCATGATCAAGCTAAATAATTCAACCTAGCTTATTTTTGTCCATGGATTTTTCAGGTTTTTGAACTCTATGCTTTTTTCAACTAATAAATTATTCATTTATGGAATAAAATTTGATTTTGTTCTTTATTCTTCATTTTTATGAGACGTATTCTCGCATTTTAATATTTCAAAATCAAAATGTCTCGTTTAATCACCCAACAAACATTCGACGATGCTGTCAAGGAGAACATCGAGGAATTCTCCATGTCTACAACCGAAGCAGTTGAAAGTGCTATTCAAGAGTTCGAATCTCAAGTAATTCCATATTTAATTACTGTTTCAAGATTACTTTATTGTTTATTCATGCGTAAATTATTTTCTTCAGGGTGTCAGTTTGCAAAATATCATCACTAATTCGTTGTTAACTAATGAAGTAGAAATAGTAAAGGAAAAAATTGATAAATTAAAAAAACTTGTCGAAGAGAAACCCAAGGATCTGGAATTAGTTATATTGCTAAAAGATATCAAGGAAGAATGTGATGGTGGCATAGCAAAAAGGGTTCTCGGCGGACAGTGTGGTTTATACGACGTGCTTGTTGATTATCTAATCCATCATGAGCCCGTGGAGGAAACGATTAAAATTGCCATTTATGAAACTCTAATTTCATTGATGACTGGTGTGCATTCTAGATGAACCTGCTCACCAATGTTTACAAATATTTATGCTTCATACTGTTCATTTCTTGCAGGATACCCTGATCTTCTGGATGATAAAGGTTTTAGCATCATATTTTCGGGATTAAAAGACTTGACCAACGATAAAATACTGGCTTTGGTGTTGAGATGGAGTGTCGAATGTTGCATCAAACACGAGCGTAATAGGGAGGTAAGTTATGATTCTCTTATTCTGAGTTATTTTTTATATGATGACTTTAAATAAATGACTGTTTTTTGTTAAACAGAGATTTTTAAACAATGAAAACGTTATACAAGCTTTAAAAGGAATCATGGAAAAAGAAACCGTCTCGCCGGATGTTTTACGTGCCTTGTGTAAACTGTTTCAAACATTTGTCTTGAACGACGACATCAGAGCTGAAATTCCATTAGCTCATAAACACGCATGTTTAATATCCATAGAATTCTTACAACCGCTGATATTTCGTTTGAGAAGTATGTTAATATTTTTTCGCTGAAAAATTTAATATATTGAAAATGAATCATTTTCTGCAGACTTTAAATCGGATAAACGAGTGTTGGTGTCAGTTTTACAAGCATTAGTTTCGATAATCGTTCGCAACGAATTTTGTCAAAGTTTCGCTGAAGCTGATGGGCTTGAATTGCTTCGTGAGATAATGCTTGATCATCCGGATGATGATGTTGGTGGATTAAAAATTTCTTTTTGTAATTTTCTCATATAGACAAAATTTTATTATTTATTTTGTTTATAGCATGTATGCAGATCTTGTTTAAGTTTAATTAAAGTAGTCGCCGGCAATGATCAAGTGAAAGCTAAAGTTATGCAAGTTATCGATCCTTCCATTTTAGTATCTACCATTCAAAAATTTGTGGTATGACATTTAATTAGTTGCAAGTTTAAGGTATAGATCGAATGCTAAAAACTTATTCTTTTTCTTTTATGTGTAGCATTCCGAAAAAACTTGCAGTCAAGGACTGGGTACTTTATCCATGTTGAGTTTAAGAAATAGTAATAATTGTAAATTATTACGGGATAATAACGTTACTGAGTTGATTGCGCAATGTATGAAAATCCATTCCCAATCGAAAAAATTGGCTGTAAGTATTACACTTTTCTAACATGATATCAATTCAATTTCAGAGGTTTCACTATTTCATTCCCTTTCAGAAACATGCTTGCTGGCTAATAAAAAATTTATCGCAAGGAAATGAACAATTTGCCAATGATTTTTTGAATTTCGGAGTTGAAGATAGCCTCAGAGCTATATTAAAAAATCATGAAGATTGTACTTTCGAAGCAAATACTGCTTTAAGAGTATTAGGATGTGAAGTTGAATCCAAAGATATCTGGACCGGCGAGGGCAAAGGAATAGGAAATTGACTAACATGCACAATGGAATGATCAGATAACTTATATATTGCATCATTGCAATCTTAACCTCTTTAGATGTAATTTTTTTGTGATATTTTAAAATTACTTAAATACTTAGAAACAGTTAAACTGGCTTATAATTTTTTATATTTTTATACTTGTTTTTCATTTAGTTCCTTAACATTTAATAATTACACTTGTTTATGTATGTTTTTATAATAATAAAAATTGCTTTAACACGAATACATTGTATACTCAATCTTGAAAAAAAAAAAAAAAATGTTTTGACTGATCCAGTTCAATTATTCAGTCCATCGATGACAGCAAAAGCTGCTAGTGCAGACATAATACAACCTCATCTCCTCCTAAAATCATGAAATGTAGAAATATATGAGAGAACATTAGATTTTAATTCTACTCCATATGAATGCCATTAAATTTACCTCAGCTCGTCTGGTTTGCGCTTGGAAAAAGACAGCCTCTCTGTGACTACATTTCGGACAAGGATGTTGCTCAGTTCTAGGTAGAGTTGGGTCGGAAATTACATCAGCTACGATATGCGTCAATTCACTGAAAGTTATATGTTTCATTATTACATTTTTGTTATCGATTTATATCAATGATATCAATATGCTTACTCAATTTCGTGCATAATTTTATTCACATATATACAATTGCTATCCGCATCTTGTTTGTGGTCGCAGTTTCGACACTGTAACAAATGAGACTAATTATATTACTGATTCATAAGATGAAAAGAATTTATTCTTTTTACTAACCGCGTAAAGAAGTTTTTTATTTTCTTTATCTTCTTTCGGATATAACATGTTGTTACTGTAAAAAGGAGTATGCGATGAATACTTCACAAAATACTACAACTTATACAAATATCAGTTCATAGATTGCTACAAAATTACCATTCTTGACAGAAGCGTATACCAACGAAAGCTGGTCCTTCGCCATGGGATTCATATCCAGTGATTAAACCCATTTATGACCAAAAATTTGGGCAGTTACTCCTTAATTTTTAAAGTTATAACACGAAATCTTCGCTATTCGTTTTATCTAAATTCTGATATTATTTTTTTATTTATTTATAACATAGACCTTTATTTGCAGGACCCGGTAGGACCAAAGATGTAGACGAAATACTATTTGAAGTTCAATTTTTCCAAGGTAGGTAGCGCTATGTGAGTAATAATAATGACGTCATACCTTACTCCTACGAAAGAAAAAAAAATAGTAACTTGGAAATTCAACGAATTATTACAAAATAAAGAAAAATCCGCAACATGAAGAACAAACTTTATCAAGAATAAGAAATATTCACCAATACAATTCAAGGGTTAATCATGTACTGAAGAACAAATTACTAAATCAGCATTTAAACATTCAAAATATATTTTGAATGCAACATTCGAAAACACAAAAACCAATTCCATTTCAGGAATAATCAAGCCCAGTTTTTAAAGAAAGGTCACTTTATAACCTTAACAACCCTCAACATTTTCCAAAAATAATAAAATTCAACCGTTGTTTTCATGAAACACCATAAAGTTTCAATAATTTACATTTTACAGTGTTGTATATTTAATATTTCCTATAATAATGGAATTTAGAGATGAAGAAAACTAAGAATTAGAAATTACTTTTTTTAAATGACTGAATTTTAATTATCTCTGAAAATGTTGAAAGTGGCTTGGATGATTGTCACCTGAACTGGTTCAGTTATGACTCACACGTGTGGTATTATGTGCTACAAGAAAATAAAATAATTTAATATGAACCATTTGGAGTAGGAGGAGAAACTCTAAATAATATTTAGAAGACATTTTTCTTATTGTTGAGAGTCACGAATAAATTCGTTAACGTAAGCTTGAGCACAAAAATTATTGATTGGTATTATAAACAAAAACTAAAAATATCTATTTTATATAAAAAGTAATATGATAATTCTTTTTTGTTTCATTTTATTACAATAGAAAATAAGAAATAATGAAGTCCGATATTAATAAATTGACATCAAGGATATAAGGTTCACAAAGATGCAGCTTCCAGTCTGAAAAAATAAAAATATTAAAAATACCAGTTGTGTCCTTTTCCCTCAAAAAATTGAAGCTAATAATATTAAATGCATTTCTTCATAATGAATTTCAGATATATTTACCTTGAAAATCATCACAAGTTTCTGTATTATCTAGATGACATCTTCCTTCTGAAAATATCGATAAAATATCAAAATTACATTTTACACAGTGCAATTCACTATTTGTATTTTAAATGGTTAAAACGTAGACAAATTTACCTTTTTTTATGAGCAGAGAGCGATTCTTGCCCACTATCGCTATCACTTTCATCGCTATCACTAGATGAGGAAGACAAATCAGACGAATCGCTCGAAGAGCTACTCGACGACGAACAACTAGAACTGTCTGAAGCGACACCAGTATCTTGTTTCAAGTCTATACTATCCGCAATTGCAGCCAATTCAGGCTCTTCTTTCTGTCGAAATGAAAGAAGAATTTTACTCAAAATTCAACTTTCGTGATTTATTTCAGGACAATGATTTTTGTAAATGCTGGTAAGAACTTACTTTCAGACGTCTGTACCATTTTTTAGATAATTTTGGTCGGCCACGAAGAGTTTTATGCCACACAACGGGAAAATTAGTTCGACTACAAAAGTTTTGGGTCACAGCAATGGATAAGTCTAAGTTGAGAACTACATGCCACCAACCACCAGGAACAAAAACAGTTTCGCCAGGTTTTTGCAATATTTCGATCTAAGGCATAAAATGTTCTTTTAAAATAGTACACATGGAACTTGATAATGTTCATTTAGGTCAATGGTATAACCAAATTTTACCGGTTGACAATTTTTAGGCCACGTAGGTAGTTTTGTTCTAGGATAAATAATTTTAAACCAAGTAATAGCTTCATCTTTTTGTTTACCACCTTCGGCTGAAGTTACTTTGATCAAATCTTTCGGCGTATGGGTTGGAAATAAACACCACCTGTAATATAAAATTTAAATATTTCATTTTACGTGAAAACTCGAAACTAAGAAAATAAAAACTTAAGGGTTCGATTGTTTTTTATACAATGAGAAACTCACAAAAGTATTGAATAAGACGAATCTTTTTTCAAAACACATATCTTAGCGATTACTTCCTATAAATAATTCATCTGAATTCTCAGAATCAAGAAATTTTACACTTGATGGACCAGTGTGGTTTTAAATTTTACTTAAGAATTTCAAAATTAAGATATTAACCTTTTATGTCCAGTTATTACTGCATTCCAAGCGCTCGTACCAAGAGGATCTATGTGAATACCAGTACCAGATCTGGCGGGACCCATCACGAACCATCTATATGGTGGTCGTCTTGCCTCACTAGCATATTTGAACAAATCATCTTGAAAATAAGTAGGAATATCGTAATCTAGCAATAACTTTTTTCTTCTCGGATGCTAAGAAATTATTTATATAATTTCACCATTTGTTTGTTACATGAAGATAATTATTATAAAATTTTTCATACTTCTCCAAAACTGCTATCAAAAATATATAAGGGACTATCATCTTTATTCGTCAATAAATAATTAATGTAATATTTCATTTTCATTTTAACGCTGTAACCTTCATTGTCTTCTCCACATTTGAACTTTTGGTTACGATATTTCTTATACAGTTTCTAAAGAATAGAAACATCACGTAAGTATACATTTACAGGACTAAAATATAAACAAAATGATTTAAGTATTCGTATACTGGTAAATTCCATTTCTCTGTTGCCTTCCAGTGGTCTGTTATACCCTGAATAACAACGGGTTTGTAAGGTTTTTCAAAACGTTCGATGAATTCTTCGGGCGAAACATCTTTAACGGAGATCCTTTCAGTATTGTCAGTGAAATTTTTAAAATCGTCGAAACAATCCACATATTTTAATTGATACCACGCCTCCTTATCTAATTCTATGAGCAAAAAAGAAAAAATGTGATATAAACCATTTCAGAAATTAATTTGTTCATGACATTTGCTTCATAACTTCTGAAACATATAGTGACGACCAAGAAAAATTGCATTCGTTTCATTTTACGACTAACCTGGTCTTGCTTTCTTTTTTGTTTCCCTGATGCGTTTCTTGCATCGGTGATCGTTCTCCAAATTCAAACTAATACCATCCATGTCGTATAGAATTATGTATTCTTGAAGAAAAAGTTACGTATTCGAAGCATAAAAAAATTAACTAACTTTGACTATTAAATAACAAAAGCACTTGTACTCGCAACTAAACAAGTAGAAGTAAGTATCAAAATGTATTTGAACAAGAATTAATTAACGAGACAAGTGTAAGAAATATTCTACACAAATTATCGTGCGTTCAAAACTGCATTTCTTCGAATTTATTCTTGAAAACTATTAATTCAATTTTCACTTTTCATTCGAGGCGGTACTTTTTTCTTATCAAATCTACCTTAGTAGTGGTAAGTTGCATGTATCGCAAATTCTACCACCCAGCTGAATTGATAATTTTATGAGTGAATGAATATGTCAGAGATGTGCGATGATTTCAATCGGAAATCTTTAAAAGTATCATTATGATGTGAAAGATGCAATGGTGATCATATTCAATCATTCTGAATTATTCACGGCTTTATAATAGCGTGAAAATTCAGAGGAAAAATCCATTTGAGAAAACTTGTACCATTCAAATTGAGATTTTGAGCTCAGTTCTTCGCCGATTCCGGTAATTTATGAAGTATTTGAAAGCTGGAATTGAGCTTTGTAGTTTTTCAAGGGGCATTGAAATTTTTCCAAATTCTTTTCATTAAATTTAGCAGTCAAAATGTACTATTTTTAAAAATTTTAATTTGGTTTCAAGTTTTAACATTATTAGGTATGACAAATTATCATCCATAGAGAAACGTAGTCGCGCATGACGTCACAAGCGTTGTCAGAAATATACAAATAGGTTACGAAATAGGTGAGAATAAATACACTTGGCAACGCTACAATAGAAATTCCAGAAAGTTATAAAATTTTACTTCTAATCTGCAAATCTGCGATTTTTTATGGTTGCTCAAGCTTGA
Source organism: Phenacoccus solenopsis (assembly GCA_009761765.1). Classification (NCBI taxonomy): domain Eukaryota; kingdom Metazoa; phylum Arthropoda; class Insecta; order Hemiptera; family Pseudococcidae; genus Phenacoccus; species Phenacoccus solenopsis. The sequence continues at coordinate 36,478,691 of CM019756.1, read as the reverse complement.
AGTTGTCGTATTATGCCCAATTTATGTCGTAAGTTCCATCTTCTTGGTCAGAACTGTTTAGTATTTTCCGAGCTTCTGTGATCTTTTATGAACCTTTTATCGTTGAATTTCTTTTTACTCTCTAGTCTAACTGCATAGCTATCGAATCGTAGCAAAAATTGTCGACTGAGTCAGACCTATACACGTGTATTTAAATTGAATCGTATTTCGATAAAACGCGTATTTCAAAGCAAGTACGTATTACTTATCGTAAAATAAGGCCATTTTGTATCATGTGGCTTTCCTACATCTGTATTTTCCTGTCTACAGCAATATACTTTTTTCAACTGACCTCCATGGTTAGCTATTTAAACAGTGTTTCAAGTGTGATTTTCCCATTTTAGAAATGGTTGAATCGAGCCTAGAAAACAGCTCATCGTCGCAAAATAGCGAAGAGACGACGAACGTGGTCAACGATGTACCACTCGATGATTATTGCCTAGTTGGTTGGGATTTGGATACCACCGGTCGTAAATTACTCGACGAAATTTGTCATGTAGCTGGCTATACTCCTACTGACTCGTTCTCACGTTATATCATGCCTCACGGAGATCTGACTGGCGTCGCCAAGAAAAGACATATGATTCGTATTGTAACAGTTGATTTTATTCGTATCATGAAAGATTCCACTAATAACAAGGTAAAAAAAGAAAAAGAGTCTACGATATTCCCTTTAATTTAGACTGCTAATTAATCTTTGTATTTTGTCTAGATGTTGAAATCAAAAAGTGAAATATCAGCGTTGACAGATTTTCTCGAATGGTTGGAAAAAACTAACAAGGAAAGCGATAAAAAAGGAGTACTTCTGATATGCCATGAGAGTTACAAATTCAATCCACATTTATTGATAAAATCCCTACAAAGGTAATTTACATCTTGATTAAATTATTATGACCTCCACTCTGGACACTCATGTAATATTCATGTTGCAGTTACAATTTATTAGAACGATTCTCAAACATCGTCAAAGGATTCGTTGATTGCCATACCTTCGCCAAAAAGAAATGCGAACAAACCATGGTTTCATTTTCGATTAGAATTTTATCCAAAGTACTCTTAGATAAAGATAACGTCGAAATCTATAAGGCTACTGACCGCGCACATTTGGCTTATGACGTAAGTATTCTATAATCAGAAACTTGCCATTTTTATTACCTTCGTTTCACCATAATTATGTATTTTGTAGATTGTACAACATCTATGCGCTGGTGCTTCTGAAATTGGAAATGGCGCCGCGTCTCCTAATTTAGAAATTGTACGCACTGTTCTTCCGTTCACTACAAGTGTGGAATCTGAATTAAAAGTCCTCCAAGAGTTGCAAGTAGTTCTCAAACGACAACACACGTTGAAACCTATTTTCGCTCAGTTTTTGGGTTTCAAATCAACTACTTACGAAGAAAGAAGGAACGCTTTGCAACTGCGAAAATTCTTAGTCGACGCTTACGTAGATTATGAAATGTTGAAAACAGCTTGGTCCAAAGTATGTCTTTCGTACCTTACTTCTGTATTAAATTTATCGTAGCGTAGTATTAAATATATTCTCATTTAGGGTAAAGAAGCTTTGGAAGAACTAATTAACGACAAATTGAGCAGCGACGAAGTCACTGATAAACATAAAGCCGATTTGGTGAAATTACTGGTCGAACATTTCGAGAAGCCTGAAGAACCGAAAAAAAGGGGTCGTTTTGGTCGCAGAAGTTCATCCAAAAAATCTCCCGAAAGCACTAAAAGTGAATCGAAAGTTTCCGAAAGTGAAAAAAGCGAAAGTAGCCAAATTCCTGTGAGCGCCGATTTGGCTATTAATAAGGAAATAATCCCGCCGGTGCAAAGTAAACCTAACGCTGTTAAAGTGAATTAAGTGGTAATTTTTATCGTATTAAACAGACTTATTATTAAATTTACCATTTTTTTTACATTCTTTAATTTTCAATTAACGTGAAGTGTTCTCTTTTTTTGTTTTTAAATTTATAGTTTTTATTTTTTGATCATTATATACTTTTTTTCTTATAAAGTTGTTTAAATTTTGATTTTAAATTCTTCAAGAAACTTTAATTTTATGTTACTCTAATTTTTTTATATTATGTTTAATTTTTCTCTTCACAGAGGTTATTTTTTGTTGACTGTAATAAAATTTGATGAATTACAAAATATTTGTTTTTTGTTTGAATTTTGTGATATGTAGTTGAAATCGCTGAAACATGATATGACATGATAGAACATAGAAATTATTTATTCGAAGTTGAACGGCAACATAAATAAATTAATCGCAGCAGAAGCTATGGAATCACTTTATTAGTTAACACCGGTAGATCCAAATCCACCTGTATTTCTAACTGTCTCACTCAAGTTCTAAAAAAAAAAAAATTATTAGACGAATGAAATGAAATTCATTCGAATGAGAGTATACTGTTACCTGTATTTCTTTTAAAGCTGGAAGGAATATTCGTTCACAAATTAATTGTGCCACACGATCCCCTTTTTCCACTTGAAAATCTACGTCAGAATGATTAAATAATAAGATACACACGTTTCCACGATAATCTTCATCGATTACTCCGGCTAAGATTACAAAAGATTATTCCATAATTTATTGGAATGTTGATAAGTAGAGTTTCAATTATTACCTCCTACATCGATAAAATGTTTCCACGCCAAGCCCGATCTAGGAGCGATACGTCCGTAACATCCACGAGGTAGTTCGATTTGCAAATCGGTTTTGATCAACTCTTTTCCTTTAGCAGGTACTACATAATCGTAAGCACTAGAAAATATAGCACGAAGGTGAAATTTCTAAATGAAAAGTCGTCGAACGAATGTTGACGTACCTACGAAGATCGTACCCAGCAGCTTTTTCAGAGCCTTTGATGGGTGTAAGAGCATTTTTGGTGATGCGAACGAATTTCAATGTGAATGTTTCATCTTCTTCTGACATTCTTATTATGCCAGCTTTTTATTTATTTAAATCAGTAACTTCGCTTTTTTTTCAACTTTTATCATACATGAAGCTCGATTAAAGTTAGGAATATCTTGTAGTTAATTCAATTTAGTTTTCAAACATCACAGGGATTACTGTTATGTACGAAGGATTTCACTTCATATGCGCAAGTTTCACAGAAACATAATTTTTCCACAGTTTCACAATTCCTTTTCCCTATTTTGTAAACTGTGAAATAGTTCCGGAAGGCAACGCCGCAATTTTCAATTTGCAACACTTTCTACTAATTCCTTTGAATAATATTCTTTATGAATACTTGAAGACTAATTCAGGATTCTCAACGCTGTACAGGTTAAACGTTTCAAGATTATCATTATTATATCTCTTCAAGTTTGACATAATTACATTAAGTAGATCAAAAGCTGGGATATTCTTATATTTCCTCCAATCAAAAACCAAGCCTTCAATAAGTATCATACTTTTGTAATCGAAAATATATAATACAATTCACAGGATTGATATCAAAGGACGAATCAAAAATAAATCAACATATTCATTTAAAATCAGTCATATTTTTATTAGAGATGTTCATCTATTTTGCTAAAGGTGTACGAAGAAATAAACACATCTAGGAGACATTATTTTAATTAATCAGTTTAATAAAATACAAAAACAAGGTTTATTTATATCAGCGTTCATTTCTTCTTCTTCTTCGCTGCTTTTTCAGCGGCCAGCTTTTTCGCGTATTCTGGGTTTTCGGCTGCTTCCTTAGCCTTCTTTTCTCGAAGACCAAATAGTTTAGCATCAGCACGTGCCTATCATTAAAAATATAATAATTAATAACAGAACAAGTCAATATGAAAAAGAATGTATCACGAAATTTGAATTATCGTCATTACTACAATGAAAAACGATAATATAAAAATTTCGTAAAATTACTATAGCACACCTATGACACTACAGTCCAATCATATGTCAAATGAATGACTTCGGAAGTAGTTTTTCAATGTGCAAAATGACCAATTCAAACAAAAATACATTAATCGTACCTGTTTTACTACGGAGAATGCGTCGAATCGTTTTTCACCACTGGTGATGGCTCTTGGCTTGTCAGGTTTCCTGATCTGTCTGATTGGCAGTATCGGTCCCTTCAATTGTACTGCGACCTTTCGTTCTTCTTCCTATAATGAAAGTTACGATGAAATTTCTCACGAAGGGGAAAAAAACGAAAATAAACCACACTGAAGAATACTCACAGTAGCTTCACCCTTTCTCAATTTCCTGTTCGGGTGTCTTGGGAAGAGAATCAATTTCGATTGGTATTTCTTTAACCTTTGCACATTTAATTGTAATGATTCTACTGATTTATTACGACGACGATGATCAACGGCGATTCCAATAGAACGCGCGAACCTCGGGTTTAAACCGGCAGCCTATTAAAAATTTGATATCAATTAGGATCCAGAACCTCACGAATATAATTTCAAAAATTTCACATTACCTTGATTTCTTCTAAAGTGAAACCACGACCGGGTCGGATTTTGGTGTGATAACGAACAGTTGGACAATGTACGACTGGTCGAAGAGGTCCAGCAGCTGGTCGCGGTGCGATAGCTTTTGCTTTTTTAACACGTTGTCTATGTCTCCGTAGCTTACGGGCTGGCTGATTAAACCAAGTCTTGATGTATTTTTGCCAATCCTTGTGGAAATGGCCATTTGGAATCATGTTATTTCCTTTGGGAGCCATTTTGGCGAGTTATTAAGGCCTGAAAAATTGAATAACGCGACAAATTAGAACTGAATTCATTGATTATTTAATATTATCACCAAACACTATGATTTGTGACCGGTCTGTATACTGCAGATAGGCCACGTTTTTTGGTGTTTTGATAAATTAGAAAAACAAACACGTACAATAGACAATAGTAATTATGTTATTTAATAAAATACAGTGTAAATGAAACATTCCTACTTCTATTTAAAACTTACCTTCTACCCTAATGTAAAAGTATTTTACAAAATTATTAAACTGAATAATAAATCCTGAAGATTTTTACATGGCCGTGGCAAAATAAATTCAAGCATGTTTCTCCCATAATCTAAAACCGTAAGGTATGCATTTTTGTTTTTTATGGACTTTTTGTGCATAATTTTCTATCCTCTCATCAGTATTTTGCGTAGGTTAAACTGGTCGAATACCTACTTATTAATTATTTTCATCATAGTCACAGATGAAATCGAAACCACATTTTCGTTTATCCCTTTTTTTTCTTCTGTGACATTTCCATTATGATCGATGATTATTTTTTATTTTCAACTTTTGGAGTTTTTAAGTACATGTGCTATGTCGCCGCATTTCTGTATTTCTGATGAAGATGTATAGGCTAGTTTATTTCTAATTTCAATTAATTAATATCTTGCATTAGCATCCAACAATGTAACTGACTGTACATTTCATCACGGGAATTCTAATGACTTCGTAGGTGTTTCCCATTTTTGACAAAAATGTTGAATAAAAGCTCGAGCATTTATTATGTTCAGTAATTTTGTCTATACAAAGCACACCCGTTAAAATCGTTTTTGAATTATTGAAAATGATTGAGTCAGGTGTGCAACATCAACTTATACGAAAATGCAATATTTTCAGATTCTTTTAATCTGTAAAGAGCGTGTTTGTATTACATTTAATAGTTTACATCTTTTTATATCAAGTAAACTGAATAGACATTTACAATGTGATTGTAAATTTTCAGATTGCTAGAAATCAAGCCAAGTGATGGCGTATTTATCAGATAGTGAGAAATTGAAAAAGAAAAAAGTTCTGAAGATGAAAAAGTCTTTGCAGAAAGAAGTACGCGTCTTAATTTCTACATATCACTTTTCTTGTTTACATAATTTAATCAACGTGATATCGTAGGAAGCTGATCATAAACTGAGCGATTTCAGTGGTTCTGATGATGAGGAAATAGATTTTACCAAAGAAATTCACCCAATAGGTTATTACATAAATGACAGAGAGAAAATGATCGAGCAAATGTTTTCAGTGATAAAAAATAACAAATTAAGAAAAATGCTTCCGCCAGTTTTGAAAGTGAGAAAATTCAATAGAATATTCCAACATTCTTGTTATTGTAATATGGGGATTCATATTATATATTCATTGTAGAAATATAGTTTGGAAGAGATCAAAGCAGATTGTCTTGTCCATTTGTTGGGAATGTCGAAGAAACGAATTTTCGCCATTTTACAAGGTTAGAGTTGTGAGAAGGTATCGAATAAATTTGTTCGCTTTTGTACCGTCCCAGTTACCGGCTTTCCTTTCGTAGGTCGAGATTTAAATAGTTCATCTGATTCGGAAAGTGATACTACGAATTCAGTACTTGGTTCAGGTTTGTTTTATTTCCTGTTCTTATAGACTGTTACGTCAGACGAATTTATGGCTGCGATTTTATTTACAGATTCATCCCAAGAACCTCAAATAACCAGTAGTACTCATGTCAAGTAAATATTGCTTTTCTCAAGTTTATTATAGGTTGAAAATTCTCATATTCATTTGTCAATTTTCATTTCAGATCGGATGTAGAAGAAATCGATGATACTTTAGATATCTCTGTTTCTAAAAATGATCTCGATGCCTTAATACAAGGTAAATACATCATATTTTTTTCCATTATGTTTTTGTAATTTTAATTATTCTGTCTCTATTTCGTTTCAGATAAAGTTTCCTCTAAATCAACATTACCCAAGAAACGCAAAGATAAACTCAGACCCGACGATAAACATGTAAAAAAAATCAAAGCCGAGCGATCTCCTACCTTGATTGAAATATCCGATGACGAAATTGATCTCAAAAAGAAAAAAAAGGAAGATAAAAAACCTAAAAAGAAATCAAATTCCAAAAAAAGTTCCAAAATTAAACATAAACATGCCAAAGAAAAATCTAAAAAAATTGAAACCAGTGAATCAAATGATGAAAGTTCAAATGAAGACATCGACATCAAAGATGACAAAATATCATCTGATCCCAAAAAGGGTAAAAGCTTGCTGGAAATTTTAGAACTTGAAATGCGAGCTAGAGCCATCAGAGCATTATTAGAATCTGTTCCTAATTCAACCGAACCAGTTCCTAGTAATGTGGTCAACATTAAACCTGATCCAGAGAATGAGAAATGTGAAAAAATCGCAATCCCCATTCCCGGTGCTGAACCGGAAAATAGCGATGGATCAGATTCGGCCGAAGTCATAGAAATTGTGAATGATAATGACGCTGAAGATGCCATTGTCATTTTAGATGACACCGATGAGCAAATGTTGGAAACTGAAAAAGAACCTCAAACAAGTACCAAAGAAGGTTCTAAGAATGATACTCAACCAACAAATGAAGAAGTTCCTAAAAACAACACCACAACTGATATTGAAACAGATGTCACATGGTCTCAACGATGGGCTGAAAGCAAAGGTGTCAAAACGGTCATACAAAATAGTAAAATATGCGCCAATATTCGTAAACGTATGCGATTCGCTAGAATGCTTAAACAAAAACAACAACTAGATCTTGAAAATCAATCAAAAACTGTCGATGACCCGACTGCTTCTCAACTGAGTGCCGTTGAGGAAGGTAGTGTAGATCAGTTAGAATTAATAAAACAGTTAGATGCCCAGAATAAAGCTAATGAATCTCATGTTGAAAATGAGGCTGTAGAATTTACTAAATCATCGAATAATCCTGAAGACGTTGTAGATGAACCGAATAATTGCAATGAAAATGAGCCAGAAAGTAATGAAGTTCGTGATACTGAATCGAGCTCAGATTGTACAGAAAAACTCAAATCTTCGAAATCCACTTCAGATGTAGAAATTATCGAGAAAAATATTGAGTGTCATATTGACTTGACAGATTGTTAAAGGCGAATAGAGGAATAATTTTGCTGACTGTATTTTTTCTGAATGTATTATAGTCGGAGAGGAATCAATTATGATTGACTTCCGATTCCACAGAAAGGAAAGAGATGGGTGATGTAAGTGGAAATTATTTGAATTATTTTCGGCAAAAATGCAGATTGTGCATACCAAGATGATATGAAGTAATGAATCTCGCTTGCTTTACTATAAAAAAAAGTTGAGTGAGGGAGGATTCGAAGAAGAGTGAATTCATCAGACTAATTGCGTAATTATATAATGCTCAATCGAAATTTCTTATGTATCAAATGAATTTCTTGTATTAATATTATTGAATGAGTATCATTTTTTTTGTGGTATTTGATTAATCTTTCTCTCTTGAACTCTCCTCTTTTTTTCCTGTTCAAAATCTGTGTTTTTGTCGCTCCATTGTGATATTTTTCCATAAGTATTAATAGAAATATTTATGTATAAAATAAATTTTCTCAAAATAATTGATTTTTTTTCTTAAACATGTATTATACGTTTACGGTAGAGATGAGCAAGATCTAGATCCCAGTGATCTTTGCATCGTAAATCAAGGTCACGATGTTAGATGATGTGATGTAAAGATCAAGAAGATTTGGAATTTTATGTTTACAAAGTATTTTTATCTCATATGACATAAATGTGGGAATTCTATGCTTTGTTTATCATTTTCAGCGTGAAACTTTGTCGTACTTATAAATTGATGGTTGAAACCATTTGAAATTTGTACAACAGATGACAAAGATTAATTAACGATGACATCTTAGTTCGCGCATGCGTAATAAAGGAAATGAAGGGATGTGATCTTAAGCCTTCATCTTTTTTTGCACTCTTGTCCATCTCTGATTCGCGTTTTTTTTTAATAGTACCTTATAACCAACTTTTGCAGGAATTGTATGCAATTACAATTTCTTATTGAAATCAAAATTTTAAGCAATAAATTACTAAAATGATGGTATTTTTTACCGCTCTTGTACTTGATGAATATATGAAAAAGCTTCTTCAAATTTGAAATAATGAAAGTTGAATCAATTTTCTTGATTTATAGGCCAGATAATCATAATTCCTGTATTTAGAAGAAAGTTATCAGAAGTGAAACAATGACTCTACTAATCAATTTTTAATATTCAAGTATTAGTCAGGTAATTTCAATTATAATTATTGATTCTTCAATATCAAAAATTAATCAGATTCAAATATCATGCAACTAGCGCATAATTTTTGAAATATTGGTAATTATTCTGGACAATTTGGCAAAGAGTTGAAAGGTGTTCATTCCAAATTTCAATGGAAACTATTCATTATATCATGACATAAAAGAGACCGAAGTGTAATCTGAAAATGAGCTTTCGACCGGCAAATGCATATGCAATCGTGCAAAACGCGACAAGTCTTGGTTTTTGTAACAAAATAGGCATCTAACCTATAATTTTTATTGACGCGATTCCCAACAGATGGCGTTCAACATCAACGTTAATAATCATCCCCTCCCCTAGGACATTGTTTTGTGAAAGCGGCAACTTGTATGTTTATGTTCTAGTATCGTGTTTATGGTTTGTCTGCTGGGAATGGTGTGCACGATAATGCAACGCGAATTTTACATATTACATTAAATACAACCTATCCTTTTCGTAATTGTGAATCGCGAATTAAACTAATTGATATTGTTTTTCTCATGAATATTAATTCGTTGGTTGTAGTTCGCGTTGTGTCGATCAAGTAGTTTCGCGTTTAGTTGTGGATTTTCTAAAAGTTCTTCAAATGGATGAAGAAGAACCGATCAGTTTGGGAGTTAAATCACCAATCAAACGATTAGGATCTACGAGGAAGCTGATTTATTTTAACAGTGAGTTGAATTAGCTTAAATTTTCGTTTTTAATATCTTGTTTCTCTCGTAGAATCATCGCAGTGGAAGAATAAGACGATTATTCGAGTATGATAATTATAATAATAGTAACGTGGAATATTTCAATTGATTATACGTTCAATCTTCTCAACCATCAAATGAAATAATATCACGATTACTCTCATTAATTCGTGATGAACTGATGACATCGAGTCGATTTTCAAATCCATGAAAATGCCTCACGTGAATACAAGTCTCGTTCATTTCCGTTTACTGTACTCATGTCTAGTTTCTTCGAAGCATTTGGTTACGTATTTTTATCCTGTCTTGTCACTTCGTTCAAAGAGTATTTGCATATGAGCGTTAACACATGTGCGTATATCCGTATCCGATATTCATGTACTAATTTTAGACCCGTAAGATTTGCGTACACTTACAAAATCTCACAAGTCTTATTCTTTTCGCCGATTTTTTTTTTCAACATTTCAAACAATCCGGTTTACCCAGCCGGTTTATATTTGGCGAGAAAGTTATCACATAGTGATAAAATTCGAGCTTACTTTATTCCCGAATGTTTTTCCGCGCTGTAATTACCAGACGAGTTTTTTAAAACTAGTAGCAAAGCAACCCTGCCGAGTGAACGCTGAAAAATGCCATATGTTTGTACGTATAATAATAGAAAGAATGCGGTCGAACGAATACTCTAACAGGGTGTTTCATCCTCCAGTTGTACATATAAACGACATCGATAATTTTCAACGAAGGGTGAAAAGTTACTCTTCAAGGTATCTATAATTTTCACATTTTCGGTCTTTTATTGTACCTATACGTTAGTATTATGTCACTGATTTTTCGTCCATTTAGTGGCTTGTAAATTTTCACCGGTATTCGGTTTTTATCGAATACTTCCGTTATGGTGGAATTTAACTAGCTAAATTCGTCCTATTATTTGCCTTTTCCTGTTTAATTCGGATCGTACTTAATCTCCATTATTACGTCGGGTATAGTTAATTTGGATTTGATTGAGTTAATATCGTTCTTCGGCGTCCCACTGTTGATTCAACAGGGGTGAATGGTTTTTCGTAGGAAGTGGAGATTTAGACGCGAGGTGATGCCGGAAAACCCTATGAATCGATATCCATTGGTGGAAGTTTGAAATTAAAGTTGAGTCGCAGAAATGTGCATCGATTTTTTTTTTTTTTGCATAATTGAAATACTTATTTATTTTTATGCTTGTTCGTCTTATCAAATCATTTTTTATTTAAATCAAATGACGTGTGAAAAAGAAATTGTCCAGCATTCAATAAATTTTTATTCAATTCAAATAAAATGATTAGGAAAATTACATAAACAGCATAGCACGTAATGATAACATTTAATAATTCAAAGGATAATTAATGACATTTCATTTTCATTATCTCTGTATGGTACGTTTCATGTGCAACTTTATTGCATTGTAGAATGAGAAGTAAAATCAATCAAGAAGTTATATGGAATTTATTATTTCCCCTTCACTCCTATGAACGGTACTTTATTAATATTATTATCATTAATTTGACGAAAAAAAAACTTTTCCCTCCTAATCAAAATAATCAAGTTTTTTGGTGATTGCTCACTTTTCTTTTTATCGTGCACATAATTATTATAAACAAAAATATTAAATCAGTCAAAATTTTCGATAGTTTTTTTCGCTCACTTCGCTACTTCTATATGTTTTTTTTTTTTTTGGGGGGGGGGGTTAATTTGGCACCAAAATATGACCCCTTGAATGTGGGTCAAAATCGACCCAAAATGGCGGATCATCAAAATTTGAGTAGAGTTTGAAGAGCCTCAAATTGGTGAAAATTTTATCAACATGAACTCATACGATTATCAGGGGCGTACCGAGGACTTTCTTCAGGAGGGGGGGGGGAGAAAACCAAAAATTGCAAACTAATACCATGAAATTTTGCCAACTGTTGACCTTTTTTTTTGCTCCACGAAAATAAGATGTTAAATAGATACGATGTCACAGTCTTGTTAGTCTTCAAAAAATTTAATAATAGCTGTAATAATACTGCACAAGTGGTCAAGTTTACCAACTTTACGCTAAAACTCCAAATTTACCAACTTTCCAAAAGCCAGGGGGGGAAGCTCCCTCCTCCTCCCCCTTTCGGTACGTCCCTGACGATTATTGGGGATAAGAAGTATAATATATCCTGAATTCACCTCCATATATGATGTTGGAGGGGAGAAAGAGGGGTTATTGACCTTGAAATGTGGTGGGGGGGGGAGGGGTACATGAAAGTTCGAAAAAATTTTATTATGCTTTCATATGACAGAATCAGCCCAAGTGACCAACTTGCTCCGATTTTTCCTTTCCAAGTGAATTTGGAAGGGAGTTGAATCAAATTCGGCTTTTAGAGGGGCAATTACTGCAGGAAATTTTATGAATCTTTAATATCTCTTCATCAAAACTACTTAGAAAAGTCACACTTTGTATGTGAGGTTGGTTTGGCACCAAAATATGACCCCTTGAATTTGGGTCAAAATGGATCCAAAATGGCGGATCACCAAAATTTGAGTAGATCTTGAGAAGCCTCAAATTAGTGAAAGTTTTATTAATATGAACTCATACGATTATTGGAGATAAGAAGTATAATATATCCTAAATTTACCTCCATACATGATGTTGGAGGGGAGAAAGAGGGGTTATTGACCTTGAAATGTGGTGGGGGGAGGGGTACATGAAAGTTCGAAAAAATTTTATTATGCTTTCATATGACAAAATCAGCCCAAGTGACCAACTTGCTCCGATTTTTCCTTTCCAAGTGAATTTGGAAGGGAGTTGAATCAAATTCGGCTTTTAGAGGGGCAATTACTACAGGAAATTTCACCGAATCTTTCATATCTCTTCGTCAAATCCACCTAGAAAAGTCAAACTTTGTATGTAGGGTCAGATTATGACCAGAATATGACCTCTTAAATTTGGGTCAAAATGGATCCATAATGGCGGATCGTAAAAATTTGAGAAAAATGTGAGGAGCATCAAGTAGCTATAATTTGAAAAATATGTTTTAATATGATTATTTCATGACAAGAAATACCTCATTTGTTTTAAGTGTAACTTCTTAAGTGGTTTTGGGAGAGATAGGTTGGGGATTCTCGCATTTATTACTGGGTGTGGCCTATAGAAATGATGGGTAACCTGAACAAGTCCAATTAAAAACTTGGCTCCAGTAATGCCGCAGTGCATTCCATTACCAATCATCCTTCAATTTTTTCGACTGTGGTTTTCAAACGTTGAATAGTGGATCAAAGGATCAGTGGATATTCCAGTTCTCAACGCCATGTTTCCTCGTCAAACTCGGATTTCGAGTTGGATGAGTCCCTTACGATTTACGATGATCGATGGAAATTGTAATTTCGTTCAACTCATTCGCGACACCTCTGTTACTCAAAGTGCCATCAATCTCCGACGTACCGTTAGAACCGCAAATTTCCTATCGTAATCTTAGCTGATGGAATAGCAGTTGGACTTTGAAATTAAATTTTTCCCTCGGATAAACCGCAGCTACGACTGCGAGTATCGCGATGTCAGTATATTCTGTTCGCCTGTGGAGACCGAAATATCGATGCTTCCACTGAAAATTCGATTAGCACTGAGACGGCGCTATGCGTATCCCATCATAGGTGTTGCGGACCGGAAAAGCACGTTTAAATTAATTTACATCACGTATATACGTGTATGGTAAAGCGCGTGTATTAGGTATTGGCGCGTTCGCTGGTGTCCGCTGGGATGTACTTGAGGCGTGATACGGCGTATTTTCATTTCGCCCTGTACTAACGCAACCTGCGGCATCCATTCACCTTTTGACGTGATTAGTTTTCCCGAAGAATCGACGAATCGGTGGAAAATAGTCATCGACCTTGTTGCAAACCGTTTCGAATTATTTAGCGGCCACTAGCCGCGTTTTTCTTTGCTGGTAATGCTATTAATCTGGCGCGTTTTTCTCGCCCAGCCGAGAATACCGAAGCGTGAGAAATTCGTACGCGTTGACGCGAGCCTGAGCTAATTCAAGTGGCAGCCGGAAACGCGCGAGTTAATTATAAGCGAAATTTATCGACGAAGAGCGCGCGATCGGGGCTTAGGAAAATATTTACGTTACGTGTACAACTATTATGGCACTATAGGACGATCTGTGTACGCTGTATTGACGCAGGAGTCGCGGTCGGCACTATTTAACATATGGTGTTGGTCATGTCATCGCCACCATCTGGTGGTAATGTGTGTATGGTAAGTTACGCCGCGATGTTTGTGATAAAGGTTACACCACGCGGTGAGCTCTGATCGAATTAGAACGTTGTGTTTTTCCAACTTATCGAAATTCCGTGACAGAAATATGCACTTCTTGGCCACAGGAATCACGTGAGCTCGTATTTATCAGATTTCAGCCATACAAGGCCCCTCTTAAAATTTCATGGGATTTAGGGACCGTTATTTTGAGGGGAATCAAAAATCAAAATGAAAGTGCTTTTGTGTATTTCCATGAAGAACTTTTGATCAAATTATGAACGATTTTTATCCCCACCTACTAGCGCTACGAGCGAAAAAAAAAAAGTAATTTGTCTTATAATTGCAAGTGTTCTGAAACCCAACGATTTGAAGAATTCTCTCCTCCTCTTGCACTCCCCATCATAAACCAGGTGGGATATAATCGCTTTTGTTTTTACATGAGAACTTGCCAAAAAAAAAATAAGCAGCCTTACCACGTTAATGGAGCTGAGGTTTGCAAATAACGTTGCTAATCCTTCATGTTTACAGTCCATACCAGTACTAAGTCTGGAAACCACTACTCTATCCCTTCCAAAAGCATTTGAGAAGTTAATTTCAACTAGGTAGTATTTTTTGTCTGATATAATTATATGAGCCAATATTTTTCAGATTTTTAGCAATTTAAGAGATTCACCATTTTGAATCCATTTTGACCCAAATTCAAGAGGTCTTATTGTGGTCATAAACTAGCCTATATATGATTTTTGATCTCTCTAAGTCGATTTGGTGAGAAGATGTGGTAGATTACTAAAATTTCCCCTAGCAGTTTTCCATCCTAAAATCATTTTTTGTTTTAATTCCCCTCCTAATTCACTTGGAAAGTTGAAATCATAATGGGTTAGTCACTTTGGCTCGTTTTATTATATGACTCCACAATGGGAAATTTTCTACGCCTTTTGTACCCCCTTCACATTTTGTACTCAATAACGCCTCCTTTTCCCCTCCAACATCATGTGTGGAGGTGAATTTGAGATATACTATAGTTCTTATTCTTAATAATCATGTGGATTTATATTAATTCCTTTACTCTAATTTGAGGCTCCGCAAGCTCCACTCGAATTTTGATGATCCGCCATTTTGGATCCATTTTGACCCAAATTCGAAACGTCGTATTCTGGTCACCAACTAACCCAGCAAACAAAGTTTGACCTTTCTAGGTCAATTAGGTGAGGAGATATGGGAAATTTGTAAAATTTCTTATCGTAATTTCCCCTTCCAAAGGCTATTTTTTGCTCTAACTCCCCTCCATATCAACTTAGAGTGCTAGAATTGAAGATTCTTAGCCAGTTGAGCTCACTTTATCATCTGACATCATAATCGAAAATTTTCGACTGTTCGTTCCCCCCCCCCTACCATTTTGAGGAGAGGACCATTCCCTCTCCCTTCCAAAATCATACGTGAAGCTGAAATTCACCTATAGGAAACTTTTCGTTACTAGTAACCATGTGAGTCCAAATTCATCAAATCTGAGTCATTTGAGGGTCCTCAAGCTTTTTTCCTATTTTGGCCATTTATCTTTTTGAATCGATTTTGACCCAAATTTGAGGGGTGATTTTTGATCTCCAACAAACTCCGCGTAGAAGAGTTATTTAGTGAGGAGATGTAGAAAATTCAAGAAATTTCATGACTCAAAACTTCCTCAAAAAGCCGTTTTTTGCTCCATCTCACCTTCACATGTATTTAGGAAGCTGAAATTTGGGGTGGTTGGTGTTCGTGACTTACTCTTTCATATGAGCTCATAAACGAAAAATTCGAGCTATTTGCCCCTTCTCCGGCCCTACTCAAAATTTGAGTGATACGCCATTTTGAAGTGTATCGAGAAAACCAAAACATACCTTTCTCGCATTTTCAAGAAGAGTATCTCACCAAATTTTGAGCGATTTTTATTCATACCCGTTGGCGCTACGCGAAATGAAAACAGATATATATATGTGTGTGTATGTACCAAATTATTAAACATTTGCCAGATGATTACAAATGACCTGAAACTAAAAGATTTGAAGATATCCACTTACCCCCGATCCTCTTCTCTCTTAATCATGTAGACTGTAATAGCTATCATTTTTATTAAAAACTCAACTAAGAAGGAGAGAAAATTTTGTGGCTTTTGAGTCGCTCCTTTCCTCTTGAAAGATTACTTAAGTTATAATTTTTCATTTAAATCAAGTAGGATCTTATAAATGGTCTGAAACTCAAAGATTTGAAAGTCTACTCTCGCCCGACACCTCCCTCCCAAAACAGGTAGGCTGTAACAGCTATTGTTTTCGGTTAAAAACTCGGCTAAAAAGTTGATGAAAATACTCCAACGCTGTCCAAGCTATGTGGTGAAATAGGTCGAAATAATTACGACCATAGGACGAACTGTAGAAAAATACATTTTTTAAACCCGTTCGAACGTGTAAGCAGGCGCAGCGGTGTAATGAAAGACCGATTGTAACGATCGGTTCGGCGTCAAGGTTGTAAGAACGTCGTCGTTGAACTCTGGCACAACGAGTTCGATTCCGCGGATCCGCAACAGCGCGCTGGTCGGCGAACCTTTTTTTTTTTTTCATTGTAACGGTATCCTGTACTAGGTTTTTCATCGACCACTTCCTCGGTTGTAGCGCGCGAATCGACGACGTTCTATTTTTCTGCGCCGTAGACGACGCCTCGGCCTCACGATATTTGTCGCTTTATCGAATTACATATCTATTGTAGTACCGGTATCGCGGTACCGGTTTGTACTCGGGTACTTGGTAATAAATGGCTCGATTAATGAGATTTGTTTACACGAGATGGAAATTCGCGCCGATAACAGCTCCGAGGCGTACGTGGCGAGGTAATTTCGTCGTTAGCCAGTGATCTGCCGGTAGTGCTCGGTTAATGTATGATGGCACCATGATCGCATCGATATGGAACGTTGATCGAAATCTGACTCGTCGAATTTCGAAATGGCGAGGAATGGAATACGTTGTTCGCGATCGAACTGGTTCATCGATCGATAAAATTGGCAAATCTGGTGGAATATAGGTCTTCTAGTGATGTTTGGTTGAATAATTTTTCGTTATGGAGTTTCCGTTACACTTGGAATTCTAAAGAAAAGGATGGAAGTTGACATAAATATCTAATCTCTGGGGAATTACCTCGATCTAATATATAATAAGCTTATTTAAGAATAAAATCTAAGTGAGTAAAAGGAAAATTTTATTATTACTCCACTTTTGCAATAAATTATCAAAATTATAATTTGGCGCCCAAACAAGGTCCACCGTAGAGCTCACATAAAATCACACGCTGTGCTCTAAATCACCCTCGATGTAAGTTACTAAATTTATCTCTAAAACGAGGATCGTTTTCAAAATCCTAATCGAATCCAGCCCTATACGTAAGAGTTATAAGGTTTCACATTCTAAAGATTATACTTTTCAAGGTCAAGGCATGTTCACTTCTCTAAAAAGGTGAAACACATTTAATGCCTGAGAAGATACCCTTTTCACATTCATAATGAAACTTCGTCGTCTTATCTTCAAAAATCACCTTTTAAAAAAGAATTGAGTAAATTTGGTGCCCAAACAGGGCAATTTTCGAGGTCAAAATGAAATCATGCCTGTATCACTACAAGTCATTGGCATGACTACAATGGGTTTAGTACGTTAGCCGGCCAGGGGTGGTATGGGGAGTCGAGACCACTACCATGTAAACTTGCAGTCAACATCATACTTTATCAGCTGTATCTAGTGGAACCCCCTTTTTTCCTATAGGTGGCGTTATAGGAGTGATGACGTCACTAAGACTTCGGGAAAATCAACATTTTGATAAAAGTGGAAATTTTCCGCGTGACGTGGATAGCACTCATCAAAAGCTATAAAAAAGGTTATGTAAAAATTTCGTATTTCTGTAAGGTAGGAGTTGAGGGTTCCAAAAAGGTGGACACCTACAAATTCTGCAGATAGACAAATTTCGGTCACGACTTTTTTTGTTGTACTTTTCATGTTTGATCCATTTCATATTAATTTTTTTAAATTCAGCTATATTTTTTTTTTCGTGGGGTAAAACGTACTCGTATGAGTATGTTAGGTTATGTCACGTCAAAAAATAAAATTGCGTTATATGAAAATTCCCCCCCCCCCAAATAGATAGTACCCAAAAAAGTATTTTTGCCTATGTATGAAATTGAAGGAACCAGATGAATTGAAATTTTCATTCACCCTTGGCTTCTTCCATTTTGCAGATAGGCAGGAATTTTTTACGATGTTTCTTATTCTAATCTACAAGCACTATCTGATGAGGGAACAAAACATTTTCTAAAAACGTAATTTTTTTCACTGCTTATGGGACTACCTTTGAGGAAGAAAGGCGTTCCCCATGGTGCATTTCGCGTCTGTGTATACTGCAACTCTATAGTATTGTGATTCAGATTCTCCGTGTCATCTGTTGGCAGGTAGTGATAGTTTCAGGATTCTGAAGTTTTTTGATAAAAGAATGAAAGGTTCTGATGTCTGGGTGGAAACCTTTATTAAGGTTCCCTTTGAAATTTCCTTCGCGAGCCTCAAAATCAATCATGGAAAACTTTGAATGAATTTGAAAATATCATCTCCACCAAATCATATGAAATTGGCGACTAGACAAGGGCAGTTTTCAAGGTCGCGGTGAAATCTCATCTGTATTCCAAAAATCCTAATCATCAAGTTATAAGAAATTGGTGCTGTGGCAAAGATGATTTTTAAAGTCATAATGAAATATTATTTATGTGTTGAAAGATTGCTATCCCTGGAGTTAACCTGAATGTGGTGCTTAAATAAGGAGAGTTTTCAGGATCATTATGAAATCTTGTCTATGTGCCGAAAAAAAAACCAAACATCACCAAGTATATGAATTTGGGGCCCAGAAAAAGGTACCTCTCAAAGTCATGGTATAATCTCAACAATATGCCAGAAAATCATTTCTCCTCGAATTACCTGAATTTGGCACCCAAACTTAAATATTTGCTTCTTAACAACAATCTCAAATAATTTAGTGACAGGCAGTAGTAATATAGGCATATAATTCTCAATATCATTCGTAGACTCCTTTTTATGAATTGAGGACAACCAATGACTTTTTTAAGCAAATAGGGACTCTTCTTAAGGTCATTCTTCAATCTTGTCTGTTCGCTAAATTTGGTGCTCAAAAAGGGATAGTTTTTAAGATCATAGTAAAATCTCACTAATATGTCAAAAAAATGTCTTCCCCTCGAGTTACCTGGATTTGGCGCTCAAACAGGGACCGTATTCGAGGTTATTGTAAAGTTTCATCTATCTGTCGAAAAAAAAAAACATCATTATGAAGTTATATAAATTCGAACCCCGAAAAGAGATAGTTTTCGAGGTTATAATGAAATCTTAGCAATATGCCATCCTCAAGTTACCTGAATTTGGCACCTAAACAGGGACTATTTTCAAGATTATTATAAAATCATGTCTGCCTGCTAAATAAAACCATCGTCATGAAGTTACATGAATTCGGACCCCAAAGAGAGATGGTTTTCGAGGTCATGGCGTAATCTCATCGATATGATGAAAACATCAACGCTATAAATAATTACATCATGAAACAGTTTTCAGCGTTAAGATGATAGAGCTTCATATGCTCGAAAAGCTGGCGCCCAAACGGGAACTGTCTTCAAGCTTAATGAGACTTGGGGTCTAAACTTGAATATTTTTTGTGATTGTCAAAGAAACTCACCTAAGTATTGGAACAAAATCACTTTTCAAACGAGATAAGTAAATTAGTCCTCAAACTTTGCAATTTTCTAGCTTATGATGGAAAATCACTTGTTTGCTTAAAGATTACTTCGAAAGAAAAGTTGACGAAACGGATTTTTATGGTTAGAATGAAACCTCCATTATGCTTCAGTAGTCATCTTTTAAAATGTGAGCAATAATTTGGAGCCCAAACTGGGGCTGTTTTCGAAACTCTTGATTATATTCCATTTTTAATTTATAGAAATCCTATAGAATTGGTTATAAATTAATATAAGGTTGAAAGGACTCCTTAACTTCTCAACTTTTTATACGCTAGGTAGAAAGAATAATCAAAGAGAAAAGAAACGTTTCCAATAGGAATGACATTAGGCAAAATTATTCACCACTACACATACAAAGAAAAGACATAATAAAACTGAATGAAAAATATGTATTTAAAATTTAGAATATAAATAATCTGACCTTTGCTACGCGACGTTCGTTATTTTGTAGGAAATCGATGACGATTCTTCGTCACGAACGATGAATTATTAATCAATCGGGTGTTCGAGGTGGTCATTCAGTATTCATCTTCAGAGCATATAAATGATGGGACGACAGTATCGTTCGAGCTATACTTATACTTTTAGTCTTTTTACCAATGTCGAAACGAGGGTGGAAAATTCGCGTGACTGGAAGCCGATAGGTTGGCATGTTGGTGCAAATATAAGGGCAAACTTGTGTATCGTTGTAGTTTAATTTATGTCACCTAGTCGTGTGAAAATCTGCCAGCATTGTAAATTTCGCATACAACAGGTACTACGTTTTGTAATTTTATGCGCCACGAAAGGATGTTCGGTTATGGCACGCAAGATGCGCGTGCCAAAGACAATTTTATCATGATCCCAATGTTTCGATGTAGCCAGTTTTGTCGTCGTGAAAAATGACTGGGTTGATCGTGCATCTCAAGTGGTGGCGCCACGTTATTCTAGCTTTAACGTCATATTATGACATTGTTTTGATAAAGTGACGATTGTGGACTGCGGACCGTTTATCGACTTCACCATCTCGTCAGTTTTGTGTATTTGACGAAAGTGTTTTTCTACAACAATACGACATGTTTACTAATAACGTTACGAGCAATACTAAAATAAACCGGAGCCGGATTAACCGGACGATCAAAACGCATCGGATACGGTTTGCTCTTCAATTTCTATATCTACTATTGTGTTGCCAGTGCAGTACCGAATTTAAGAGAGCGTTTGGCTCAACATAGCCATACCACTCCTCTAGCATTCGATCTTTAGTGGTAATAAAATACATACTATGGGAAAGTGGAGCGAAATGGTCGAAATCTACTTCGCTCGAATCGATTATCACGACGAATACGAGCACACGTTACGCTAATTATAGACATCTACGTGAAATTCAAAATAAACCGGCAATTCTGTTTCGTTCACTCTGTGAACTTGGTTGCCCATGGAGGAGTAGCCAACGATTTACTAATTACGGCCGCCGATACTGACCTATTACGCGTCTAGTTCAAGTCGTAAAAATCTCGACGACGCGTAGAAAATATAATGAAGGGGGTTCAAGTGTCACGGATCCAATTAACCGGCGCTTGATGGGCTTACGGTCAGTATATCCTTGACATTGGATGAGCATACGTCTGAAACGAAGCTCTCTCAAACGAAATCATATTTCGATGCCTCGTACTCATTCGAGGTCCCCTCACACATTCTCCTTCTCGTACTTTTCGCTCATCCACGCGGTTATTTGCTTAGAGCGCGAATTTAATAGCTATAATTAATGTTACACGTCGAAACAATTTATGAATGAGAATTCAAAGTTACTAAACGCCCTCGCACCCTTCTCTCGTCTCCTGTCCGCCGTCCCAGTGTATAAATATCTCGACGTGAGTACGCGATATTAATGTCTCCTTCGGTGTTATTAATAAATTAACGCTTTTTCGTGTCGTTGTCGGATTTAACCGAAGGTTTTGCGCCACCGGTCGAGTTTAATGAATCGTCGAATTTTTATTCCTCCTTTCCCAATGCGATGGCGTCGTTTTAGGAAATTTAGGTATGCAATAGGAGGCATTTTAGAAGCGTAGCCGTTCGTATCGTACTTACCACGCATCTACGAGCGGCCACCGGAAACGTGTACGCGGTACACTTCGTGTGAATGGGTATCAGAGGGGGCGCCCTGTTGGTGAACGCGAGAAGTCGAAAATAAACAACGTACGTATAAATTATTATAAATAGATGCGACTGCATACAAAAGCAATATTATAGAGTTTAACAATGGGTAGTTTATTCCTTATGCGCGTATATTCACTATAGATGTGAATATATCTCACAGATAGGTCCACCGAGTGTAAGGATTATATGGTCCTCATTGATAACGCGTTTGTATAAAGCTGTTTGTTTATATCGCCAGAACATGTACTTACTGTAATGAAATAGAAGAGGTTAGGCTTTTGCTAATTTTATACGGAGATGTTTAATCTTGCGTTTTGTTTGTTTTGTAGGTAAGTTGATGAATTCAGTTATTGAAGATATCTAAACATGCAGCTTTATTTGGTAAAGTATGAGAATAAATATTTCATTGTTGGTACGCATCATCTGTTTTTTGCAACATGTGCATACTTACAAAAATAATAATAATTAAAATAACGAATATTGCAAATTTGCTAAACATTTTTTTATTGAAGACGGAAGGATCGTTCATTCTGTTGAGAAATATCCATTCTTCTGAAGCAAAATCGAATGTTGCAACATTGATGTCATTAACATGATGAAACATAGATAAGAATTAAAAAAAAAATGTTATTGCGTTGATGCAACATTGATATGTCATTGATATAATACCAATGAGATGATGATTCACTATTGATAAGATATTTATGCCACATTGATAAGATTGTGATACACTGTTGATAGATATTGTTGCAGCATTCCTAAGATGGTGTTGCAACATTGATGAAATGTTGATACAACATTGAAAAGATATTGATGCAACTTTAATGAAATGTTGATGCTACATTGATGAACTATTGATGCTACATTTATATTATTATATTGATGCAACATTGATAAGATATTAATGCATCGCTGATGAAATTTTAATGCTGTATTGATTAAATGTTGATGCTACATTTATAAGATACTGATAGTACATTGATAAGATATTAATGTATTGTTGATGAAATGTTGATGCAGCATCTATAAGATAGTGATGCTACATTGATGGAATGTTGGTGCTACATTAATAAGATATTGATGAAACATTGATAAGATAATATTGCATCACTGATAAAATTTTTATACAACATTGATGAAATGTTAATAGTACATTTGTAACATATTGATGAAATGTTGACAGGCTCGGATCCAGCAGGCGAGTCACCGAAAAAATCTCGGTGGGGCATGAAGTATTTGGGTTCATGAGGTAAAAATTGGATCACTTTAATTTCATACTTTGATGAAAAAAAAAAAAAGAAATTCTATAAATCCATAATTTGAAAAATGAGAAAAAAATTGGTCCGATTAATATTAAATGAGCCGTTAAAAATGGGATTTCTCGGTGGGCCGCTAAATTTTCCTATTTTTGGATACAGCCCTGAATGTTGATGCTACATTTATAAGATACTGATGCTATATTAATAAGATATTGATGACCATTGATAAGGTGGTGATATAGTATTGACAGATACCTATTGATGCAGCATTGATAAGATGATGTTGCAACATTGATGAAATATTGATGCAGTGCTGTTGAAATGTTGATGTTATGTTCAAACATATTGATGAAATGTTAATGCTACCTTTGTAAGATACTGATGCTATATTGATAAGATATTAATGACCATTAATAAGGTAGTAATACGCTATCGATGTATACCTGTTGATGCTGCATTGATAAGATCATGTTACAACATTGATGAAATATTGATGGTGTACTGTTAGAATGTTGATGCAGGATTGGTATGATATTGATAAGAGCTGATGAAATTTTGATACCACATTGATGAAATATTGATGCTACATTTATAAGGTATTAATGTGACACTGATGAGATATTGATGAAATGTTGATGCAACATTTATAAGATAATGATGCCACATTAATAAGATAGTGATACGTTATTGAAAGATATTGATGCAGTATTTATAATATGATGTTGCAACATTGATGAAATATTGATGCTGTGCTTTTAGAATGTTGATGTTATATTAATAAGATATCAATGCAAGCTGATGAAATTTTGATGTTGCATTGATGAAATATTAATGTTGCATTGATGAAATATTGATTCTACATTGATGAACTATTGATAGAATGTTGATTCAACATTCATAGAATATTGATGCTACATTGATAAGATAGTGATACACCATTAATGGATATTGATGCAGTATTTATAATACGATGTTGCAACATTAACGAAATATTGATGCTGTACTGTTAAGATGTTGATGCGGCATTTATGAGGTGATAGCATAACATCAGTAAGATTTTGATGCAAAATCAGGTGTTAATCTAACAATGAATACTGGATGCGGCATTAATAAAATTTTTGGAAAATAATTGATTCATTGATATTGATGATAATGTAACATGGGTAATATATGATATAACAGCGATGTAATATATCTCATATTGATGAAGTATTATATGGTGTCCACGACGTGCGAAAAAAGTTCGAAATTGAAGTTTTGAGTATAAAAGTACCAAAATAGTGCAAAATTTGGTCAAGAAATGCGAAAAAGTACGAAATTCAGTATTTTGTTTCTTTTGTTGTTTTTGTGTGTAAATATTTGTGATTTAGTACGAAACGCCATTTATCTTCTTTGAGAGTAGTTGGAGAGGGGAAGAGGGTGTAATAAATTTTTTGTTATGAAAAAAAAATTTAGAGATCGAAAAAGGTACGAAATTTTGATTTTGTTATTTAATAGGTACCATTAGTGCAACATTCATAAAATATTGAGCCAATATTGAAAACATGTTGAATTGTTGATGAATAATAAAATGCTGATGTAATATTGGTGAAATATTGATACTTTATTGATTTCTCTCTCACTCATTTACTCACTCTCACTCCCTTATTTTGTTAGAGGGGGAGGGGGATTAGGAGAAAGACATTAGATTTTGATATAAATAATTTTACTTAGTAGGAGTATTTTTTTTATTCTACACAGTTTACATCGATTGGCTAAAAATATTGTAAATTTCGAAGTTTACCTCCTAATTCTGCGAAGCGTATGCTTTTTTCATCGATTTGTATATAGAACTTCATACACACGTGAGCGTTTTGTCATCTACACGCGGCGACGAGTTCACATCTTTGAATCAATTAAATTACCTCGGCGCTGGGCTCGTCGCTCGTATAATCCGTTCAGCAAATTAAGGGATGACGCGTGTTTCATCCGGCTGTTATCAACGTTAGCCAACGTGTATCGTATTACTACTCGTCGTAAATCCATTACGCGTAATTACTCGTTTGAATGACGCAGCTGCGGCTAATTTTATTCGCGGTTTCACTGCGTCCACGTTTAATTACATTGCGCGACAGAGATGGCGAATCGTTCGGTCGTGTCTTGGATAGTGTTATCGATGGGACGTCGACGACGCAGTATCGCGTACATTTTCCATATTGCGTTAGGATAATGTAAGAGTACGAAGCTACCGAAAAAATAACCAAAAAACTTTTGAATGAGGTCACATATGTGTATTAGCAGCGTTGACGAATACCCGATCACTTCTAAGAATTGATTGGCTTCTCGGTACTCGTATGAAAACTCGATGGAACGCGTTCACAAATTTGTTATGTAGGAAATTTTCCTCCCTAATGTTCTGTGCCAGAAAATAGCGTGACACGTGTCAGAAATTTTGACGTATTACGAGATAATCACGTCGCTTCGGTGTATCGATAGAGCGCAATTTTTATTATATTTTCTTCTCTCTTTTACGTAATGCTCGAGAATCGAGAGCGTACTAAATCGCCAACAAAAAGGAAAACCCGCGCTCTGCTTCATTCGTCGGCGATCCGATTTCGTAATTGTTCGATTGTATAGGCTGGCAGAGATCACTTGGGCCTGAAATGTGTGGCGAAATGATTCGGTATTTTGTTGACCCTGATTTAACGAACGTGATCGGCACCGTTGTCCGGTGCGCGAAAATTCGTCGTTAAGAGACGTTTATATGATTAACGCTCGTTTACGTTTGATGAATTAAAATGAAAAAAGTAATTGACCGTTTCAAGGTTCCGACGTAACGTACCGCCGTCGCACACGTCGAGCCAGTGTAAAAAAATGTAACCACGTGCTGTATATTTTCGCGAATATCTGCAGCCGCCGAACGTTTATACCCGATGACGCCACCATCGCCAGATTGCGATAACGTTGTATAGAAAAAAGCTCTGAATCGCTCGTTAAGCGAATTACATAAAGCACAGGTGCGCATTTAAAAGCCTTCTTTGTAGTCGCTAAAAATGCCTTCGCAGTCAGTTCCTTCTGATCCTTTCGGCTCCCATTTCGGTACCCTTTGGATTGCATGGGGAAGCGTCGTTGATTTTCTATAAAAGATGACTTCATATTGTGACACGTTTCCCCATTTAGGTAAGGTCTTTCAAACGATTCGCAACCTTTATAAAACAACAGCAACTTCCGTTCATCGTGCAAGGACGACGATGAGCTTTATCTACTTCATAACACCTTTGTAGACACGCGACACGATGACAATAATTATACGGATAGCTTTTGCGAAGTCGAAGCAAGCTCGGTGTGAATTTTATTCGAATGCTCGATTCCGTCAAGCCCTTCGGATTTTCTCTGTATGCTTATCCAGCCGTTCTTGCATGTTAAATCCTTCGTAATTCGGTTGCGAACAGCGTTACCCTAATTAACGTCGCGATGAAGCGAGAATCTATTCTGTTTCGCATCCCTTTGGTTGATTGATCGTGCTGTATCGAAGGTAGGTAATGTTCACTCAGCTTTGCGTCTTGTTGTTAATATATCTCCGTTGTACTGGAATTTAAAATATTTCCTGTTTGAATAGATGTTTGTCATTGGCAGAAGTTATCAGTGATTTTGGAAGAAACGTAGCGCAAGACATTTTTCAAATTTTTTTTCGCTTTAATTTTTAGGGTTGCGTAATATTTGGTATTCGATATTTGTAACGAAATATTTGCAAACACATCAGGATTCGGTTAATAACCGAATATAGTTCATGAAAAAACCGCTAGGTGTGAAATTAAATTTTATGCTTTACAAAACAAAAACAAGCGACCAAAAGCCGAGAAAAACAAAACAAAATAAATAATTTGGTTAATTGTCGTGATTGTATCATGTGCTAATTTGTTAGCGATCCTAGATTTTTTTGATGAAACTATTGGATATTAACCGAATAACAGTGATGGCAAAGTTCCCGTGAACTAAGTTCAGGAACTTGGTAGTTCCCGGAACTCGTTCATATTTAAATGAACGTGAACGGAACTCGTTCACCATTCGAGTGAACGTGAACGGAACTCGTTCATCATTCGAATGAACGTAAATGGAACTCGTTCATCATTCCAGTGAACGTGAACTGAACTCGTTCACCTCTGATGAACTGAAAGGAACTTAAAAAGTAAAAACAAGTCACATGGTAAATTAAACATTTTTGTATATGTTTCAAGTTTCGACTAGTAGTGTTAGTGTATGATTGTGTAAGTCTTTATGGTGGCATCCTGGCATCGGGCACGTTTCATCGTTTTCGTTTGATTGAATTATTTTATTTCAATTTATCCAGTGATGGCAAAGTTCCCGTGAACTAAGTTCAGGAACTTGGTAGTTCCCAGAACTCGTTCATACTTAAATGAACGTGAAAGGAACTCGTTCACCATTCGAGTGAACGTGAACGGAACTCGTTCATCATTCGAATGAACGTAAATGGAACTCGTTCATTTTCCAATGAACTAGAACTGGAACTAGTTCATTTTCCTATGAACGTAAACTGGAACTCGTTCTTTTGCAAATGAACGGAACTTGAACTCGTTCATTTTTTTTTGGAACTTTGCCAACACTGCCGAATAAGCAAATACCTGACAAATATGATATTTATTCGAGTGATATTCGGTGAAAGTCAAATATTAAACAACCCTATTAAGTTTTCAATTTGATTATTTTGTTCCTCTAAAATGGAAAAATTAGTGGTACTCGGTGATTGTATTTTTCGTTTTGTTGATGACATGTTTGATCCTACTTTCCTGACGGTACATTAGCCATGACAAATAATTTTTATGGACTTGATGACTTTTTTTCTGCTGAATTTTTAATCAGGTAGGTACGGCTATGTGTAAATTGTACTTGACGATAATTTTTGATGTATATGTAGAAGTGGTAACAAAGAAATGAAAATAAAATTCAAATTTGAAAAGCTCAACTTTTCGTGAGATTTGCGGAAAATGTATGATAGTCAAAGTTGTAGAGAATAAAATTTCCTACAACTTTGTTCTAATACTTTTTTTCTTCACGAGCTTTCATTCCCGAGATATTTGTAAAAAAAAAATGAAAAATCGTTTCTTACTTAAACTACTCTCCAAATAGACTTAAGAAACTGAAATTTGAATATATTGGAACCCACGTCTATATGAGATCAAAAATAAAAACGTTGAGCGATATGATGATGAGATGATGGTCTGAAACGTAAAGACTTGGAAGCCCTAACCTGCCGCATCCCTTTCACAAATCAGGTAGGCTGTAATAGCTATGGTTTTTATAAATAATTCGGCTAAAAAAATACCATTTTTGCATAGTGAGAAAATATGTGAAAAATGAAATTTTTACATTTACCGAGAAAACGTTGTCAAATCTCCTCAAATATGAAATCGCATTGTAATTGGCATCAGGGGTTCGCTTATTATTCATTTTGATTGTCATTTGTTAGGTAAAAATAGAACGATTTCGCACTACCTTAATTAATTACATTTCATTTAACCAAAAAACATATGGCTACCACTCTCTCATCTCCATAATTATTAGTAATAAATATGGCAGCAAAGTGCTTATCTGGAAGGTCTAGTTTTCTGGATGGCACCAGAGGCGGACTTAAGATTTTGCCGCCTATGGGCAATGAATTTTTTCCGCCCCTCTCCCCTTCAAAAAATATGGAAAATTTTCATGCAGCTTTTTTTTAAAAACGTTCATTTTGGTACATGAGCCAAACTTTTAAGTTTGATTTAAAAGTAAAAAAAAAATAAATGTAAGCAGCCATGTCGCACTACTGGAGCTGAGTTTCCTTCTTTCCCACAATATCATCTGTGAAAGTAAGTTTGGGATATAATGCGCTTCTTATCCCCAACAATCGAATGAATTAATATTAATTACATTTCCACTCATTTGAAGCTCCTCAAGCTCAACCAAATTTTGATTATACGCTCTTCTGCATCCATTTCGATCCAAATTTAAGAGGTCATATTCTGGTCATCAACTAACACCACACACAAAGTTTGACTTCTCTATGTCGATTTGGTGAGGAGATGTGGAAGATTCAAGAAATTCCATAACTCAAAACTTCCACAAAAAGGCGTTTTCTGCTCCAGCTCCCCTCCAAATGTATTTAGGAAACTGAAATTTGCACATGTTGGTCTCTGTGACTCACTCCTTCATGTGAGATCAAAAACAAAACATTTGAGCTATTTTCCACTTCTCCAGCCTCCCTCAAAATTTTATTCATCCGATATTTTGAATTTTATCGAAAAAACAAAGAAGGAATTTTTTCGTGGAGGCAATCCAGTTGCTGGACGAGCCTGCCGAGCGAAGACTGAAAAGAATTTCCCCCTTTGAGATTTCCTCAAGACGTTAGTGACCGCGTAGGCGGCTCCTAACGTTTTCACGTCCAGCTCCATATCAATATATTATAATCAGTAAGAGTAAATGTCCCGGGACAGTTCTCCAAAAAAAAAAAAAAAAAAAAAAAAAAAAAAAAAAAAAAAACTTTGAGAAGAGCTTCTTACATAACTTTGAACAAATTTCATGTGAATACCAGTCGGCGTGAAGCGTGGAAAAAAATTTTACAGCTATCGTTCTTAAGTTAAAAAAAAAAAAAATCAGCTGAGAGAAATAGCATTTTTTTCATTTTTACTACAATTTTCAATTTTTCATAATCTTTTTTTAAACTGATTTCTGAATATGTTACAAGCTCATCCGACTGACTACCATATTTTTTTTTTAAATCGATCGCCATAATAAATTTTACATTTAAAAAGCAGCAGGAAAAATCAAAATTTACCTCTCCCCCCCTGAAATTTTGCCGCCATGGGCATCTGCCCTCTCTGCCCATGCCTAAATCCGCCTCTGGATGGCACTATAACTTCTTGAGTGGTTTTGGAAAGGACAGGGTGGAGTTTTCAGACTTGGTATTGGGTATGGTCTGTAGACATGAAGTTAGCTAAGTTATATGCGAACTTGAACAAGCCCCAATTGAAAACTCGGCTCTAGTAACACGACATGGCTGCTTACGGTTTTTTTTTGGTAATGAATTTTATTTCACCTTGCAACACCACAATTTACACAGTGACTTTATTGCGACAGCCTTATGTTGTTTATTCAGCAAATTTCCCACACGTTATCTATAAGACATATATTGTAACGGACATTAGTAAATCAACTGCAAGTGATGTGCAGATATAAAAATATCAATAACTTTGCCTCTCCTCTTATCACGAATATCAACTACAGTAGGCGTCAATAACTTTCATATCTTCGAAAAATTCCCCCATAAATATCAGAAATGTAAGAAGTTGAAAAATACCGAAGGTATCAAAAATGTATAGGGAGTCCCGAAAATAACATCAAGCCGAGTGAAAAAACTCCACCATCCGAAAGAGAAATAGAATAAAAATCCTACAACGACCTGTCATCCACAACGTCGAAAAAAACCGCCCATCACTTCAGCGCATTATAAATCCTCTGCTCGGAACCATCTCTCGTCATTCACATATTCGCGAAATCGAAGAAATATCTTCGTCGGCTCGTAGAAGCGCGCGAAGCAGGTCGTTAAACGGGTAAATAGGAAAATAAAAAAGGTTTAAGGCGGACATTAGGGACACCTAGAGACGAAAAAGAAGAACGCGTATAACAAACGTCTTCGAGCTTTACGCGCGGTAAATGTTTTTTAATGGCGATATATGGGTTGTAAATGTTCATTGAGGATATGAGATACGAGGACACGTTCGTATTGGATATTCGGTCGCGACACCGCCGAATCGAATCACGTGTGTGCGAGCGTACGAAAATTCTATTAATATGATAATTTAGGTGAATGCGATCGGAGTATATTATTAGGTGGATTCGATGGCATCGCGTACAATACGTCGGTTGTCGCTGCCTCCTGCGTCGTATGCTTATGGTAGGTGTATCCGAGTGTATACCGTTTGCGTTATGTTCATCGACTGTGTCATTAGGGTGCGTGCACGAAATCGCTGACCGAGCGAGAATTTTCGACGTGTAGTCGTGTACTGTGTATTCTTGGGTTTTATTAGGAGGACGCGACGAATCGGCGCTTATCTGTTTGTCATTATTGTTTCGCATCCGCGTCGAAGGTATAATAGCTTCGTACTTTGACGCTGATAGTGATATGAGCGGAGAAAAAAAAAACAACGCTCTGTGACATACTTCTTTTCCACGAAACGATTTTCGTTCGAGTGTGACTTTAGACCTTTGAGATTCCGTTCGAAGATGCCATATCAGATGAGAAGGCAGAGGGTCGGAACTCAATTCGCATCCTTCTACCGTTTTATTTTAATTATTCGCGTAGGTATATTGGTAATTGGAACGACGTCTGAGATTGTTTTCGCGTCGAATAATTTTTTTTATTGCTTCTGAATTACGAGGCGCTTAATTATCGCCATTGTTAATATTTCGGTCGTTCGTTACCATTGATACGTCACTAATTGGATGGCCGAAACGTCGACCGTTTGCTTTTTCATTCGGCGTCTACAACTTCCTCCTTATTCAAAAGCACTCGATTCGAATCCCTGCGCTCAGTCGACGCCGCATAGCGTGCCAATTAATCGTCGTATCGCGGTTGGCAGATTTAAAAGCGTAAACGGAAATGAATCGATTGTTTGAATTTCTTTGTCGCACGTCCGCCTCTGTCTGCGGGCCGAAAGTCGTTTATTATTTAAATTTCGACGAGAGAAAGTTTTCCACAGCTGGTCGCACGTGTTGGCGAAAATATCGAGCTTTTAGACATCTGTCGAGTAGCCAAAAGTTCCTTCACCGGGGGTGTGTTTGGGCTAAATTACGTTCGCCAGAATTATAAGCCGAAGCGGCATGTTCTTCTATGTACTTGGCTTCGGATGTTCGGAAGTTCGACACGTTTATCGCGGTAGTTTGCGAGCATCGAGTAACTGGTTTTTATCGTACGCGTAATAGATTTACTATGATTTGTAGCGTGATGAATACGATGATGGAAAAACTCGGCGAGTAAATAACGCCTCTTATTTACTTTTGTCGGCCGGCCAGACTGTACCTGGGTTTTATGAATTAGCCGACAAGTATGCTAAATAGAGAAGCCGACGTTCAACAACTATATCATTACTTCTTGACTTACTTTCTATATTATTTGTGCGATTTGCATATGTATACGCTCTGTATTTCGGTTGCATAGATGACTCCTACGCTGTGCACATGGTTTTATGACGATCGTATACTTCCCCGTTGATTTCAGTTTGCAGGCGGAAGGGTCGAAAGCGTCCACTGGGGGCGTTGAATGCTTAAATTTGTCGTTCACCACTTTCCTGCACGGAAAGATAGATGAATACTGCGCATATGTACCTAGAATAACTTGGAGACGAACAGAAAGAATGGTAAACTAAATGATGGATCTAATACCCATACACTGTATGATGGAATTTTCACGAAAATTAAAGAAAGAAAACCGATACTCCTATAAAGCAACGTGGTGTATCCCATAAAATTTCAAGACTGTGAAGAAGTATATATGTGGGCGAAACATCACAAACATCACAAAGTCGATTGAAAGAACATAGCGGAGATGTCAAGAATAAAAGGACCAACACCGCTCTGGGAGAACATCTCTATTTGAAAAATTATTCTTTTAATGTGGAAAGTGTGAAAATATTACAGAAAACTGGAGAAAATGCAAAATGAGCAAAAAAAATGTAAGCAACCAGGCCGCACTAATGGAGCTAAGTTATTGAATGAGTCTTGTTCAGGTTTGCAAATTATGTTGCCAACTCCTTCCTGTCTACAGGCAACAACCAGTACCAAATTGGGAAACCCTTACCGTATCCTTTCAGAGGCCACTTAAGAAGTTAGATGTAAAATCTGTTCCATGCAGTGTTTAGGGTGAGGTATGGGTCAACAGAGCAGTGCCTGAGATCGAAAGTAGTCTACACCCAGACCTTGTCTTCGTCGATGAAGCTAGGAGGTTGATGGCGATTATTGACGTTATTGTCCCTTTCAAAAACAGATTCTCTGCTTTCGCAGCGGCTCACGAGGAGAAAATTAACAAATACCACTTCGTGCTAAGAGGTATCGAGGGGCTCATTGGGTGCTTGGAATCCCGCCACTGAAGCCATTCTACACGATCTTCGGATCGCGAGGTGGTATGAGATGCTGATGAGGCACTTGATGTGCTCCAGTACCATTCGATGGTCGGGGAATGTACGCATCATCCTTATCACTGGATACTGGCAGCGGACCTGCGAGGATATCCCAGGAGGGGAGGGAGAATTTAGCTCCCAGTCGCCTACGGGCGCTGATCCTACAACAACAAAATGTCGACCTTTCTCGTACCCTATCACATTTTGAGCTCCATAACCCCTTCTTCTTCCAACATCAAGTGTGTAGGTGAATTTATGCGGTGGTGTACTTCTTATCCGCAACAATAATGTGAGTTCATATTAATTACATTTTTAGCTGAGTTTTTAACAAAACGATAGCTATTACAGCCTACCTGATTTGGGAAGGGAAGGTCAGGGGAGGGTGGGATCTTCAAATCTTTGAACTTGATCACAAATTTTGAAAAAAAATTAAAAATAACATAGCAGCAGTATAGGGCACGTTAATTAAACAAGTAAACAAGTAAGTAAACATTGACAAAAATTTAGTTTTCAATTTTTAAAAATTTTGGTAAAAGAAATGATAGAATTTACCATCGTGATTTCAAAATTTTTTTTCCTTCAATAATTCGCAAAACAAAGCAAAGAAGAACTATTACCATCGAAGAAGTTGCCAATAAAGATAAAAAAATCCCTTTCAGTGTATGAAGAAGCACATGCTTAAACACCCCGTCTGAAGGATGGGTATAGATTACTAGTATTACAGAAAACTGGAGAAAATGCAAAATGAGCCAAAAAAATGTAAGCAACCAGGCCGCACTAATGGAGCTAAGTTATTGAATGAGTCTTGTTCAGGTTTGCAAATTATGTTGCCAACTCCTTCCTGTCTACAGGCAACAACCAGTACCAAATTGGGAAACCCTTACCGTATCCTTTCAGAGGCCGCTTAAGAAGTTAGATGTAAAGTCTGTTCCATGCAGCGTTTAGGGTGAGGTATGGGTCAACAGAGCAGTGCCTGAGGTCGAAAGCAGTCTACACCCAGACCTTGTCTTCGTCGATGAAGCTAGGAGGTTGATGGCGATTATTGACGTTATTGTCCCTTTCGTAAACAGATTCTCTGCTTTCGCAGCGGCTCGCGAGGAGAAAATTAACAAATACGACTTCATGCTAAGAGGTGTCGAGGGGCTCATTGGGTACTTGGAATCCCGCCACTGATGCCATTCTACACGATTTTCGGATCGCGAGGTGGTATGAGATGCTGATGAGGCACTTGATGTGCTCCAATACCATTCGATGATCGGGGAATATATGTGTCATCTTTATCACTGGATACTGGCAGCGGACCTGCGAGGATATCCCAGGAGGGGAGGGAGAATTTAGCTCCCAGTCGCCTACGGGCGCTGGTCCTACAACAACAAAATGTCGACCTTTCTCATACCCTATCACATTTTGAGCTCCATAACCCCTCCTTCTTCTTCCAACATCAAGTGTGTAGGTGAATTTATGCGGTAGTATACTTCTTATCCGCAACAATAATGTGAGTTCATATTAATTACATTTTTATTGATTTGAGGTTCCTCAAGTTTTATTCAAATTTTGATGATTTGCCATTTTGCATATTCTGGTGCTAAACTAACCCCCACACTCAAGGTACATCTCTAACCTGAAGACTAGCTGAGTGTCTTGGTCCCAAGTCCCAAATGGTAGACTGAGTAGCTGTATGAAGACTAGCTGAGTGTCTTGGTCCAAGTCCCAAATGGTAGACTGAGTAGCTGTATGGGTAGGATCACGCTCACCAGACCCCATGGTCGTGTCATAAAACTTATTGCGGACCAACGGCTCAGAGTAGGCTGGGATAACGTAGACAAAAGTAGGGCCTAGAGGCTGGGGACTCAGTAGGCCACAATAGGCTGAAAAGTATGCAGCTGCGAACCTCCGAAAGGAAAGGAGAAGCGGCGCAGTGATGTGAGTTGGAGACACTATGCACCCGTGAAGATATGCGCATAGCGCAGGTATGGCCAAGGATAGCAATAGACACCAAAATCCACCAGAAGGGAGTGTGGTGACCAGAACAAAAGTAGGATGCGATAGCCGAACATCTGATGTGGTGGAACGAGGTGGGGCGTTTGCATTTTCCTATAAATTTCATTACTTTTAGTTTTTCATTTTGACGACAATTTTTGGTTAGTTATGTGATGCTGAGTTATTTTTCAATGGTGAAGTGTTTTCTGCTGTGCTTTGTTTCCCTTTCTATGCTTGTGTTTCTTTTTTTTTCCTGCTTACATGACGTTAGAAAAGATTTGAATTTTTATATTTTCTGAATTTTCTATGAATTTATTAAATTTAACTCTTATAAGACAACTTGAAGTGTGACATACCCCACGTGGTTCGAGGAGCGATTTAGGCTATGTGCAATCTCTTGAACATTATTCGATATGTTCTCCATAAACTGTAATCACTTTCTACATAAAATTGAAGCCACATAGGAATTCACTGATCGATTCCTATGGCTCGGGTGTCACTTCTTAATAAGTTTCAGTCTTATTTATTGTGTTCAAATCAACGAACCGCAATCGCCATTACGAGCATTTCTCTGGAGAAATGAGTCGACGACAAAATACCATCAATGTACCAGCTCGCGTCATAGGGTAACCATTTGATTACTCGAAACAAAAGCAGGGTTGGTGGAGAGCTAGAGTCAATAATATTCGTTAAACTTGACATTGGCGTGTATGAAGAGGGAAAAATTCCCAGCTGAGTAGTGAAATTTCCTTTCTCCGTTCTTCCATCTTCAACCGGTGCCATAGAGCAGACCGAAATTACTCGTTAAAAGTAGATTTAAAAAAAAGATACAATATGTTTTCGAATTAATCGGCAAATCGAGAAGAGAAAAAACTACCGACTGGCGAGGAGGGAAAACGGAGCGAGTTATCGCATCGCGTTTTAATAACATCGTTACAGGTTATTAGTGTAGCGGATTTTAACGGTATATCAATTCGCTCGTTAAACCGATTTAATCGGCGTGTACAGTGTACACAGAGCACACGGTGATTCGAAAACTCGTCGGTTTGAAATTCCAATCGCGTTACCTAAATTTAATATCCGTTGTCGTTCGCCTGCTCTTCTGCTTCCCTCTTATTGGTTCGCGCTGTGTGACGTCTTATCAGCGTTAAACACCCTGTTACCTGATAAGCTTTTAAAAGGACCAGCGAATTTCCTGTTTCGGAGTTTTTTTTTTTGGTTATCTGTCCCATTACGAGGGAAAAAATGCTTTCTGTTGTGAATCAACAAAAGAGGGTGGTTCCTTCGATGTAATAAGCTAGTTAGGCAATCAGCGTTTATTTGAATTTCCCACACCCCTTGTACTGGAGCTGCGATAGCCTCGAGGTTGTATCGATTTACGTAGCGACCGATTAATCGCCTCGTTCGTATAAATAACCGTAGCACGATTTTATTTTCCGCATACGACGCCTGTGGGATGGTTAAAGATAGATCTGGGTAGAGTGGTAGCTCGCGAGCGTGTATAAATTGGCGCTCACGGATTCGCCTTCGTGGTTGGCTCGGCGTTATGCAACGTTTCTCTTTTTCCTCTCGTTTAATCTAACAATTATACACGAATCCAGAACACCGGTATAATGATAACTTGTCGAACACGTTTTTTCCTTGGTCGATGCTCGTGCGAACGAGATGAGCAAAATCGAACGCTGCCGAATGGCTTTAATTTTTTCGCCACATTCGACTAGCGCTCGCTAGCAACCGGTTTTCACCGTGTAAAATTCTACCATCTTGAAATGGTAAAAATTTTATTTCGCTTCTTCGAGCCTCGTAATGAACGTGCGATGAAAATTATACCTCGTTCGTTTCCCATACACGAATACGAAATTAATACGCGTCTAAAGGTTAACGCTAACAGCCTATTAGCTCGTTAGTGTGCGGGAAAAAATCCGCGTTCGTATAAGCGCGTTCACTCGTTAATGCGAATTAATTCTTCAGCAAAGTAATTTGTTGGGTGGATGAATGAAAGAAAAACATTCTTCGCGGCGTCTCGACGCTAGCGTACTTGTACTATAAATAAAAGTAATCGTAATTGGAGATAACAACGATTAATCTGAGAATATTTGACGAAAGTATCGACGTGTATTGTGGATGGTATGATTATGTTAACAGTTAACATAATCTGCGTATTCGTTTCATAAATTCGTGGTATCGAGTTACGTGACCTACAGGATGTTAACAGATAAATCGCGGTGCTTTGATAACGAATCGTTTGCTTGAAAGTTTCATATTGCTAAAATAGTTTTAAAACTATAGAGATTTAAAATAAGTTTATGCAGCTACGTTGTGTTACTAGAGCTGAGTTTTTAATAGAGCATTTTCTAACTCACGGATGATGCTGTTAATTTTTTTCACACACATAATTTTAATCTCATCAATTTTTCTTTCATATTAATCTATTTTTATTTATTTTTATTTTATCTCTCGCGGTCGTTTCATCTCATCTTTCCTTCTTTTTAGTCTAGTTTCGAGTTGCAACATACTAGGTTAATAAATTCACAGACCCAAGAAGCAACTGGAAAGCTGAATGCTGAAGACTGGTCTGAGAGATGAAGGAAGACTGGAGCCAAAAGATCGAAGTTCAGGATTTATCGTAGGAGCCTGGATTTTCATCTCACCCATGTTCTCAGTGAGCATGTATGCTTCAACGATTTCTTGTTTGATATCAAAAGAGTGTTTAACCTGTTATATACTCCCTGTACTCAGGAGAATGACGATGCTGAGCACAGTTATCTCCTAAGACCTATTAATTTACCATCCTTGCTTTAATTAATTCACAAAGCCAAGAGGTCACTGAAGAGGTAAGTGCCAAAGACCTGGCCTGAGAGATGAAGGAAGATTAGAACGAAGGATCGAAGTATAGAGTTTAAAGGCACGGTGCAACTGGTGTCATGCGAGCCTGGACTTTCATCTCACCCATGTTCTTGGCGAGCATGTATGCTTTAACGATTTCTTTATTTGATATTATATTCAGGGCAATGATTATGCTGAGCACAGTTGTCTTCTAACAACCATTCACCAGCCTTGCTTCAGTAAATTCACAGAGCCCAGAGGCAACTAGAGAGCTGAAGGAATATTAGAGTACGG
The DNA here is from genome assembly GCA_009761765.1 of Phenacoccus solenopsis. Taxonomy (NCBI): domain Eukaryota; kingdom Metazoa; phylum Arthropoda; class Insecta; order Hemiptera; family Pseudococcidae; genus Phenacoccus; species Phenacoccus solenopsis. The sequence goes on along the minus strand of CM019756.1, from coordinate 36,440,217 downwards.
GATCTAAATGCATCTCACCCATATTCTCAACGAGCATGGATGCTTTAACGATTTCCTGTTTAATATCAAAAGAGTGTTTAATCTATTTTGTGCACCCTATACTCAGGAGAATGACTATCTTGAGCATATTTTCATGAGAACAGTTGTCTTCTGACACCCATTTACCACTCTTGCTTAGGTACATACGCAGTGACGAAGGGTAATTGAAGAGCTGAATGCTGAAGACTTGGTCTGAGAGATGAAGGAAGACTGGAGCCAAAAGTTCGATGTTCAGGATTTAAAGGCGTGTTGCAAATGGAATCATAGGAGCCTGGACTTTCATTTCACCCATGTTCTCAGCGAGCATGGATGCTTCAACGATTTCTTGTTTGATATCAAAACAGTGTTCAACCTGTTTTGTGCACTTTGTACTCAGGAAAATGACTATAGTAAGCAGAGTTGTCTTCTGAAACCCATTTACCACCCTTACTTCACTATATTCACAGAGTCAAAAGGCAAGTGTAGAGCTGAATGCTGATGCTGAGCATACTCTGTTGTGTCGGCCAAAATAGAATTGAATGATTTCACCCTAGAGGAAGTAGTTCCAACCATGCTCTTGTCCACTTTAACATGGTAGGCAATACAGGAATTTGCAAATATTGTCGTGTTGGCGAAGGAGAACGCTGAATGTTCGAGGCAGATATGGAGATGTTGCAACTTGCATAAAGAAGATAGAAACCATAACATACATGATGAGGAAGATGAGGAAACATACAAAATGAATCTTAAGTCATAGCATCTGAATACTGGAGATCGAGATTGGTTAGTAGTGCAGACTAGAGAGGCTAAGAAGATGGCCAAGACCATGTTGAATGACCAAAGGAAGGGTCCTACTAGGTCATCAACAATGGCTATATTGTAGGTGTACTGAACTGAAGCTCAATTGTGTTAGTGATGCGAAGCAGGCTGAGTTGCTATAAGTGTTGATATAGCGAGGCAACCCTTTATACCATGGCTTAGAACCTCGTTGATATTTGCATAGCCTACTTCACATTCCCTGAGAACCAGAGGGCTCAAACCATCCACAACAGATGAAATATGGTTGGTTGATAGTAATGCGATTGATAGCGTGGAAACGAACTGTAGTCCAGTGAATAACCATATTTTTGGTTGACTTTAGGTCCTTAATCATACTACATAAATGAGTGCAAGATGAAAAATTTTCCAAATTTATTGAACAAGTCTTCTTTTGAGGGTAAGGGGACTCCACCATCAATTGACCTCAAGGTCCCGAGAGTTTCGTCCTCTCATCACTCCTTTTTAGTGGATTTGATATTCAAGTAAAATCTTTCTATGGGTTCACTACGTTTCTTTTTTTGTTTAATTTCTGTTTCTCGATGATAAACCAAGTAAAAATTGACAGATTGAATCTAAATTTGGAGGATAGGTAAAAGTGAAGCTTGAAAGCCTAATTGTTTTTGAAGTAGACCTGTTCGCTAACAGTTGAGCTTTCGAACTAAGAAACTTTTTCAGTTTTTTGTAAATATCTCAGAAATAAAGAAGAATCGTAAAAAAAAATGTGTAGAAACAATGTTGTCGGAAAGTGTTTCTCCTCATAATATAGTGAAAACGGCCCTTGACCCAAATTCGGTCACAAGTAGTCCTAAATGTTGCCCTCGATGAAAAAACTCTCCAAAAAAGTTTTTGACCCCCTACCCCACCCCTTCCTGAGAAATCGACTCCCATATGTCGAAAATTCAATATTTTTTAACTCTGGATGGAATGGATGAAAAATTTTGAAAATTTCACTATTGATAGGCATTATATGAGTACATTTGTGGAAATTTTTTCAAATTTTTCGATTCATATTTTCTTGAATTTTTTAGGCTTTGAAATTTTCAAAAAATTGTAAAAATTTTTTTTGAGGAGGTACATGGCTGAATTTTTTTCCATAATTAGCTCGTACTCTAAGGTAATAACATGATAATATCTTCAACCCCCCGAAGGGAAAAATTGATCTGGTATACCGCTTGATAGTTTCAAAATATTTATGATATGATAGTAATTAATTATAGAGTCGATTTCTCAGGAAGGGGTGGGGGGTCAAAAAATTTTTTTGGGGAATTTTTTCATCGAGGGCAACATTTAGGAGCACTTGTGACCGAATTTGGGTCAAGGACCGTTTTCACTATCTTATCAGGAGAGACCCTTCTTTCTCTACAACTGTAGTTTTTTCCACTTTTCATGAAAGTTCTCCGAAAGTTCAGCTTTTGAACCAGTTTTTTATTTTTTTTTATTTTTCTTTTCTTTTCTTTTTCTTTTTTATTTTTTTTTAAATATTTCGAGAACGGAGCTTGAGGGAGAGAAATGAATATCATTTAAGTCATTGCAAATTTCAAACTCTGCAACTTTGATTCTTATACAATTTTCACGAAAGCTCATACTTTTTCATAAAAATGAAGTTGAAGTAAAAAGTCCAATAAATGGTATGCTAACTCCAAATTTGAGAGATATGTTGATAGTATAAAACATTGGAGTCCTATTGTTTTTGAAATCGATCCCTTCATTGAAAGTTGAGCGTTTGAACTTTGAATTAACCCAGCTATGGTCGCATTATGAGGGAATCCCTCATTTGTTACGTATTTAGTCGCATTATGAGGGAATCCCTCAGTTGTTACATATTTAGTCGCATTATGAGGGAATCCCTCAGTTGTTGCATATTTAGTCGCATTATGAGGGAATCCCTCAGTTGTTGCATATTTAGTCGCATTATGAGGGAATCCCTTAGTTGTTACATATTTGGTCGTATTGTTAGGGAATCCCTTAATTTTATAAATTTTATTGTTTTATACAATATCGTGCTTGGACACTTAGGCTGTAAAAATATTGACGAGCAAATATCTTATAATAATATTATATTCTGAATGCATGGGTTACCGAATCTTCGAAGCTGGTTTCTGATGCGCTCGAGAAATCTTGTAGCTCCTCGGCATCACTCAATTCTGAGGTTTTGCTGTTAGTATTTTCACTTTCAAACATTTTTGATCGAATGACGATTTTGAGATGGTTACAATAGGATATACTTAACGAGTTCGAAATGCTAAGCAAAATTTTCATTTTTTTCTTTGGGTTCCCCTTAAAGAGGTACTTATTCCCCTTAATTTATGAATAATATTAATGAAAATCAATTACTTTATAGGTAGGTAAAAAATGAATAATTATCTACACCTTAATTTCACTGCAGCTATACTTAAGCGTAACCCCATGCATTCAGAATATAATATTATTATAAGATATTTGCTTGTCAATATTTTTACAGCTCAAGTGCCCAAGCACGATATTGCATAAAACAATAAAATTTATAAAATTAAGGGATTCCCTAACAATACGACCAAATATGTAACAACTAAGGGATTCCCTCATAATGCGATTAAATATGCAACAACGGAGGGATTCCCTCATAATGCGACTAAATATGCAACAACTGAGGGATTCCCTCATAATGCAACTAAATACATAACAAATGAGCGATTCCCTCATAATGCGACTAAATATGTAACAACTGAGGGATTCCCTCATAATGCGACTATCTACGTTAAAATTGACATGCGACCATAGCAGGGTTAAATTTATATTCCTTTTTTATCATTTCTACATGTACATCAGTTATTGATCAACATTATCATCAAGTCCTCTATTTGCTCATAGCCATACCTAGTTTCAAATTTAGTTAGTTGCTGGTCAAAAAGGTCCAAAAAATGAGTATTTTGTGTTCCAAGCAGCTGTGCTAGGAGAGAGGGAAGCATGATGAAAAATACTTCGTTTATAGCAATTGTACACTATTTATAGTTTTCATTGAGGTTGAACTATTCTTTTTCTGTCGAGTCCCTTCTCAGACTACCCTCATCGAGTGAAATTTTATACAGTATCATTGAAACGTAGCCTTTGTTCATCTTCGATTTACGAATTTCTCCCACACGGTGGTTAAAATTTCTTCGCTGTTTCATGGTCACGAGCGTTCATAACAAAATGAAAACAAGCGCGAGAAAATGTTCACTCGTAGTCGGGCGCGCGTCGGCGTATCGTAAATCATAATCGGTGGCGGAGACGGCGCTAGGTTTCCCTTTTCGAGAGAAATTCGTCAGTCGAACGTCGCCGCGAAAAGCAACACCGTTCGGAGAACGCGGCGTAGTTCGAAGAGGGTGAACGAGACGATGGAAGCGGTGGCGACGGGTGACGAAGGCGAACCAGATCCTGCGCACTATTTTGCTTACATACGTCCGGACAAACACTACCCCCGCCTTAGGTTCGGAGATGCGGTATAGCTGAGCCCCGGTGTTTCAGCATCCCTTACCATAGCTTCTCTTTTCGGTACGCGGCGCGAAAGTCTGCTGCCAGCAATATTTCGTCTATGTTGTGGATTTTTCAAATATTCCTAAGTTATGATCAAAGTGATGGTCTAGTGTGAGCCAAGTGTGTAAAGTGAGCTATGCTTATGATAATTTGGTAACTTTGAATCAAATTCGTCAGCGATTTGTCCGTACATCGACACTATTTGAAGATGAACGAGCTGCAGTCAAACTGGTTATGAATGAAGGCTCCCAAAGTATGAAGCATTTTTGTGAAACTATCTTATCATCAGTGATGCAGTGGGTATCCATTGTAGACGAGTAACTACTCACCCCCCGATTTTGGTGGTTAGATTTTCTTTCCATCCTCTTCAACGGTTTTTTGAAGATGAAAAATATATTGGTGTGATACAGAAACAATAACTACGTAACTTAGCAATAATGTACGCGCAACAATAACTAGTGAACTGAATAAAACATGTAACCAATACAGTACATTATTCGCACTTCAAATTTCTACTTTTTGAGTGATGTTCAGACTGTTGTCTAAATAAATGATATTTTTGTTCGCAAAAAATCATTCCAAGTCAAGTCTCCAGGTATTAGAGCTAATCGAGCTAAGCAAGTCGATGCCTTACTTACGTAGATTAACCCTGCTATGGTCGCATGTCAATTTTAACGTAGATAGTCGCATTATGAGGGAATCCCTCAGTTGTTACATATTTAGTCGCATTATAAGGGAATCCCTCATTTGTTACGTATTTAGTCGCATTATGAGGGAATCCCTCAGTTGTTACATATTTAGTCGCATTATGAGGGAATCCCTCAGTTGTTGCATATTTAGTCGCATTATGAGGGAATCCCTTAGTTGTTACATATTTGGTCGTATTGTGAGGGAATCCCTTAATTTTATAAATTTTATTGTTTTATACAACATCGTGCATGGGCACTTGGGCTGTAAAAATATTGACAAGCAAATATCTTATAATAATATTACATTCTGAATGCATAGGGTTACGCTTAAGTATATCTGCAGTGAAATTAAGGTGTAGATAATTATTAATTTTTTACCTACCTATAAAGTAATTGATTTTCATTAATATTATTCATAAATTAAGGGGAATAAGTACCTCTTTAAGGGGAACCCAAAGAGAAAAAAAATGAAAATTTTGCTTAGCATTTCGAACTTGTTAAGTATATCCTATTGTAACCATCTCAAAATCGTCACTCGATCAAAAGTGTTTGAAAGTGAAGATACTAATAGCGAAACCTCGGAATTGAGTGATGCCGAGGAGCTACAAGATTTCTCGAGCGGATCAGAAACCTGCTTCGAAGATTCGGTAACCTCATGCATTCAGAATATAATATTATTATAAGATATTTGCTTGTCAGTATTTTTACAGCCTAAGTGCCCAAGCACGATATTGTATAAAACAATAAAATTTACCAAATTAAGGGATTCCCTCATAATGCGACTAAATATGCAACAACTGAGGGATTCCCTCATAATGCGACTAAATATGTAACAACTGAGGGATTCCCTCATAATGCGACTAAATGCGTAACAACTGAGGGATTCCCTCATAATGCGACTAAATACGTAACAAATGAGGGATTCCCTCATAATGCGACTAAATACGTAACAACTGAGGAATTCCCTCATAATGCGACTAAAAACGTAACAAATGAGAGATTCCCTCATAATGCGACCATAGCTGGGTTAACAGTCTAGTAGTGCTAGTCACACAACTGTTGTCAAAAACAAAATGATAACTTCAAAAATCTGTTTCTGGAATACCAACGGTTTCCTAAAACATGCATGTGCCTGAAATTGAGATTTACATGCTTGAAGAAGATATTGACATAATGCTAATAGCTGAGTATCTTACAACAGAAAACTTCTTGAAATAAATATAATAGGTCTCTGGTTCTACAAATTTTAGCGTATTTATTTTAAGGAGAGGAGTACGAGGCACTTTCAGAACTAAATTTCACTTGAACAAATAACCACCACCTCCTTCTTTACGAAGCTTATTTCAATGTGCAGTTAGACACATTTTATGTAATTGACAAAACTAGATGTGTAGTTGCTGGAATTTTTGCTTTCTAAAGAGTACATGGAAATGTGAAAACGTGAGCAGCCACGACGCATTACTGGAGCTAAGTTTTTATTTAGAGCTCAATGGGGCTTATTCAGGCTTGCTAATGATGTTGTTTACTCCTACCCTATCCCTTCCAAAAGCCCTTGAAAACTGAATCTGGAATATTTACGTAGTATTCCTTACCTGCAATAATATTATGAGACTATATTTGCAAATGTTATTAATTTGAGACTCCTCAAGTTATTCTCAAATTTAGACTATACGCCATTTCGGATCCATTTTGATTTAAATTCAAGAGATCATATTCTGGTCATCAGCTAACCCTATTTAGCAAGTTTAACCTCTCTACGTCCATTTGGTGAGGAGATATGGAAAATTCATGGTATTTCCTGTAGCAATTTCCCCTCTAAAAGTCGTTTTTTGTTCCCCCAATCACATTCACTTGGAAATCTGAAATCCGAACAGGTGAGAAGGTGACTCACTTTGCCTCATTTCATAATAATTATGACATCGTAATAATAACACTTGGACCTCTCATGTACCCCACCATATTTTTAGGTCGATAACACCTCCTCCTCCCCACCAATATCATGTGTGAAAATGAATTTAGGATATGGTATTCTTATTTTCTCCAATAATAATGTGAGCCCGTATTAATCACATTTTCAGCTATTGTAAGACTCCTCAAGCTCCCCTCAAATTTTGACATTTCGCCATTTTGGATCGATTTTGACTCAAATTCAAGGGATTATGAACTGGTCCCGAACTAACCTCACACACGAGCTGTAACCTTTCTAGATTGATTTGGTGCGGAGCTTTGGAACATTCAAGAAATTTCATGATTTAAATCTTCTTCAAACATTCGTTGTTTGCTCCAAATCCCCTTCATATACACTTATGAAGCTGAAATTGGGATATGTTGGTGGCCATAATTCACTTCTTCATGTGAGATCAAAAACAAAGATTTGGAGGCATTTGCCCCCCCCCCTCAGCCACTCAGAATTTAAGTGATCCGCCATTTTGGGACATATGGAAAAAAACAAAATCGTATGTTTTTCGCATTTTCAAGAAAAATCTCTCACCACATGTTGGGCGAGATTCTCATCTATACCCACCGGCGTTACGGGGTGCGGTGTGGGAATATATATATGTGCATATGAAAAAATTGGACATTTGCCAGATCATTTCAAATGACCTGAAAGGCAAAGATTCGAAGATCCCACCCTTTCCCAAATCCTTCTTCTCAAATCAGGTAGGCTATAATGCCTATGAATCGTTTTATCGAAAAATCAATTGAAAATCGAAGTCTCTATGATTAGAATTCGAGGACTTTTTCATAGGGGTATAGCTGAAGGTGTCTGAATGTGCTCGACCTCTCCTGAAATACATACGTATTGGACTTTTATATTCCATTTGTTCATTTCTATCAGTAAGGCAAAATAAATTTTCAAGAATCGCAATTTTTTTCTTTGACGCTCACAGCCTCATATGCATAGTGATGATGGCGCTAAATGAAAAGTTGCGTTTTTTGATAATGTTTCTCATGTAACAAATTGTAATCAATAAGACAAACAAAAAAGTCATGCAAATTTTTTGCATATTTGCAAAATTGAAGGAGCTGCGTTAGAACGAAGTTATTGAATATCCATAGTTCCTTCAATATAGCAAATAGGCCAACATTTTACGTAACTTTTTTTGATGTTCTGTCAGTCACGTGACAAAAATTTCGATAATGCATTCTTTTTTTTGTACTGCATATGAGACTGCATATAGATAAAAGAGAGGGTGCGAGAACTGCATTTGTGTCGTGTTTAGCTGATTGGTTGAGACCGAGTGCAAAGACGACGTTTTACATTTTTTCAAATCAATTCTTTGAAATGCTCTAAGTGGCTTAATAATGTTTTTGGAATGGATGTTAGTACATATTAAATATCAAAAACGAAATCATAGAAATAAAAATGAAAATATATGCCCATAAAAATATTACGTAGTTGAAAGAATTAGTATAGTGGTCTGCTTTGAAACTTACGTAGAAAACAATGGTATAATACCTGTTTTAAAAAATTGAAAATTTCGTCGTAAGATATTGAAAAATTTAATTCGATGGAAAAATCTAAAATTAAAATAAAAACTATCCAGAATTACGAATAAAATTAAAATTAAAAATGAACGAAAAATAAAAAAAATATTTCTGGATGTTATTAACGAAATTACTATATTCAAAAAATAAATATAAAATACAACAACAATAGCAAAAATACAACTTGTAATAAATCCAAATGTAACTTTCCCATTATCGCTGGTCGGAAGTACGCCTAGACGGTGTATAGCGAACGCATATTTAATAACCCGTCGAAAAACTATTTATTAAATTCACGGCCCGGTAAATCAAACGTTACCACCGTTCCTCCGTCCCGCCATCGTCGTTATTATGTATGTATAATATGTATTATGTATACATCGGAGTTCATTAAGTCGGTGCGTAAAAACGACAGTCGACGAAAAAAGTGAAACCAGTTATTATTCGGACTGGCCAACGCAGCCTTATAATAGACAACGCAGAATGGCTCCTGTGCGGTATTATCGTCTGTGACCGAATTTGCATAAATATCTAGAATCGTATTGGTCGTAAAATACGCCACCCCGTTGTAAAATTAACCGTAGCGTATTAAAATTTCACGAACGTTCGTTCTATCGGCTGTATAATGTACAGAATACCGAAGCACTCGATGAAAAAAGAGCGAATCGAAAAGTCGAAATAATTTAATAAAATATCCCCTCTAGCGTGGCGCTATTTCTATGGAGCGAGATTATCGAATGAGTCACGTCTAAACGGCTGACGGGGATGTGGCGGAATTGCCACCGTGTATCGTTAATTACACCGGCGTAGAAAATTTTTTCTCGACGAAATGACGGATTTTTCGAGTACCAGGGGTGCCAAATTACCGATACCCGTCGCCAAGTGGGTATACGAGCAGCGAGTATTCTTAATTGGCTATTTCTAAATTAAACGGCTCCGAACGACATATGCGCCTTGTCGTTAACACCGTTAAAAGGGCTAATTTCTAGTATATATGGCTTTTAATTTCAAACACCCTATTACTTTTTAACCCCAACGAGACGTTATTCAATTACCCGTAACCCTATCTTAGGCTGATGAGTATAGACTCGGTTTTTCGGCCTATCTCGACTCTGTGATTTGATCGAGATTTTAAGTAACTTCGTAGATGTATCTAAGTTGTGTATTTTGATGGGGATATGGAGGCGTGGTCATCTTCAAATTTGAAATCAGTGTATTCGAAAACCCATATTTCGATATGTATGAGTTCTTCTAGAAATTTCTTCGTTTACCCTCTCCATTAGTGTTGGGAAAATGGATTATTTGAGTAATCGATTAATCGAATTTCGATTATTCCAATACTCGATTAATCGAATCTAGATTATTGAAATAATCGATTATTAATCGATTAATCGATTTTTTTTATATTGTCTATACTCTGTTGTTACAACGTTTAGGCAACACGAGAGAATAAAGAATAAAATAAAAATTTACACTGATTCAAATTTTTTCCATCGATGTTTTCAATCTCTTAAAATTTTTCCTCGAAATTTTTTACAATCCAAAAATTTTTTATAACATTTTTATATCTATGTTAAATTTTTTTATCTATTTTTCAGTATTAGAAATTTTTTGCACCCAAAATTTCTTCAGATGCTTTTTCAATTTTACACTCCATATAATTTTTTTCAACGTAGAATTTTTTTTCAATCTTTTGCCTACTTTGAAATTTTTTTCAGTAAAATTGTGGCGTTACTGCTTTTGTACGAGAAATAGAATCAAGAAATTCGTCGAATCTTTAATATCTCTAAGGCTGGAGAGAGGGAGGAAAGGGGGGGTAGATTTCCACCCGGGCTCGGGTTCCTGCGACGGCTTGAAGACAAAAATGTATGGTTATCAAATTTTAATTAACTTCTTATTTTGTTGTAATTTTTCTTAAAGCCTTTTCAAGGAATATGTAGGTATTCTCAGCCAAGGTACTGGGTGGTGATATATAGAGGTCAACAGCACTACAGCACTACCGGTAAATTCAGCTCCTATGCTACGGCTCTGCTGCTTACATTTATTTCATATTCATTACTCAAAATACACAGCAAAGGAGATACGACTCGATGCGCGATTTAAAATAAAAATGTCATTATACGAAAATTTTCCTCTTTGCTGGGTTTCAGTATTCGCTGGCAGAAAAAAATAATACTCCATGTATAAATTTCCAAATAGCGGTATTAGTGATAAGAGAATCGCGAATAGAAAAAAAAACAAGCCGAGACTAAAAAAGGGCGAATTTTCGTTTAAGGTATGCGATGAGAGACGATTTCATCGTATTATTGAAATGTCTTCACAAAATGATTATTTTATAATAAATTTTTTTTTTTCAAAAATATCGAATCATTATTGAAAAAAAACAAACATAAAAACTGAAAATTGGTCGATTAATCGATTATCTACTTAATAGAATAATCGATGAAATAATCGATTACTCCAATAATCGATTAATCGATTCTTCCGATTATTTTTACCGATTAATCGACATTTTCAATTAATCGATTATTAATCGCCCAACACTACTCTCCATCCAACTTTTTTTGAATGTTCAACGTGGTAAGAGGTCTGAATGGTGTTATTTACCCAAAAATATTTTGTTAATGTAATGGAATAATTGAATTTCATGTTATTTATCACCACATGGGAAGATCTGCTTGCTCGTTAGGATGTGGAATTGGTGTTTCAGTTCTAGATCCAACCTTCTTTCCTCTAACAAACCACGAATACGTTTGTGCACATCATCGTATTTCTCCTCACGTCTTGTGATGTCTCTGTTGGTATTGGTAATGAAAAATACCACGTCGTTATTTGAAAATGTTATCGCAACCGAATCTTCAGTAGTTAAATTTATAAAAATACAATGAAAACCATTTGCAGAAGCGCCAGATAAGGCTTTAATTAAAAAATCCTACAAACCTAATAAAAAATTCGCTATCGTTTCAATAAATTTAATTATATGGAAGATCTTTGTCAACTGAAAAATCTGCCCAGTCAAAAATGATGTTTCAATAATCCGCTGCGGTACATGCCTTATGTGTAATCTTACCACAAAATATTGCAAATGCGAAGCTCCACCTCGTCACAAATATGATGAATATATAAATTGCGCTCGCTTCAGTCATGGTCGTAGTGATATCGAAGGATTCAAGCTTGATATTGCTCACTCTACTTTTTCCCGGGAATGCACTTCTCTGTTACATCATTTATACAAACGTCAGTTATACTATCTACACCCAAGAATCAAGCTTGAGATATGGATCCGATGAATAACTGTATTCCCTGATGATGCCAACCAAATATATAATAACTTTATCAATCATCAAGTTGATATTGGACGCGCGAGTCTTAGACAAGAAACGATGCTACAAGAATCGTTGGAAGTAGCGTCAATTATTATCATTAATGAGACATATTTAATCAATGGTTCCATGTATGCAGATGTACCATTGAATTACTACCAATTCATTAACGGTGGAACTGTTGTGTTAATACCTGAGAAATTCTCATGTCAGCGTATTTTTAATACTCACGATAGTTTAATTCATTTTACTATTCATCTCCAACTCCTAATAAACCTTTTAATGCACTTTTTGATGCTTTACAACGTATTGTTGATTCTGTCATGTCTGTTAAGCTTTTGATTGCTGGAAACTTTTAATGTTCATTCTACAATAATCACCAAGGTAACTCCGCCAAGTGAGCGAGATAAATTATTTCATCAATTTATTATATTTAATAACTTTGTAATTATTAACCATCACGTTCCTACATTTATAAGAGGTAAATCTGAAACAGGAATCGATTACACTCTAACTAATCCATCCCCGGCTAAATGCAGGTAGTGAAAGTAGTGAAAAAATGAAAAAACCCGAAGACGAAATATTTTATTATTTTTGAAAAAATTACTAAAAATTATTATTGATGAAAGACTAGTAATTTTTTATGAATTGGAGGTTGAGTTGATAGGTTTCTGAAAACTTGGTGAAAAGGTAATGAAAAAAGTAGTGAAAAAATAATTATTTTTCAAAAAAGTAAATCCGTTAGATACCCTAAAAAATTTTTTTTTGGGCAGCTGGATATTTTTTACTTTACAAGATGCAAGGTCATATTTTGGTCAAACAAAGACTGAAAAAAAATGACCATCAGAAATTTAATTTTTTAATTTTTTTTTTTTTTTGAAAAAACAATAATTTGCACATTTTCAGAAATGATGGCAAATGGGAAATTTACTGTTCACGTGCACAGTACGTACTCACTTTGGGAATTCTATGATTCAAAAGACAAAATAAACTTGACTTTCGTTTCCCAGGGGATCTTAAAGTGTGAGGTTTTGAGGCTAAAACGTCTTTAAGAAGTCATTTTGAAATATGAATGCGATGCTTTCGAAATCTTTGTGAGGTAAAAATCGAGCATATTTTTCCTCGTGATTAGAAAATAGGTTGAATTGAGCCCATACTATGGGCATAGCCAATGTATTATCCATTCGTTCATTTTTGAAAATGACCGAAATTAAAAAAAAAAAAAACAATTGTAAAAAAACGATTTTGAACTCCTAAATAAAAAAAAAATAAAAAAATCGTTTTTTTTTTTGTAGTCCATGTATGGTGACATATGACCTTCTATAATGTGAAAAAATTATTAATAGCCCAAAAATTCGTTTCTTTAAGAATTTAAAAAATTTCAAAATTTAGACTTCATTTTAGAATGTCTAAAAATTGATTTAGTCGGGTAAAATTTTTATAATGCCTTTTTGAGGTAATTTAGCGACTTTTGTGACCTCCCCCCTTTCACTTTTTAAAACAAAGGAAATTTAGCTCACTCTAGTAGACATTAATAGGAGTATTTAAACTCAAGTTTCCTATTTTTTTTTTTAGCTGAGTTTTTAATTAAAAAACGACAGCTATTACAGCCTACCTGAATTGGGAAAGAAAGGTCCGGGGAGGGTGGGGTTTTCATTTTGTATTTGCACTTCAAGGACTATCATTTCTTGCCTATTAAGAATGTAATAATACATAAAATATCTCAGAAAAAAGTTGAAGGTTTCTTCTCGTCGAGTCTCTTAATAGCTTTTCACACGTGTACAGAAAGAATTTGAGATTCCAAAATGGCGTCAGCGACGCTCCCATTGCTCCCATCAAAAAACAACGAGAATCTTTTTCATAGAGAATTTAAAGGAAAATACATATTTTCGTACTGCGATATTTTCATGCTAGAAGCCATCATTAGCTGAGTTTTTATTAAAAACGATAGCTATTACAGCCTACCTGTTTTGGGAAGGGAAGGTCGGGGGAGGGGGTCTTGAAATCTTTGCGTTTCAGACCTTTTGTAATCATCTGGCAAATGTCCATTTTTTTGGTATATGTATATATATATTTTTTCCCCCACGCGTAGCGCCGCCGAGTATTCATAAAATTTGCTCAAAATTTGGTGAGGAACTCTTCTTGGAAATGCGCAAAAGTGCTTTTTTTGTTTTTTCGAAAAATTTCAAAATGGCGGATCACTCAAATTTTGAGGGGAGCTGGAGAAGAGGCAAATAGCTCAGATTTTTCGTTTTTGATCTCATACGAAAGAGTGAGTCACGGACACCAACATATTTAAATTTCAGCTTCCTAAGTGCATTTTGAGGCGAGTTAAAGAAAACCTGTTTTTGAGGAAATTTTGTTTTTTGTGTCACTCGCCTTGCGCAGGCGGGTGTGGATAAAATTCGCTCAAAATTCGGTGAGGAACTCTTCTTGAAAATACGCAAAAATAGTTTTTTTGTTTTTTCGATAAATTTCAAAATGGCGGATCACTCAAATTTTGAGGGAGGCTGGAGAAGGGGCAAATAGCTCAAATTTTTCGTTTTTGATTTCATATGAAAGAGTGAGTCACGGATACTAACATATCCAAATTTCAGCTTCCTAAGTGCATATTGAGAGGAGTTAGATCAAAAAACGGCTTTTTGAGGAAGTTTTGAGTCATGAAATTTCTTGAATCTTCCATATCTCCCCACCAAATCAAGTTAAAGAGGTCAAATTTTGTGTGTGAAGTTAGTTTGTGACCAGAATATAACCTGTTAAATTTGACTCAAAATGGATCCAAAATAGCGGATTATCAAGATTTGAAGATAATTTGAGCACCCTCAAATAGTTATAATTTGAGAAATATGTGTTCACATGATTATTTCATTGCAAGAAATACTATATTTGTGCCAAATTCAACTTCTTAAGTGTTTTTGGAAAGGATAGGGTAGGGGTTTTCAGACTTGGTATTATGAACGGTTAAGCAAGGTTATTAGTAAATCAAAACAAGCTCCAATTAAAAACTCAGCTCCAGTAATGCGGCATGGCTGCTTACTTTTTTTTTTTTTTTATAAATGACGAAAAATAAATTTGAATGGGTACAAGTCCTTTTGAAGGATTTAGCTCCATAAAAATAGATGATTATGTTTTTTGGCAGGATATTGCAAAAATAAAAGGTAAATAAATTGGTGAGATTTTCTCTCAGTCGTATGTGGTAGTGAACATATCAAGACCTCAGTTTCGCAAGTAAAGTTGGAGTGGAATAAATGCCAAACATAGCTTTTGAAGGGCAAATACGATTGGTGCACTCAAGAAATTCTAGCTTTGTATGCAGAATTAGTTGACTCAGTTTTGTTGAAATTAGTAGATATCTCAAAACTAAGGGAAATCTAATGAGCTTCATATTTATCGAAATTTATTAGCATTAACTTATATGATTGCTGGAACTAAACTTGTGACATATTCCTATGTTACTTTTTATATGCATTCCAAAGGGGGAAAAAAACACATTGGAATTTTTTGGTAGCAAAACATTTTTTTGGAAATTTATAATTGTTAAGAAGGCAAAAATGTCGGATATCGTCTTATCGCTTACTGAGACTTCGGTGGCCGATAAGATGACGAAATGATGTTCTCACAACCTCTTATCGTTAGTCGTTTTTATTGTTGATATTCAGTTCTGTAAAATACACGTTCGACTACAGTACTTGTTATTATTTCTAATAATGATTCATCATTTTCAAGTACCTGCTTTTCATCCTCTCCTCTATTTTGATGTAATTTTTTTCTCCATGCTCTTTGAATTTCATAGAGATGAACAATTTGCGGTTATATTTTTCGAATCGATGCTATACTGGAGGCCGAAATGATCGCACTACTACGTTAACAACATAGTAGCCGTAAAAAGACACACGAGAAAAATACACGTGTACGTTCACGCCAGCTGTGTCCCTTTAGATCAGCTGCCGAGCGTTCCAACCATCGAGTACTTATAAGTGTGAAAGTGAATGTCACGTGTGTGCCGGTTTTAAAAAATAAGATTTCATCTCGCAGCACTCCAAATGCGGTAAAAGATCGACACAACGCGGCGACCAGTATAGAGGGCGCGATTAATCGTATTAATTAATTAAGGCGACCTATGTTGCGGCGTTCGTGTTAGATGGCATTTTGGAGTATGTACCTCCGGACGCATTGGTCGTTAATCATTTCCGCGTGATAAGTGGGAAAAAAAAATTCGTCCTAATTTAGCTGATCGCGTGAGTTTTCCAACGACCAGGGGACGAGAGAGATGAATTCGGTGGAGTGGACGGGCGTTCGATCTTCGATGTATGGAATCTGGTAAACCTTCGGCACGCCGATCGGCCTCACCTCGTTCATAGTTGGACGCGATGACATCGTAGAACTCTCGGTGTTTGTAGAATTATCGTAGTGCGAATACGTTCCGTATTTGGAGTTATTAAACGATCGTATATGGCGGTCGGCTAAATTCGTTGTGCACTGGTCTTTGGGCGACGACTCGATGAATTAGTGGTATATAGAGGCGATGATTACACGCGCTGTTAACACCCACGCCTGGTTTATCGATCGATTGAATTAACAAAACGTTCGTTACCGTCGACTGCTGTCGCGTATAGTCGATGTGGGTGATTGAAAGGCGCGAATAAGATTGATTAGGTTGCGTTCGCTTTTTTAGGTGCGAAATAAATACCGAATCGTCTCTTATCTGGAGCACTCTATCGGTATTACCATTGGCTGCGGTGCGCGATTTTGCTCTTCATTTCCTACCATTATCACGCTAAGGCGAGAACCTCGTCTCTGTAATAAATCAGTGCAAGTTATGAAGGCGTTAATCCCGTACAAGAATTATCCATCATACGTGTATTCGCGATCGCGTTAAATTTTACTTTTAGAGGTGTCTGTAAATCGTATACACGAGCGGTAACGATGGTGTTAAAATTATTCGACCAGGTTGCGCGTACCGTCACGTACCATATGTATAAGAAAAATATGACAATAAAAAGTAATTAAAATCGGATACGTGCCGAGTAAACAAATGCATACTGCCGAGTTTCGCGACTGTGCACGCCTACGAAACGCCATACAAGACGTATCATCGACGAGGTGAATTTTATGAATTCGACTCGCACCTGAGTGCCGCCAAATGTTTTACACTTGTGTTTGTGAATTGCAAACAAGATGTGGTTAGGAATTCGTGTTTCCTTTTTTTCGTGATTTCATCACCACCGCTCAGTCAACTGTTGGTGGATGTGAAATTCTGATTATCGGTGGGATACTTGCAGCGTCGATGTTGGTGAAAAGAAAGTAGACGATGAAATGCATCTCTGTGATTTGTTATACTCCACAAAGGATGAAGTTAAAGATGTAGAATAGAACGTATTAGTCATGTTGAAGCTACGAAAAATAATATTATGAGATATGAATGAATTAAAAAAGATATGGTTGCATAATTACATTCGATTCGTAAATTTTTGCCATTCTGGAAATTTTCATATTTGAGCTTGATTTCACAGAAACACGGTAAATCTCATTCCTAGTAATTTACCATCGAGTTTTCAAAATTATCTATGTCGTTATTTACCGAATGTTGACGAGTTTATGGTAACTCATTTAACACAATATTATGTTATTGTCATTTTATAGTAATTACCGTATGATATACTCATGATTTACTTTAGAATTTTTTATTCAACAAAAAATTACTTAATTCGTTGTATGTTCTTATTACTTTAAAGTAATTGCCCACTTTCTTATATTTCAACATTTATACCATTTTATCATAAAAATTAATAATTTTATAATATGATTCATCGTAAATGTCATGAAATAGCAGTAATTTACCACAAATAATAAGTACTATGAAATTACGGTAATTTACCGTAAATATAGTGAAATTACGGTAATTTACCGTAAATACAGTGAAATAACGGTAATTTACCGTAAATACTATGAAATTATAGTAATTTACTGTAAATACTGTGAAATTACTGTAATTTACTGTAAATACTGTGAAATTACTGTAATTTACTGTAAATACTGTGAAATTACTGTAATTTACTGTAAATACTGTGAAATTACTGTAATTTACTATTTATACTATGAAATTATGGTAATTCACTGTAAATACTATGAAATTACGTTGATTAACAGTAAATACTATAGAATTACATACTTATCCTAAATACTTTGAAATTGCGGTAATTTACCGTAAATGCTGTGAAATTACGGTAATTCACATGATTTGTTTTATTCTTCTGTAATTTTACCGATATCAAAAAAATTACACATTTTATAGTAATTCACGAGAATTGTTCATGATTTCACTATAATTAACCATTGTCATACAATTATTTCAAAATTACTAGATTTATGGAAAATATAACCACATTTAACATTTCTTGAAATAATTTTACGGTAACGAGCCGCTCTCACGGAATTTCTTGTAAGTATAATGTAATTACCAAAATTACTCATACAAATTTGGCGTAATTGTCCATTGTTTATCGTGATATTATGAAAATCAATTATTTTATGCCTTATAATGTAATTCATACGATTGTACTCTCATTTGCTGTATAGTTTACTGTAAATACTACTTATAAAATATCTGGAAATAATTATTAGTAATTACTAATCACCTTGTGATTTATTATATGCTATTAAATTACCGTAAAATTGGTAATTTCATAGTAAAATGAGTGATTTCACCGTGAAATGGGTAATTTTGCAGTAAAATAGGTAATTTTACAGTAAATTCGGTAATTTAACAGTAATCAGTCATATTATAATATTTTTCTGTAATTACCTAGTTTTAATAGAAATTTTATTTTATAAAAGAATTTAAGAAATTGATAATTTGTTTTATGATTTCACAGTAAAATGAGAAATTGTTCGGTAAAATTGGTAATATTACGGTAATTTACCATAATTGACTTATTCTTCCGTAATTACCTAGCGTTCATGAAAATTTTATATTATGTAAAAATTTATGAAATTGATAATTATTCATAAATTCGCGATAAAATGGGTAATTTCGGGATAAAATAATGGGTTAGAATTTCGCCAAAAACTCAGAATTGTTGACCAAATTTTTAAGAATTCCGAGCACAAGCCAACTGTTGAGTAATTTCAAATATTTGACATATGACCTTTGAAAGTGGGGTAAAATTTGGCTAAAAATTCAAATATATCAACAGTAATTTTTTTTGAGAAATTTTTGAAAATTTCGAGTCCAGGTCAATTTTTGAGTACTTTCAAATAAATTACATGTGACCTACGAAAGTGTAGTGACATTTTGCTAAAAATTCAAATGCCTATGTCAACAAAATGTTTCGCTAGCAGGAAAGTAGTGTAAAATTTCGCTAAAAATTCGAATATCTCAAACTAAATTCTTTTGAGCAGGTTTTGAGAATTTTGAGCCTAGTCAATTTTTGAGTATTTTCATGTAAGACTGTATGAAAGTGGGGTAGAATTTCGCTGAAAATTCAAACATGTTGACCTTAATGTTTTTTTAGCGGTTTTTGAAAATTTTGACCCCTGGTCATTTTTTGAGTATTATATGATATTATCAAATAATAAACATGTGACCTGCGAAAGTGCGGTAAAATTTCGCTAAAAATTCAAATATGTCAACTTGAATGTTTCTTGAGCAATTTTTGAGTATTTTGAATCGAGGCCAATTCTTGAGTGTATTTTCATATAGTTAGCATATTGTGACCTACAAATGTGAGGTAAAATTTCGCTTACAATTCAAATAAATGTTTTGAGAAACTTTGAGAATTTTAAACCTTAGGTTGAGAAGATTTTCGGACAGTTTTAAAATCATTAAGCGACTATTTTCCGGACTGTGGGACCCACGGATTTTTTTCTTCTGCTAGAAAGCACGCTAGTTTCGATTTCTAAAGCACTTTTTGCCAGTTGGACTCTAGACTATCGTAATGAAATTCATGAAAAAAGTTCGAATTTAGTGCAGAATGTGTAATTGAGACCACAGTGTGAGCCTTCGAGTTTGAATTTCAATCTATACGAACTAATTATGCTCAGATTTTTAAGAAGACACATGTAATATATAGGTAGGAACTTGGTGAGGGAAAAATTATAACCTTTCGATTACTAGTACCAATAATCGTGCGGAATATTTCGTTTTGAATTTCTCAGTTGGTTGGAAGAAGGTAAATTTCGTATTTTCTGGGACAAGATAATAAATGGGGAAGGCTTGTGCGCTCGAAATGTGAATAAATTCATATCCACAAATGTAGTGGCCTTACAATACCAGATATCTGACAATTATATTAAATTCTGTTGTAATTTTAGTACTTTCAAATGAATCATGTATAGACTCGATTCCAGATCTGATTTACAATCCATTGCGTTTCTGGTCAAGTGTTCCATTATCGAATATTCCCCGGCCATTTACAATTACAGGCGAAAAGCGTATAGAATGTAAATACGGTGTAGATTTCCATCTCTCTGGCTGCTGGCTAGCTCGAGCGAACAGTCGTGTACGGGAAGTACGTGCGTTTTCTTTTTCCACCAGAATTAGTGAAGCTTAAAATATGATTCATAGTAATTATTTCATCATCGATGGTCGTACACCATCGTCGCTGTGTATCATTGGCGGCGTTATAGATGGCGATGCGATGACGTTGGTATTGTAACAAAGCTACAGGGTTGCCAAAAATAGCCAATATTTTCAAAATAATTCGCTGCGACGAATACGATATTCGCGTCGTATAGCTTGGCAAACGATAGCGTGGTTAATTCGGATACATGAGTTTCGATATTATAGCGCGACGACAATAAAAAGTGAAAAATGAAAACTAACGAGAGCGTCGTTTGATTTATGGCGACGGTAAGAGCAACCGATGATTTATTAGCTCGCGTTATTCGGTCGTCGGAAAAGCATCTGAGCGCGAATCGAAACTTACATGTTTAGATATCTGGGATCAGCGTTCTTCGCTGTCGAAAATATGTACTCGTTGTGTACATAAGAAATACCAGTCAAGGATACCGGCGGCGGGTCTCACTTCAAACGTGTTTTTATTAATCAATGAACGTTCGCGCGACAACTTTTCCGGCTAATGAACGAGAATTATGCGTTTAACGATTCGTACATATTGTGTGGTACTCGTAGTCGTAACTTAACGTAGCGAACAGTTCGCGTTGAAATTAGATCGCCGGCTCCGATACTACAATAATTTCAATTCTTTCGCCCTCCCTCGTTCGTTAAAACCGCGAAAATATTTAGACCTTGAAATTTAATATTTCAATTTGTTTTCGTCGAACACGATACCGCATTGGTGTACCGTGTACGTGCTGCCAATCGCGTTATTAAAGATACACGACGTAAAATGCGAAGACCAGGGAAATGTTCATCCTTTGCTCCCAGCTTGAGTACCACTGCCGCAAATGTACCATGATACCGGCGCGTTTATCGAATCCGATTACCTTTCGTTCGTTTAATACCAGCGACTCGTATTACCCGGTGTACTCTCTTTTTTTTTCCTATACATCCGAGTAATTATAAATCGTACGTATTTATTTTTAACGTGAAAATAAAGATCAACTTTATAACCGTTTCTCTGTAAAGCCGCTTTGATAACGCTAACGACAATTTGTAGATAATTCCATTATAACGCGTACGTTTCGTTTAATTATATTTATAAGCGTTTCAACCGTACACTTCGATTCTACGAAGTCGAGCAAATAATGAAATAAAAAACCCAGCCAACGAAAACGTATGTTTACTATTATCAAGCTCGATTCCGATGTGTTTTATTATCAGCGAAATTTTTTTTAATAATAGGATGCAACTGCGTAAATGATAAACAGTATTGTTTCCAAATGGATATAGCTTGTTATAGGCTTTCGTTTTGTTTATAAGCATTTGGCGTCTTTGGGCTGTAAAACGTTCACTACGTAAAGGAGGGTTATTTTATACGATGTATTGATGGCTGATTTATTTTTCTCGATCTGAATACAGAAGGCGAAGGTAATTTGTGATTTTTAACTCGATCGTGTTTATGATAAATTCGTAATTGAAGTCTTCGATATAATAGACATATAAAGGATGAAGCTACGAGAAATGAGATCAGAAGGCGAAATTCTGTATTGAGGATTTCTCTGTTAGATTTATTTGTTTACATTTGGAGAGTCAATAGAGCAATCTGTTAATTTTTTGTTCGAAAAAATTTTTGCAGGATTATAAATTTTTACCACTTCTTGAGAAAAAATTAATTTCTATAATCGAAAATTTTGTCTACAGTCTTTGGGATTTTTTATTAAAAAAAAAAAAAAAAAAACGTAAGCAGCCATGCCGCATTACTGTAGCTGAGTTTTTAACTGGGGCTTGTTTTGATTTAGTAATAACCTTGCTTAACCTTTCATCACTACAGGCCACACGCAATACCAAGTTGAAAACCCCTACCATCCTTTCCAAAAACACTTAAGAAGTTCAATTTGGCACAAATGTAGTATTTCTTGCGATGAAATAATCATGCGAACACATATTTCTCAAATTATAACTATTTGAGGGTCCTCAAATTATCTTCAAATTTTGTAAATCCGCCATTTTGGATCCATTTTGACTCAAATTTAAGTGGTTATATTCTGGTCACAAACTAATCCTACACACAAAGTTTGACCATTCTAGGCCGATTTGGTGATGAGATATGGAAGATTCATGAAATTTCCTGCAGCAATTTCCCCTCCAAAAGCCGTTTTTTGCTCTAACTCCCCTCCAAAATCACTGAGGAAGCTAAAATCAAAATACGTTTGTCACTTGGGCTCATTTTATCATATGACACAGCAATAAAAAATTTTCGACCCCTCCTGTACCCCCACCACTATTTTAGGTTGGTAACCCCGCCTTCCCCCTCCAACATCATGTATGGAAGTGAATTCGGGATATAGTATACAACTTATCCCCAATAACCATATGAATTCATATTAATTACATTTTTACCAACTTGAGGCTCCTCAAGCTCTACTCAAAATTTTGATAATCCGCCATTTTGAATCCATTTTGATCCAAATTCAAGAGGTCATATTGTGGTCACCAACTAACCTCACACACAAAATTTGACCTCTTTAACTTGATTTGGTGGGGAGATATGGAAGATTCAAGAAATTTCATGACTCAAAACTTCCTCAAAAAGCCGTTTTTTGATCTAACTCCTCTCAATATGCACTTAGGAAGCTGAAATTTGGATATGTTAGTATCCGTGACTCACTCTTTCATATGAAATCAAAAACGAAAAATTTGAGCTATTTGCCCTTCTCCAGCCCCCTCAAAATTTGAGTGATCCGCCATTTTGAAATTTATCGAAAAAACAAAAAATCTATTTTTGCACATTTTCAAGAAGAGTCCCTTACCAAATTTTGAGCGAATTTTATGAATACTCGCCGGCGCTACGCGTGGGGGAAAAAAATATATATACCAAAAAGTTTGACATTTGCCAGATGATTACAAATGGTCTGAAACGCAAAGATTTGAAGACCCCACCCTCCCCCGACCTTCCCTTCCCAAATCAGGTAGGCTGTAATAGCTATCGTTTTGTTAAAAACTCAGCTAATAAAGTCATCAAAAAATTATGACGTGAGAATTGAATCAAATTACCCTGAAAATAGCTGAGGATAAAATGAGGTGAATAAAACGAACGGACGTTAATCATTGGCTATTTTTATTCTGAAAATTACTCAGCTATCAATTTGCAAAGATTACTTTATTTAACTTTTAAAAATTACGTAATCTTTGTTCTTGAGAAAAAAAGAACGTAAGCAGCCGAGCTGCATTACTGAAGCTGAGTTTTTAATCAGGACTTGCTCAGATTTAAAAATAATGTATTAGCAGTCTGTTCATGCCGAAGGATCGCGTCAAGTATGGAGTCCGAAAACTCCCACTCATCCCTACCAAAACCATATATGCAGTTGAATTTAGGATATTTATGTACATAATATAGTACTTTTTGCTTATAGGAATCATATGAGTCCATAATTATGAAATGTTGACCTTTGGCATTTTGGATTCATTTTGACTCGAATTCAAGGCTTCGTATTCTGCCTCCCACCTAATCCTATATGTCAAGTTAGACTTTTCTCGCTTCAATGACTTCTTGTTTGATATGAAGAGGGAACCTAACCCGATATGTGCACGCTGTGCTCAGGAAGCTGATGATGCTAGGCACACTCTATTCCGATGCCCGGAATGGTCCCTCCAGTGCAATAGGCTGTTGGTATCCCTGGCATTAAATAGAGACGGGTTTACCCCGGAAACGCTCGTCCCAGTAATGCTATTGTCGCTGACGTTGTGGAAGGCATTGCAAGATTTTGCCAATGACGTCATGCTGAGGAAGGAGGATGCCGAATGAAAGCGCAAAGCGTCGAGGGCTGCTGCCACTGCAGAGGAAGAAGTTGGTCACACAAGTGGCACCTAAGTCCAAGGATCCGAACTGTGGAGATCGGCACCAAGTAGTAGCAGGGCTGTAATAACGTTAATGGAACGTAACGGAATAACGAAACGTAACGGCTAATTTATCAGTTTCAGTAACGGAATGAAACGGAGCGTAACGGATCAATTTTGTTGGTGTTCCGTTATTTTACATTGTTTTCATTTTTTGAAATTTGAATGCTAGTAAAATTGTTCCTAATACCCTGCAAGTCCAGTGCAATGTGAATTTTTTTGATGTGAAATTGAAATTTAATTGTTTGTCTATCATCAATGAAAAAAAAAATTTAAAAAAAAAAGACGAAACTCAAACTCATAACTTTATTAACTCGAATTGAAAAAGAGGTAAAGAATAGGAATGGAATGTAACACGATCTGTTATTACAGCCTTGGGTAGTAGTGAGGACTTGTGGGCGAGGCTTCCAGATCCCATGGCCGAGGCACCGAACTGATTGCGGACCGCCCCTACCTTGCTTCACGGCTTGGAGTAGGGTAGAATGATACAGACAGAAGTAGGGCCCATAGAGTGTATGACCTTTGGCCTGCCTGCGGGCCTAGTAAGCCGTTAGAGGCTGAACGGCAACCGGCGAGGATCCTCCGAGAGGAGGGGAGATGCGGCGCGGGGTCAAGGCTAAAGACCATCATACACTCGAGAAGAGCGCATTGCGCAGACATGGCCGAGGAGCAAATACTGGTACGGAAACCCACCAGAGGGAAGTACGGTATACCAGGGAAAGGACGAAGCGACAGCTGAACTTCTGATGAGGAGGGCTTCTGGTGTGCAAGCCAGCACAACAGGGGGTAACTCCCAGGGGAGATGTAGACCAGTCGCAAAGGTGCCCCTACTTGGTTGGAAGTAATGCTGCAAGCGGTTCCCAATCAAGTAGTGTCGTGTGCGGTAGAAGAAATTCCCGCAAAAAAAAAAAAGAAAAGGGCAGCCTGTGCCACCCCTACCGTGCGCATTTCGACTCGAAGCGGTAGATTATTAATGTGACATTGGTACCGCATGCCTGGTTTGATGATGAACGACTCTAGCCAGAAAGCTGGGTGTGTGATAGTCCCAACCCCCTATGGTGGATCGAGTACTGTATGGGTGGGATTACGCCCTACGGACCTCATGGCCAAGGCACCGAACTGATTGCGGACCTCCCCGACCTTGCTTCACAGTTTGGAGTAAGGCAGGACGATGCAGACAGAAATAGAGCAATGAGAGTGTATGATCTCTAACTTGCCTGCGGACTTAGTAGGCCATGAGAGACCGAAAAGTATCTGGCGGGGATCCTCCGAGAGGAGAGGAGATGCTGCGCAGGGTTAGGGTTAGAGACTATCCTACACTTGTGAAGAGCGCATAGCGCAGATAAGGCCGAAGACAGCAATTAGCGCTGAAACCCACCAATGAGAAGTACAGTGCCAGAAAAAAAGATGTCCTAATTATATTTATTGTAATAAAAAATCGATCAATTTATGTGTTTTCCAAGGTGACAATTTTACTTTCATTTCGCCACGATGTGAAAAATTAAACCCTCTTGAGCTCCACTCGTGACCAACTTCTCTGGCTCCACGACTCGGTCGAACTGAAAACCAACGTGGCCAAATTGTACGATGTAATTTCACGTTCAAGTACGTCTCAAAGTACATTCTCATTAGTCGGATAAGTCGAGCGAGCGCCTATCTCGAGCGCCGTTCTAACGTCACCTTTGAACTTATAATGTTGCGGATTATAAGCGCGGAATTACACGATTACACGGTGAAATTGAGCCGGCGAAATAATATTCATTAGGCTTTGTTGTTTAGATATTGTGTACCGTTGCCGCCCATGGATGTGAAATTTTTCCAACTTTAACCGGTTTAACGGTGTAGCGTTTGGACGGTGTGCAAATATTAGTGTTAGGTCTACGCTGCAAGAGTCGCTTCGTTATCACGAGTGTGGCGGTACCGCTTGTGTGCGCGTATGAAGCGTGAAATTTCGGTATCTTTTTGAGCAATACTTTGAAGACGGATGCGAGGGCGTGATAAAAATTGCTCTGTTGGAGTAAATGGAAATCGATAAAGTTACCCGTTCGAAAATACTATTCGAGTGAGAAACGAAGAAGCTCGTACGTGGGTTGTTACTTATTCTTGTTATTCTGTTGTTTGGATGAAAACCGGGGAAACCGTCTGGCATGAATGCACGAAGGAATATTTTCCGTCGTCTTTTACCGGATGATTATATCGGGTGAAAGTTGCTTTACAGTTTTCACATAGGGAAAGCTTACGTGGTGAACTTTGGGTGTCGAAAAAACGTCTAGTCATCGTTTGGTGAAATGATTACATTAATGAGTCGACGATATAAGAAGCGTTCGTGAAACAGGGGTGGTCAAATTTAATATCTGGTTGAATTTTGGACTCGAAAATTACTCTCGATTTACTTGGAAATGAAAGCATTTTTTACACGATTTTAATTCTTGAAAAAATATGATTCGTTCTTTTCGAAAATTCTTTACCCAAGTTCTTCGTGGATTATTTTGATGGTGCTATTTGCGCAACCCTGCGATAAAATGATTAATGTGTTGGGGCTTTCGTGGAGGGTTGCTTGTAAACGTGTGTCCAATTGCGTTAGAAATACGCTGATGTTTGGTGTATTTTAGACGTGTTATTTGTGTTACTGACAGTGCTCTGGGGTGGTATTGATTTTTTAATATATCCACGAAGGCTGCCTGCAGTCGCTGCAACGAATTCGTTCTATCGATAAGTGTATGGTGGCATTACCTGCGTCGAGATAATAAGGGCGAATGTGCCGTAGATTATTGACCGGTGACCTGTGAACAATGTTTTCCACGAGGGTTCACCATGGCAGGGATGAGAATGGTTTGTAAAGAATGGAGATTTTAATGTTTGTTGGCACAGCTTTATAGTGTCGAGAATGTTTTTTTTTGTTCGCGGAAAATTAAAACGAAATACTTCGATAATTGAGGATCTACTTTCTCGTAATCTATCGTAATTACCGTTGCGTTATCAAGTTTTATCACATGTTGTAGCGATCTCGTATGACTCGAGATTTCTTATCAGTTACTGCAGTTCCTTTGCAGTTTTCACAGTTATTCATTCTGCTCTTATTCGCTATGTATTACAATTCTATGTTGACTCAGATACATGGTAGCGTATATTTTTTAATCATTTATCGTTATTATCAGTGATTACATTTCTTATATGATTTCTCATAATTAATCATCATATTAAAATTGACTTAGCTCCGTGTGACTATTTTAAGAACTAATCGAAGTACCAGATCGGGGAGAACAAACATAGGGTTTTATGGGAGGGTTTAAATTTCTTCAAATTTTTGAAAAAGCCCAATTTAAGAAAAAAATTTATAAACCAATAATTTTTTAAATATGAAATTTTGTACAAAACTATTTATTATTTTACTCAAAATTGTTGACAAAAAAAAAGGAAATGAATACTGCTGTACGAAAATTCTCGATTAAAAAAAATTCTTGACACAAATCTTCTTTGTAAATCGTAGAAAGATATACATTATACAACCCCTCCCCCTCCAACATGGGAATGAATGTTGATTTTTTTTCTTCCTTGGCATTTCAGATACTTTAAAAAATGACCACACTTAGCACTACCTACATAGAATGAAAAAATTTGAAATCAAATGTTTAAAGAAATTTAAATCGATGAAAAAAAAGTAATTAAAAAAAATTATTGCTCGTATTTTTAGATTCAATTGGTTTGAGTCGTAGTTACTATTGAATTACCAGAATCACTCATTTTAACGTAATGTACTTCATTAGACCTCCATTTCTGTATAATTTTAGACTATCGAACTTTTCTAATGTAATTTACCGTAATTACCGATTTTTATCAATCCGACTATCGACTTTTTTTTCATAATTTACCGTAACTACCATGAAATTACCAGAATTACCTATTGTACTAAAATTTACCGTATTTCTCAATAATTTAGAGTGATCAGTTGTCCAATTTTTTTTGCTCAGTTTAACGTAATTACCGTAAAATTTTGTAAATTACTACTTTTATTGTGATTAACCAAATTTAACCTATTTTCTATTATTTATTAGCTTTTATTTTTTTGTGTGTGTAATATATCGTAATTACTATGAAATTACTGAAATTACCTATTTTACTGTAATTCACAAAATTCAACGTAAATCATTTTATAATTATTTTATTGTGATCGGCTGGTCAACTTCCTTCAGATAATTTACCATAGTTACCTTGAAGATGGAAAATTACTTGTACTATGGTAATTTACTAAATTCACTCTTTCGTGCTAATGATATGCTAGCCGTAATTTGCTTGTGTAATTTACAGTAATTACTATGAAATTACCAATCGTACTTATTTTATTTTAATTTACCAAATTCACCATATTTTTCAATGATTTTAGAGTTGCCAAAGTTTCTTCTCGTAATTTACCGTAATTACGGTAAAATTTTGAAAATTACTTCTATTATGGTAATTTATAAAATTAAATGTATGTATTTTCTAAAACTTTTATAGTGATCGACTGGTCAACTTTCTTCGCGTAATATATAATTCATCGTATTTTCTAATAATGTGCTAGCTATAATTTTCTTATGTAATTCACTTACTGAAAGTAGGTATTTTACTGTAATTTAGTAAATTCATCTCATTTTTCGATAATTTTATGGTGATTGTGATTTGGCTGCTGAACATTCTTCGCATGATTTATCAAATTCACATATTTTCTCGTAATTTGCTCGGCGTAAGTTTTGCACATAATTCTCCGTAATTACTGTGAAATTACTAGAATCACCTATTTTACCATAATTTAACGAATTCAACTTATTTTATGGTATAATTTTGTAATAATCGATTAATTAACTTTCATTGCGTAATTTACTGTAATTACCTTATAGTTTTGAAAGTTACTTGTGATATGGCTTATCCTTCTAACTATATGCTAGCTGTAATCTTCATATATAATTAACAGGAATTATTATGAAATTACCAAGAGTACTTGTTTAACTGTAATTTACCAAATTCGCCATATTTTTCAATAATTTTAAAGTAATTGGCTGGTAAAATTATTTCGCGTAATTTACCGTAATTACTGTAAAATTTCTAAAAGTACTTGTATTATGGTATTTTACTAAATTCAACCTATTTTCTGAGTTATAATTTTTTTATTGTAATTTTCGGCGTAATTTACGGTATTTACCGTGAAATGACTAAATCTATCTATTTCACTGTAAATTACTAAATTCTACATATTTTTCAGTAATTTTATTGTGATTGACTGGTTAGCTTTCTTCGCGTAATTATCGTAAGTTTTCGAAAATTACTCTTGTTATTTAATTTATCAAATTCAACAAATTTTTCAGTAACTTTTTTCTATAAAATTCATTGTAATTATTAGTATATTACAGAATCAACGATTTCATAACAATTTAGTAGATTTTTCGTACTTTATAGTAATTTCACGGTTATTTTATCAGTTGTCTCATGATTCGCTATAATTATCGTAGAACTGCTAAAGGCAACTATTCTTACATCATTTACCAAATAGTGGTGATATTATATGATAATATCACGGAAATTACACATTTTGGTATATAATTAAGTTTTTAGTGCCTGCGCCTAAATTGCACGTATAATAGTGAATCGAAACAAATGAACTTATCATTTTTTGGAACTGATAATGAGTATTACCAATTTTTTCAGTAATTTTTATGAATCATACGAGCGCAATTAATTGTATTGTTCACCCTCGCTTTTTTATGTATCCGATTTGTTATGCTAAGAGATAAACGAAACGATTAAAGCTCGAACGAACATCCGGATACGAATGTAGAATTCTTTTCATTTCACCTAAACAAAGTCTCTTTATTTCGTAATATCGAATTACGGCCGCTTACATAGCGATAAGGCTGCGCGACGAAACCTCTTCATACGAAGATTACGCTACGACTGACGTCTCCTCCACCCCGAGCTTGTAAGAAAGGAAACAAAGCGCGAGCTACTTTCAACGAAATAGGTACTATAGCGTACCAATTCGTTACTACGGGTCGGTAGCGTCGTCGTGTTCACAACTTCACATTTTCTACAGACGAACAGAAGGCGAACGAGAGGGAGTTCAAAGAGCGTTGACGAGGACGTTGGAAAAAAATGCATCGACAAAGCGCACTCGAAGCGAAGCATACGAAGTACTCGTCTTCGAGTTGCGCTCGTAATGAGATACTCGAAAAAAGCTAGATAAGAGCTCGTATACGTTGCGAAATCTTAAGGTCTCCGCGTTTTTCGGATTCAGTAATCTGTACGTATCTTGTTCGGAGAATAACAAAACGCGTACGTTGGGACAGGTTGATGGATATAACGAGCGACTAATTAGCGTAATTATATCGGTCAATTGTGGACGGTCTCCGTGTAATGAATTTTGCACGCTTTCACGCGGTAAGGTGGCGTATGCATACAATGGATGCAGAATGTGTAACGACTGACGGTTTTTGTTACCGCACCTGTGGCAATAGACGAAGTTTCGCGCGAATTGCGATTGAAAGGAATATCGATTTTTACGAGTAATGGAAATGCGATTGTTGGCTCGCACAAAGGAGTCGTACGGACGATGTAGAATGTGAGCGATGAATAAGTATCCGAAGAAGAGATTCTTTTGGGATTATTTGAAAACATCGGTAATTGATAGGTCATACCTCTGATGGTTGTTTTGATAAAAGGTTTTGTCTAATATACTATGAAAAAAAAAAAAAAACGAAACCATAACAGTCATGTCGCAAAAATCTAAATTTTTCATGGAGGCATGTCCAGACTTGCAAATGTTGGTAATCTCTTTACGTCTCCCCCCCCCCATTAAATATTCAAATTGAAAAAGAATAAGAAAAAAGTTATAAAAAAAAATTAATTTTAAATTAGATCGTTCAAATTCATTTCTATCTCTCTCTCCCCCCCCTCCCTTACAGAGTCAGGAAACCCTTATTTGTCCACACTAGGGATAGGATATCAAAATGGTAATATCGATATATATCGATGTCTTTGAATATCGATATATATCAATATCACAAAATGTATCGATATTCAAAAAAAAAAAAAATAATAAAAAAAAAAAAAAACGCTAAAAATATTGTTGGAGTATCTGCATTAAAATCGACTTAATTTTTATAATTTTTTTTTGTACCTACATACGTATTTTTGACGTGATTTTAGATTTAATAAAATAATTAAAAGGTGAAAATTTTAATGTTTGATAATGAAAACCTTAAATTGCTGTTGCACAGGTTCATGTAAATAAATGCAAAAAAAATGTAGATATCGATATTAGTAGGGTAAGTGTACCAATTAGTTGACATGCTCCAAATAATTGACACCCAACACGTTTTTCTTCAAATTAAAGTTTTTCGTTAATTTTGGGCCATTATTACCAATTATTTTAAATAAATTTGTATTTGTTACAATTTTAGCAATTTATTATTTATTTAACATGAATCGTTGGGGTGTCAAATAATTGGTAGAAGGGGATGCCAAATAACTGGTGTTAGGGTGTCAAATAATTGGGACATCTCACTTTTTCACTTTGGAGGGTTCTTAGCGGGGTTACCAATGAGGGTAGACTCGAATGTAAATAGGTCAAAATATTCCCTAAATGATGTAGTTTCATATGCTATATTCAGATTTTTGCTACCATTCATAGTTTGGGGGAAATATTGGAAAACGTGTAAAAAAATCCTTAAGGGTGTCAATAATTGGTGCACTTACTCTATATCGATAGATATCGATATATATCGATATGTGTCGCTGATATCGATATTGATATCGATATGTTTTTTTGGTCGATATTCGCATCACTAGTCCACACTTGAATATACTTCGAAATTGTGTTTGAGATTTGTTATACTTCTTGCCCCTTACCCCTTCCCCCTCAAATTTGAGTTATCCCAGGTTCCTCAAGCTTTCCTAAAATTTTGACCATCCTCCATTTCGGATCCGTGTTGACCCAGTCTACTCATCTACTTATCATACATACCAAGTTCGAACTTTCTCGGTGAATTTGGTAGCGAGATGTGGATGATTCAAGGTATTTCACGACCAAATTTTCCTTCCAAAGGAAATTTTTTTATTATAATTTTCCTTTAACTGTACCTAGAAGGCTAAAATTTTCATTTTATTTATTTAATGAAATTACGATTGATAAATTTCAGTTTTTATGTACTTTCCATCGAACATCACCTGTGACATTTGAAATTTGTACATATTTATTGACTCCAGTCAATCATTCGAGTCCATAATCATGAAGTTTAAATTCTTCAAAACTACTCAAATTTTTCTCGAATTTTGGTCATATGCTTTTTCGCACCTATTTTGACTCAAATCCGATGGCTCATATTTTTGAGCGTCGTAGTTCAATTTGATGAAGAGATGTGGATATTGCGAAAAATTCTATGGTCATCCCCCTAAAATCTAATTTGCCTGTAACTTGTCTTGAGTTTCACTCTGATAGGTAAAATTTTATATGTTAGTAACATGAACTAATTTTATCGCGTAACATCGTAATCAAACGATCTCGTCCTTTTATTCATCCGGTATTATATTTTAAGGATAGTTCTTATAATGGACAAATTTTGGATTTATTTATTTTTTTTAATAATCCACCTTCAGTGATGTTCTCCAAGGGGATGAGAATGATGTAACCAATTGCTTGGATCAATTTTATTTATTTATTTTTCGACTACTGATAGTTGCGAGATGAGAGAAGTTGTTGATGAGTCCAATAGTGTGTCCAAAAAATTTCAGCTTTCTGTATCAAATTTACTATCCTCATAATGGGTTCAAAGTTTTATAAATTTGGATAGCTTCAAAAATTTTTAATAAAACATTTTTTTGACATAAATGACTTTTTTGGCGCAGAATATTTGTATTTTGTCTCCTTGATATAAAAAAATGTAATATCATTTTTTATCATATTCGGAGGTGGGGGGGGGGGGTGAGATTTAACATTTCATTGGCACAATCGCAGAATAACTCGAAAAATCAAAATTTTATATTATGTATAGATATACGAGTAGCATGATTTAAAAATATTTTCGGAACCCCTGAATATGTTAAATAATCAACATGTTTTTCTTGGTGGGGGGAAGGTGTCATACAGATCAAATACAGGTATTCCACTCTTCCTATACCCCCCCCCCCTTCAAAAAATTATTCATCTCAATTTTATTTATTTAATGAGAAGTAGTTAATATTGACCTAGAGGCTTGAGACTTGAAATTTTTTGAACTTAGTGTTGTCGTACTTTGACAGCTTTTCTCGCCACACTGTTATCAGTTTAAAAAAAAAAAATGATTTTACTTACACTCCCTCATCTCCTTCGAATAAAACCTTTGAAAGTGGATTTGTCTTTTGTTAAACTATTTACTAAATTTGAGCCATTAGAAAACCTGGAATTTCTTTCGAATTTTCAACATCTTATATTTTGAATTTATTTTGATCGAAATTCAAGGGCTCATATCTTGATCTTCAACCAACCCAACATAAAAAATCTGAGCTTTCTTGGTAGATTTGCCAAGACTATAGGGAGATGAAAGAAATTTCATGGCAAAAAACTTCCACAAGTAGTCTTATTTTGGTTTAAGTAAACTCACTCCAAATTTAGATAGGAAGTTGAAATTGAGATATGTTGTGTCCTCATCTCACTCTATCATATAAAGATGCAGTAAAAAATTTTGAACGTTGGAGGTTCCTATACTCTTCCCCTTTCCTTTGTAAATTTCAGCGAAGTGTCATTTTGAATTGAATTAAGAATATGAGAAAATAACGTCCGAAGATTTTTGTGAATAAAATATTTATACGTTCGTATCGTTAGACTCAATGGTGCGGGTCGATATTGGTCAAATGCAGTTTTCAAATCCGTAACATATTCTGGTAATAGCCTAGGTTGTGAATCACAATTAGTGAGAAAATCACCAAGTAAACGGATTGAGGTTTACAGATAATGCAAATTGTAAAATTATGAAGTCCCTGTCTACTCCATGGCTATTCTCGAATCAGGCGCACTGTGTTAGATTGGTTTTTCATTAGAAATTCGAGTCCATAAATTATAAAGACTATGTCACCACCGAATAGTGAATACTTTGTAGTAGTGTTCGCTGCGCCTTCTCAACTGAGAGCTGCAACTTATTTCACAGCCTCGTACGAGAATTAATCGCATTCTCATTTACACGGCGCAAGTAGACTATCAACTAGTAATACCGTAATGGTTTATATTTTTTAACGAAACTTATCCACGCTTTTTTTTTTCTCTGTTTTAGGTAAGTCGATGAAAAATATTTTAATCGCAGAAGATATCGAAAAAACGGAGAAACTGAAATTAACATGTATTGGAGAACGAATCAATCTCTCGCTAGAACCCGGAAACTCGACGATTACCGAGCGTGCACGCACACCATAATGGAAATCTTGGGTGGTGTGAATAAGCTCGTGAAAGCATTAAGAACCCTTTTTCTTCGTATCTCCAGATGGGAAATTTTTTTTTTGCGTACCTTCCAACGACGCGTTTTTAGATTAAAAGGGGGGCGTACTTGGCTGCTCTCGGTGTAATCTATTGTGCGCCGGAATCCAATTAACAGCCATTCCTTTTACCGGTCTGGTACGTCTTACGTAGAAAGTTGATGCCAGAGAATAGGGCAAAATTGCTATAATGCCCAAAATTGAGATAATCATTTCCTCGTCCGCTAAAATGATGATGCCTTTTTATATTACCAAAGTGAATATCTCAATCGAGTGCTATTTTGGGATCCCCTGATTTAAGTGTTTTTTCTCTGAGGAATTAAAATGAGAAAAAAAATCATTTGAATATAAATAACCGAATTAATTAAAAAGTAATATACGAGTAGACCTTTTTTTTCCTCGTTCATAGGCTCGAAATTAAATTCAGTTGTAAAGAAACCTTAGAAAAGAGCAGATGATACGGACGAAGATGTTATTGTCGATGGGTCTCTGGCACCCTAGCATGTGTCGTATTTGAGACTTTGGCTGGGGTCGTTGTTCTATCTGCGGAGTTTATCGTGTTAATAAGAGATTTCGATGCGAAGAATTTCACATTTTATATACGTCGTCGAATTACAATAAAATTACGTTCGATGTATTACGCGTTAGAGTGAAAAATCCGTCAAGGTTAAAGAGCCGATTTGGCAGCAATAGAGGCGAAATTATGCGAAAGAAAATTTCCTAAAGTATTCGAAACGCGACCGAGTTCACATTTAATCGCTCTATCGGTTTATTTTTAAATTTTAAACCAACCTGTAGCATTCTAAGATGGCGATTTTTTTTTTAGTCTGAGGCCGTAAGTAATGTAAGATTTACATTTGCGGAGGTTTATCGGTATTTTGTGAAAGCAAGGCTCGACGGTTGAATACACCTAGCGCGGGCATCATTGGACGTGTGTATAATTAACGCAGGCAGCGCGTAAGGTATTACATTACTATAAATAGAGTACCCGTATGATTGTTTATTTTCATTTATTCGAAGACGATGGCGACACTTGATTAATCGGCGATTTTACGTGAGTGGTTTGCGAGCGCGATTTTTTACTCGACAAAAGAATGTGGGATGAGCTCGGTTCCAGCTGTCGTTGCTCGAAAATGGATAACTCGACGGTAATTGACGGAATAAAAGACGCGTTTCTGGCTATAAAAATAATTGGAGTTTTTTTTCCTTTCTCTCTCTCTCTTCGAGATCGTGTGATTCGGAAGACACGAGGATTAAATGGGGATGATCGTGTTGGGTAATACGTATCGTCGACGATTACGAGGAAAGCGTCGGAATTAATGCGTACTCGTGGAGAGCATTTTTTTACGATAGCGATTAGTCGATGTTAATGGTAATTTTTAATTTACATTTTGAAAGGGTGCTGGGTTTAGGTATCGTTGACCTTCTGTGGACATTGTGAAATGGTGAATTATAGTCGGTCGATGGAAATCTTTTTATGTCTGTATTTATACGTGGTTTGGCTGGAAATCGGGTCAATTTAGTATTTTCAAGGTACGATGAATCAGTGAAGCCTATGAAGTAATAATTATGTACAGTTGATCGTAAAAATTCTCAGAATTAAATGAATCCAGGAGTAAAGCAAAATACTTCGAAGAAGAAAGGTTAGCATAGCAAACTTGCCCCTCCTGAACAATGGCGGGAAATTCAACTGATGTTTATTAGTGATGGGAATATCGACCAAAAAAACATATCGATATCAATATCGATATCAGCGATACATATCGATATATATCGATATACCAATATCGATATCTATATTTTTTTTGCATTTATTTACATGAACCTGTGCAATAGCAATTGAAGGTTTTCATTATCAAAAATTAAAAATTTCACTATTTAATTATTTTATTAAATCTAAAATCACGTCAAAAATACGTAGGTACAAAAAAAAATTTTATAAAAATTAAGTCGATTTTGATGCAGATACTCCAACAATATTTCCAGCGTTTTTTTTTCTTTTTTTTGGAATATCGATACATTTTGTGATATCGATATATATCGATATTCAAAGACATCGATATATATCGATATTACCATTTTGATATCCCATCCCTAATGTTTATACGACTATATTGTAGTGCTAATAAATGGAGTATATGTCCGCTGGGGTGGAATGAATTTTTTTTTTTTTCGAAAATACGTAGATTTGGTTTAGTACTTGATGGTAGCGAAATAACCCCAGTATGTCCGAAAAATTTCAGCCCGCTGGCTTACTATTTGTGAACTGCATAATGGCATCAAATTTTGAAAATTTGATGATTTTTCCAAAATAAATTCAAAAAAATTAGTTTTGTGTAATTTGAAATTTTGTGCTATCTGGGAACTATATTTTGTTTTGTGAGCTTCAGAAGAAAAATTATTTCCTATTTTTTCATTATTCGTGGGTTGTAAAATTATTTTAAATAGCGTAAGTGAAAACTGTAGGGTGCAACGAATTTTGGTTTTTTTCGAAAATCGATTTGGTTTAGCGCTTGATAAGTGCAAAATAATCCCAAAAGTATGCCTAAAAAATTTCATCTCATTCCCCTCGTTGATATTTTCAGTCAGTATAATTGGGTCAAAGTTTGAAAATTTCACAAATCTTCAAAAAATTTTCAAAAATATTAGTTTTTGAAAATTTAAAATTTTTTTGTGTCTGGGAACCATATTTTGTCTTCTCAAGTTCATAAGAAAAATTGTTTCACATTTTTAAACATTCAGGGGTTGTAAAATTATTTTCAATAGTAAAAGTGAAAACTGTAGGGTGCAACGAATTTTTTTTTTTTTTCGAAAATCGATCTGGTTTAGCGGTTGATAGGTGCAAAATAACCTCAAAAGTATGCCTAAAAAATTTCATCTTCCCCCCCCCCTTTCCCCCAGTTCATATTTATATCCTGCATAATGGGTCAAAGTTTGAAAATTTTACAAATCTTCAAAAAAGTTTCAAAAATATTAGTTTTTGAAAATTAAAAAATTTTTTGTGTCTGGGGGGGCCATATTTTGTCTTCTCAGGTTCAGAAGAAAAATTATTTCTCATTTTTGAATATTCAGTGGTTGTAAAATTATTTTCAATAGTATAAGTGAAAACTGCCGGGTGCAAGGAATTTTGTTTTTTTTTTCGAAAATCGATCTGGTTTAGCAGTTGATAGGTGCAAAATAACCTCAAAAATATGCCTAAAAATTTCATCTCCCCCCCCCCCTCCCCCAGTTGATATTTATTCCCTGCGTAATTGAGTCAAAGTTTGAAAATTTCACGATACTTCAAAAAATTTTCGAAAATATTAGTTTTTGAAAATTGGAAAATTTATTGTATCTAAGGGCGATATTTTGCTTTCTGAACTTCGGAAAAATTATCATTTGCCTAGTTTTTCAATATTCAGGGGCTCTGAAACTATTTCCCAGTATACGCGGAGAACTCCTATTCCCTGTATTTTTTGAATTATATTCGACAACTCATAAGTAGCTTTATGACTGCAAAAAGTTACCATGAATTTTGAGTCTTCATTGGTTCCCAAAATGGCAGTTATTCGGCTTACAGATATTGTCTCTTTGAATTTATCAACGTATATGAAAATTACAAGTGCTTAATGATTTCTAACAATCAGATTAATATTCCTTCAAAGCTCATATTTTTCAGCGAACTTTTTTGTTATGAAA
Organism: Phenacoccus solenopsis; assembly: GCA_009761765.1. NCBI lineage: Eukaryota > Metazoa > Arthropoda > Insecta > Hemiptera > Pseudococcidae > Phenacoccus > Phenacoccus solenopsis. The sequence continues at coordinate 36,401,770 of CM019756.1, read as the reverse complement.
AAAAAAATCAACATAAAAATCAAATTCATAAATGATAAAATATTTGTTGGATGCTGAAAAGGAAAAAAATGAACAGATGTTATCCCGTAAAATGAGAGTGTGGCGCTATCTATCGTCCGATGTGACAAAAAGCCGTGACATTTTTCCTCGAATTCAAACAAAAGCTCGAAAGAGATTTAAAAAAAATGCGCATTAATGAAAAATACTAACTTAAAATTGAGTATATTTTTGTTAAATGTGGATTACAATTAAAAAAAAAAAAAAAAAAAAAAAAAAAAAAAAAAAAACTGAACATCTAAATTATATGAATATTTATTCATTTAATTTTGAATATAATAAATCTTTAATTTTTAATACTTTTAATTTTAATATTTTTTTATTAATAAAATATTGTTAATGATGAATTTAATTTGATGACTAAATTCAATTTTTAATTCAATAAGTATTATTCGATTAATAATTCAAAATTTTTGTTATGAAATTGTTATTATATTATATATTTTTTTATTTATTTAACTGAATGAAAAAATTGAATTTATGATTATTTAAAAAAATTATGATATTAAAAGGACCTCAAATCAGACTTATAATATGGAAGTGGCCGATAAATTATGTATACACAAAATTCAAAGCTTTAATTTTTTTTTTAATTGAAATATTAAAAACTCTTAAATTTTTTAAAAATTGTTGACTAAAAATTTTTGGTCTTGAGATGGCAGAAATTTCTTCAAAAATTTATCTACTTAAATTTCATTTAGACAGATTTTCCCATCTATTCTCATCGTCATAGCCGGTTGAGGGAGGGGGTTTGGGTGTCCAACACCCAAGAGCCTTCTTTTTAGGTGTTTTTTTTTTTTTTTTTTTTTTTTTTAAATTAAAAATGTAAAGAGCGGAAATAACCTTGAGACTTTTTTTGGTACAGAACAACTTTTTGGTAATTTTAAACAATATACTATATTTTCCACTTGATTTATGGAATTTAGACCCCCCCCCCTCCTAGCAATCCTAAAACCCGCACTGTTCATTGTTGATGCGAGTATCTGCCAAAATGTGGTCAAAGTTGTGAAAAATTTGTTTTTGAGTAATATGACATTTTTTGCGTTCATGATATTTTTAATTACTTTTTTTTAAATTTAGGGCTCTCTACCATTTTTTTAATTTTTTTTGAAAAAAGCATCAAATCCTGCTGTGCATTTTTAAAAACGAATAATAAATGGTATGTAATGATGGGTCACGTGTTAATTATGAACTTAATTTGAGATCTTGAAGACTCGAGAGATAAAATATGCATAAGCGATTTTTAACTCATCCAGGCGTTCCCGAAGTATGTATTGTTTTGTGGTAAACATCTTAACGATGTCATCTTGAAGCAATACGATGATACTTGGTGGAACCCTTTGAGATGAGAATCGAACGTATTTTGTTTCAATCGTACAAAAACCTCAAATCAAGTTTATATTACGCACATGGCCTGTAAATTATCCATTTATTATCCATTTTCGGCACTTCACAAAATTTAAAGCTTTGATTAGAAGGGGAGGGGGAATTTGAGAAATCCACAACTTCCGAATTTTCCAAAAATTAATGACTTCAAGTTTTCAGTCTTGGAAATGATTGAGATTTGAAATGTTCAACCTCATTTTGACATGTTTTTCCATCGAATTTGCAGACTGACTACAACTCCGGAGCAGTCCTTCGCCTTAGCTCCTCAGGCATTATTAGAGTTGGCTCTTAATACACTTTTTTTTTTGAAGTTTGAAGATTATAACGACCAAAAAGGCAGCTAAAAAGGTCTACATAATGGCGGTCGTGTACAAAAGATATACAATGGTCGAGTTTTCGTGCTAGCTTCGCTGAAAACGAAGTAGAAGGCAAACACCGTGAATAATTCATTCGGAAGATTTATTAACCGCAACGATAATAGTGCACCCTACGTTCAGAAGAGTCGTCGAGAAAAATTAAATACGACGTAGGAGTAATTTCAGTTTCGTTATGTGGGGTTAGCGAATTCTAGTATAGTTTTATAATGGGTCACCGTAATACACATAAACTGTACGAGAGCTGTGGTCTACGTCGTTTTCGATTTGGTGGCGAAAACGGATTTACGAGGAAAATATTCGGACCGTTTTAATTGTCTTCGAATATTTACCCCATTTATGGTATTTATCGAGATAAAAATTCTTGCGAAATTACGAGAAAAACGAGCACGTGCGAATGAGCGTATTGTTTTCAGTGGAAAACGTCGCGCAGAATTTAATAACGATCGTTCGCCGTTTCGAAAATGCCTCTGTGATACGCGACTGTTCTTCCTGGCTGCTTTGTCGATTTAATTGTTTATTACGTGGCGCGATACGTGTACAGTAATTTTCGCAATTACGTAAACGCGTATACGTGGTTCGAGTCATTAATCGTACTCGCGACGGAATTCCGTCGTCGTTTACGTTCGTTCGACGTCTGCAAGTTTGACGCTTTTTCGAACGAGGGTCGGTAATTTCACGGCATCCGACGCGACCGTCATGTACCATATTTCGTGTCAAGTTAACGCGCGGAAAAACGAACGAATGTCAAGGGTGCCTCGGTGTGTCTAGATTTTGGGAAGTAGGGTGGTGCGGAGATGATTTATATCTAATTTATACGTTCACGGCGAGTAATACGGAGTTCTGGAATTCTCGAGGTACTGCGAGGGTACGATTTTGATCTTGGGTGGTGGAGTTGAGCTCGCTGATCGCGAATGTTGTGTGTAATATTTGAATATTTTACTCATTGTAATGTTGGCATAATTTTTCTACTACCTAGTACCTATGGCTCGCACTGAGCTTTGCCTATCGTTTATGGCTGAATTTTCAATAAAAACGGTACCTATTGCATCTATGTAATTTGAGAGGGAGGGGGAGCGGGGTTTTCATGTCATTGCCTTTCAGACCATTTAATCTTTTGGCCATATATATTTTTCCCCACGCGTAGCGCTGGTGTATATCCATGAAATTCGCTAAAAATTTGGTGAGAGACTCTCCTTGAAAATACGAAAAAGGCACTTTTTTGTTTTTTCGATACACCTTAAAATCGCGAATCACTCAAATTTTGAGGAGGGCTGAAGAAGGAGCAAATTGCTCAAAATTTTCGTTCTTTATCTCATATGAAAGAATGGCTCACGGACACCAACATATCACAATTTCAGTTTCCTAAGTGTATTTGGAGGGGAGTTAAAGCTAAAACTGTCTTTTTGAGGAAGTTTTGAGTCATGAAATTTCTTGAATCTTCTATATCTCCTCATCAAATCAATCTAGAAAGGTGGAACTTTGTGTGTGGCGTTAGTTGGTGACCATAATATGAACTCTTGAAATTGGGTCAAAATGGATCCAAAATGGCAGATTATCAGAATTTCAGTAGAGCTTGAGGAGTCTCAAATTAGTAAAAATAAAATTAATTTAAACTCATATGATTATTGAGAGTAAGAAATGTACTATATCCCAAATTCACCTCCATATATGCTGTTGGAGGGGAGAAGGAGGAGTTATCGACTTGAAAATGTGGTGGGGATGTGCGAGAGATCGAAAATTTTTTATTGCGGTTTCGTATGATAAAATGAACCCAAATGACTTACCTGTTAGGGTTTTGCCTTTCCAAGTAAATTTATAGGGGAGCTGAAGTAAGAAATGGCTTTTGTAGGGAAAATAACTACGAGAAATTGACCAACTAGACCATATCTCCTCATCAAATCGACTTGGAAAGGTCAAACTTTGTTTATAGCATTAGTTGATGACTGGAATTAGATTTCTCGAATTTGTGTCCAAATGGATCCAAAATGGAGGATTGTCTAAATTTGAAGATGTATATTTCTTATGTTCTCCCTAATTGTATCATTAATTAATCAGGAATTTATTTTTAAAATGAAGTAAAGGGTTATTTTTACGTGCATTTAGAAATTTTCAACGTATTTGTTTTTAGAGCTCCCTGAATGTTATAATATCAAGTTCGAATTCAGAGATCCCGAAAACATATATTTTGATACCATTAATAGTGAGGTTTCATTTGATCTCCAATTTTTCGAAATTTTGGTTTTGGGGCTCTTCATGGGGCCTTATTTATAAATTGCTATCAAATTTGAATTTATAAAGCTCAAAAAATATTTGGATACCGATAGTGCCACGGTTTCATTTGAAGTTCGATTTTTCAAAATTTTGATTTTGGAGCTTTTTGTGAGGCCAAATTCAAAAACTACTATCAAATTTAAATTCAGGGAGCTCAAAACATATTGCAATATCGATATTGCCAGGGTTTCATTTGGAGCCCAATTTCTCAAAATTTTGATTTTGGGGCTCTTTATGGGACCGAATCCAAAAACTAGCATTAAATTTGAATTTTAGAGAGCTCAAAACATATTTCAATATCGATAGTGCCAGGATTTTATTTGAAACCCAATTTCTCAAAATTTTGGTTTTAGGGCTCTTCATGGGGCCGAATCCAAAAACTAGCATCAAATTTGAATTTTAGAGAGCTCAAAACATATTTCGATACTGATAGTGCAAGAGTTTCATTTGAAGCATAGTTTTTCAAAATTTTGGTTTTGAGGCTCTTTGTGAGGCCAAATTCAAAAATTGCCGTCAGATCTGAATTCAGATAGCTCAAAACGTATTTCGATACCGATAGTGCCAGGGTTTCATTTGAAGCCCAATTCTTCAAAATTTTGGATTTGGGGCTCTTTGTGAGGCCGAATTAAAAAAATTGCCATCAAATCTAAATTCAGATAGCTCAAAACATATTTTGATACCGATAATGCCAAGGTTTCATTTCAAACCCAATTTTTCAAAATTTTGCTTTTTGGAACCCTCGAATTTGTCAAAACTGAAAATTGTATGCAAATTTTAGTTAAACCATCTCAAAAACATACATTTTCATACGAATAATGCCAAGGTCTCATTGGAAGTCCGGTTTTCCAAAATTGTAGTTTTAGAGCTCTTTACAGGCGATAAATGCAAACCCTAGTGTTAAATTTGAATTCAGAGGCTTTCGAAAACATATTTTTATATCGATAATGCCAAAATTCTATTTGAAGGCTATTTTCAAAAATTTAGTTTCGTGGGTTCATGGTGGGGTCTAATCTGAAAACTGAATTCTACGATCTTGAAAACATATGTTATAGTGCCAGTAATACCAGAGTTTCATTAGGTACCAAAATTTTGGTTTTCGGGACTTCGAAGAGCCGAATCCAAAAACTGATATCAATTTTGAATTCATAGGACTCTAAAACATACTTTGATACTGATAATGCCAGGGTTTCATTGAAGCCCAATTTTTCAAAATTTTGATTTTTACTGCTCTTCGTGGGGCCTAATCTGAAAACCGATATCAAAGTTGAATCCAATGGCCAGGAAAACATTTATATTAATTAGCAGCCCAATAGAATATAGTACTATCTGTGCTGCGAATTGCATATCCATCAGTGCCGTGCACTGTGGTCACGGTAAGTAAACGAACGTAACATTATCAGTATTTATTTTTTTTTACAATTTTTTTTATTAATAATTAATTGACTCGAACTATGTTACAAACTTATAGCACGACATTACTCATTAATTGATAATATTATGTTTGTTTGCTTACCGTGATCACACTACACGGCACTGATGGATATGCAATCCGCAGCACAGATAGCACTCTGTAAAAATCATCTCTTGAACGTATGTTAGATGGAATTATAATTCGTGAATGAGTCTTGACGTGTCCCAGCTCCTAGTTCATGCAATTCTATAATCTCGAGGGCTAAAAAATGAACGTACTGTTTTACCCGAGAGGGGAGCTCAACGCCAAGAAATCGCAATTAAATACGAACCCCTCTCCTTCCCCCTGATTTCGATCTTTCAAACGATGTTTATGTATCGAACGAACGACTATAGCACGGTATAAATAAACCGTAGACGAAGAATACGTTCTAGAAAGGAAACGTAGTATCGCGTTCGTCGAATTAAAACTTAAAAGCCATAGTAGAGAGACGAAAGGGAGGAAAGTGAAAAAAAATTCAAACGTTCGATACGCCAACGGGCGAAACGGCGTTAACGTGGTACATAAATTAACGCTTCGCCCACGCATGGGAATTGGTAAATGATTCGTCGGCGGTCGCGTTTCCTGCTGTGATTTCTGTATACGAGGATTGTCGAAGTGGTTGCCTACACGGTGTATTTAGGGCGTTTCACGAACGTAAAATTAATTCGATACGATTTCTTTCCTCACCTCCTCGGGCTCTCTGTTTCGAAGATAGTGGAAAATGGAAACGTCGTTAATTGAAACGTATTATGTGTACTTTGGTCGCGTACGCTGTACAGAGAGCGGAAGAATAACGGGCTAAACTGGCGCGCTTTTATGGATACCCGGGTGACGTCAGATAATGGGATGCAACGACTTGTATTAACATAGTGTACCCGTCGTCTACTCCGCTCGTACATTACACATCGAATGGTAATGGTGTATACGCGCGCGGTAATTTAAAACGTACTTTTCGACGTCGTTAAAAAGCTAAAACGACGCGTATATTTTTTCGGTGTACGGTAAAGCGAGATAAACGAAGCGACGTTGCCAGCATTGAATGGCCCATTGCCTCGTTCGACTGTGAAATTTTTATTTTTGATTCGTTCGACGTAATTTATTCGCACTCGATCAGAAATAAACGTAGTTGATGGTCGGCTGGAATATTCTCGAAAAAATATGGATTTTCGCGCGCCAAAGTTGCCAGCGGCGAGGATTATTTTTGCGAATTTATTAGTCATTCTCTGCATAGCGTTCTGGCGCCGGAACACGTACTGTGAAATAGATGTCGAGGAATCGCCGCGGATAGTTCTACGAATACAGGAAGGAGTGGAAAATGATTCACTTGAGATGGCGTTGGTACTATATGCGCCCAGTTCCATGATCCATTATTTCCATCATGCGGAGTCCACGCGACCGTATTTTTATTTCGAAGACGACGTTCTTTATGCATCTCACAATCAATCAAAAAATTAGGGGGTGAATACGCAATAAGCACCCTCGACCGTAACGTCGATCTCAATTGCTCGTGAAATACGGTCGTGATAAGCGTACACAGTGCACACTCGGTGGAAAGAATAATATAGCGTACAAAAGTTTCCATCGTCGATTGTCGCTCGAGTCGCTTTAGAACGCGATAATCTTCCCCTCGCCTTTCGGCCATTAGCACTTCGTATGTTTAACATGCATAGTATCGATTAGCCTACCTTTATATAAATTTCAAAGCGAGGCCTTAAGGTGCGCGTATTTTCGGGACGTTGGAGTTCGTTGAACTGTGTCGTTCAATTTTACACCCTCGAGGTCGAATAGCTTTGGCGACATTTCATTAACTGCAATCGAATGAGAACACTGGACGAGTTCATGGAGACAGGTAGGTCATTGGCGAATCGAAGTCTTCGTCGTATGCAAGATATTTCCTCTCTTCCCCCTTAAGTTTTCATCCGTGTACAGCCACAGGGGCTAGAGACACACTTTTCTGAGGTTGGTTAGATGAGGGCAGCTAGACTGGTAGATCTCAAGAATAAGAGTAGTTTTTTCATGTGATTAGGATTGTCTGAAAAGATTTGTTCTGTCTTACTATTCGTGATAAGACTTATTATGGATGAAATAGAAATATACATGTTCGAATGTGCTGTGATCCTTTCACGAAATGAGAAATATATCTTCATTGGTCGATTTATCGAAATAAATCTCCTTTTCAAGGTACCAAAAGTGTCCTGTCACCTGACAACCTCCTGCGGTTATTCAGCGAAATCGCGAATACCTATCATAGTTGTACCGCGTGTAGTTGCGAAACGCTATTATTTATTATGAGAAAAAAAAAACTGTAAGCAGCCATGTCATTATGGTAGAGGTGAATTTTTAATTGGGACATGTGCGAATAGTTGATGATGCTGTTAATTTCTCAATATTGACTTCTAGCGCCAAGAGTGCAATCTCCTTTTCATCGTCTGTGAAGGTGGATGGTGCAGAGAATTTCATGGTACAGTTGATTCTCCAGAAACCATTTTTTGCTTGACTCCTCTCCACCTAAATCTAATAAGCTGAGGCTCCAGTTTCTGTTTTGAAATTTCGCTAAAAATCTCCTGAGAAGTTACACTTGGAGATATCGGTGTATCCAACAGGTAGTGAAAGTAGTGAAAAAATAGTGAATCCAGTCGAAATTTCAAAAAAGTACGAAAAATATAACAAAACTCAAAGACACGAAATATGTTATTATTTAAAAAAAAGTTACGAAAATTGTTCATTTTTGATAAAAGAGTAGCAATTTTTTATGAATTGGCAGCACTGTCGGAATATACGTCGTCAGTTCAGTCTAGCGGCCTGGAATTCGAATTTGAAGTTTTTTCTGTAATAAATTTGACTACGTTGATTTTTTTCCCTTTTTTTGGGGGGGGGGGAGGGGAAGGGGGGTTGAGGTCGAGATGAGAAGTTTGTGAAAAATTAGTAAAAAAGTAGTGATTTTTCCAAAAAAAAAAAAAATGGCATATTTCTCAGCCCTTGTGCTCATGTAGAGCCAATTTTTATGAAATTTGAGCTCTTTGATACTCTTCAAGCCTTCCTTAAATTTTGATTATCGGCCATTTTGTATACATTTTGACCCAAATTCAAGAAGTCATATTCTGGTTCCCCCGCACTCTATATACAATGTTTGAGATTTCTTGGTGGATTAAATGAGGAGATATGGAAAATTTGAGAAATTTCAATTCTCAAATCTTCTCCACCAAAGTATTTTATCTTTCAACTTTCCTTCAAATTTTTTTGGAAGACTATAATTTGTGTATTTGGTGATCTTATCTCACTGTATAGTATGATGTTATGATTGGAAACTTTGAGACTTAAGGCATTGCTCTAATTACTCCTCGAAATTTGAGTGTAATTTCATCTTGAGTGTGATGAAAAAATGTGGAGATATTACTTTTGAAAATCATATTCTCAGTAATTTTCGAATAATTTGCATCCATGTCTGTGTTCTAATTTCTGAAATTGGTAATAAATTGAATGCTTGTAGACATAAAAGGTAAAAGCTTTTTTGTACAGCTGGGGGAGGGGGAGTGAATATGAAAAATCGATAGTAAAGAGGCAACGTGTTTCCATGTTTTTTCGGGCTGGAGGTGGTGGTGTGGGGAGGAAAGTAAAGGATGAAGAAATAATAGTAACCAGTATGTAAAGTTCATGTCTTTCATGATATTTTAGAGGGGAGAGCGAATTGAACGACAGAATAATATTTTTTTTTTTTACAATCGTGATGTATTGAGCGAACAGTTATTTCTGCTTAAAAAAAAAATTGAATGATTGATATTTAAAGAAATTGGGGTTGCACGGAAAATATCAGCAAATATTTGGTGAGGTGAAAAGTACCTGTACTACTCTGTCTTCTTCCGCCACTGTACATTGGTTATTTAGCTAAAAATGAACTAAAATGTGAAGATATAGCGTTTATCTCGGAACTCCTCTTCCCTAAAATCAGACTGGCTGTAATAGCTTGGTTTATCGTTGAAATCTCGCCTAAAAAAATAGCAAAGGAAAACCAACATGGCTGAAAGACGAATTCGTTCAGAAATTAAAACGCGGAAATTTTATAATGAAACGACTTCTTTTATCCCGTTTGGCACCCTTCTCTTATTATGAGCGTAGCAGTGTACAATGTTATTTATATGAGATATTTGTGCTGTAGGATATCAAAGCGTATTTCTCTATCCTATATCTTTTTTCTTTTAACATTTACTCGAAAAGAAATTGAAAATACCCTGCGGAAAATTTTGTTGATTTGAATCCTCCCTTTTCTTAATGTGGTGTATTTAATTGTTGTTGTTGTTGCTGTTGTTGTTGTTGTTTTTTTTTTTTGAAACTCCGATTATTAAATTTCTTCTTTTTCGAGAGATCAGTTTTGAATATCACTTTTTCTTCGTAAATGTCTGGATAATAAATAGTCTCGAAAGCAACACACTACGCATCTCATTGATGGGTGGACACTGGAAAGCGTAGCCCATTTTGATGTTCTCAGCCTTTGCCAAATAGCGTTTCTTCCAATCTGTCTCTTCGAAAATCATATCTGTGGCAAAAGTAACTTAGTAAAATTGTATTCGGGTTTAAATTTCCCAGTGATTTTCCAACATATCCAAATTTCAGAGTTCTAATGGCATTTCGAGGAGAGTCGGAGCAAAAAATCGCTTTTTGAGGAAATTTTGAGTTGCTTAATTATATCTCCTCACCACATCGATCTAGAGAGTTCAAACTTCGTATGTGAAGTTAGTTGGTGACCATAATATAACTCCTCGAAATTCGGTCAAAATTGATCCAAAATGGCGAATGGTGAAAATTTGAGAGAAGCTCGATGAGGCTCAAATACAGGGACGTACCGAAAGGGGGGGAAGCGGAGGGGGGAGCTCCCCCCCTTGGCTTTTGGAAAGTTGGTAAATTTAGAGTTTTAGCGTAAAAAGTTGGTAAATTTGGAGTTTTAGCGTTAAGTTAGTAAATTTGACCACTTGTGCAGTATTTAAATTTTTTTTTTTGAAGACTAACAAGACTGTGCATCATATTGTTTCGTGGAGCCGTGGAGCAAAAAAAAAAAAAGGTCAACAGTTGGTAAAATTTCATGGTATTAGTGGGCAATTTTTGGTTTTCTCCCCCCTCCCACCCTGAATAAGGTCTTCGGTACGCCCCTGCTCAAATAGCTTAAATTTGATAAATTTGAACTCACGTGATTTCTGGCGATGAGAAGTATGCTGTATGCAAAGTTCTGTTCCACACGTGATTTTAGAGAGGGGGGAGGTTATAGTCTTCAAAATGTAGTGGGAGTGAACAAAAAGTGGAAAGTTTCCGATCGTAGTGTTACATGATGAAGTGCGCCCAGTTGATTCAAATATTTCACTTTTTATCTCCTAAGTTAAGACAGAGGGGAGTTGTAGCCGAAAACTTGGTTTGGAGGGGAAATCAGGGTGAGAAATTTCATAAATCTCGCATATCTCCTCAACAAATTGACCTAAAAAAAATTTAATAAATAATCTAAATTTAAAAATTAAAATAATTAATATTTATTGACATTTTATTGATATTATTATATGTATATAATATATTTAATTTCCAATTAAAAAAAATTTCTCTAATATAAAATAATTTTATATATAATTTTTTTTTTAATAGTTATAATAGTTTTAAATTTAATTTTTATTATTTTAAACTTTGTATGTGGGATTGGTTGAAGGGCAGAAAAAAAAGACCCCTGAATTTTGGTCGGAATTGATCAAAAGTATATCCATAATAGCGGTTGGTCAAAATTTGAGGTAAGCTTGAGATCCTTAAAGGAATAAAAGACTTTTTTAATTTTTGTAGACAAACAGTACTATGCATATTTTAAATGGAACTTTTTCGATGTTTTTGGAAGGATAATTTCGAGGTTTTGGACTCAGTAATGGGTGTGGTTTGTGGGATTGAAAAGTTTACTCGGCAATATTATCTTCAAATGTGAACAGATTTCAATTGAAAATTCAGCTCTAGTTATGAGGCATGGCTGCTTACATTTTTTTTTTTTTTTTGTTAATTATTATTAATAAGTTTTTTGAGTAATTTAATTAATTTTTTTAACATTCTTATTTCAAACAGCATTTTATCGCTGAATCTTCAGTACAGTAGTTCATAGAAGAGGAAATTTTTTTCTGTTTCCTTCTCCATGTTTTCCGTTTATTAGTCTCTAATAGTTAATTTTCTCGATTTTCTGAAAGTCACTTTGGTAATAGGAAATATGCATCGGTAAAATTGTAATCAACCATCTTCCCAATTTTCCCCCTTTCCATGTAAGAGTAAACAGTGGGGCAGGTTGAGAGCAGTTGTTCGATGTTTTTCCTTCTCGCGAAATTTCCATAGTCGTATTGCGAACATATAGGTAAATACGCACCCGTATGTTTTGATTTTTTGGATCGGTTGAATGAATTGCTAATGGCACGTGGCATCGCATTTTATACGATTTAATATTCTATCGGCAAATTTCTCTCTCATCTTTCCCTCGTTTGTTGGACTCGAAATTAGAATCTAGCCAATGTTGATCATTATGTATACAAAGTAGAGAAAGAAAAACTACGAAAGCATTAGTTGGAAAAAATAAAGCGAATTTTAACGATCGCCAACGGTGGAAAATTAGAGGTCGATTTCTTCGAACTCACGTATAAAAATTTCAATACGTATACAAATGGTCAGCGAATTTTTATTTTTAACTCCTTCCTCCCGGTAACCCGTGCAAGGATGTCGTATTCATTTTCAAGCAATACAAGAAGCGCTTTTATGGGCCACGACGTAAACGCTTTAATCCCAAATAACGCTCAGCTCGGACAAAGGTCGTGGAAGGCGGCCACCACGTATCAGTCGCTGGTGCCGAATCCATGTGTACTGGCGTAGGTGAAGGAGGTTGGGTAGATGAATCATTTTTCGTATTCGCGAAGAGAAAGGGGGGTTGTTTTTGATAAACACGTATCCACTTTGGGGCACCCTTGTAGTATTGAAAAGACTGTTGATTTGGGATCAGCGTTACCACGTCGGTCGGTGCTCGGTGCCGGCGTTGCTCATTTGGAAAAAAGAGGGATCAGATCTAGAATCGGTTTTATCGAACGAGTGGACCAGGGTGCGGAAGGTGGAACGACGTGCGAGAAGGAAGTACGCGGCGAAGTTGCCACGTCGAACGTATTCGCCTAAGCTCGACGACTAGCGACGGATTACCGTGTAAAATGTACTTTTTTTTCGTCGTTTAGACAATGTGGCAGTATTTCTTTTGTTTTATCGACGTAAGTGTGCGTGTGTGGGGCGGGTACGGGACCTGGGACGATGTAGTCTCTCGGTGTGTTGCGTGTTTACGCGCGATATTAATCACACGACTGTATGTTACGTCATGTACGTAAACTCTCTTTGTTTACATATAGGCGCGCGTAATGTGCAGAGGTATACGAGTGGCGAGGGTGTATGAGTCTATCGGTGTACTGAAACGACTGAAACGAAAGATAAACGCGTGACTGTGTATACGAATGACATATATTGCGTCGAGCTTTGCGGTTTCCTCCATATAGCTTGGACCACTCGACGACCACTCGGTCGTACGACCATTTGAAAGTATACTGTGACGGATCAAGGTTAAAGTGAAATGGCCTCTTCGACGCGGAATTGACCGTTACAGACGCGATACAACCATTGGAAACGAGTTTTCTTCTATTAGCATACGCAGCCTGTTCATTCGGTAATTAATTTCTTCGGTCATAGAAATTTGGGAATTATTTATGCGCGCGCAGTTGTTTTTTTTTCCTCGCGTTCTATAAAAGTCTATTTCCGAAGCTTGCGATGATAAGTGGATCTCATTATCGTTAATCCCGTGGGAATCGACGACGCGAAAAAACTCCTCTCGAATGATTTTGCGTCGTTAGACGTTAGGGACGTTATTTTTAGACCGAAAACTGGTTGCGTAGGATGGCGGTGTCGGCGCGTTCCATCTTCTATGTTCAGTGAAAGTATCGAACGTCGTAAGTTTCGCACAACTTGGCCACGTTATGGTTACGTGGTGGCGAGCCGCTATAAATCTGCTCTTTTAGGTGTGTTTTACTGGAAACGAGAGCTATTACAGAGTACCTGATTTGGAAACGATAGGTTGGAGGAGGGTCTTCGTATCGTCACTCCAGACCATTTATAGTCCTACGAGTGTGCCAGATGCGTAACTCCCTTTTTTCATGCTTCATTGCGCAGATGGATGCGCATAAGAATAACTCAGAATTCGCTCGAAGTTTATTCATTTGAAGATTCGGATACAATGTTCGCATCTTTAATTCGACCCAGTGATGGTTCAATCGAATTTTGGAGGTGAATTGAGGGAAAATAAAACCCACAAAACGTTCATTCTCACGATAAGAACGCCAACAATCCAATATATTCAAATTTTAGCGTATTTCATGAACCTGAGGACGAATTAGAGCGAGAAACTTATTTTTGAGAAAATTTTGAATCATGATTTTACTCGAACCTTGCATAAGTTATTTCCTCTTCAGATCGACCCAGAGAACTTGAGCCCTTTATGTATAATTGGTTAAAGATTAGAATACCACTTCTTAGATTCTGGTTCCAATGAATGCAAAACAGGAAGGCTTGAGGAGTTTCAGATGGCTCAAATTTGATGAATATGGACTCATATGATTACTGTGCCCCATGAGTATACTGTATCATAGATGATTTTGGAGGAGAAGAGGGTTATCATCTGCAAAGTGAGGGGAAGGGGGTTTCTGGTTCAGGTTTAATTGATTGGTGCAAGCATCGTGCACTTTGGCGCCCGTTGTACTCTACAACTCATCATAGTCTAGGTATGAGGAGTCCATAGGAGCATCAGCTGATTTTTAATTTTATTCAATTTTTTTGTATTTATAATTTAAATATTTTTTATATAAAAATTAAATTTCTTTACAATTTGATTTATTTATTTAATTTTAATGATTGATCAATTATTTTTCTATAAAAAATTATATTACATATTTTTTTTTTAATAATAACTTTTTTTTTTCTTAATAAAAATTTATGTGTTGTTTTTTTAATTTTTTTTCATTTTCAAGATATCTTAATGTAGGGAGGACGAATAAGTCCCTCAGCGGGCTTAAACCAAGTGTCCAAAGCGGACGGAATGAAAAAATACAAGAGCTGCTGTACATTTATGAGGGTATGACAATACGCCATCTTTGATCCATATCACTAATGTTGTGTAAGATTACATAATTTCATCGCATATGAGAGAATCCTTCGAAGTATTTTATAGCTGTTTTCGTGAAGCAGAGCAAAATAACTAAGAGGATTCTTCGGGCATTTCCATTTTGAAGTTCCACTCGCTTAAATTAATCTGAAGGGGATATAGAAGAATTCAAACTTGAAAGAAGGATAGGAGCGGATTAGAAATAAAGGAAACTTGAAAAAATTTGATTAAAAGTTCAAATTGATGAGAAAATATTATATTTATGTGAGGAAGCTCTCTCAGTTTAAAGAAAAGTGCTCAACTGACCCAATGGATATGGAACGCTGATGGATTAAAGATGGCGTACTGACATACCAGAGTTATAGACTTACAGTCCCCTAGTTATACTAATTCTTCCTTTTGCTAGTTTCTGGGCTATAAATAGCCGAAGTGTGCGGTGCTTGCATCACCTATTAGAATCTGAACCTAGACCTAGTTATGTGAATCGAGGGGTGTCAACAAGGATACTTTTTTGGAACGCCAAATTATGGATCACCATGCAGCTTTCATGATTAAAGTTATATTCAATTTCCTATTTGTTAGATTGTAGGGTCCCAGATGCTGCGTTCATGGATTTCCACGCAGCAGGGTTCATAAACCCTCAAGGGGGTTTTCTTCAACTTCTATGTATCTAAGCAAGGTATAGAAAGGGATCGAAGAAAAATTTGTTGAACAAAAGACTGCTTTGGGACCGATAGAATGAATTCCTATATTGGAGCTGTGATTGCTCTGACGCATATTTCGGTCTGAAGTCCCTAGAGAATTAACCAAGGAATAGTTTTGGCACGAAGAAATGAGAAATTATGCCAAAAGAGGGGGAAGGGGTTAGGTATATAAAAAAAATTAAAACTTCTGGTTATAGTTTCATATGATAGAGTGAGCTCAGATTACTTACATTATTCGTTAGTGGAAAGTAATGCTAGGTGTATTGCCATGGGGAGGGGGTACATCAATTCAAATATGATTCAAACTTTTTGATAATGATTGTTGCTGAGAAAAAAATTTTAGATGAATTTGACCAATTATTTGAAATAAAATTGAATTTTTTGAAAATGTTACAACAATATTATGAATTATATAAATCATTAATTAATTTTGATAATGATACCGTAAAAAAATTATGAATTAACATTTCACCACGCTTTTGAATTTTCGAAGATCACTATTTTTCATTTTCAGATTTTCAGTATTATAGATTCCAATCTGCTTTAAATTGTAGTTATTTTATGCATTTTCTCTCTCTCTCTCTCTCTTTTTCTCTCCCCCTGTTTTTGTTTTGTATTTTTTATTTTATTTTATTTAATGAGAGTAGAGAGGATATATATATATACCGGGTGACTACTTGATTCGAGCACCCAAGCGAAAAAATTAGCTAAAAAGTGAATAAATTCAAAACATATATGTATTTTTGACAATGAAAGTTTAAATTAAAATTGTGTATTTCATTGATGAACACTTTTAAGCATTAAATAAATATTATTTATGCCATTTCTTGTTCTTAATATCATTCAAATATGTAATTTATTTCTTTGAGAGAAAAATTTTTGCGCTTGGGGTGCTCGAATCAAGTAGTCACCTGGTATATGAATATACGCCTTGCATATTTTGAACTATGAGGCGCCCAGCCATATGCCGGGCACCACAAAGAAAGTGTCTTCTGAGGATTCCATATCGGGCACCACAAGGCATATAACCATAAACTCCAGTATTTATAAGGGGTTTAATTTTTAATATATAAATGTAGTCATCGTAGTGCCCACCCCTAAAACTTCAGCTGTGGACCCAGAGGGGTGAGACGATCATTTTCTGATAGTTTTTAGCTTAAAGACCTTGTGGCGCCCGATACGTTAAAAACGGGCACCACAATGACTTCGTATGCTTAAAACGGGCACCACTATGACTAAAACTATATCCGCGAATTCATATATATATATATATATATATATAGTGATCTATGGTCAAAGTGGCATCACTTTGCACATTCCTCAGAAGTGCATCTAATGTCACGTTAACGACACCACAATGGGGAACGGAATGTATAATTTCATAGGTTTTCTTGGAAACAAATTTTTAAAATGATGCCACTTTACCTGTAAACATCAAAAAAATGAGGCTACTACGACCGTAGACTGAAAAAAATTTTTTTGTATGAAAAATAGAATATTAGTGGTAAAGTGGCATCACCCTAATAACCACACCAGTGACGTCATGACACATAGCTGAATCGATGAGCAATGTGATGGTAAAGTGGCATCAAAAAAAAGATGCCACTTTGTAAAAAAGATGCCACTTTATCTGTAGACGACGAAAAATGATGCCACTTTATCCATAGATAAATCTATATATATACACGTGTAAACGGTATCAATTTGCATCCAAAAAAGAATTTCATAACGACAATCTACCTCCGTTTGGCCAATTTACCTCCGATTTCGGAGGCACTTTGGCATTCATGTGTATATGATGTTAGTTGACCAAATAGCATACTCATGGGGCTGTAGGCAGTTTTTAAGCTGGAGGTAATTTCGACCCCTTTACCAAAATTATATACATCCAGTTTGCATAAGGGTATCACCAGGCAGCGCCACCGTCGAAAACGTATGGGTAACCGATGTTTTAATTTGCTTCCGCGTATATCACCCAGATTAAAGATTTTTTCAAAAAGAAAATGCTTCCTATTTCTGACAACCGCGCACGGATGCACAATAAAGGTTTATACCAATAATATTTAATACGGAGGCAAATTAGGAATTTGTATGCGATATACTGTGAATAATTAGTATTACATTTTTTTGATAAAGAAACAAAGATTGGTACAGTTTGATGAATGTAATATCCTATCTATGACAGGTAAGTACCATTGAAATAAGACATTAAATTCGTTCAAACTATACTATTTCCGTATCTTTTATGAAATTTTTTGTTTAGGAATGAGGAGGAGGTAGGTACCTAACTACCTACCACAAATGTGTCATTTTGAATAAGATTACCGCGATCGAAAATTGATGACAGCGACAGTCTGATGCTCATAGCAATCATTGGTAAGTAATTATAAAGTTTAGTTTCTTAACGAGATGGAGCTCACGTATTGAATTTAAAAATAAAGGTTACGCGTTAAGTTTTTGAGGGGTTATTAACAATGCAGTTTTAGTTTAGGAATAATTATAATCAGGTTTGTTACATTTGAGCATTGTTTTCCAAAAACCGTAAAAATATTGATGAAACGTATTTGATTCGTGCTTAAGAAAAAAATTATTACTAATTAAAACAGATCACGTAATTTTTTTTTGTTTTAGGAGTAAGATTTGTAGGTACCTGCCACAAAACTGTCAAAAAAAATTACGATGCAGCCAATAAGATACTATCGAAAACGGATAGCAAATGGAGTTCAATATAATAATCATTGGTAAGTAATTACAAGGTTTAGTTTCCTAAAGAGATATAGTTTACTAATTAAATTAAAGCTAACACGTCGAGCTTTTAAGATTTATCAACCATGTAGTTTTAAAATCAAAGAAATTCATGTCGTACTAGCGCGCCTGCTTACCAAAAAAAAAAGCTTAAGGAAAAAAACTTTTATTCTAAAAAATGCTTTTTACTGCTCATGTTTTAAAACTATTTTTAAAAAATCAGTAAAAAAATACTTAACAATAAAACGAATTTGGTTGGTAATATAAGAGAAAAAATACTTATTACCAATATGCAAACTTTAAAAAAAAATTATCGATATAAATGAAACAGGAAAAAAACTTTCATTCTAAAAAATGCTTTTGACTGCTCATGTTTTAAAACTGTTTTTAAAAAATCAGTAAAAAAATACTTAACAATAAAACGAATTTGGTTGGTAATATAAGAGAAAAAATACTTATTACCAATATGTAAACTTTTAAAAAAAATTATCGATATAAATGAAACAAATGTTTAGGTCTAGAACGCTCTTTCAAAGGTATTTTCATTACTTCTTCTTCTGTTCATTGAAAATAAAAGCTTTGATCTTCACCCAATCCTTATTTTTAAAAAGTTCAGGATTTTTATTTTTGAACTCTTCCGTCTCCTCTTTTCGCAGTAGCTCTCCGCTTTTTATTTTCTTTGCAAAATATTTTAGGGCGCATTTTTTTTTAGGCTCAGTCCATCTTTCTCGAATCACTTTTGGCTTCTTCCGAGCTGCTGATGGTGCTGAAAAAAATTTGAAATTGCAATTTTGGCCAATAGTAACCCAATATACCTACCTATAAAAACTTGAACATACCTTCATCTTCACTATCTGACGAGCTTTCTTCCCTTCTATTAGACTTTTTCTTCTTATTTGGTTTCTTCAAAGTTGCCAATGGTGCTGGAAAAAAATTGAAATTGCAATTCTGACCAACAGTAACCTTCTAACCTAATATGCCTACCTATAAAAACTTGAACATACCTTCATCTTTACTATCTGACGAGCTTTCTTCTTCTCTATAAGACTTTTTCTTCTTATTTCGTCGAACTGCGACTTCAATTTTGTTCGTTTCATCTTCGTTTTCTTCAGTTATTGGTGAAGCCTTTACAACAATAACGTTATTCAAAAAAATAAGCCCTGTCATTCTCAAATTCTGAAGAGTATCTATTTTTTTGCTTTTTTTTTTAGATAAATTAAATATTATACCCCGCAACTTACGTATTACCTATACGATAACCATTCCATTAAGTGGTCTAATTAAAGAATAGGGGTAGTTCTTTTCTTCGAATTTAATTTAAAAAAATACACTTTACATTTCTAAAAATTTAATACTGTATAGTACAGCAGGCATTTTGATATAAAAACGTGGAAAGGCAAGTTTGTCTAGTAAAATCGGTGAGGATCCTATTGCATTAGCCACAGACGCCAAAACATGCACGTGTGAATTCGGTTGAAACATGCATGATACCAAAACACAAACTCATAAATGGGATATTAAATCATAAAAATAGTCGTATAATTGAATGGCCAAAGGAAAGTGAGAACATTTTCTGGTCAAATAATCAATGTATTCTATTACTCATGATTACGCTCTACTGATATTCTAAAAAATAAGTTATTAAATGCAATTATGTAATACTTACTGGCTAAGTTGACTAATAAATTTGCTCGTTCACTCATAATTGCAATTTATATTAAAATAAAAATCATCAGGGCATAGAACTTCAACATGAAAATTAAAAATGCACGTGCACGCAACTTTGTCTGTTTCAGAACAAGAACCGATAGGTCACGGTTACATGCCCACGCGAGAATAGATAGTTGTGATCAAAACAATCAACGCACTTCAACAGTCTGAAAACACTTGCAAATAATTGGCAACGCTGCTGGAAGCATTTTCAACGGAGGTTTGTCCAGACATGTATAATCGGAAGCAAATTAAACGCGTGCACATACTGGAGGCATATTCCTATTTGTGTTCATATATTCAATAAAATGTATACCTGAAAATTTTGATTTTTTTACCCCTCGATAGATCGCGTTGATCAGTAAAGTTTATTTTTCACTAATATGCGAACAATATTAGGAAAAAATTATTTTGAAGGCCGGAGGCAAATTGCTCCAATGGGTGTACCGGATGCAAATTGATATCACAGGTAGATATATATATATATATATATATATATATCACTTATTATGGAAATGGAAATTTTTAATAATAATAAAAGTATTTTATCTGCTCTTTGTCTCGTTTTTATTTTCGTTTGTTTTTTTTTCTTTCTCTTTGTCCAGGGGCGTACCGAGGACATTCTTCAGGGGGGCGGGGGAGAAAACCAAAAATTGCCAACTAATGCCATGGAATTTTACCAACTGTTGACTTTTTTTTTTTTAGTCTTCAAAAAATTTAAAAATAGCTGTAATAATCCTAAAACTCCAAATTTACCAACTTTCCAAAAGCCAAGGGGGCTACGTCCCTGGTTGTGCGCTATACATGATATAAGTTGGCATCAGTTCGAATTTACTGGGTTCTTATTTTCCCAAAAGAAATTCAAGTTCCCAATTTCAGCGTTGAACAATTATAAATTTCCCAACTTTTCAAAACACCTGGGGGGAAGCTCCCCCATCGCCTCCTTAGTAACGCCCCTGTCTTTGTCAAATTTAGAGATTTGAGAGCCGGCACACCGTTCACCCAAATTTAGGTACTGGGTGGCCGTACAATATTATTGTGGAATTTTGTATACAGTATTTACTCAAATATATATTGTCTATTGTCTGTTGTCAACTTGAACTGATATTTTAAAGTTTCAACAGCCCTTGCTCTGCACCCAGGCTATAGCCATCTACGGTCTCCCAACTTGATAGGTCATTTGACCGTACGAACTCTCAACCATTGGCTGTGGGTGTAGTGGCAAGTCACATGGGTAATATCCAGTGGTGACCATGATCCTAGACTTGAAGCCCCTGCGCCAGTTTAGGGAGTTGAGCGTTATATAGTAGGTGGAGCAGACTACAGCATACCAAAGGAAGATGCACAGTGCATACCTCAATGGTAACTGAGACCACCAGGATGCTGAACTGCTGGAATAAATGTAGGCACAAAAAAAAAAGAAGTGGTAAACCCGAACCCCTCTAAGGGAAATATAGATTCGCCGAAGGAGTACCCTAGTTGCTAAAAGTAATACTGAAAATAAATTTTAATCAAAACCTTGAATAGGCTGTATCTTCCAAAAGCCAAGCTCTACTTTTTGATTTTCCAGTTCTGGTTCCTAGTGACTGGAGTGGCATGTGATGTGATTGGGAGTTGCACCCTTCTTTCCCTGCTCTTATTTCTTCGTGATAGAATAGTTTGTGAGTGAATAGGTAGCGGTTTCCAACCTTGATACTGAAATGTGGTCACATCCATACCTACTTGTTGAGAAACGAGTATTATTTGTAAATTTTGAAATGTTCATATTTAAAACTCAGCTACAGTGTTGTGGCTTGGATGCTTATATATATATTTTTTTTACATATTTTATCATCAATTTAACGCGTATAATTTTTATTGATGATGACATTTCTTCCATGGTATACATTTATAGAACCTAGAATCATTAACTCTTCTTCTTCCTCCTACCCCTGGGATTTTTTCGTAGAATTACTGCGATAGTTTTAATTCGAGGTATTTATTGTAAATTTTTCTAATTACGTTCGTGTTTTTGTTTTCATTGTTTGTAGGTAAGTCGAATGAATTTCCGCATTTTATCGTAGTCGATGATGAGGTCGCGTTCGAATCGTACCGGTATTACACGGTTTGTATGTATATGGTAGCGTAATTTACGTTATTTAACGAACGCGATTATTCGTGTAATAATTTCGAGTTGTCCGTTTACATCAGCGCTGTCGACGCCAGCGGCAATTACCTTCCCCGCGTGTTGATCTAGTGGAAAAAAAAATTTCTCCGTCGTGTCATTCGGTCTGTATGGTTGCGACCGAAGTACCCCTCGTAACGAGCTCCGGTTGACTGACCACCGCGAGCGTATACAATTAACGAAGAAACACGACGACGGCGAACAAAATGTAATTTAGCGATGGCCTAATTATTGGCCAGTGACTGGACGAAAATAACGTACTCGTGGGGTGCAAAGACGTACCGCGTAAAGGTTAAGTCGGCTGTGTTTGGTTTATGTGGAAAACTCGAAGGCCTGTAGACGTGAAAGTCGCGACGATGATTAATTAAGCTGATTCGACGTTGTTCAAGTTTTTTTGTCTTACGACGTATCAGCTTTTAAGGGTCGAATATTTCGGGCACGAAGAAGCTGCGCTTTTTTCCGGTACGCTTGATTTTCGATGCGCCGTCGCGTGAACGACGGAGAGCGGAACGAGGAGCGTCGGACCCGGACCGTGTACTTTTCGGTACCATTCGATTACGTTTTTATACGATGTTGAAAGCTATTAAATAGATACACGGAGTTTACGATTTCGCCTTCTGTTCGAGACGCGGCAGAGAGCCGTTTCCAGTGTAAACATTTAACGCGTGTCAGTGTTGCCAGCGGACAGCATGTTGGAGTACTCTTTGAGGGCTTGGAAGGTGGTGTATGACTCGAGCGTGAAATTAAAAATGTAACATTGTCGGGTACTAGGTACGATGGTGACATATTGTTATGATCCAGTGTCTGAAAGAATAATATATGATTTGATAATTTAAATAGAAAAATTTTCCAAATCAAATTTTTTCGTTCAAGTACTTGTAAAAGAACGAAAAAAAAATTAATTTTTAAATTATTTATTGGAAAAAAAAATGCGAAGTATAGAATTGAAATGTGGAAAAACTTATTAAAAGTCGAAAGAATTGAAAATGAATTCATACAAAAGTGGGAAAAAATTAAATATAGAAAAAAATTATAAACCAAATTGTAATAAAAAAAATGAAAAAGTATTAAAAAACGAAGGAAAAGATTTTTTAGTGAACTGAAAAAATTGAAATTAAAAAAAATGAATTATAGAAAAAAAAGTCATAAAATTGAAGCAGAAAAATATTCACCTAATATTTCATTTTTTTGTGCAATGAACTACTAAGGAATATTGTGAAATGTGAAACAAAAAGTAATTTTAAAATTTATTAAAAAAAAAAAAAAAAAAAAAAACTAAAGAATTTCATAATTATGTGTGAAAAATATGAAATTACGTTTCAAAGTCTTTTATTAAGATAATATACATAATAATAACCAATGAAATAAAATTAATAGTATTTATTTTAATTTGTCGCGATGAAATAATGTTATGATTTGCTATGGATTTTTGGGTTTATGTTTAAATAAATCTATTTTAATTCATTTCTTATTCTATCCCCAATGTAAATGTTTTATTAACAGTGCCTACCATAACACACCCTTGAGAAAATATTTACATTTGTGCATGAATCGTATTTAAAACGCGTGGAAAAAAGCCTACGACTCCGCGGTTCCACGAGGGATATTTCGTTGGGAAACGCGTAACGTTGGCGACACTGACAAAGTAGTCGTTACGCCGATTGCTAACTTTTCCCCTTCTTAACCGACCTTTTCCTGCCCCTCTCGTCCGCGCTGAATATCTCGGTAAGCGTACTATAGCCTAGTCTACCTCCCTCTCTCCTATTTTTATTCGGTATCCTCCTCTCTCTCGCGCCCCATTACAGCGTTACCGTACCCCGCTCCGCGTCTCCTTACCGTACTCGTTGACGGTGAGATGAACATGATCCGATGAGCGAACAAAGCGATTCTACACTACACTGTGTTCTAAACTCCTCCGAATCGAGCCAAGCCGACCAGCCACCAGTTACGATGGTGCGGATTTACCGTCAAGTTGACGCTTTATTTTCAATGCTAGTTTTCTCTCGGTAACAGTGTTTTGAAGTTAGTTCGTTACTTTAATATAAGCGCGTACGCTTTTCGTGGTCGTAACGATTATTCTACGTGTTGTGTCGCGGTTATTAAATAATTTTTTTGTCGCCGATTTTACCGAACTTGAGAGTTTTTTTTTTCACGCTGACGAAGGTTCGATTGAAGGATTAAAATTTTTCGCTGTATCGTTGTCGTTTTAGTGGACGGATTTAGGAATTTTTTTTTTCGCTAGACGTGTCCCGTTTGTGCATTTTGTTCGATTGCGAGTTCGTGCGCGATAATTTTTCGTAATCGTTGGTATTCGACTGGTGCGTGTGTTTCGACGAGATTGATCCGGTAACGTTTGCGTTTACTTTTCGTTTATTCGTCGACCCATGATGCGCGTTTGTCGTGGATTACGCGTTACAAATGTTGGTCCATCGATGAAGCGCACAGTACGTACGGCAAGCACAAGCACGTTTTGCAGCGGCGGGTACGTTTGAAAATGAACCATCTTCGAAGTTCTAGAGAAATGTTGGAACATCGCCAGAGATCGTTTGTAGTGGATCCGGCGGCGTCGGTGAACGAGGTGGCGTCGTTACCGGAGGATGGCGAAACGGAGACCGATCCATATAACATATATCTACGGTACGCGGCGAACGCTTCGGCGTTGGATACGAAGTCGCGATTGGATATGTCGAATTCGTCGCCGATCAATCGCATTAAAGCAGACCCGTCTAGTGTTACCAAACTAGAGGGTAATTCTCCGACGTCCGCTTTGGACAATAATAACGTCAAAGGCGTTATACTGAACGGTCGCCAGTCCGGCGATATGTTACCGTCGATGGATAGCATGGGATTGTCGTACGAGGCCGATCCGATGCTGCGAAGGACGCCAACCACGTTATCGGAAGCAGCCGGTATAATCAGGTCGACGATGCCGA
Organism: Phenacoccus solenopsis; assembly: GCA_009761765.1. Taxonomy (NCBI): domain Eukaryota; kingdom Metazoa; phylum Arthropoda; class Insecta; order Hemiptera; family Pseudococcidae; genus Phenacoccus; species Phenacoccus solenopsis. The sequence continues at coordinate 36,376,780 of CM019756.1, read as the reverse complement.
GCTTGGTGGAAGCGGCGTTGCTGGTGAATGACGGCGACGAGAATGTGCCGTCGGTGGGCGCCGCCAGCTACACTCCTATGTCCGTACCGTCGGTGGCCAGTTACCCAGCCGCTAGCTCGGTGCAGAGTTACGCGCCGACGCCGTCGTCGCCTGCGGCCGCCGCAGACGTTACCATTAACCAACAGCCTTATAATTCAGCAATACCGTCCGAGTACTCACAAGATGGCGGCCGATACCCCGGAGATCCGAAACCGCCATCGGCGTTGTTCGCGGACTCCTATTATATGGATTCCAATAGTACCCAAGTGACCGATCCATGGGCTAGCGGTAAGTTGGACTACCACGTGCCTGGGCAAGGCAACCCGCAGAGTTCTCCATACGCTTATACCTCTCCCAATAAGATGCTGAATTCGCCATCTACGCATCCCCCATATCATAGTGGTCTTCCGCAACACGATTCGATCGCCTACAATGGACTCTCGTTGAGTACCAGTGATGCTGATGTAGTCGGCTCTTCGCCATTACCTCCAGTGTCTAGTTTACGGGTCTCATCATCGTCGATGCAGAGCCCGTCGCCAGCGTCCACCTCTTTACTGTATCAGAATTACCACAACTCGGTCGTCCAGCAGACCGCTGGTGCCGGAGATACGCTGGGTAAAGCTCTCGCATCCATTTATCCTACCGATCAAAGCGCCAGTAGTTTCAGCTCCAGTCCGTCGACTCCAATTAACTCGCCTCCGCTGTCCAACAACAGGGGTCCATGGTCGACTGTGATACCTCAATCGCATCCGTCGGCTTCGCATTTTCCCACCTTAGATCACAAAAGCCTACACGATATGGCCGGCATAGACGAGGCCATCGGATACCTCAGACATCACGCTGAAGGAGCTCACGTCGAGGAAAGCCTGGACGACGCTATCAACGTATTACGTAACCACGCCGAAAACCAATCCCTTGTGTTGCCTCCGATGCAACACAACGCCGCCTTAGGGCCTATGTACCAGCACCTCTCCAACGCCGGTATAGGGCTGCCCCCGAATAACTATCACGGCATGCCACCGATTCCAGAAGATTCCATTAAACCGGAAAAACTCACGGGTAAAAAGCGCAAAGACACCAGTGACCTGGAATCCAGACTAAACGCCGCCACCGATTTGTTGAATAGTATCAGCAGCTCGTCCAAAGGCTCCAAAAGATCCCGTAAGTATTGCTCAAGCGCCGACGAAGACGGTGACGAACCGCTCTCCAAAAGTAAAGACCGACGTCAGTCAGCCGATCCGGACGAAACGGATGATCCGGAGTTGAAGGCGCAACGCGAACGCGAACGTAGGCAAGCGAATAATGCTCGCGAACGTATACGCATCAGGGATATCAACGAAGCGCTCAAGGAACTCGGTCGCATGTGCCAAGCTCACCTGAAAACCGACAAACCGCAAACTAAGTTGGGTATTTTGAATATGGCCGTCGAAGTGATCATGTCGCTGGAACAGCAAGTGCGAGAGCGTAATCTCAACCCTAAAGCGGCCTGTTTGAAACGTCGCGAAGAGGAGAAAGCCGAGGATAACATGGCGCACCATTTGTCCAACGTGGTTGCCCCGCAGCATGGTATACTGGTGCAGGCGCCACCGAGCTTTTCCAGTCTTCCGGGTACGCCGAATGATTTACCAGCTCACATTAGACAGCACGCCGAACAGCAGCAATAACGGTTACGAGGTCGGGTACCTCGAGGGTATTTTTGTTTTCAATCATTTGTCAGTATTAGTTGACGAGTTTGGGTGTAAATTCGATGATGTCGAGTACGCCGAACGTGATCTCTTCGTGTGATACTTGGGGTGAGAACTTTTGGGAGAATAGTATCATCGTGATTGTAGTTATGATTAGCACCACAATGCATTCGCTCTGTGTAAATTTCAAGTTGCGAGCATATCGTTAGAAAGAATTTTCAAGTAGCCGAAAAAATTAATTGATAAGAACCCATATGACAAACGTGTAGCTATATCATGGTCTATTTGATATTCATAGTATCGTCAAATGTCCTCCCATTTTGATATCAAACTATGTTTTTGTAATGTGTATGATATCAGTATGATATTTAAATTTGATTTTAATGAATTGAAGGTATCGATTATATTCTAAAACTCTCTCAAGCTATAATTCTGATATACTATTGATATTGATGCGCATATATCATATTGCTATAGAATGCCATACAGGAATCTCAAAGAACTAAGGAATCATCTAATTTTAATATTCAATGCCCGTATTTTGGAATTACTGCCTAGATTATTCATTTTAGGTTGTGCTTAGATCATAATTCCTTGCTTTAACCTTATTAGAGTTGCATTATGAAGGAATCTCCTCCATTTGAGGATATAAATGGTCACATTATAAGAGAATCTCTTAGTAGTTACATATTTGATCGCATTATGAGGGCATCACTCAATAGATATCTTTTGATAGCGTTATGAGAACATCCCTCAGTAGTCATGTATTTGATCGCACCATGAGAGAATTCTTCAGCTCTCATACATACTCATGATAATGTTAGAAATATTTGAATCCCTCACTAATAGAGTACATAATTGGTGTAAAATATATTTGAAGATTTCTTAGTGATTCTTTAAACGATGTTCTAACTCTTTTTAAGCGATACACAATGAAATTACCTGGATAATATAGTTTCCTGAGTTTCGAAGTTGCCTCAATAAATCGAAGAAATAATTATATATCATCATAGGGGATGCCCTCATCATGCAATCAAGCACATAATGACTTGAAGATTCTCTCATAATAAGACTATAATCTTCACTTTTGGTAATGAGGCTATAGTCGGGTTAATGCTGAAATATTGTGTGTTCAAAAAACTTGACTTTGTGAAATATGGGATTGAAAGTCCACATATAGGTGTTAAAGTTACCTGAAGTGATATCTAAAACTTATAGCAAAATATTATTAGTTTTTTTTTCTAACCAATTTTTTTTCACATGTTGTGATGGCTAAACTAGATTCTTATATCTGTGGAAACAGGTCGGTTGGACATATTCGAATTATTTTTTCATATTTTTTACCTTATTCATGTTGAAACAAACTTTTAAGATCTGTAACTGGGAGTGTCTCTATCTTCACTTTTCAACGATCGCAATATGAAAAAATTGAGTTTTTTGAACATACGTTGTTTCTACATCAATGTAACAAGGATAAGTACAGTCTAAAGTGAGTAAATATGGCAGATTAAAGAAATACAGAGGGCTATAGCGGATAGAGCTTCTAAAGCATGTTACATCACTTCACCCTGGCCAGCAAAATAATTAGAATATTTTGATTGGTGTTCATTGACGAAAGATGCTGATCTCATCAACCAATGAAAATAAGAAATATTTGGTTCTGAATGACGTCATTATGAGCAGGTAGGGTAGGGGCAGTGTTGCCAAGTTTTTAGATGCTTGAGATCCTAGGTATTTTCGAATTGTTGGGGTTTTTATCAGGCTTTTTGTATCGAATCTCAGGCATTTTTTTTCTCGTATATTATTCAGAAATATTATATTTTTGATTGAAGTTTTTATCATAGATTTAAAGATTATTGAACTGGATTTGTCACTCACATTTGCAATGTACAAGAAAAATTGAGGCAAAAAAGCAGCCAATAAGCTAGGTAAATTGAGTTTAGAGGTGAAATCTTATCCATTGAACGAAACTGATTGAGCTAAGGGGGTGAAATGTTATCAATATTTTTTGGTATTTTTTGTCTCACGAGTTGTCTATCCAGTTTTTTGTCCATATCCATGGTTCTCATCATTAGTCTTTTTTATTGATGAATTTCATGTTGGAATAATTTTCATGGACTTGATGAAGTATCATGTTGTTTCGATTCTTTAAAAAAAAAAACAACAACAACAACAACAACAGCTGCTTTTCACTTCTAAGAAAAAAAAAATGTTTCAGACCTTTTCAGGCTTTTTGGCCAAAAAAAAAATTTTGGGCAAATTACAACTTTCGACTTGGCAGCACTGGAGAGGGGTAACCAACACTTTATCAGTGCTTATCAAGACTGATAGAATATTGGATGATAATATTATCACGTCTCAGTAGCTCATAATGACGTCATTAATAAACAACGCTCTCAGAAAAATTAAATTGAAATTTTTCACTCAATCTCTAGTGGTGTAACATATAATAGGTGAATAAACTTTGACAGAAGACTCGCTATGAAACTGTAATAAAAAATTTTGAAGTTTAGAACATACCATTTTGAGTTGCAACGCTCTGAGTGGATGTATTTGGTACTAACAATTTTTGAAAATATGTTTATAAATGTAGTCTATTTAAAGATACCTACCTATCCAACCTATAGTATAATAGAAGCGAAAATTATGCGAAATCCTCGTGCCATAAAAATTCCGGGAGTAATAAGGTGGAAAGAACTACGCGGCGGGCAAAATGAAAAAAAAAAGCGAAACGAAAAAAAAAAAAACGAAACAATTAAAAAGAGCCTTACTTAGATAAACTGAGAAATCAATAATAAAGTACCGTACGTAGGTTTATTTCGCCTGCTTTTATGTAAGAGAGCAAAACGTGTTACCATGGTTACGGGCCCAAATTTGGATGGTCTGGGGTCTTCTTCACATTTACGGATTTGTGATCTTTAATACAGATAAAATGTAAGACAACATTTGTACTCTTCGTTCAATTAATCCGTTTTTCTCGTCGAAAAGGAAATTTTTTTTCACGAAAAGCCCGCGAGAGCTCGCACAGCGAAGAAATTCCGTCTTCGGGGAAATTGATTTTACCACGGTGAAATTTTCGCGCCCATTTAAGCGAATGCATTGTGTAGAATGGGTTTTAAGTGCCATCGCAATAGTCGACATATACAGTTGCGCCGTGGGGATGTGAAAAGTTAACTCGCCTAGTTTTCAGCACTCGGGTGTACTCCCCTCTGGAATTTGTGTAAGCGTCGGTGTTGGTTTCAAATTGAATTGGCTTTTTTTCCTACCGCTTGTTTACACTTTTCGGGCCGAATGCAGGGGTTACCAAAGTAGCTGGAGCTGGTACGTGCCATCGACGAATTTTTTTTCCTCGCAATATCCGTTCGGCGTATTCGTGCGGATTTTTTTTTCTTTTGTTATCTTCTAAGAAGTGAGATTGTTTGTAAAACCAGTGAATATTTAAGCATTTTTTTTTTTTTTTTTTTGTAAACCACTTCGGAGGTTTTTTATTGTGTGGAAATCTCGTACATGGGCTTAGCCGTGAATGTGTATTTGAAATTTATTTTATACGGAGTTGATAAATTCGATATTCGAGCTTATACGTTTTAACGAGTAATTATTTTTATACGTTATAGGTAATATGTAAACTATGAATAATTTTGTATTCTGTCGTGTTTTTTATGTAGAATATTTTTTTTTTTTTCGCCCCCGCGTATTATATTAATTTACTTAAAAAGTCTGAAGAAATGTAACGGAAAATGGAGTAGCCGAATTGAGGTGGAAGTTATTCGATTTATAATGACGTACTAATTTAAGATTTTCTCCTGTGAAGAGGCTTAGCCTCCCGAGATTGCTTCGTGTTGAAGTAGTTTCTTTGTCTTCCTTTTTACGACTTTAAACGGATAAGTCTTCCTCGCTGTGATAGTGATGTACTCGTCATGTTAGTGGGATTGACCTCGTGTAACTTCGCTGGTCCATAGCACCACGATATTTGTTATAGCATGTACTTAACTCGAATAAATCGATTAACCCATCGCAACGGCTATTACCAAGTTCAAGTATAATTGTACAAACGAGAGAGAAAAATTTAGTAACTACTGTATATCACGAGTTTCCGTTTATTTTCTTTTTTCTTTTGAATTTCCTTCTTTTTTTTTTTTTTTAATTATATAAATTTTACGTACGTGTCATCGTTGTCTCGACGACTCTCGATATGTCTCGTAGTATTCCTAAAATGCATTTTTATTTATTAATATACGTATTATTTACGTACGAGTCTTCTTCATTATTATTATAAGTCGATGTATGTAATCGGTGAAGAATGATGTGTAATTTTTTTTTTGATGTAATGATTTTTTTGTATTTGTTAAAATTTTGTTGTATACCGTAAACGTGTATATGTTGCCGGCTCCCTGTTTCTCATTTTCTTGCCATAATGTATTTTATACGGAAAAAGTTTATGCATGTATTGTTATGTACAGTATGTATGATTTAGTAATTTTAATTTTATTATTGTTAGGGGTTTTTCTCTCATTTCATTTTGCCATTTAATATATTATATTTTCGAAGTGCATTTCTCGCTTGAAAAAAAATTACTTTTCCAATTTTATACGCGATTTTTTTAATTTTAAGATTTTTTTTTTCTTTTCTTTTATTATTTTGTTGAATTTCACGATATTATTCGGTTATTTTTATTATTATTATTATTTTTTGTTATTCTCGTATTGATCAAAAACGATAATGACGTTAGCGCGTGATCGAATTTCCAAGTTTGATGGGCCTGATATTCGGGGAGAGAAGGGGAGTTGCTAATTAGTAAAATTTTTCACATTCTATGATGTTAGAGATTGGAGCAAAAATTTCATTTTTTTTTCTCCCCGAGTTATTCAAATGTTGCAAGTTGGTTGATTAATAGGACAAGTTTTTTTTTTCATGTTCTGACATATTTATTCTCGTTCATCCCTGTATAGAATATCCGCAATAACTTGAAGATTCATAAAATTTCCATTAATTTGAGCCAATTTGATGAGACATATTTTACCTCGAAAGCATAAAAATACGTATTTCACGCTCTTTGCGACATATTTGGGAATATGTTACCCAATTTTGATCTTTTTAGGACGTACTTCATTTTGGACTGCTAAACACTGAAAAATCAAAGAAAAAAATAAATTAAAAAAAATTTAAAATTTTTTTTTTTTTGACGCCGTGTACAGCCCTGTGGCTAGAGGCGTTTTTATTTTGGATAAACAGACTGTAAAAATTTAATTACGTTGGTGATTTTTACCGGATCATTAGCAAGGATGATTTCCATTTGAGGTTGAGGAAAATGGGTATTTCTGTAATTATTAAATTTGAGTTTAATACTCTTAGTAGCTTCTTATACATATAGAAAAAAAAATCGATCTCAGTTTTTTGTGTCTTTTTCGTGCTAATCAGCTTGAAATATTATGCATTTTGATACACGTAATGTCAGGGCCGGATTAATGGGGGGGGGGGGGGTGAGGAGGCTGTAGCACCTGGCCCCACCATTCGGTGCTTTTTTGGTTCACAGTGTATACTGTTTCGCCAGTCATAACTTGATGCATTAAAATATATTTAAAATGTGATTTAAGTGCATCACTTGCATCACTTCCCTAGTCTTTTTTTATTAAAAAAAAAAAAAAAAAAAAAAACCTGTCAATTATAAAAAGTTTTTGGTTGTTATTCTATTATCCAATTCAATTTGTTCAACTTGAATATTTCAAATTTCAAAAAATTCTGTCCAATAAGTTGTTTTTGGACAAAAGTTGCAAAAATATCATGATTTCAGTGCTCTAAATTTTACCTCCCATAAGAATTACGTGTAGTGCCTGCAAAGTTTGGTTATGCTAAAAAAAAGAACCATGCATGTACAATATACCCTTGAAGAGTTGAATGGTATAAATTTTGGGGAAAAAAATTCTCAGCTTTTCAAAAGATTTTTTTGAATACTTAATTTTGAAGAAAAATTTGTTGAGTGGAGGAGGGGGGAGGGGAGGGGGTAAGTTGGGAAAAATTAAAAAATGTTCGAATAAAAAAAAAAAAAAAAAAAAAATATTTTCTAGTTTTACCCAGTATGACTTGAAAAAATTCCCGCGTTACTAAAAAAAAAAAAAAAAAAAAAATTGTGGTGAGAAAATAGGTGGCGGGGGAAAGTTATGATTACGAAAATTATGTAGGCCTCCAACTGTGTGTAGCCACAGGGCCCACATAACCTTAATCCGGCCCTGCATATTGTCACATTATTGACATATTGTGGAAGTTTAAAAGCATATTTTTATTTATTATAATTTAATTTTCCATCTTTAAGGGCATGAAAAAATTTTTCCTATTGATTTACATTAGTTCGAAATTATTGAGAAATTTTTATATTGCATTTAGTACTAAAATATTTATAATTTGGTTTCTCCACTTGTTGCACATTTGTTGATCAACAATTCGATTTTTCATCGAATAAACGGTACTTCAAATTTTGGTCTTTCGCGTTGATCGCGGTAATTTCGTGTTGATTGACAATTGTGCAACATTTGTTAAAATGTTGATGGCTCCTGTAATCAATTTTATATAATTGAATTAAAATTTATACCCATGATTCTTTAAAAAAAAATGAATGTTGCATATTTGTTGACCAACGGACAACGTTTATTGATCAATTAGTCTGCAACATAATGTGCGATGAAATCTTGAAAAAATGAATATTCCACGCGTTTGTAAAATAGTAATGTAAATTCATCTGTTAATCAACAATCCTGCAACAAACGTATAAAATAAATCATTAAAAGGATACATAAGACCAAAAAAAAAAACTTTGACGATTTTCTCGTTTTTAAAAGCCATTCGTAGTTCTCCTAAATCGTATTCCTATCATATCGAACGTAGTAGGGGAACACAGCAGAGTGTAACGATTTCAACTACGTTGCCAAAAACGATCACGCGCTATTACGCCCGTCGATGGAATTTTTTAAACGTTAATAATTTGCTCGAAAATGTACTATCTATATTTAAAGGGGGAAAAATTTCGCTAGTTAATTTTTATACGATTTATCTGCCCATTACGAACTTTCGTGGCGGCAGCTTGATATGGCGAAGCTGTATTCATATTTAACGCTCGTATAGATATATAGGTGAATTGATTATATAGCTTAAATATTAATCTAAATGTATATGCTGTCCGCCATCTCGACTCTGTCACACATATCACGAACGAAAGCAGTCTTACGTCTGAAAAGTTTTCTCAATCTTTGATTCCGCATTATGTATATAGTAGTGTTTTTATTTATATAAAAAATATACGAAGGAAGAAGTTCGCACGCTAGTCCCATACACATATGCTTGTACAAACCGCCATCGTCGTGGGGAAGTTTAATCGACTTCCGTGAATCTTGGCGTGTAATATCGAATTGACAATCGATTTGAATAAAGTAAATTCGCTTTTGTAATCAGTTTCGTAGATTTTTCAACGTTTTTTTCTCTTTCTTATTTTATTCCCTCTAGAAACATTATTATAAATTTTAAAATGCTCATACACGTATACGAATTGAAAAATTAATCAAACCTAGATGTGTAAATCAGACTGCCGAGTTCTACGCATATGACACTGTGTGAATTCGATGAGTACTCTAGTGTCGAAGTAATAGGGTTTTTTGTATTATTTTTTAAATTTTATTTCGCGGCCTCCTGTTTTTGTGTATGTTTTAACGAACTATATGTATCGTGTGTAAATGATGGAATTTTTTTCGCGTTTTAATTGTATTATTTATTTTTAAGTTATTGATCTTAATTTTATTCAGACGATGTTATGTCATTTACCAAGATCTGTGATGAATATAGAATGTATTAATTTGTACGTCCGGTGTATTTTATTTTGCGTTTCGTTATGCGCTGAATTTCTCTCACGATACTGACCGTCGAGGAGATGCCTTTTGTGGCTGCTTGAAAGGAGCCTTTGTTGGTCCAGAAGTGGTCGATGGAATTTCCACGTTTGGGGTATATTTAGAAGTTGTATGTGGCCTGAATGGTGAATGATGAATGGGTGTGTTAGGCTAAAAGAAATCGTGGATGAAGGAAAGCTTCCAGCGGGAACTGAAGTATTGTGTGCGATGAGTTTTAAAAATAATACTACAATGAAACGACTCTGGTTGGAAATACGCGTATCGACCAATTCTACGTCGAGCTCGATGTGCATCGAATCAATATAGAAGTTACAACTCGCGATATAACTGAAAATAAAATAATATAAATTACAAAAAATAAAAATAACTGTTTCGAAGGCGTCCGGCGAAAACGAAGAGAGTGTACTGGTGCGAGAAAAAAAAAATTGGCCCGTTAATCGCATCTCGGTGTAATTAAAACTAACGAAATGAACTATCGGGCTGGTTGACAGGTGTTTTCATCGTACATTTATCTCGTCCATTACAATGTCTGGTCGTTTGATACGATCGTGGGCGCAATTTAATTTTGAAATCTAAAAGAAACCGGCCGAATGAGAAATTTCGTTCGTTGCTGGTCGCTACGGCGGTAGGAGCTCTTTCGGTTGTATTCACGGTTACTGCGGTGTTGCCAAGTGTAGCCGAAGAGAAATGCAGTACTGCGTTTGTACGTGCAGCATTCAGCTGTCGTCGGTGTTCGTACGACTGTGACTAGGTGTTACCGAGGAGGGAGATTTCGTTGCAGGTCTGTAGTCTATAGACGATGTATTCTCCGCAGCAACCATTTATCCGTCCGATAGAGGATAGACCCTTCTTATTCTTGCAGTGGAGTTCGCTCGCCTGCGTATTATGTGCTGGATCGGTAGAGACGATCCCCTGTAATTGTAGGCTGCCTAAGTCATTTCCTCCGCGTATCCTGCATCGTAGACGTTTTCGTCGGTTATGATTCATTGGTGTGGATGTACTTGGTCGATTGACTGGATGAGGTAGAGAAATAGCGATTTGAGCGAATCGTGTGACTCGAAGAGTGGATTGGTGTGGAAAAATAAGCGTGCTTTGTGTTTCGTGTTCCCATTAGTATGTCTCTTTTTGGTGACGCTTAGCGCAAATTATGCGTGAATTAAGTCGCGTCCCAGTTCATTCGGTTCTTCTCGTTAATCGAGCGCACTTGTCAATTAAGAAGAACGATACGAATGTATAGAACGAGCAGTAAATTAACGTAAATTTTCTACTCGATGATCTGCGACTCTAGTTGTAGAGCTCGTCGGAAAGAAATAATTTCACCGTGCTCGTCAGTCGATCGTATAATTTTCAATTTTTGACAGCTATGTAGTTCAGGACTACGCGAAGTCTGTATTTCGGCGTAGTTTTTCACATGCGATTACATGAATCCATTCAAAAGCTATCTATGTAATAAGTTTGGTAACGAAGACCGAATTCTATGAGAACTTTGGTTCGCTAGTGGTCTCAGGCTCTTGGGAAGAGTGATGGCACTTTTGAGGCTTCGAATTCGAACGATTATATTATTTTGATTTGGATTCTCGAGTTGCACTAGATAGCCTAAAGTTATGTAAGCAGATGGCAATAACGAGGGCAAAGTTTGTTACATTTGTAATTCGAAAATTTCCAAAAGTTGGGAACTTTCAAGATTTTTCGACATCTTGAAGTTTCTTAGATTCTTGGTGATTCTAACATTTCTTGGTTTTTTTTTTCTCTTGGAATATGATTATTTTTTATTTATTTTTTTATTATTATTATTTTTTTAATTTTAATTTAATTTTTTAGAGTTCTAAAATTTTCTACGTCATATACGATTTTTCAAGTTTTTTTTTATTTTTTTTTTAAATTTTAATTTAATTTTTTAGAGTTCTAAAATTTTCTACATTATATGCGATTTTTCATGTTTAATAATTTCTAGCATGGTGGAATTTGGAGATTTTCAAAATTTTAAAATTCGCATCTTCTGATGTTTCTGTTATTTTTTATATTTAGTGCTTTAGTTTTTGTAATACATTTAATGTTGAGACTTGTACTCCTATGGCAATATGAACTTCAAAATGAAAATCTGAGAGTTCCTAGAATTTTGGAATATTGAAAATTTATAATTTCAGGGATGTTTTCAGAATTTTTTGTAATTTTTAGAATTACCCAAATTTTTGGAATATTTTTCTTTTTAAGATTTCTTAGATATTTAAAGTTCTTTGAATTGATTAAATTCTTGGAGAAAAAAAAAACTGTCAATTATAAAAAGTTTTTGGTTGTTACTCTATTATGCAATTCAACTTGTTCAACTTGAATATTTTAAATTTCAAAAAATTCTGTCCAATAAGTTGTTTTTGGACAAAAGTTGCAAAAATATCATGATTTCAGTGCTCTAAATTTTACCTCCTATAAGAATTACGTGTAGTGCCTGCAAAGCCAATTTTATCTCATTTTTTCAAAATTTTCCAAATTCATAGATTTCCTAGATTCTGGAATTTCAGACTTGGTTGCAGTTTCATGATATTTTCGATTTTACAATTTCTCAAACTGATGAAATCCTTCGAATTGTTCAATATATCTTGCATATTCCTTGAAAGTTTCTCAATTTTTGGAATTTCCGCGATTCTATGATTCCAGAACTTGTTTTGTTTTTCCTTCGAGTATTTAAATTTTTAGAATTTTCGTATTTCCTAATTTCCAAAGTATTGCAAATTTCTTGATTTAATGAGATTCTTCGAAATTTCAAAATTTCAACACGTTCGATATTCCTACAATAGTTCTTGAAAATTTTCATATTCTTGAAATTTACTATAAGATTTTATGAATTTGAACTGTGTCGTGATTTTTCTGATTTTTTTTAAAGGTTTTTAGTTTTGTGATCTTCAAGATAATACAACGTTCTTGAATTGATTAGAATTTAAAATTTCTAAAATTTCACTACATTCGATACGAGTGATACAGGAGTGATTTGAGGACGCTGTGATAAACTGGTGGTACTTCGCCTCTGTATGGGGTCTGATGGTTGTTGGGGAAAGGGGTAAGTGAGCCAGGTTCATCACGAGTGTCCTCACTTAACTCCTATACCACTGATATTCCTTATATATTTCTGAAACTTTCTAAATTCTTGAAATTTCTACGATTCTATGATTTTAAATTGTATCATGATTTTTCTGACTTTTGAGATTTTTTGGTTTTATGATTTTGAAGATGTTACAAAATTTCTTGAATTGGTAAGATTCCACGAATTTCTAAAATTTTAACACATTCGATATTCCTTACATATTTTTTTGAAATCTTCCATATTCTTGATATTTCAATTTTTCTATGATTTTTTTAAGTTTTAGGATATTTTTACTTTCATGATTTCTAAAATATTATAAATTTCTTGAATTGTTAAAACTTTTGAGAATTTTCAAAATTTCAACACACTTGATATTCTTCAGTATTTCTTTGAATTTTCAGAATCTGGAAGTTTCCAAGATTCTTACTTACTTATCTTCATTTACGTGCCATATACTGCTACAAATTCTGTGATTTTAAAATGTGTTGTAATTTTTCTGATTCCTGTGATTTTTTAGTTTCGTGATTTATCCAGATATTACAACTTTCTTAAATAGATAAGACTCCGCGAATTTCTGAAATTTCTTCGCGTTTTATATTCCTTATAATTCTTTGTATTTCTTAAAGTATTCAAAATTTTACGATTTGGAATGTGTCGCAATTTTTCTAATTCTTGAAATTTTTCAGTTTCGTGATTCTGAGTATATTACAACTTTCTTGAACTGATAAGATTCTACGAATTTACAAAATTCCTTCGCGTTTAATATTTTTTATTTATTTCTAAAAATTTCCAGGATACAGTTGTTTTTAACTTTCCCATTCCTGTCCACTATCCAAAGCTCCCCTCTCAATATGCCCAACTTGTTATGTCCCCATCTCAGTTCAACACGTCCTCACAGACTGCCAAAAATTCAAACATACACACCGCTCCCTCTCTCTTCCAACCACTTTCGCTCACCTCCTTTGAGATGACGAATCCACTATAGTCCGGCTGTTCTTCTTCCTCAGAAAAACTAACCTCCTATGCCAGATCTAATTTAATCTTCCGTGCCTATGGCCTTTGTAACAGTACATGGCACGTCAATGAAGATAAGTAAGTAAGTAAAATTAACATTTTCTTCTCTTTTTTTTATTCTCAAGATATTTTTAGTTGCATAAATTCTAAAGTGCTGGAAATTTTTTGAATTGATGAAATAGTTAGAATTTCCAAAATTTCATCGCTTCCTATATTCCTTTCCATCTATATATGTAATTATATACATTTCAAAATGTTTGTTATTACTTGATTCTTAAAATATTCTAGATTTTATAATTTGTTCGCATTCATATTTCCAGTTTTATGATTTTCGTGATATTTGCAAAAATTCATAAAATTTACTCATTTTTTAAGGAATTTTTGAAATGTAAGAAATGCCATAAACATTTCGGAATTCCTTGGAATTTTTTTTGGATTCCTGGATTGAAAATCATTTAAATTTCAGGAATTTTTTCTTAGATATTCTAAAAATTTGAAGTTTCTAGAATTCAAAATTTTTTGGTATTTTTAGTTTTTACATTTTTTTTTTTTATTTTTTTTTTTTTTATCTAGTTCAACGTGCCGTGGACTGCCATTATGACCAGAAGCACGGATGAACATGAAGTAGACTATTAGAGTCTGTTGAAATTATGTCATTATATTTTTGAGTTCCTAGAATATTTGAAATTCAAAATTTTCTGTGTTTTAAATTTTTCTTGATTTTTGAGTTTCTCATTTCATCATTTTGGAAATTTTCATTTTTTCAAATTCTTAGATTTTGACATTTTCTCATTTTTTAAGGCACTCGATTTTTCCGGAATTTCTGATACTTTTGAGCATTTTAAAAAAATTTTCTATCGAGTAATCGTTTGAATAATTCGACGAGATTCTGCGAGCAACGAAGTCGAATCGTATCTAAATGAGTGTAACTGACGATCCGAGCGTCAGCTTCGTAGCACTATGACCAGCGTAAAATCAAAGGGGTACCGGCTCGACAAACAATAGATCGATAAGAAGAAGGCGATGTTTGCCTGCACGAAACACTTGACCATCGTCGTTCGTATACAAATTGTAATTTGTAAATCGACTCTAAACCATTGTGAATATGGCGGAACGACCCTCTTCGAAGCGTTACAGCGGTCTCGTTTGAACCAAGGAGCTCGACGTTGTCCGCTGGGTCTCCGGATAAAAGGCTTCTATTGACGGAGAAAATAAAAGTACGCTTTCTTTTTACACTGGATGCTTTTTTTCCACGCCACCGTGTCACCGCCTGGAATAGGGTGTACGCGGATACCAGATTCGGTAGATAGGGTGAACGGTGACCATGCTTCTCAAAGCGAAAGACCGAACGTCTGGCGGTCATGGTGATACACCCTTCGTCGATACCGGATCAATTTTTTCGCTGATTTAGCGAACGTGGCTGCGAATAAGTGCGCGCCACGTTATCGCGTTTTATATTCGTTCATCGACGATAATTACGATGCATAGGGAAGGAACGATAGGTATCGCGTGATACTCAGCGTTATCTGTTGCATTCGGTGACGCGACCACGATCCGGCGTATTCGCCGGATATCAAGCCGATGCTTGTGTGGCGAATTCGATATCACGAATGGCGCTTTGTATTTATATTTTGTCGATAATTACAAGGTCAATGTTACCGAATATATTTATACGCGCGTATAGAGCTTAGAAGGCGATAAAAGAAGAAACATGTGGCACGTGGACAGGTGTTATGACTGCGCGTATGTGACCCGAGCCCAGATGATATCCAGATTGCGGCGCGTCTGACGGCATCGTGCCTATACGCTCTCGAATCCGTTCTACTATTATAATAGTGGAACACGAGAGTCGAGAGCATCTGTATTTTGGTATTAATTAATAGAACGGGCTTTCGTTCGAACGTTTTCATTCTCGGTGGCAGGAATGGGCCGAATCGCAGTGGTCGTTGACCGCGCGTATAATCATTCGACTTATCGTGCATAATACGAGACGACAACCAGGTTGCGAAATTCTCCATCGATAAGCTATTTTGAACGGCCAAAACAATGCGAGGGTAGTATGCGGTTTCGCGCACGAGCGCGTATCATCGACTGTTTTGGAAATGCGTCCGACCGGCAGTAATGAAAATCCGATGCAGGTATGTCGTACTTTCCATGTGTCCGAGATACAAAAAAAAGCCCAGAGGGTAGAGGAAAACGTGTTCTCATTCCAAATACGTATTTTCCAAATCACGCTACAACAGTTCTATTTGCGTAAGTAGACTATCGCCGAGTCGAATGGATGAAAACGTGAATAAAATGACACATGTTGGGTTATCAATGGATTCGAGTTTTTATGCGGTTTCTCTGTAGAAGGGTTCGAAATTATTTCTTCCATATATTCAAAAAGTGCGTACGCTCGATTACGAAAAATAAGGTTTGATCGAATATAAAGGGAAATGTGGCGCAGGTAACATGTCATACCAAAAAAAAATCCTTCACTGTCAACATTGACAAAAAAAAAAAACTTTGAAAGTTGAAATCAGGTCATTTGAGAGGGTATGTAAATTGAAAATTATGACGTACCTTTTAAAATATAAAAGTCCATTCGCAAAAAAAAAGTCATAGCATGTTATTAAGTATCATTCAAAATGAAAAAAATATATGTTCACAAGTGATCATGAAAGGAAACAAATGAAAGTCCAGTGATGTCGAAAAATAAAAATCAAAACACTACGAAAAAAAGTTGGCTTGACAGTTAGGAAATTTAATTGGTGAATCAGAATTTTTGGACGTGTATTGAAACCAATTTTAAATGCTTAATTTGAATTCTAATTTTTGTCATTGATGGTCACTCTAAGACTGAAAAATGTTGAAATTCTACAATGTCACAATTTTGTTGAAAATGAATCAAATATGTGTGAAGAAAAAGTCCCCTATTGTATGAAAAAAAATGGAAACGTAAAATGAGATACCTAATTACCTAGTTCTTCTGAAATGATAGCATTAAAATTATGTCAATATACCAAACAAACTTAGAAGTTCTAATACGTCATTATATTTATTACAAGAAAAAATATACATTGAAAAAAAACAACTGAAATATTTATTGTAATTGAAATAACAATATGCTGAAAAAAAAACTAAAAGTGACAAAAAAATTTAAAAAAACCTATTAACATCGCAACAATCATCAAAAATGAAAAAAAAATTCGTTTCAAAAAAAGTCTAGTTGTGTGTCACAAATGACCAAAAAATATTGAAAATAGACAGTATAGTGAATTTATGGTTATAATGTCATAGCTGAAAACTGAAATAATATCAATATGACAAACAATCCAATAATGTCACTATATTTATCAAACATAACGAAAATATTAAAACGTATATGTGAAAAAAGCAACTAAAACATCTAACAAACTCGAATATTGAAAGTGTTTTCATAATTGAAATAAAATATGTCATGAAAAGCATAGACGTCACAGAAAAAATCTAAAATTTTTTGGCATCGTATCATTTTAAAAAAAAATGTTTGTCAAAAAAAAAGTCAATTCGTGTGTCAAAAATGACCAAAAAGTTTGAAAGTTGGTCGTAATGGTCCATTTATAATAATAATGTCATAGCTGAAATAATATCAGTATGACAAAGAAAATTGTAAAATCTAATAATATCCCTATATTTATCAAACACGAAGAAAACAAAAATACCTATATTAAGCTACATGTCAGTATGTCAAAAAAGACATTAAATGTGAATATTTGATTTTTTCAAAACATAATGTCAAAAACTGTTATGTCATTTTTGACATTATGCTGTCAATTTTTTTTTTGTTTTGAACAAAGTATGTCCTTTTTGACATCATGTTGTATGTAATGTGTTGCTTTGTAAGAGTTAAAAAATATCTAAAAAACTTGAAAATTGAATGTGCTGCCAGAAAATTGAAATGACAATATGTTAAGAAAAGTACACAAGTGACAAAAAATTTTTGAAATCCAATAATGTCATAATATTTATATTGAGAAAAAAAAAGTATCAAAAAAATCCAGTCATGTATTACAATATCGAAACGATTAAAAAGTGTAAAAGTAGGTTGTATAGTTTATGATAACGTCGTAGTTGAAATTATGACAATATAAAATAAAGACTGCACGAGTGACAAAAATTTTTAAAAATCCAATAAAGTCACTATATTTAACAAAAATGAAAAAAATTTGTTGACAAAATTTCAATCATGTATCAGGAGTGGTCAGCAACTTAAAAATGGATAATAACATAATTCATCTCTGATATGGTATCATTGTGAAAAATATGACAATACCATTAAAAAAAAAAAGCAAAAATGACAAATGAAAATTGAAAATCAGATGTCATAATATTTCGTCGGAAAAAGAATTATACTTATGTATCAGAAGTGATCAAAAATGTAAAAGCATAAATGATAACATAATTCATCTCTACTAACAGCGCTATTGCAAAATTATCACGTAACAAAAAAAATTACAGGAGTGAAGAAAAAAAAACAAAAAATCTAATAATGTCATAATATGCGTCAAAAAAAGTCAAATTATGTATCAAAAACTTGTCAAAAGCCCAAACGTATCTAATGACATAGTTTATCCAAGATAACGTTGTCATTATTAAAATAACGACAGTATGACAAAAAATCGCAGAAGTGGCCAAAAAATTCAAAAATCCAATTGTGTCACAATATATACAATAATGAAATCAATAATGTCAGAAATAGATCGATTATGTCTCCAAAATGATCAAAAACTTTGAAGTAGATGGTAACATAGTTCATTTATGATAATAGTGTCATTCAAATTAAGATTATATGACCAAAAGAATTTCAGAAATGACCAAAAAAAAAAAATGAAAATCAAATAATGTCACAATATTTATAAAAAATTAAAAATAATTTTTTTCAAGTGCAATTGCGTGTCATATGATGACCAAAAACTTGGAATTAGAAAATAATGTCATATGTCATAGTCAAAATAACGACAGTATTAAAGCGAAAAAGCATATTGATATAAACACAAAATAAAGAAAACATCTAATAATATTGCAAAAGTCATTAAAAATAAAAAGAATTGTTAAAAAAAAGGTCCAGTAGTGCCTTATGCCTATTTATAGGAACTGAAAACAATATAAATGAAGAATAAAATGTGAAAAGGAAGTGTAACTAAAAAAAAAAAATGTTTAAAAAATAATAATTGAAATATGAAAATAATTTATTCTTAATAAGTAATTGTAAGGGTTGAAAAAAAACCACCCATAAAAAATATACATTTCTTCACAAAAATCCATAATGTGGTAAAAAAATGTAAAGGAAATTTAGTATTTATCAAATGCAATAAAATGTCGAATCAAAGTCCTATTATGTCAACAATGATGAATCAATGGACAATAATTACTAAAAGTAAAATCATACTGTTTCAACTACTCTAAACCCAACCGATCTCGTGCCTCTAGCCAAGTTGCCGTAAATGTTAATTAATAAAAAAAAAAAAAAAAAAAAAAAAAAAAAAAAACGGTGAATAAATAATAATAATAAAAATTAAATTAAAAAAAAAAGGTGAATAAATAATAATAATAAAAATTAAATTAAAAAAAAAAAACAAAAAAAGAAAAAGGAAGTCATCTCATAAAATATCAATAAACAAGAATATGTATTTTAAAAATTATTTGTAATCATGACAAAAACTTAGAGTAAGTAATGATCAAGTTTTTTAAACGAGAGTTCATCAAATCATACGAAAATGCATCAAGGAGTCATCGAGACATTTTGATGAATAAACTTAAAAAAAAAAATGGATTTCTCTCATCTCAAACTATCAAGGCCTCCAATAACTGAGCTTCGTAATTATTTCCAAAAATATCCATATAGTTGAAAAATTCATAGCCCTCCACTTATAAATTCGTACGAAAAACACTTTTCGAAATTTTCGAATCCTCATAACCCCTCTTTGAGAGGCGAAAAATCCTCTCGAAATCTCATCGCATACGCTACCGGTACGACGAACTAACTATAGATGAGACGTATACGCCCTTGAAGAGTCGTCCCAATATGATGTCACACCGGCATCGACAGCAACTAAACAGCGGCGACGCGATCGCAACGATATAGATGTACACCGAACACTGTGTACAGCAACTGCGCGTTGTTTTTTTCTCATTTTATTTTTATCGCGATAAATCGAAGCGATAAAAAATTTTTTCACATATTAACAACGCCATATGGTGTTCGGATGGAGAGAGAGAAGATTGACTATTAGGAGTTGAAAATTAATAGACTCTAGTCGTGATTTTTTTTCCTCCCCATACCAATTACAACGAAAGGGGGTTCTCCGTGAAAAGGTGTATTCGTAGACCAAAGTCGAACACGTTTTTGCGGATTAAGGTAAACAAGAGTCGGGGTTGTTAGCTGCGCGAGGCGCGTAGATTAAAGTATTACTATGTAAATTTCCACCAACCATCCGCCGCATCGGGGGTAAATATTTGTACGCGGATTCGCATCATAAGCCGGCGTTTTAGTATATCCGTAAAAGCGGCCGAATAAAAAGTACGATCGGAGTAAAGGTGCAAACTGCTATGGCAACCTCGGTCTGTATGGATTTAACCGGAAATAAAATCTACCATTACGTGGGTTGCGCAAAGGGCAACGCCGCCCCGGTAAACCTGTTCGAAGATGGAAGAAGGGAAGAATATGGTTACTGGAGGTTTTTTTTTTCGTCGTTTTTTCGTTTCCTCAGCTCGCAGTTTTCCTGTCCGAAGGTCGATTCGGTTGGGTATCGGCGTACGCGTGAAACTAGTCGACGTATTTAAAAACGATTAACATAAAACATTTTTAAAACCGGACAAAATGATAATTTAACTGCGGCTCCGACGTTGGTTACCAGTTAGCGTACGAAACGTTAAACCGGTAATGGCGGCATCGTCGCAACTTGCGAGAGCTTTATTACAGAATACGGGCGTGTGTATTTCGAAACGCGGCAACCGCGCACAGAGGAAGAGGTCGCCGGTTTTGTATGGGCGCAGTGGCGGAGCGCAGTACGACAGCTGCGTTTGTTGGGTTTCTTTTGAAGCAAAGCGAGAATACATGCGCGATGGTCGGACCGACGTAGGGTATAAGGTTTATACGGAGAATGCGCCGGATCGAGTTCGAGTTTTAGGCTAGCACATAGAAATGGAAAGTGGCTTTAGCCTGCAGGACCAGTTGCCACATGTTAACCGCCCGTTATCCTCTCCCTCTCTTTCTCCGCTTCTCCCTGTGTTGTAACTAGAGGGCAGGGGGACGAACCGGGTCTTTATCCGTTTATTATATGCACCCTACAGAGGTTATTTCACCTCGATCTGCGCTCTTCGCCATGTTCAGCCGCAGTCGTTTAACCCATTTCACCGGAATTTTAAAATTCGCCGGTGCATAGCAACAGATGTTGTAGCTCGAGATGGCTTTTCCGGCACTGCAACTATTTTTCGCTAATTTTACTCGAGTGGTTTTTAGTCGAGGTTTTTCACGCGGAACTGAGCTATTACAACTTACCTCATTTTAGTTGTAACAATGAAGAGACAGATCTGTTATCATTAGGTTTCACAACACTTGCATTTCACTGTCCAATGTCCATTACGAGATTTATGAATATATTTCATTTATTACCCATCACAAAAAGTTTAGCTGATAATGAATCATTTGATCCAGATTTGAAAATGATAAAGGTAACTCCGACTCCTCTACTCCCCTCACTATGACTTCGTGTAAATTCCAAATCGGACTCCATGGCTCAAAGTATGAGCAGTTCTGAAATGCAACTCAAACTCTGAACAAAACATCTATGAATCGTATTTGAAGATGATTTGTTCCTGTACCTCCCAACGTCAGAGCAAAATCGGCAAAATTGTGTACAAAATGCTACTTTTTTACCTCTCAGTGTATCCAAAAGTTTTGGGAGATGAAAAATATTCCTAACCCCCCCTCCCTCCCCTCCTCAGTAGCTCCCTAGTTCTTGAAAAATCCGATTTAATTTTTATAATTTTTTTAAATGATTAATCTCTCATTTATGTTATGGCTTTTGTGTACAATCATCGTTTTCTTAATTTTCTCAATGTATGAAAATTTAGGGCGTGCCTATTAATGTTCTAAAAACGTTTAAACTACTTATCCGATAAAGCTCATATTTGCACCATATATTTGAGTCGTATTATAGAATAAATAGAGTGAAAAAAATTTTCGATACTCCTCAAAATGATGGATTACTCAAATTTTGAGGAGAGCTAGAGGAAGGGTAAATGACTCAAAATTTTCGTTTCTGCTCTCATATGAAAGATTAAGTCAAGGACACCAGCATATTCAAATTTCAGCCTCCTATATACATTCGAAGAGGAATTAGAGCAAAAACATTCTTTTGAGGAAGCTTTGAGTTATGAAATTTCTTTAATCTCCCATATCTCCTCACCAAATTAACCTAGTAAGGTCAGACTTCGTATATACCGTTAGTTGGACACCAGAATATCATCCTTTGAATTTGGGTCAAAATGGATTCAAAATGGTGGATGGTCAAAATTTGAGGAAGGCTTGAGGAGCCTCAGATAGCTCAGATTTAAGAAATGTGAATTCATTCGATTATCAGTGATGAAAAGTATGCAGTATGCCAACTGAAAATACGAGTTGAAAAGTAGGTACTCAGTGCCCCCCTTGATGTCAGATTTTCTCAATTTACGACCATATTTTCCCAAATTATCCCAATAGTACTCGCTGGAAATTGCTTCAAAGAGCAATATAAAAATTTGTATTACAAGTTGGATTATTTTTATTATTTGTTTCACTGATACGGTACTGAGAGCAACCACTTAATGCGGAACAATAACATTTCTAATTTAATATCCTAACCCGAGCTCCCCCCACCCCCGTCGTTCAAAAAAGTCATCACAGAAATATTCTGTCTCTAAACCACTACGTATAATTATACTATTGATTCATAATTTTCTTTCAGCTACTCGATTTTCTTCCTCTTCACCCTCTCCCCCCCCTCCACCCTCCTAAAAACATCTTTTTGACCAAATTTTTTACTCGAACTACGGAAGATTTTTTGTTTGTAAAAGTACTTCCCTCAGATTTTTCATTCGTCTCAAAATCACGTTTCACTCGAATTTCGAATATAAGGCTGAAGGCTCCAAAAATACATCAACATTTTAACCGTAATGAGGACACTTAACATATCCAAATTTCAATTTCCTGAGTAAGTATGAAGAAAGGTTAGAGCAACAATAGGTTTTTTGAGAGAGTTTTGAGTCATAAAATTTAGATCCCTTTGAGATCATTATGGCACTCTGCGCGTTGGTCAAAATAGTCCCAAAATACCGCAAACTTCAAAGTTTGAGTGAAGCTTGAGGAGCCTCAAATTGCTCAAATTTGATGAAAATATAGATTCATTTGAGTAGTAGGATAAAGAAGTGCAACGTTACAGCAAATCCGTTTCTAGAGATAGATTTATTTGCACCTTAAATGCCCAAGTTTTTAAATTATCACTATACTCCACTCCTCCACCCCCCTCCCCCATAACGACTACCTGATGATTATGACTTTGTAGATGCTCTTACAAAAATGTACTTGGGGTTGTAAATAGGATTTTAATTTTATTTGGAAATATTTCGAGTTAGGGGAATTACATAATGGGGGGGGGGGAGAATTACCTAATCCAACAAGACAGAAAGAAAGATGAAACATCAATCTTGTTGATATTTGGTACCTCGAGCACTTGTTTGCAGTTTGTGCCTAAATCCGATACTATGATCTTCATGAGTCATGTGAGCATAAGGAAATCTTGTAGTTCTCAAAATATGATCGAGATGAATAAAAAATCGAAATTTTTCCTTCATGGTCTCCCACATGAAGGGGGGAGGGAGTTGAAGGGGAAATTGGTTTTTGAAATTTCATAAATTATCCTTTTAATCCATCCAGGCAGCTCAGTAGGAAACTCAGCTTCGTATGTAAGGCAGGACTGTATACAGGATGAATGAAGGGGAGGAGGTAGGGATAATTTTTTTGAGAATATAAATTTCCAATTATCAGTCAAAATATGCGAAGAGAATATGATTTTTTGAAATATGGGACCCAATGTCACAAATGTTGAAAAAAAGTGAGGAGGGGTTATAGTACTCGAACTATGGTGTGGGATAAATGAAGGGTCGAATTATTTCCATTCTGGTTATTTACGACGAATTGAGCTCTAATTTTCAGCGTGTAAAAAATGTCAGCCTGCTAATTAGAATCGGAGGGGCGTTTCAATCAAACACCTTTCGGAGGAGAAGTTCAGTGGTGAAATTTCTAGAGTCGTTTATATCTCCATAGTCCACATCGAATGTACATTGAAAGCTCGAATTTCGAATTTAAAATCAATTCAGAACTTCAGTATAGTCCTACGAACCCGAATAAACCAACTTTTAAGAAATACTGGAGAGTCCAAAAAAGCTCAAATTCGTCGAATACAAACTCCTTTCATTATTACAGCTGGGAAGGGGTTGGATGTCATCCAATTATACAACATTACCCGAATATAATTTCTCGCGTGGTTTTCGAAGTATGAGTGGGGCTTTAAGCGGTGGTATAAAAAACCACCAGCATTGTTTGGAAGTTTGGATATGCCTTCATTAAAAACTCAGCCTCAGTATTACGACATAGCTGCTTGTTTTTTTCTCGATGATTCGTACTACCAACTTAGTCGAGTGATACGATACGATATTGTCCAGGTGCATTTTGTAAGGTAGAAAGTTGAGAAAAATCAGGTCTGGTAATTTCTCCGATCCGCAGACGCAGGGGTAGGCTGACGGAGGAATCGAAAATATGCAAATGAGGTACCCGCGTCCGAGGGTTCTGTCAATCGTGTTCGTGCTTTGGGTTATAAAAATGGAATAATTAAATACGGGTCGCAGATTTTTTTCTTCACGTGTTATGCTTTGTTTGGTCGAAACCTTTTTTCCATCTGAGTACGCAATCGAATTAGTAATGAGTTCGGGTATACCTAAATTTATCAACCAATTAAATGGCCAGTAGAATGAGCTATTTATAAGCGTAATATTACGAGCGTTCTTACGCGGAATTTTCTCGATGCTATTGGAAGACGTAGAAATTGACTCTACGTATAAATGCGGAAAGATATACTCGAATTGTAGTACTCGCACTCGCGTCAGCGGTTATCCTTTGAGTACGTAGCATTAGAAGACACGTGACGATGGATTTGTTCTTCTCGCAGTTGAGATAGGTTATGAAAATGATACACATTTTCATCGCCATTGTAACCGGTTTTTTTTTTATTATTCGATTCATTTTTTATTTTTTTCGTTTCCCCATATACGGTAAATCGATTACAATCTGGTACATGCGCTAAAGGTAAACATAGTATTACGTAATATATCTCGGTACTCGGTGGTAGTATGCGAGACGAATGCGAATAGAAAAACAACGCGCGGTACTGACGTCAAATTAGAAATGCAAAATTCCAACCAGCTTAAGGAAGTTAGAGCGCGCATTTTGAGTATACGTGGTACTTAGCTAAGGGCTTTTTTTTCGGCCCATAAAATGTTCTCAAGAGTTTCGAGTTCTCTAAGACTCGTAGTATAAGTTTTTACGGCGTCGAGGTAATTAATAAAACGCTTGTCGGCGGATGCGGTAACCGCCCCACGGCAGTAGGTTGGTGGATGTAATTACGATGTAAATTTTATCTGAACCCCCTTTGAGACGCCATCTTTTTATATTATCGAATTGTTGGCGGCGCGGCGTTGTGAGTTCGCGTTTTACGCATTGGGTAAAGAAATTTACGACTTTGTTGCCAACGTGCTCGCCTAGCTCGCTGCTCCTCGTATTAAGTGGTGATATGTACGAGACACGCGTCTGGACGAGGGACACGTGGAAATTTTCATTCGGATAAGTGGCGAAAGATATTCGCGGTTGGATTTTCGGCGTGCTGGAGGTCGTATAAATGGCTTCGAGGGTATAAATAAATTCGATTCGGTCGATAAGCGAAGTTTTATAGGTGCGTTTTTTTTTCGTTGGGTTAACTTCGCGGAGGGTTAGTTTCGCGGAGCTGGGCCCGCTTTGGGATGGGAATAGATTATGTGAGCGTTTTGGGAGAAAGTTTGGAACTGAGGATGTTCCTTTGTTTTGTTATTTTTGTGTCTGTTGGAAAACTTACTCGAGGAATTTTTTATTTCAGTTTATATATTGTTTTGGTAAATTCTACTTCTAGTTTTTTTATCTTTTCTTTAAATAACTCATTGGTCTTATTAGTAATTATTTTAATGATTTAATTTAGATGATCTATCAAATAATGATTTTTCCTGAATTGATAATTGATTTTTTATTTCTTTCGTTATTACATTTTTGATTAATCGAAACTCAGTCTTCTTATAACGAGTAATTGGTTTTATAATTGATGAAAAATTAACTTTTATTTATTTGTTAGTAGCATAGTATTGTTGATAAAATTAATTTATCTGAAAATAAAATTTGATTTTATCGTTTAAATTAATTTTGATTTATTCATTTGCTGAATTAGCAACGTAAGTGATTATCGATTTTTTAACTTGTCGATGATTAAAATTAGCAATCATATAATGTTTACCAATTATCGAATGGTTGACTTTTGATTGAATATCATTTAATCTGAATTTAACCTAATATTTAATATTATCGATTTTTAAATTTGCTGTTGATCGATTTTTTCGTAATAAAATTTAGATAAATTGTATTACATAAAGTTAATTTTGAATTTAGCTGAGTCATTATTAAACGTGCAATATTTTCGATTATCGATTTTTCGATTTTTCGATAATCGAATTGTTGGTTGTCAATTCGATGTTTTGAAAAAAATTGGATTTATGCTTACAATTATTAATTTCTAAATTCATTCGCTGCTGCATTTACCAAGTTTTTAACTATCGATTTTTTGATTTATCGATAGTTGAATTGTTGACTGTTGATTCGATGTTTTGAAATAAAATGTAAGAATTATTTTTTCAATTTTATAAATTTCTAAATCCATGAGCTACTTAAGTTGCGAGAACTGTGATTATCGATTTATCGATTTTTTGATAGTCGACTTATTGACTGTTGATTCAATCTTTTCATAACAAAAATATAGGTTTTTTTTGTAATAAATTTTATTTCTGAATCCGTAAATTGCTAATTTGAAATATTTTCTATTGATAATTTTTCGACTTATCGATAATCGAATTTTTCAACTTATCGATTATCGAATGGTTTATGATTCGATATTACCCAACAAAATTTGAATGAATTTTTATGCATGTATCAATATTGATACCGCGGTTGTTTACCTTAATTGCAACGTTTTCGATTATCGATTTATTTATTGTCAAATTATTACTAAATTTTATCGTTGATTCGATTTTTTTATGAAAAAATGTACGTGGTTTTTTTCAGTTGATTTCTTTCCAAATGTGCAATATTTTTGGTTATCAATTTCTCAACATCTCGATTGTCGAAAACTTCAAAAGATTTTCGATTATCGATTTTTGACGTATCGATCGTCGAATTATCATTTTTGTTTATTAATCGATATTTTTAATGATTGATTTTTTTATTTATTATTTTTTTTTTTTATTGAAATGGTGTTTAAAATTTTACATTACTGATTTTTCGACTAACTGATGGTTGACTAGTGGTTGAACTTTTCAAAAAGCAAATTATTTAAATTATTTTAAAACTTAACGAATTTTTGATAAAGGAAGTTTTTGAATATTCGATACTTCCGATACTATTAATAAATAATTCATTCAATTACAAAATTCATTGCCTTTTCGATTATCGATTTTTCAACTTGGCGATTGCTAAAATGTTGATGATTGATGTTTGAAAATTAAGCGTATCATTGAAAAAAATTTTAATCGATTCGATTTTTCAACTTGGCGATTGCTAAAATGTTGATGATTGATGTTTGAAAATTAAGCGTATCATTGAAAAAAATTTTAATCGATTTTTTATTATCTTTATTACTAAAATCGATTATTTTCGATAATCGATTTTTTGAATTTTCGATGGATAAAATTCCAATATTAATATCTGATTGTGAAATAAATTTTTCGCTTTGCAGTTCAAGTAAATTTTAGCATTTTCCTTTATAGATCTATCGATTTATTGATATTAGAATTTCTTACAAATCGATTTTTGGTTCGGTTTCCATTTTTTTTTTTTTTAATAAAATTTTTTGCGATTAGTTTACAAATTATCATAATTTTCGATTATCGACTTAATCGACTAATCGATATTAAATTTCAAAAAAATCGATCGACAAATACCACTTGTACTTATTTGAATATCAATCATTTTACGAATCTTCGTGTTAACCTCGATTGGCAATTTTGATGAATAAATTAAATATAAATGGCAATTTACGTGAAATTTTAGAATTCTCAATTAATAAATTTTCCAACTATGCGATTATTTGGTCATGCGATCGAAATGTATTTAAATTATATCTCAACGTTTTGTTGTTTTTAATGACCCGCAATTTGGCTTTCGGTTTGTAATTTAAATCTCATCGATTGATTTTTATCGGAGTACTCTCATTCACTATGTTGTAAAAAAAAAGCCACTAATTCGGTCAATTTTTCGCCGGCATTTCGTAGCGATGAACTTGAACCTAACCTTGGAACTCGTATTTGGCTCGACGTTCCAGTACCGTAGAAAAAAATGTCGCTTGGCAGTTGCGCTAATTTGCTTTAGAATTCGACGCGTAATCACGTTCGCGTAGTGCTCGTATTTTCAAGAGCCTAATTGATTTCGTATCCCACGTTTAAATTCTTTCGAATCTTGGATCACGAGGAATTCCTTCAAAATAATTATGAAGGAAGAGGGTAAGGTTTTTAGACGTATCTCAGCCGTAGGAGCGGCGAAGGATGGAAGAAACGAGTACCTCGTGACACCCTCGTATTGACGAAAATCTCGATCGATTGGACGAAGTGAACGAGGATCGTGGGGATTTGTGTATTCGATGGAGGCACAGAGGAGCGAACGAGACGAGCAACAAGTGCTAAGACGAAGTTTACCAGCAACGCTCCGGTTCCATTAAAGATCCCTTCGTCTGAACGCTCGAATATGGTGTTGGTATATCGAACATCTGGCTTCTATATACTACGAAATTTAACTACTCGTAGATTTAAAATGTATTTACCTTTTTTCTCGAGGGGGTGGATATTTAGGTATTTTATTTAGAAAAGCGACGTCGAAACAAAGGCCCAGCTCTTCGTGTAATTACGCGAAGACGTCGGAGCGGAAATACCATTAAGGCCTCCAGGGTATCGAAATTGACTCCGGATGGTGAAAATTTTAGCCACTCGGTCGCTGGCTGTGCGCAGAGTTGTTGAACCGTAGACACCTGTTTAGGCGGCGCGCCGCGATGTATGGTATATGGTCGGGTTTAATTAAGAGATACGAGTGGTAAGGCTGGTTCGCTATCGATGCACGAAAATTTAACGCGGTCGGATGATGGCGACGAGTCGCGAGTCTTATCGATAACCCGTAAAAAAGCTTTCTCTTCTTGTTTCGTTCGGGTTTTAATGATAGTTTATGAGATTTCCATTAGCGTAAGATGTGTGCCCGAGCTAGCACCTAGTAGCCAGATGTTGAACGACTGATCCGTATCCTGGAGCAGGAATATTTAACGGGACTGTTTTCGGATTAGTGGTGGCTAACGTTTTAGGCATTGCGTTAATTTTTCCGATACAGTTGGTACCTGTTGCGTGTATAGATACATTGTTTTTCTACGTTGCGTATGTTTTTTTTTCTGACTTTTTTTTTTTCGGTCTCTGTCTCTTTTTCTCGCTTGTTCTCGTTAATCTGTTGTGTTGGAAGATAAATTATTTTAGATTTATTTTAACAGCTGTTTACGAGACCGAGGTATTAGAGCAGCCGAGACTGGATTTCATCGGTTCCTCTCGATTCGAATATTTGTATTGGGAGTTGGGATTCGGCTCTTTTATTTATTTTATTATTATTTTTTTTAATCTATCCACCATCTACATCTAGCCTTTTCTAATATACTTTTTCAAAAGCTAAACAATCGATCGCCCTCTCCATTGTAATACGAGATAGGTCGAATGTTATAAACACCTTATCCGACGAAATCTATAACAAATAAATATACTACCTAGATTAGACATCTGCGCCAGCCACCTATCCAGTCGCCATTCCTACGATGTGAAATTTTCGCCTGTGTTTCCATCTCTAGGGTATTTTCGGATGAAACAATAAATCGATCGAGTCGAATCGAATGTTTGATGTCGTTTTATAGGCGATTACTTCAATTATTGGTCGTTTATGATAAGAGTCAAGAAGTCGTATTTATTTTACGTCCGTTTTCCATCGTTCAAGGACACGAGGAATGTATTTTTTACGAAACTAACCAGAATGAATCACCATTTGCATGTGGTGAAATCTTCGATGAAAATTCAGGGGTACTAAATTTTTTTTCTGGGTGATCGAACGATTTTTTTAAAATCCCAAGAAATTGAAGTTAAAATGGACTTTTTTTAATTGAAATTTTTTCATCTTTTTTTTGGGAAAAAAAATGATAGAATTAAGTAAAAGAATTTTCGAAGCTATTTTGAAATGATTCACTCGGTTTTATAATTTTTTAGAATCACTTGGCAACGATTCGTTAACATATTCGTAATTTACTTCAACATTATGCAATATATAAAGCTTCCAAAACAATGAAGTTGAAAGCGTGTTGTGCATGTATGCTTGAAATTTTTCAACTCGTTTTTATTATCAAAAGTAATTTTGTTGATTACGAAAAAATACTAATTTATTATAATTTTCTTCAGAATTCATATTGGTTAATTAGACAGCATTTTTAATTTTAGATATTGACTTACCAAAATTTCAAGAGCATAATGTTACATTTTTTTTACGTTTGAAAATTATTTGAGCAGTTTAAGGGAAAATTCGATTATAATGTTAAAAATATCGAAAATTGTGTAAAAGTCGAAAAATTCTGAAAATTGTGCAGAAATACGAGCACACATTAATGTCGCTTATAAAAATTTAAATTTTGTTATAACAATTCAACCAAAAAAAAAAAAAGTTATTTTAGGTGTAAAAAATAAAAAATAAAAAAATTTAAAATAACAAAGAAACACTCAAAGATGATGAATAATGGACAAAAATATAAATTGATTTGAAAAAGGATGGAAAAAGACGTACCTCACATCCAATTTCACTGTCCTCTATATAACCAACACCGTGCAATTCACCTATCAAGTATTAAGATAGAACAAATACTTTCAGACGATCCTAATCATATGGAAGAACTACTCTTATTCTTGAGATCTACTGGTCTGGCCCCCCTCATTTAAACCAACCTCAGAAATGTGTGCATCTAGCTCCTGTGGCTGTACACGACACGTAAAATTAATAATAATAAAAAAAAGAGTAATAAAAATCGTTGAAAAATTATCAAAAATTAAAAAAAATTAAAAAAAAAAAAAAAAATATTTTGAAATTACCAAAAAAAAAAATGGAAGTATTGCAGAATATTTATTTTAAAAAAGGTCAATTAATAGTTAAAAAATAGTGATAAATGATGAAAGGTTACGGAAAATAATCGACGATAACAAGAAACTAAAATAAGCAAAAATTTTCAAAATGTTCAAAAATGAACAAAAATACTTAAAAGTAATTCGTAATGATCAAAAGTATGAAATAGTTGCTAAAATTACCGTAATAATGGAGTTGTTGAAAATACTTTGGAGTAATTTAAAATATTTAGCAAACAAACAACATCATCAACAACAACAACAAAAGAACACATGTTCATTAAATTTGAAAAAAATTGTGAAAAAAATTTTGTAAGCTACTAAATTGTATAATATTATCAAACCTTAAAACAAATAATTGACGATGGTCAAAAATTAAAAGATCTTACTTACTTACTTACTTACTTACTCCATTAACGTGCCGTGTTCTGCTACTATGGCCAGAGGCACGGAAAGGAAGATTACCTTAAAATGTTCGAACTTTTCAAAATGTTGAAAAATGACTGTAATATGCATCGATCAAAAATGGGAGATTGTTGAAAAAGTGATTGCAAAAAACTGGCAAAAGATGATCTAAATAATTGCAAATAGTCTATAGAAATTCAGAATAATTATTTAGAATTAGCCATAAATGGAAGAAAAAAACGAACATCGAAAAATGCTTAAAAGTGAAGTACGTAAAATAATCACGAAGAGTCTAAAAATGTTGAAATATTTTAAGTTCTTAAAAATTGAAAAAAATTCTATGAAAATGGATACTTGAAAAAAAAATGAAATAAAAATTGATAAAATTATATTTTTATAAATAAAAATGTATTGAATTAAAAAATCCGATAAAAATTGTAAAATAATATATGATTAATCATTCGCTCTACCCTGACTCCTCCTTCCCAAACCAGGTAGGCTGCAATACCTATCGTTTTTAAGCTTAAAATGCGGCTAAAAAATCTTCATCATGTTTAGAAGTGGTTTGAAGTAATAAGAAATTATATTTTATTTTAAAAAAATACATGTTCAAAAAATAATGAAAAATGTTCAAAAATAACCAAAAATGATCATTTAATTGCTTCCTTAAAACCACTTCCCTTCTCCCCCTCATCTAGTCGTCTTCATTTTCCGTGCTTCTGGCCTTTGTTGCAGTCCACGGAGTAGCACGTTAATGAAGAAAAGTAAAGTAAGCAATTTTATTAGAGAGGTGAAAAAATATGTAATATGTATATGTAAAATTGAATTAAAATTAAATATGAAGTATAATACAAGAAATAATAGAAATTTAAGAAAAGTAATCAAAAATGAATGAAAAAGTTATTTAAAAAAATTATAAAAATTAAATAAAAAAACAATGAAAAAACTTCAAAACGTTGATTTATTTTACATTCAAGCATTGTATCAATTGTAATTCAAATTATTCTTGGTTTTATAATTTCAATAAATTATTTTATTATTAATAATCCTTTTATAAGTTCTTTTTTTATTTATTCTAATGTTAATTATGGGTGATTATTACGATTTATACATAGAAATTTGACTTCTTTACTTTTTATTCTAATTATTTTACATATTAAACGGCTTAATGTGAATTTTTGGTTCTTCAGGTGAATGTAATAAAAATTAAAATTAATTCAAATATTGGGAGTGATAAAGTCAAAATGGATGAATTCTCTAAATTTTCAAATCCTGTGCAAAGTTAATTCACCAATTGATTATTTAAATCAACATTTTTTTTTCTCCAACTGAGCTGTTCTAGTGGTAATTTATTTAAAATTTGATTTTTGGGTTCCTAAATAATTTTGAGAAAATGCACCAATCTTGGTAACTTTGGCGTTTGTTTAGATAAAAAATGAGTGTTTTTCATTATCTGCAATCAGTGTTCCTATGATGTCGAGCATATTGGACATGGTCTGTGATTAGATTTCTTTTTGTGATGAAATTCAGATTGAATTTTCTAATAGTTATAGTTTTTGGGAATCCTTGAAAAAATTAATTTTTCAAATTGCCATCATCTCTTTAGAATTTTCTAGATAATTTCTGTTAAATATTTTTTATTTTTCTAGTTGACTTTTTTCTCATCCCTCACTTTAGTCTAGGAACGTATAAATGGTAAATCGAAATCATGTATCTTTAATAAGTTCTACGGTGGTTGTGGAAAAACCATCAGAAAAATCGAAAAATACTTTTTATTTTCAGTTCCTCGAATAATTGAAAAATGTTCATCTCCGTATGCATATTTCTCAATAGTCGATCGAGAATATCTCTCTTTGACTTTTTTTATAATCAAATGAAAAATACCGGATGCTGACGTAATCGTATTGGACGATTACGACGATAGACATGTATAGCGTGCTCATGGTAACCACTGTTAACGACCATCGT
Organism: Phenacoccus solenopsis; assembly: GCA_009761765.1. Taxonomy (NCBI): domain Eukaryota; kingdom Metazoa; phylum Arthropoda; class Insecta; order Hemiptera; family Pseudococcidae; genus Phenacoccus; species Phenacoccus solenopsis. The sequence continues at coordinate 36,343,163 of CM019756.1, read as the reverse complement.
GCACACAATAATTAAGTTACGTGCTGCATCATCGTGCAAAGATTGAAGTGCGGGCTCGCGCGACACACTATCGTCGAATTTTGTTTACTCGTAGTGGCGCCGATTGATTAGATTAGAGATTAATGTTGGACGTGGCGAAGAAAGAAATCTAAATGAAACATCCGCCAAATGTCTCGTATCTCGCTCAGACGCGTCTAGGAAAGGAAAATAATTGAGGTATTTGGCGGTAATGAAATGCCTATAGTTGGATTTTAATTTCGCGCTCATATTAGGTGATAAGTTGAGCGACGATTGTGTGTAGGGTATTTTAAGAACGAATGTTTTTTTCACGCTGTATCGGACGTATATGTAAATGTAGCTCGACTCGAGGTTTTATTTGTCTTTGTTTATGGTGGAATTCCTAAGCGCGACAGTACATAGGTCGTATTAGGTGCAATTGGTTGAACGCGTTTACTCGGTACGTGTACGGCTGTCTGAAATAGATAACGAAGGAAAATTCGCTTTGTTCAAGGCGACGTCGACCTAAGGAAAATATGTTTAGCGCGGTTGGAGAGCTTGGAAGTGTCGGAGGACGCGTGCCAGCGGATCGAGCTAACCGGTTGGAAATGTATCGGTTGGTCCGGCGTTGAGGAGTTGAAATTACGTTTAGGCTATACGCCTTGAGCTCGATTATAGTTTGGATGTATTGAGAAGAGAACACCTGGCGTTCGTTGGCGCCCCAATTGCCCTACGCGGTCGTCTAGCTACCTTAAAATTGCGCCTGTACACGTATTTATAGGTATTTATAATTTGACGCGAACGTGCGCGCGCGACCGCCTCGGCTGCGTCGAAAAACACCTGCTTTTCGACGAGGACGACCCGAAATCAGCGCCTCAGCCAGTTGGTCGTGCGCGTATTTGTGGACAAGTTTTTCAAAAGAATCGGGTTTTTAGCCCCGACGTGTACAAACAATACGAGGCAGACGCGGGGCGTATTTAATTACCGGTGCATTTATCTATTCGCAGCGAGCTGCGGAATGCAGACGCGAGTCTAATGGGGCCAGCACCCGGCACGAGCCTATTACTGATAAGAGTCGTCGTATAACGGTGCTCGTGTAATATTCATCCGATGAATCTGAAAGTCGACGAAAATCTCTACTCGTTCGGGTCGCGCCGCTGATTCCAAAACATTCGAGTCGTTTGCGGCACTCGACGAAAGCACGCATAACGACCCGTATCCATCAACAATAATTCCAATTAATTAGAAAATAACTCCACCGTACCGAGGTATTCGAAAACAATTTCGCGCCGAGTCGTCGCAACCAACTCGAATCGTACGCCGAAGAAATTACATCGGCGTAATGGGTAATTTATCCGTTTTACTCGATGCAACCAGCCGTGACAATGTCGCCGATCGGGATATAATATTTCACGCGTCCGACGTGTTCCAGTACCGGGTAATTTTAAATTATCCGGTAATCGTTGCCGGTTGAATGATCGGTGTCGGATTTACGTCGATTCGTGTGGTCTGTGCGGTATTGGGATGTCGACTGAGCGTGCAGAAGGTCATGGGACGGTATAAAATGCTGGAAAATATTTATAAAATATATCAAGTCATTGACATTGTGATCAATCAACAAATGGCCCTACGTAGGGCGCCATTTCCAAGTATTTCTCAAACTCGAGATGCAATTTATCAGTCAAAAAGTTGTGTCTTCAATTTTCTTCTTACAAACAAGAAAGAAATGGCCTGAGAATAATTTTAAAGTTTGTTGGTTTCCAGATTTGATCAGTTTACTCATGTTCATTTATGCTGACTTGTATCTCCAATTACATTAGTTTGTGGTGTCTAAAATTTCAGTTCCATCTTGAGAATCAAAGGGTCCTTCCTGAAGACTGGGTTTTCTTATATTCATATGTCAGTGCTCCTACGTAGATGTCTTCTTACTTTCTTCCAACTCATTCTGTATAGTTGCTTTCATTTCATAGTTTTATGAGTCCTTCCTAGGGCGCCATATCTCACTCATTCCAACTTACATCTAGTGTTAAAATCTATTATAAATTTTATAGGCCCCTCCTAGGGCGCCACATTTCCCTCTTTTTAACTCATGATGGATATTGAGTTTCATTTAAAAGGTTCATACGTCCCTCCTAGGGCGCCATATTTCACTCATTTCAACTTGCTCGGAGTGTTTGAACCCATTTTCAAGTTTCATAGGCCTTTCCTAAGGCGCCACATTTTACTAATTTTAACCTATTACAAATATTAGATTTCATTTCAAAGATTCATAGGCCCCTCCTAGAGCGCCATATTTCACTCATTTCAACTTGCTCGGAGTGTTTGAACCCATTTTCAAGTTTCATAGGCCTTTCCTAAGGCGCCACATTTTACTAATTTTAACCTATTACAAATATTAGATTTCATTTCAAAGATTCATAGGCCCCTCCTAGAGCGCCATATTTCACTCATTTCAACTTACTTCAATTACTTGAATTTATCTTGAAGTTTTATAGGGCCCTCCCAGGACGCCATATTTTATTTATTTTAACGTATTATCGATATTGGGTTTCATTTCATAGGTTCATAGGTTCCTTCTAGGGAGCCACATTTTACTTATTTCATCTTATTGTGGATATTGGGTTTCACGTGGTAGATTCCTATGTTCCTCCTAGGGCGCCATATTTTACTCATGTCTCACGTATCGATTGCAAAAGAGTTACCTGAATTTTAAGCACCATGTGCATTTGAGCAGGTTTTGATAAATCCATAAATTTGTTGCGATTATGACTTCGTGTGAAAGATCGTAATATTTTATAACAAACCTGATGCTGGGAGTAGAAAGCCCGAGCATCCTTGAAAATCACCGTTACAGTCCAACAGTGAGTATCCACATCGTTCGGGCTCATTGCAGCAGTATCCTTAGAAGGAAATCTTCGAGTATATATTTTTATCTTATTTAATCACATAGGTTTATTCATGATGTCCATTGCGGTGAAGGGAAGGGGGGGGGAAGTGAGGGACAAAGGACGTAGAATATTTTGATGGTATTATAAATACGTCACATTTATCTGGTAACTATGTCTCAGAGTAAAGAGTCCAAGCATCCTCGAAATTCCCCATTACAGCCCAGCGGTGAATATCCACGTCGTTCGGGCTCATTGCCAACCTCTCCTAATTGATAAATATGGCCTCTACGAGGGTAATGGTAAGAACTAAAATTCTTTGAAATTGAATACTCTTTCAAAATTTCTTATTTTTCATTGGTATTTAGGAGAAGAAGTGGGGTGAAGTAAACATTCAATTGATGAAATATTGAAAACCCATTATTACAGTACCTAATAATTTAATCTGTTCATTAAATTGATGCTTGAGCTGGACCAAGGAATCGAAGTTTTCTGTAGCCTGTTCTTGGGTATTTCAATATTCGGTTTTTTCGTCTCCCCTCTTCCACCTACTTTAGATTTTCGTTCGTGAATTATTTCGTTGATCGGAAGAATTTGCTGAATTTTAAAACGATAAATTTGATTTCTTGTTCATCGAACGACGAAAACGCCTGACGATATTTCCGATCGCGCCAAAATTCCATGGGACGCGATCGACGAACCTCGATCGTGGTCACCTTTATGAAAGACGCGTGCGTCCTTCGAGCGAATTGAATTTGGTATGTCGTGCCAATACAACTTTCAAATGTGGAACTGTTCAGTGCGTTCATTGGGGTTCACTGTACGCGTATAAATATTGTGGTGAAATTAATAGACGATGGAATTAGAGAAAATGATCCGATGGGAGAGGCGAAGATGGGAAATTTGGCCGTGAAACGTAGATGCCGATGGCGGGAAATGTAAACTAAATATGGGTTTAATTCGGCAACCCCTTACGCGCGTTCATAAATATTTATGAAGTTGACGCGGGCCCGATTAACACGGTATTAAATTTATCGTATAATTATTCCGAGAAAATGGTCGTGAAATTTATTTGTAAAGCCGGATTAGGAGGATAAAGTGGAATAAGTTTCGGTGTGGCGAAGTGTAAAGAGAAAAAAAATTTAGGTTTTTATTTATCTTGAGTAATTCGTGTTTTTTTTTTCCATAACAATTATGTAAGTTTGTTACAAAAGATACATAAACATGGTACGCGGTGGCAGAGCGAGCGAAAAAAAATATACTTTACGAATTACAGCTCCGAATAACCTTCGACGTTCCTCATGATCCGAATAATTTTCGCAATGGCGCGCGCGCTTCGTTTACAAACAGTGAAATTTTTTTATTACTTTTCACCGGCGAGTCGACACGAGGGTGAGAGCGAGAGGAGGATTGCGGTCGGAGTTTACATTAAACAAACCTTGGTCGGGGAAAATTTTGGTGGCGGACTTTTCGGATAATGGGCGCGTTGTCGTTAATTAAAAAGCAGGAAATGCGTTCTGCGGTGGAGCCGAGGATGGCGCGTTTCTTTTCAAATGAGAATGGTACGTCAGTATGTGTACCATGTATACAATTACCATACAAAGAAGCGTGTCATTTCGCCACGGCGGAACGCATAGGCGGCGTAATTAAGCGTCAGAAACGAGAGTAACGAACGCGTATTCACCGAATCGTCGGTAGCCAGACAGATGGTTAGATCGTAAATGCGAGACGTGTCTACGTGCGGTATACGACCAAGGGACGTGTAATTTTTCTCGCCCCTTGACCCAAAAATCCGCGCGACCAGAGACGCCAAAGTAAACACGAAAGCGCGCGCGTTATTCGGATGACAATTAAATTTTCGGAGGCGGTAGTCGCCGTTATTAATGCGAGTCGAGTAAACACGTTGGTTCGAACGCGAAGGCAAATATTGACTTTGTTTTGATTTCGGCCATTTTTTTTTTTCGTTTCGCGTTTTCGATAAAGTCCATAATTTTTCCAAGATAGAGCTCGCGTGTGTCGCGTGGTATTTACTTTGGAAAAAACAACAACCTTTCACGGGTAGAGTAATTAGTGCGACGTAAATTACTAAATAGGACACGTAATGGCGCGAAAGCGACGCTCGCGATACGTTTATCTGGCTCGTGTGTAATCTATGTAGCGAATACCATAACGAGGTCTTTTTCGATGGTACCATTTAGGAAAATGTGTATCTGCGTCAGATGGCTTATCGAGTACGCCCTAGTAGGGTAATTATCGCGACTTAATGCTGACAAGAATTGATTCGTTTGTGATGGGTTCAGATAGATGGTGATCGATGACGATGGTCGAAGGTGGATATAATGCAATGGTCAAATACCGCCCATTTTGTGTCCGGTTATCCCAGTTATCTTATTTATTACTAAATGCCGAGTTTAGGTGACCCGAGATAGTTAGCAAATTCTTAGATGATTTAAGCAGCAATTTGGCTTCTCATGAGGAAACCGCTCGGGAGTAGGTTCCCTTGTGTCATCTGTGAACAATGATCTTTCAATGTCGTTTCTCTAATATGTGAAATCTTTCGAAAATGTGCCCATAAAAATTCAATTTTTGGACATCTTTCTCTCTTAATTAGGTTATATTGATGTTGAATTATTTCAAAACTGCAAAGCATAAGAAGCCATGCCGCATTACTGAAGCTGAATTTTTAACTGGAGCTTGTTCAGGTTTGGAAATAACGTTGCTGACCCCTTCATGACTACAGGCCACACCCAATATCAAGTCTTAGAACCCTTACCCTATCCCTTCCAAAACCACTGAAGAAGTTGAATTTAGAACAAATGCAGTATTTCTTGTCCTAAAATAATCATACACGAACACATATTTTCCAAATTATAACTATTTGAGGCTCCTCAAATTACCTTATGAATTTGTACTATCCGCCATTTTGGATCTATTTTAACCCGAACTGAAGAGATCATATTCTGGTCATCAAGTAACCCAACACCCGAAGTTTGACCTTTGTAGGTCGATTTGATGTCCTGATTTGGAAGATTCATGGAATTTCTTGCAGCAGTTTCCCTACTAATGCGTTCTTCCCCTCTAACTCGCCCCCAAATTCACTTGGAAAGCAAAAATCAGAATAAGATAATCACTTGGGCTAATTTTATCATATGAAAAATTTTCGACATCACGTATACCCCACCCACCCACACATTTTGAAGTCTATAACTCCTCCTCTTCTCCTCCAACAACTTGTGTGGAGTTTGCAGGTGACTTGGAGTTATTGTATACTTCTTATTCCCAATAATCATATGAGTTCATATGAATTACGTTTTTACTGATTTGAGGCTCCTCAAGCTCTACTCAAATTTTGATAATCCGTCATTTTGTATTCATTTTGACCTAAATTCAAGAGGTCATATTCTGGTCGCCAACTTACTACACAACCAAACTTTGACCTTTCCAAGTTGATTTGGTAAGGTGATATGGAAGATTAAAGAAATTTCATTATTCAAATCTTCCTTAAAAAAACGTTTTTCACGTTAACTCCCCTCAAAATGCACCTAGAAAGCTGAAATTTGGATATGTTGGTGTCCATGACTTACTCTTTCATGTGAGATCAAAACTGAAAATTTCAGCGATTAAACTACTTCTCCAGCCTCCCTCAAAATTTGAGTTATCCGCCATTTTGAAGTCCATCGAAAAAATAATGAAAGTACTTTTGCGCATTTTTGAGAAGAGTCTCTCACCAAATTTTGAGCAAATTTTATGAATATCAGCCAGCGCTACGAGTGAGGAAAAAGTATGTGTATACGAAAAAGTTGGACATTTGTCAGATGATTACAAATTGTCTGAAACGCAAAAACTTGAAGACTCCCCCCTCCTCCCCCTCCTTCCCAAATAAGGCAGGCCATATTATCAATCGTTTTTCAGTTAATAACTGAGCTAAGAATGACCGGAAGAAATTTAAGAGACCCTCCTAGGGCGCCAAAAATTTTGAATATGGGTTTATTCTAAAAGTTTGAATTTATTTCAAAATTTGGATCTCATGTAACATAACATTGAATGAGAAATGACATTCTCTCTATAGTGTTGAAGAATGTTGAGAGTTTGAATTAAAGGCAAAGATTGCAGAAATATTTTAGAAATTGAAAAAAAGCCCTATTTTGGGGGCCAAATAAATTTTTGCTTGCTAGTGAGTGGGCTTGTAGAGGACTATGTTTGAACGATTTATAAGATATCTTCCCGATGTATCAACAATTTCAAATTTAGATTTAGTCTGATTGTTTGGAATTTCTTTCGAAATATGTCAGATAAAGAATGACCTTGAACAATAAATCGCGATTTTTCCTGTGGGGTTAAAAAGCCTTTGAATCTGAATCAAACTTGAAATTTTCAAAATTAGTTTGGAAAATGAAAAATTCTTCGTAGAGCGCTAAATACTGTTTAATTGTTGAAAATCTAGGATTTCGTTTGAAAAATTGAGTTATAGAGGGGAATGGCTTGTGTGATAGTCAAGAGATCTTTGGAGTTGGATTCAGTCTAAAAGTTTGAAATTTCAAGTATGGAATGAGGTTGAACTAGAAATTATAATTTTCCTCATTTTGAATTCTAATTAAACTTGAGGTTTTTAGAGTCCTTTCAAAAATTGAATCTTTTGAGAGAAGTTGCTTCAGGAAAAGAAGCCCCACGTTGGGTGCCAAATGAATTTTTCATGTCAGAGATTTTGTATCCAACTTAAGAAAATCGAATAGTCGTTGTTTGTGATTATGCAAATATTACAATTTTTTGTCAATGTCTATGATTCAATAAAATTGGAAAATTGAACTCATAGAGGAGTGACCTTGAATGAAGGTCAAGACTCCTTCCTAGGGCGCCCAATAATCAACTTGCGGAATCATTTTCTTAATTTCAGGAAATCTAACAATAGGTTACATATGTCTTCATCAAATATCTTGTGATGAATCATTATTAGATTCTTCCCTCGCTCTTTCTCCCTCCCCTCTCGAATGATCTATTTATAGTTTGGTGACTAATGAATATTTTATTTTGATTTTTTCTACAGATATTCGAATTCAGCTCGGCGAGCAGTTACGATGCCTGGACACGCGTATGGAAACGCAAGTATCGGTGGTCTCCGAGCTGCAGGACTTCTTCAGAAGACGCGCCGAAGTGGAAATGGACTACAGCAAGAATCTGGACAAATTGTCGAAAACGTTGCAACTTCGGCACAAAGAGCAGAAACAAAAGTACGTAGGATAGCCCTTAGTTTAGGTTTATTTTCGCGCTCGCTGTTATCCGTGGTCGTAGTAGACGCTTCACACGAAGAAACAAACGTCGAGCGTACGTGCTCGGTATCGATTTTTTTTCGGTTATTCAGGTTTTGTTTGCGAAGGTATTTATAAATCGTCATTTATCAGTTTCTTTCTTTATTTTTTTGCTTTATCAGTTTTTCCACGTATGAAGACCTCGTTAATGTTAAATGATGTAGAAAATATGGTTGTATATAACGTAGCGGAAAATTAGTTTCTCTGTGTCGTGTGGCGGAGCGCGAGTTATGTTTTACGTATTTGGAACACATAAACAAGCGACTCGGTGCTTTTTCTGTTTCGATAAGACGATCGGAAAGTTATCGCGGGGGATTTTATGAGTTCGGGTATTGAATCGGCATCGCTGAGTTTGATATTAATGTATCGACACTCGTAAGGGCGTATGGGAAGCGTTGATAGGGTTATTAGGCCGTTAGCGCAGATTATCCACGGCTAACGATCGCGATGACAAATTCTATCACCGGTAATGTTATCGTGGTCGCGTCGTTAAGCTCGGATTGATACTTGGGACCCGGCTGGTTGGGATTAAGGTAAATATTTGCTTTTTACCGGAGTTCTTAGTTGTGTTTATGGTCCTCGAGTGCGTGTAGATTTTAAGTTCACTCTGTATGGAGGTTTTTTTGAAGTTCCTCCTAAAGTTGGGTGAATTTAATTTTTCCTTACCTATTGGTCACTGGTTTTGATCAAAATGTCCCATGATTTTGAAAGTTGGTCCCTGCTCGCATGTCATTTTGAAATAACGATTTTTTTTTCATTTTAGATAATATCTTTGATTCAAGATCTAATATTAGGTCCGTTCGATCGACCTTCACAGTTATATGACTGTGGAACGTCAAAAAAACCTCAACAACTCATAGTTCCCTACTTCCTCGATTTTTTTGTTCTGTGAAGTGTGGACTCCACAAAAAAAATTATGTAAGCTTCACAAAACCGCTCAAACAATTTTGTGGAAATTCCTCTTTCCAAAAAGTCAAAATGTTGAACTGTAGAGGTCGCCCGAAAGAACGTATTAACTTTAATGGGAATATGTCTTTTTTTTTTTAGTTTTTTTTTTTCAAATTTTTTTTTCATTGAGCATAGGAGAGGACTTTCATTTAGAAATTTTTTCTTTCCGTCTTTATTTTATTTTGTTCGTTTAGTGAAAATTATTGTATTACTTAGAATTTATTGATCATCATTTCCCTTCCTGCGGAAAAAAGTAATTTTTTAATCAATTTATTCAAAAATATTTTTCTTATTTTTTATTCATTTTTTTTAATTTTTGTGATAATTATTCTGTAAAACGGTTTTTTTTTTTTAATTCTAATAAATTTATCGCTGTTTGCAGCTAGAAGCAAAATAAATTTTAAAAAACTAAGCATTAAAAAAAATTTACTGTTATAAAAACCGACAAAAATTAATGTGTTTTTTTTTTTTTTATTACACCAAGTGTCGAAACATGTAGTGTATAATATAATGTAATTTAAAAAAAAAACAAAGACACAGTAATTTTTGTCGGTTTTTGTAACAGTGATTCTTTTTTAATGTTTTTTTTTTTTTAAATTCATTTTAATTCATGATGATTTTTTTTTTTTTTTGTGTTTAAGGCGTTTTTAGCTGCCAGGGCTATTACGCCAAACTAGAGAATTTAAATTGCCTTTCATTATTTTTAAAAACATAGTCAAGCAAATCCTTTATGTTTTTTTTTTTTTTTTTTTTTTAAGAATTATTGTCTTTTTTAATCTCTTTAGTTTAATTTCGTAAGGAAATATGGAATATTCATAAAATTTCCTCTTGAGATTTCACCTTTAAAAATCATTTTTTTCCTCATGTCCCCTCCATATTTACTTGGGAAGGTAAAATTTCAGAATAGGTTAATGACATGAACTCATTTCATCATATGATACGACAATAAAAAATGTTCGACCTCTTGAATACCCCACCATATTTTCAGGTCGATACCCCTTACTTCCTCCTCTCCCCCCATCGTGTATAGAAGTGAATTGGGAATATTGTACACTTCTTATCCTCTTTAATTACATGAGTTTATATTAATTACATTTTCACTAATTTCAGGCTCCTCAAGCTCTACTCACATATTGGTGATCCGCCATTTTGAATCCATTTTGACCCAAATTTGAAACTTCATATTATGGTCATCAGCTAATTCCTACACATAAAGTTTGACCTTTCTAGATTGATTTGGTGAGGAGATATGAAAATTCATGTAACTTCTTGTAGAGATTTCCGCTTCAAAAACCATTTTTCTCTTCATCTCTCCTCCATATTCACTTAGCGAGGTAAAAGCAGAATAGGTGTGTCACTTGAACTCATTTCATCACATGACATCTCAATGAAAAATTTTCAACCTCTTGTGTACCCCCACACATTGAGGTCCATAACCCCTCCTTCTCCCCTCCAGCATTATGTATGGAGGTGAATTGGAGATAAAGTATACTTCTTATCTCCAATAACCATATGAATTCATATTAATTAATTTTTACTAATTTGAGCCTCCTCAAGCTCTACTCAAATTTTGGTAATCCGCCATTTTGAATCCATTTCGATCCAAATTTGAAAATTCATATTGTGGTCACCAAGTAACTCCACACATAAAGTTTGACCTTTCTACATTGATTTGATGAGGAGATATGAAAGATTCAAGAAATTTCATGACTCAAAAATTTTCTAAGAAAGCCTTTTTTTGCTCTAACTGTCCTCCAAATGTACTTGGTAAGCTGAAATTTAGTTGTGTTGGTGTCCGTGACTCATTCGTTCATATGCAATAAAAAACGAAAAATTTGAGATATTCACCCCTTCTCTAGCCCCCCTCAAAATTTGAGTCATCCGCCATTTTGAGCTGTATCTAAAAAACAAAAAAATACCTTTTTCGTATTTCTAAGAATAGTCTCTCACTAAATTTTGAGCAAATTTCATGAATACCCGACAGCGCTACGGGTGGGGGGAAAATATGTGCATAACAAAAAATTGAACATTTAATTTAAAAAAAAAAAAAAAAAAAAAAAAAAAAAAAAGAGTAGGTAAATGTAAAATGGACGAGAGGGCATTTATTCAAGTTCTTCAAATTAAGCAATATATCTGTTTAATTTAATATGTAGTTTTTAAGTCAGCGATATATAAAAAAAAAATTTAATTTTCAAATTTCAGTTCCTGTAATTTTCTGTTTTGCTATTTCGGTTATTTTTCACGATAATCCTATCGTATTAAATTATTCTGAGCAGTCAAGGAAAAAGGAACCGAGGGGTGTTAAATTTTTACGACGTGTTAACAGCGCGACGCAACGAGCGATATTCATATTTTGATAACGACCGTCGATGCGGATATGTAGTGAAGCTTATACATACACATAAGAACGACCATAAGCGACCGATAAATAGTCACTATATAGCGTTTTATTTATAATCTAGCGCGTTTCGGTAATCTGCGACTTGGAGATTTAATTACCCGTTTAATTATTGATATAATCGCCTTAATCTATATGTTAATTAATTTGGCGAAAATGGCTTATTTACGATAAAGCGAACTCCGCCGAAGGTAAACCGTTCTACATGGTCGGCTTATCACTGTGTGTATAATTTGAGGAAGGAATATCGAAGCAGATGGCTCGACTGGGTGTAAATTACGAGCGTAAATTTGCCTCCGATGTTCCTTTTCTCCTCTGAAATGAGTATAGGTTGGAATTTTTTCCGAATTCGACGATATCGTGATGTGTTTGGTAACGTAACGTCGAACTGTAGTTACCCCTTTCGTCATCGCTATCGTTGTAAAAATGTAGGATTAACGTACGGGTATTATACCTGAGCGGAGCAGATGTACGAAGCGATGGAATTCGCGTGGACCGGTCTATCGAGCAGAAGGTGTAAATGGCACAGTTCGTTGTCATTTGACGCGAATACACGAATACACCCTCGGATAAGGACGAGGGGTACACGACAGCGAGAAATCGCGGCTGAAAATCCTTGAAAGGGTTCGGCTAACTCGAATAAGATGCCGGTGCTCGGGGGACGTTAACATTAATCTCTTTTTTTTTTGGAATTGTGACATTGACCTTTTTCTTTTGGAAAAGTTGTAAGGCATATGCGGGTATTTATTAGCACTCGAGTACCTGAGTACGATCGCATAGGCGGGCAGCTAAGACGGTAATAAAATATCGGAATTTTTACTCGTTCGAGTCGTCGCGATGGTAAGTAATTAATTTCATCGGAATTAGAGGTAATTGGTGATAAAAAAAGAGGAGGTGGGGGCGCGTATACGTTATTAATGTTGACATAGATTACGCGGCGATATAACCAGAGGGAAACGTCTTTAGCGATGAATTTTACGAGTTCATGTCAACGATTAAGCGATAAAAACGACGACGACGGTATCGTCAAGGACACCGAGGCAGATGTCATATCGCGGATAGTTTAACAAACCGTACGAATAGCGTATCATTCACGTATCCATATTTTGTATGATTGTAGACGCGAATCATGGCCATTGTTTTCGAGTTACTCGTGCTACCAGCAGTTGGTGACGCAGACCAAGACGCTGAGCAAAGATCACGCCGCACTCAGCGAAGTATATTCTACTCATTTGGTCAGCAGGTTGCAGCAAGTCGTTGAAGATGTGCAAAGGATTTATAAAAGAGTAAGATCGATATCGAGTAGTTTCAACGTCTCATTAATTTAGGTATTTATGATGTACCCTTGTTGTTATAGTGCCGCGAAATCGGTTTAGAAATGCAAGAAGAGATACTCAGAACGTTGCACGAACTGCACACGACCATGAAAACACATCACGCTTATCAGACTGAATGCAGACAAGCCGAATCTAAATTAAGATTGGCCGAAAACCAGAGACTCAAAATGGAACAAAGTATCCCTAAGGAAAAACTCGAACGATCAAAGAAGTATAAATTGATCGGCAAAGAAGTACAAAAAGTGAGTATACGGTCAGGTGGTCGTTTTGATTTATTTATTGTCCTCCTCTTTCTCTCTTTACAATTGATTCTGAAATTGCTAGAATTACTCTGGCGAAATGATATGAAATCTGATTTTTAGTGATTACCCTGGTTGGGCGCCATTTATAGCTCATTGAATTTTCTGATCATATTTTATTTGGTAGTACCCACAAGTTTTTGACATAGTAAGACAAGCTTAGTAGAATATTGTTCACCCATTTCTTGGGAAAGATTTCACTTACATTTTCCTCTACCCTACCCCCCACACCTTACCAAATTTTGATTAAAAAAAAACGTAAAGCGAATGTTCTATTATTGGGAACGAATTTTTAATTGAAGCTTGTTCAGATTTGCAAACCCTTCATGTCTACAAGCCATGTCCTGTACTAAATGTGAAAGTCCCTACCCTCGATTTTAATGTTTTTTATAATTTATTATAAGCTCAAGTACCTGTTTTCTTAAGAACTAAATCTGCTGAATTTTTTTTTTTTCATGATTCGTCAAAATTCATTTCGGCCCCAGTTTAGGCGCCATTTTTTACGACTGTTTCCAATTACTCTTCTTCTACGCTCGATTCTTGGATTGAAATGTTTTCATATGGTATTTTTATCAATTTTTTTTCCAAGTGATAATTTTCTAATGTTCAAAGTCTGATCATTCTTTGAGTGATATTTCTTGTTTTTTTTCTCTCTCTTTTTTGAATAGTTTGTAGGAAGTATTCCGTAAATGGCATTATGCAGATTTTATGAGTTATAATTACTCAGTTTCCCTACTAACCTCAGTTTTTATATTTTCATAACTATTGCATTATTCATCATCCCCTCTTTCCCCTCCCCTCACCTCAGAGTGTCTAAGAGGCGATGGAAGTCATGAAGAAGTAATCTTTTTCCTATGAAAATGTAGTATCATCAAGTTTCCAACTGCTGTATCAACATATTTCATTTTTGTCTGTTTTAATGATCTAATACTAGATGAATATTGTTTCACTTTTTTATTTTATTTTGGCTGCTGATTTAAAAAAATTTATAATCTTTCTTCCCCCCCCCCCCTTTAATGGCATTCCCTGAGATTGTGCGCAATTAATAAATTTACCAAAAGCTCCTCGTTGGTGTTTTTGTAGTCCCAACCTGGGCGCCATTTATGAAATAATTTTCAAAGGTGTCCTTCTCTAGGCGCCATTTTTGTTTTTCTTTTCAAAAATTGTTTCTCTTTGAGCTACCAGTTTTGAATTTTTCTTCGCGTTTTTCATTTCAATTACAAGTTATGTGCTGCTACGAAGGCAAAAAATAAGATTCATTATTAATTTTTTAATTTTTTTCTGTAAATTTTAATTTTCCAGTTTTTATTGAAAATTTTTACTGCTAAATTTTTTGTTGAAAATTTCAGCGCGGGAATTCGTTGAAATGACTTTTTTGTGTGTCCTTAGTTTTTCAAATTTTCTATATGTTCATTTTAATCTTGGAAAAAGGACCAACATGATTGTGAAAATAAAACAAATTTCGGTAAATTAAAATAATTATAGTAAATTTCAAAAAGTCCAAAAAATGGAAAGCGAAGTTGAAAAACTGAAGTAGAAACACGTGAGAAAAAAATTCTTAAAAGGTTCCAAAAATATGAAATATTCAAAAAAATAAAACAAAAAAATATCAAATTAAAAAAAATACTTAACTTATTTACCTACCTACAATCATACAATTTAATTAATTCTATATAAAAATTTTTTATACTTAATCAATAGATACCAATAATTATAATGACCTATATTTATAAGTAATGTACAATTTTAGCGTCGCAAATGGTCGAGATGCCGAGCGACCAAAAATAAAACGATTAAAAAAAAAAAAAAAAAATCCGGTTTAGTTCACCCTGTTGAAAATTTTCAATTTGACTTTTTTTTTTTAAAATTTTCAGCTGTTTCATTTTTGATATGGCTGGTCCCTCTCTAGGCGCCAATTTTCGAATTTTTAACTTCATTTTATTTATATATTATTATTATTTTTTTTTTGATACATCTATGAAATACAATTTTTCTATCATTTTTATTATTGTTAGATTTTAATTTCAAATGAATATCTAATACTGAAAATAACGTAAAGAATAAAAAAGTCTTAAAAATGGGAAAAATCTCTAAAATATAATTTTTTTTTTTGGGGGGGGGGGTTAGCTCGGAGAAATAATTGAAAAATTTTCAAAAATAAAAAATCTTTTAAAAAATGTCATTGAGCAAAAATTAAAATTCTTCATTTTTTATTTTATTGTTGATTTTCAATTTGCCAATTTTCACTGAATATTTTCAGTCGTTTGATTTTTGACTTTGTTATTTTTTGGATGGAGTTTGTGAATTTTTGATATAATTTTTTATTTCTGGAAAAATTAAATCACGCATTTTTTCACAGTCATTTCAGATTTACCATTTAGTGCAGTTGAAACTTTATTACGTGTTGAAGTAATCCGAATTTTTTACTATTCGTCTTACAGAGAAAGAACAAATACTTCGACGCCAAGCTGAAAGCTTTAAAAGCTAAAAACGAATACATCCTATGCTTGGAGGCAGCGAACGCCACCATTCACAAATACTTCGTAGACGACGTATCCGATCTAATCGACTGTATGGATTTCGGATTCCACCAGTGTATAAAGCGTAGCCTATACATGCACACGACGGCCGAAGAAGGCCGTATAAAATCTTTACAAAACGGCAACGATACTCTGAATGGTATTATAAATGGCATGGACTCCAGACACGATAAGCAACGTTTCTTGGAGTACAACCATTCGGCGTTTATGGTACCGAAGAAATTCGAATTTCAAGGACAAAAAGATGAGGTACGTGAGGCGAGGCGGGAGCGAAAAAGCTCGTTTATTATTTTCAACGTACGTACAATACGAATGCCCATAAACGACGTACGCGCGAATTTATTGTTTCGGAGTTATAAATGGTATAACGTTTATTACCATCGGTAACGACTCTTCGTTATTCGCGCGTATGACTTCGAAGCGGGTTTTATTATTTCCTGTTTTTAAATTTACCGATGTAATTGTATCGACGCACAAAAACTTATACGAATATGGTTTCATAGTGGTAATTATTATTTACTGGCGTGGTCGCTGACTCGAGCTATTTATATTTTATGTAGACGCCGGAACCAGAATTGCAGAAATTATTGTGCGCCGATTTAGAAAACCGTTTGTATCAGCTCAAACAACGTTTGACTACCCTGAGAACGGAATCGGATGAGGTGTGGAAAACGTTGGAGACCGCTGAGTCCACTTTACTCGAAATGTTAACGGCTAAGGATTACGATTGTAGTACTTATTTCGGTGACAACGCAGTGCCCGCTAGTAAGCCTCCAGAAACAGTGAGCTTGAAGAGAAGAGCTGATCGACACGAAACCGAAGAATTTTATTTAGCGGTAAGAAAACGAAGATGGGGTGTTTTATCGCATTTAAATGACCACGAGATGGTACATAAATACCCTACTTATTTTTCCATATTATGTAATCCCTTGCCATTGGTTTTTAATCTGTGATTGGCGAATCGTCAACCAATCGAAAGCTCCTAGATTTTCATCTTAATATGAATGAAAAGTAGGAAGCCAAATAGACAATAATTCATTTTCCATAGAGTGCGCAAAAACTAAGATGATAACACATAGTGATATTCATCTTTTTACCTTAGCAAACCTGTTTATGAAAAAGAACATTTTTCACTACATTTTGGTAGGTTGATAAATGACCAATGACAAGCTGAAATGGTTCAGAAAATCTTATTTCTATTGTAAAAATTAAATGAATTGAAATGAATCATTAAATTTATCTGTTTTTATCATTAATCCTGACGCTATTGAAAAATCAATTAAAAATGAGAATATTAAAATCGAAAAAATGAATGAAAATGATCGTTAAATACTCCATAGGTAAATAAAAGTGAAAATCTCAGAAAATTAGTTCCTTCATATTGAATAATAAATAATTGAACATAAAATGCTATAAATAATGCTTTAGTGATTTTTATATTTTAAATATATATATTACGTAATTGAAAATAATAAAAATCAAATGATGGAAAATATTCAATGAATAAAAAAAAAAAAAAAAAAAAATTAAAAAAACATAAAACTAGAAATAAATTGAAATGAGAGAAAAAAAAGAAAAATTCTACAATTTGTTATAAAAAATAATATATTGAAAGAAAATGTCTAAAAATGAAAAAATCATTCAAAATTGTTAAATGAAAAAATCTCAAATTTTTTAAAATGTATAAAAAAGTAAAAAAATGAAAAATTTAAAAAAATATTGTAAAACAAATAAAATTGAAAAAGGTACAAAAATGAAATAAAATATAGAGATAAATATTTTATTAGCGAAGTGATTTAAAACTAATTTTCACTGAAAATGATAACGCGCATTTCGAGGCAATCGATATCCTAACATTACTAAAAATGAAAAAAGTAAAAATTATTCAGTAATTAACGTCTCCAGCCCAGTGCTGTACATGGCATCAATTTATATAAAAAAAAATTAAGGAATATAATGGGGAAAAAAGATTAGGCTAAAAATATGTATAAATGAAAATAGAATAAAATAATTATTATTAAAAGAAAAAAAAATAGAAAAAAGTGAAAGTTGGAGGAATTCAAATATGAAAAAAATCACCGAATGGAATCATAAAAATATTTTTAAAATACTAAAATGAAATAAATTTGGAAAAATTTAAAGAATCAAAAAAAATTCTTTTTTATTAAAATTCAAATTCAAAAAATATATGTATCAAGCATTTGATTTGTAAAAATGTATAAACATTGAAAAAAGTGAAAAAAATTATGAAATGTAAAATGAAAAATTTATTTGAAAATTAAAGAGGAAGTATTATTTTTTTATAATTTTTTTCAATTTTCAATGAAAAAATGATTTTTTTTTGGAAAATTTATATGCATTCAGTGAGGAGTTGGATTACATTTTAAGTAGTGTTTTTTTTTTTTTTTTTTTTTTTTCATTCTGCAATAGAAACAATTTTCAGAAAAATAAAAAAATGAAAAATGAATGAATATGATGAGAAAAATATTCATAAATAAAAATAAAATAAAATTCATTATTGAAAGAAGTACTTAACTATTATATGTAGAGTAATCGATGAACAAATAAAATAAAATAAATTTGGAAAGAAGATTTAAATATGAAAAATTAAATTATGACATGAAAAATAAAAAATTATTGAAAAAAAATGAAGAGAGAGGGGAGAAGGGGGAGTGGGAGGGGGTGTTCTGCAGTAAAGGCATTTCCAATGTTGGATATAGTAATATCGATTCGAAGCCCATTTCCGGTCTCCGATTGTTTTAACGTATTAGAGATCATTTCTTTGCAAGTTGTACGGTGCATAGTGCATATCCAGGAGTCGTTTGTGGAATTTTTGCATTGGTCTTGGATTGTTGGTAGCAGTCTATTTGTAAATATTTATATACAAATTTTAACAAACTGAGATCTGGTATATCATGCTATGAATAAGAAATACTTATTGATAAATAATATAGAATTCAAAATAAAATCTATCTAATGATTGACCGTAAAAACAAAAAAAATCAAGAGGGTATAAATAATTATGTAATTATGAATGAGAACATAAGGAATAAAAACATATGCTTACTTTATAAAAAAATTTAAAAAAAAATTGAAAGCGTGTAAATAATTATGATTATAATATTAAAAATAAGGTATTGAAAAAAATATTTTATCAAGTGATTGTTTTTTTTTTTATCTCAAAATGAAAAAAAATATCATTCAGAAATGCACATTTGAAAATCCAACCTCAAGAAGTTTAACGAAAAAGGAAACAATTCTGAAATAAAAAATGAAATTAAATTATTATACTTAAATGTAATTATGTTTAATAGTAATTGACCAAAAAACACTTAAAAATAAAAGAAATGTACAAAAGTTGGAAAAAAAATTCAAATCAAAAAAACTGAAGGTGAACA
Source organism: Phenacoccus solenopsis (assembly GCA_009761765.1). NCBI lineage: Eukaryota > Metazoa > Arthropoda > Insecta > Hemiptera > Pseudococcidae > Phenacoccus > Phenacoccus solenopsis. The sequence continues at coordinate 36,324,055 of CM019756.1, read as the reverse complement.
AAAAAAGAAAAATTAAAAAAAAAAAATTTAATTAAACCTTTTCCCAGAATCCAAATCTATAATTTATGCGTCTCTGACCTAAGCGCAGTACATGGACGACAAAAAAAAAATTATATATATATATATATAATATGAAAATGGAGGACAAATTACAAAAATTAAAATTTTCAAAAAAAAATTGTTTGTTGTTTTTTTTTTTTTTTTTTTTTTAATTTGAGGGCGTTTGTATTTGGGTACCCTATTGAAAATCTAAGTGAGCACTTTTCTTTTCGTTAGTCTTCATCGGTTTTTTTTTATTATTTATTTATTTTTTATTTATTTATTTATTTTATTTTTTTTTACGGAATCGAATTTGACAATTTTTTTTCGCAATTTCAGAAACTCCGCGAATACTTATTGGGAACTAGTCGTATCGCTAGGCTGGACGCGAAACGCGAACATATCAGACAAACGCTGCTGGACAGCGCTATGTCGCTTTCATCGTCGTCGACCGCATCGAACGCGTCGCCTTCGCTGGCCGCCTCCACTATCCTAGAGTCGCGTTCGGTGATCCGAGAACTTTCGCAGCAACTACAGGCGAGCGGCGGCGGCAACCTTCTGCTGCCTCCCGCCTCTAAGCCGCCGCGTCGAAAACGCATCGGTCGACTGCAAACAAACGGTCAACCGAAACTGTTCGGGGGTTCGTTGGAGGAGTATTTGGAAGCGACTAATCAGGAAATTCCGTTGATAATCAAGAGCTGCATTAGGGTTATTAATTTATACGGTGAGTACGAATAGTGTAAACGAACTCGTGTGGAGAATACGTCGACATTCTAACATACTTGTTTCCATTTGCCGGCAGGTTTACATCACCAAGGTATATTCAGAGTATCCGGATCTCAATTGGAAATAAATAATTTCAAAGAGGCGTTCGAACGCGGCGAAGATCCGCTGGCGGACGTAACGGACGCGTCGGACATTAACTCGGTGGCCGGCGTGTTAAAATTGTACTTGCGCGAGTTACGCGAACCTCTATTCCCGATCATTTATTTCGAGCAGTTCATGCAACTGGCGCAGCTCGAGTCCAAACACGAGTTCATATCGAGGATGCGCGAACTAGTGCAGAGTTTTCCGCGCCCTGTAATTATATTCTTGAGGTACATATTCGCCTTTCTCAACCACTTGTCCGAGTACAGCGACGAGAATATGATGGATCCGTATAATTTGGCGATTTGTTTCGGGCCGACGTTGGTGCCGGTGCCCGAGGATAAAGATCAGGTTCAGTATCAGAACCAGGTTAACGAGCTCATTAAGAATATCATCCTGTTCAACGAGGAGATATTCCCGTCGCACGAGATCGGCGGCATCGTGTACGAGAAATATATATCGAGGGAGCCGGACGATAAGTACGTCTTTGTTATGTAACCGTTGGCTGCGGCTAGATGCTCGAGGTAATCGATTTATTTGTTTTATAGCGACGTGGGCGATTCGCCGTCAGATCACGCGCAAGAAGATGTCGACAGCGAAGTGTATCCTTCCGAAGATGGTAATTTATTTTTTCATCGGCCATTCGATCAGCGATTTTTAATTGTTTTAGCTGAGTTTTTAATGAAAAAAAAATGCTATAACATTGCATTTGATTTATAATGAAGTATGGAGGTGTGGGGGTAGAGAGTGTTCCTGTTTACATTTCACATGATTTTTAATTAGCCGGTGACTGGAGCTTAGATTTTATATGCGAAATTAAAAGTAGCGCTATGTCGTTTGAAATATTTTAATAAAAACTTACCTGAAATGGAGGATAATACGCATTGTGAAACGAGCTACAGGGATCCTCAAAACGTCGAAATTTCTAGTTATAATCTCGCATGATAGAATGAGTTGAGGATACCAACTTTTCCAAATTTCAGTTTCCCAAGTGCATTTGGTCGGAAGTTAAAAAAAAAAATAACTTATCGAAGAAGTTTTTTATGCCTCTTCATCAAACCCACCTAGGAAGCCCAAACTTCGCACGTAGGGTTAGTTAGGCAATAGGTATCACTTAATCCTAGAAAATGTTGAGGGAAAAAAGTTAAATTAATTGATAAGAATAAATTTTAAAAAAATTAATTTTTAATCAATTATTTTTTTTTTATTTATTTTTTTTTTTTTTGTTTAATATTAAATTAGTTAATAAAAAAAATCAAAAAATAATTCTTGAAAAAATAGAAAAAATTACCCCTATTGATAATACATAATGAAAATGAGCTGCAATATTATGACATGCTGAATACAAGTCAAAATGGATCGAAAATGGCGAATTTCTAAATTCATGGAAATTTTGAGGAGTCTTATAGCACTCAGATTTGATAAATATATACTCAATTGGATTGTTGGTGTCGAGAAATATAACGTATCATACATTTAGGTTTCTAGGTGATTTTAATAATAATTTAAATAAATAAATAAATAAATAAATGAACTAATAAATGGGTTGGTAAATTTTTTTTTTCAGTTATTACTATTAATAATATATTGATTTTTAATGTAAATTTTCAATGAAATTTTTATTTTGAAAATTTAATTTAGAAAAAAAAAATATTTGATTTAAATTTTTTAATAAAATAATTCTTATTTCAAAAAATTACTATGATTTATATAATATTTTTTACTTTGTATTTTTCATAAATTTTAATCATTTAAATTCGATTATTATTTTTTCATATTGAAATTTTCATTTCTTTTTTTATTCTTTCGTAGACGATTTTAGAACTCAAAATGTGGTAGGGATAAAAAAAAAATAGAAAATATTCATAGTTAAAATGATAACCTTTATCTTTCCTCAAATCATCCAAACTTTTTTTTTTTTTTTTAATTTGTTATAGTGGCGTCTATAACTACTCCGGTTTTTACGCCACTCTCGCGGGAAAGTTAGTTTAGATGAGGTGGAAAAGGTTGCTTCTTTTGAGGAAGGTGAGGACTGTGAGGATGTACGAAAGGTCATCAGTAATTTTACTCCCCTCTCTAAGTTTAAAATAGCTTAAAAATTTTCTCTTACGCGCCTCCAACCCTGAGCTGTACATGGCGCAGAAAGGAAAAAAAAATGATGGTTTGGAGTCAGAAATTATAATTTTTTTTTTTTGTAATTTCTTCAAAAATCGAACACTGTGCTTTTTTCTGCTATAAAAGATTATTATATCTTTTAATTTTTTTTTTTTTACCTGGCAATATTTCATGTTGAATTTTTTTGGGGGAGGGGTTGAAGGGGGGGGGGTTATTTCATAATTTAAAAAAATACTTCAAACATCAATGAAGACGTGATAAATTTGCATTTTACAAAATCGTTAGACATAGTAAACAAATATTAGGCCCTTGCGCGAAATTGGACGAAAGCTGAATCATTCGTGAAAGCACACGAATCCTCCGCATCTTCCCTCTCCCGCACCAAATTCACCTGAAAAAATAAGTTGATTAAGGCTCACAATATAACACCTTGGGTGTGGATCAACGTGAATCCAAAATAATAAACGCCTTAAAGTTCGAGAAAAATTTGTGGAATATCGAATAGATCAGTCTGAAAAATACGAACTCGTATGGAAAAATTAAATACACTTTTAATGAACGCTTAGAGATACTGTTGAAAGGAATGGAGAGCAGTTCTACTCTAGGATGAGCCGACTTTCGTTTTTTTTTTTTTTTTGAAATGATATTTGAGTTACTTAGTTACTAAATGTCCTGAAAAGATTGTCATTAAAGATGAAATCAAAGTTTTAAAAATTTTCAAAAAAACTAAATTTTCGGCAATTTAAACTTTTTCTTATTCAGTGTCATATTTTGTCGTTCAATAAATATTAAAAAAAATTTTAGTCAGGAATTTTATTGAAATTTAGGAAGTCTAAACCGTTTAAAAAATTAAACATATTCTCATAGATTGTCCAAAATTCCAACAACATCGCATCCCTATAATCTTCACCCCCCCCCCGCCCCCTCATTAAACATTCTTCTAAACAATAATCCTTCCACAATAGCTAATCTATTCAAATTCCTGCAGTCTACAGAACTCCTACACCAAATTTAATCTCCCCCCCCCTGCCTCTGCCCTATGTTGCAACGTACGACACGTTAATAGAGAAAAGTAGTAAAAATTTTTTTCAATAAGCATTAATCTTGATGATTTTCAATAGTGAACTACAAATGGCTAATTTATTGGTCGTGTGTACAATACGGGCTCAATTTATGTCATTTCGAACTCAAAGAGATAAAATTTACTCGATTTTTACCTCTCAATTATTTCCAAAAAAATGGTCGAACATCAACAAGCTCAACTTCAGGAACCCCTGTAGAACAAAAAAACTGACGACCCTTAAATTACCCATTTTTTGTTGTTCATTTTCGAGAATACCAAAAATTGGTGCTTTTTGAAAAAAATTAAAAAATTGTTTAAGCCGCCAAAATTTAAAAAAAATTAGTGGCTAAAATTTTCGTCAGTCTTCAGACGACAAAATATGACTTCAAAAATAATCATTTTTTAATTACTCGAAAATTTGTTTTTTTTTTTTGAAAATTTTCATAACATTGGCTTTATTTTGTAGCATCTGAAAATAGAATAAGCGAGCTTAAATTTTTATAACTTTTTTCAAGTTATTTAACAACTTTCGTGACCACCTAGTCATCATTTTTTGAGGTTGTAAAAAAAATCAGGCCACCCTACTCTACGCTTAAAAATATGGCGAGGCTGAACAAAAACTCCAAAATGTTCGAACATGTTTTATACGAAAATATGAGCTTAAGATACTAACGTATGGAAATTTCAGCCTCTTCGGTGAAGTTGGAGGGGATTTGAATTAAAACTTGATTTTTGCCAGGACTAGAAATTGATCGCATAAATTTTTGAATTGTCTGTGTCTCTTCACCAAATGTACCTAGGAAGCTCGATTTTCTATGGTATTTCACTTTGACCTTGAAGTCAAAATAAAATCAAAATGGCGAATGAACATTCTATTTTCGGCGCGGCTTTAGACACAATGGCGATACTTGGAGTGTAAAAAAAATTCTAAAACAACGTGAAGACCTCTTAGCAGCTCAGTTTAATGAATATACTTCAAGTGTAGCATATTGCATATCCAACACCTTGGGTGATTTGGCAAGGAATAAGGAGGGGGTACAGGTTTCATAATGCGGTAGAAGTGAATGAACTGACGAAAATTTTTGAATATCGTTTCCTACTCGTGTACAGTAGAGCAGCGTGAGCTATATTTTTCGTATAAAAAATTCAGTCCCGTTAATAAAGTTAGAGGGGATAAAGAAAACAACAACAACAACAACATTGGATGGGAAATCAAGTCGTAACAACTGTTAATATTTATTTATAATGAAATGTTGGTTCATTAATTTTTTTTTTTTTTTTAATTTTATTGGATTTATAATTTCAGTAAATTATGTATTTCACTTTAAATACTTTATTTTATTGAATTTTTTTTTTTATTATATTGATTTTAGATAATTATTACGATTCAATTAACGTCATTAAATTTTGCGGTTAATTTAAGATCACAGTATGACTCCCAGCTTTCACTCTAGATGCATTAAAATGCCGAGTGAACACTTAGACGAGTCCTAAATTACTAAATTCAGGTGACTACTGAGATTTAGAAATATGATATAATTATATACCTCATTTCCAACTCATCAGATAGGTCTTTCGGTGGAGGAGGGGGGGGGGGGGAAGTATTGAATGTGTGATGATAAAAATTAACAGCATAATATACACGTCTAAACTTGCCATATTAAACTCGTTAAAAACTCAGCTCCAGTAATGTGTATAACACGGTTGCCTATTTATTATGATTTAAATGTTTCGCAGAAACCGAAGCTTTAGAAGCAACAGCTCAGTTCGATTTCTCGGCTCGTTCGGAGCGCGAATTAAGCTTCAAAAAAGGCGATCACATAACGCTCTATTCTCAAGTATCGAACGACTGGTGGAAAGGCAGCGTGAACGGCAAAGAAGGCTTAATACCCGATAAATACATTCTAGTGAAGATCAAGTGAGTCCCTACGTTGGCAATTCAGTCGAATTTTCGTACACCTAGTACGCCTAGCAGCGTCGATATTTACTTAAAAGTCATAAATTTCGTTCGTCGTACGACGCACGCGATAACCTTCGACATGATTTAGTATTTGCACCCACGTACGCTTATTTTTTTTACCTCGATTTGCGTGTTCGCAGGGACGACGATAGAGATAAAGTGGAAATGTACAAGTCCAGCTCATCGGAAGACTCGATGAAACGTAGGACTTCCAGTTCCAACGATTCTGTACTATCGGAAACCTCTAGCTCTCATTCGCCTATCTTAACATCCAACAATACCGCACCGTGGCCTCCGGTTGGCCTGGATAATCAATCGGATAGTTTACCGTCCACGTTGAGCGAGGTATTAGAAACGACTGTTTAATGTGTTGTTTTTTTGTTGTTTGTCTCCCTACCCTCCACATCTCATATTCATTTTTCCCCGATATTTAGTAGTTACGTCACGAGTGGTTGTAATGACCGCTTTTGTATTAGATATTAATTTTTTTTTTTACGATGAATTTTTCAACCAGCGTTCAATTAGACGAGCATGATGCTAGAATCATTACTGTATGTTGTGTTAGTGTTTGCCTAAATAATACCCTAGCATCCCGGTGTTTTTTTGCTTGCAATGCTTGTTTTGGCCTGTTTTTCGTTTTTTTTTATTCTAATTTTTTTTTTCAAATTATTTTACGCATCACATGGTTTTATCGTTTAGCGTAGTGATTAGTGTTTGTTTTATTTGTTAGTTTTTTTTTTTCTGTATGTACGTGTATTTATTTTTAATCTTTTTTTCTCTTCCTTTTTGTTGTTTTTATATAAATATATTCGTTTGTACAAAGTCTACCAAGTTCTTTCAATCGCTGACAGTTAGGTGATTGCTTTGTGTGGCTTGTTTGGGCGCAAATACATAGACTGCGTTATCAAGGCTGGAAATGAACGCAGTCTTCAGTTTAAAAAAAATATTGGTGGATTTTAAATCGTTTGATGACAATAAATTGCTGTGAAAGGGAGGAAATTTGCTTTACATTGTTATGAAATATTTGAAAAATAATCCAGTTGTGAAATTATTTGAAAAAATTTAGCTTACAGGTCTTCACGATGTCTCTGACTATGATGTAATTTTATTTGATTTTTTTTCCATTTTGAATGTCTTTGGTGATGATTAACATTTGCATTCATTTTTTTTCCATACACTCATTTTGCTTGGTTTCATCGTTATTTTTATTTATTGGTAATGAAAGTTCGTAAGAGATTTTTGAACCTGTATGGATTTGGTTTTTGCGTTTGAATTCCTATTTAACCTTATTTTTGGAATTTTTGAAATATTTATTTGGTTTGTTGGGAGGTTTACGAGTAGATAAATTAGAAGTATTTTTTACGCGACATTTCACGCATCGAAATGTTTTTTTGTCTTAGGAAATACACGCAGTTATATTGAACACACCTTGAAGACGTATAATAATGTTTTATATTAATTCGAGTCTCTCTGCGCAAGCCATCAAAAACGAACAAATTTTTATACTTTTATTTTTTTCAATTTTATTTACCTAATGCTGTAGCTTAGAATTTTAGCCGAATAAATATTTTTTTTTTATAAGCAATTTAGAAAATATTCGATCGTACTAAGTACGCATGTAGCATATTCGATAAGAATATAGATAATTTTTACACATTTTAAAATTGTATTTTTTATTGCTGTCGCGAGCCTTCAGCCGAATTGTGCCAGTGGCTTGAGATTTTCTTTCGGTATTTAGTCGACGAGATGGCGCCTTAGGTGAGTACCAACTTGAATTTTTTCGAATGCATGAGCTCAGCTTAGTAGTAGTAGAGCGTAGTGCATGGCTGAAGCTTAACGCGTAGTTAGAATTGAAGCGCGGAGTGGGGAATTTCAGTCGGTGGTGGTTTGTGGAAATAATTGTGTACCGAAGAACGGAATTTTATTGACGTGTAAGTTATGGATGAGTTGAAATTTCTATACGATGGAAAATTCGCACCACTAACCTTTTTATTCACAGCTTACTAACGCCGGAGTATTTTTTTAGCTGAGTTTTTAACGTGAAAATGACGGGTATTGCAGCCTACCTGAATTTGGAAGGAGGGGGGGAGCTGGGGCTTTCAAATATTGGTATTTCAGAACATATCACAAATGCTCAACTTTTTGGTATTCATTTATTCATGGATATATTTCTCCTCACATATAACGCTGCGTGGTGTGGATGAAACTCGCTCAAAATTTTGTGAGAGTCTTCATGTGAATACGCAAACGTATTATTTGGGGGATTTTCCATACACTTCGCAATGGCAGACCATTCAAATTTTTGGGTGCAATAATGTACTAAACTGTATCTATATAGTACTCGTATATACATTCATATTTTTCCCCTCTCACTTAGAACAGATGAGTATGGATGAAAATCGCTTCTCGAAAATGCGAAAAAGGTACTTTATTGTTTTTTCGATGCACCTTGAAATAGCGAATTACTCAAATTTTGAGGTAGGCTGGAGGGAGAGCAAATAGCTGAAAATTTTCGTTTTTGATTTCATATGGTAGAGTGAGTCATGGACACAATTGTTACCCAATTTCAGCTCCATAAATTTATTCGGAGGGGAGTTGAAGCGAAAAACGTCTTTTTGAGGATGTTTTGAGTCATGAGATTTCTTGAATTTTCCATATCTCCTCACCAAATCAAAGTAGAAGGATCAAACTTTGCATGTAAGTTCGATTTGGGGCCATAATACGACACAATAAATTTGAGTCAAAATGGATGCAAAATGGCGGATTGTTAAAATTTGAAGAAAGCTTGAGGAGCCTCAGATGACTGAAAATGTGATTGATATAGACTCATATGATTATTAGGGATAATATGTATACTATACCTCGAATTCACCCTTACATGTGATGTTGGAGGAGAAGGGGAGGGATTATGCACCTCAAAATGTAGTGGGGATACATGAGAGATCGAAAACTTTTTATTGTGGTGTCATATGATAAAATAAGCCTAAATGATTCATCATTTCTGATTTTAGCTTTCTAAGTGAAATTGGAGGGGAGTTAGAGCCAAAAATAGCTTTTGGAGGGGAAATTGCTTCAGGACATTTCATGAATCTTCTATATCTCCTCACTTAATCAACCTAGACAACTCAAACTTTGCATGTAAGTTCGATTTAGGGTCATAATATGACACACAGGATTTGAGTCAAAATGGATTCAGAATGGTGGATCCTCAAAATTTGAGGAAAGCTTGAGGAGCCTCAGATTACTGAAAGTGTGATTAATGTAGACTAATTTGATTATTGGGGATGATATGTATACTATACCCCAAATTCACCTTCGCACATGATGTTGCAGGGGAGGGGGAGGGATTATGCACCTCAAAATGTGGTGGGGATACATAAGAGATCAAAAACTTTTCATTCTAGAGTCATATGATAAAATAAGCCTAAATGACTCATCATTTCTGATTTTAGCTTTCCAAGTGAAATTGGAGGGGAGTTAGAGCATAAAACAGCTTTTAGAGGGGAAATCGCTATAGGAAATTTCATAAATCTTCCATATCCCGTCACCAAATTGACCTAGAATGGTCAAACTTTGTGTGAAGATCAGTTGATGACTAAAATATGACTTTTTGAATTTTTGTCAAAATGGATCCAAAATGGCGGATCTTCGAAATTTTAGACTTGAGGAGTCTCTAATTGCTAGAGTTTAAAAAATATGGGCTCTTATGATTATTGCTGGCAAGAAACATTACATGTTCTGAATTTAAGAAATACCTCATATTGTAGTGATTTCGTAACGGATAGGATAGGGGTTTTCAGGTTTGCCACTGGATGTGTCCTATAGATTTGAAGGTGTTGAAATGTTATTTACAAGCTCAAACAAACCCCAGTTGAAAACTCAGCTCCAGTAATACGGCATGGTTGCCTACTTTTTTATGACTTCTTACGTTTGATTTTTTGATTTGCAGACCGAATGTAAATCGAATTTAGACAAAGAGCCGACAGAAGATCAAATGATACGAGTCGAGGTCGAAGAAAACATAAAAATTACGCTCATCGATCCGCCGTGTTCAAAAAACGGATCCGGCAAGGAGACCAAAGAGGACCGTCAACACCTCAAGTATAGCCCGTTACTGCGACGCACTCACGTGAAAGCGTTGAGCGTCGGCGATACCGGCGAAGAAGACGATTTCCCGAAATCGTTCAACCAGAATCGCGAACTGTGGCAGCAACGAGCATCCTCTCATACGAGCGTGAACAGCGTAGGTCTCCAGCCGGTCAAAGAAGTACGCGATTTTCGTCAAAAACATACTCCTGATTTGGTAATGGACTTGCCCGTCCAAGAACCGGTCAAGTCGCCCGAAGAAGGTGAAGCGCACTCGGAACCCGAAAGCCCTGATATGGCTTTGGCTGCCGAAAGATTCGCCAAACAGAATCAATGTACGTTGAAGAAAAATACGAGGGAATTGCATCGTCGTAACGATAAGACTGAAAGTAAAAGCAGTAACGGAGCGAAGAGCAACGACGAAGATATGTCGCCTCGGATGTCGCCCATTAAACCCCAAATTAAAGCTAAACCCCAAATACTAAGGAAGCCGGCTCTCAATCCATCCTTACCGGTTCATTTAATGCGTAAAGATCGTATGGAACAGGAATAACAGGTGTTCGCCTTGCCATCCTAATCTATCCTCGTTTTATTGAATAGACCGATTAACGGTATGGAGCTCATCTTGGGCGACCATTGAGAGGAGGTTTTCCGTAATTAAAATACCGTAATCGAGCAGATGCATCGTTTAATTCCACTCGTAAGGCGTTCGGTAATCAAGGGCTATTTCCTGACCTTCGTATGTATTATCTTGGTTGTGATTCAGGGTGACTGAAAAATATTCATTTACGTCGTAACGTAAAACAACGAACAAGATTGTGAAATGGGGCTTTCTGTTTACAATTTTTTATATTTTTGTTTTTTCCTTTTTTTTTTTTTTTCTAATTTAATCATCTAACTATTTTTTTTTTCGTGTTAAATTATCATTACGCATATTCTCTCTCATTTATGTATACTCCTATGTTTTATTTTTTTAGCCTTATTTTTATTTATAACGTTATTAATGCGTTTTCTTTTTCTGTTGTAATTTATTAAGACTAATTTATCGATTAGGTACACATTTAAAACTAGTCGAACGCGAAAGTATTTTTTATACTTTTAATTCATACTACTTAATTCCAAAACTTAATCAACTCGAAGAAATCGATCGAGAATATCGACGAACAAACTACTCCATAAAGGAACTAATTGGCTGTAATTTAAATAATTTAAAGCTTACAAGTTTTTTTTTTTTTGAATAAATTTTATGATCAATATATTTAAAATTCAATTCATCGGTTTTTTTCGCAATAATGTGTGTGTTTCAAACATTAAGATGTGCTGTCGATATAAACGCTTATTTTATAAATTAATTTTTTTCTAATGGTACTCTATTAAATTTAATCGGAAAAGACTTATTTCAAAAATAAAAAGCAATTTATTAATGCGGTTTTTTTTTTCTGTGATGAATCATAGGTAATGTACTTATACAATATTTTTATCAGTAAATGAAATGAAATAATGGAGGCTTGAAATTTGATAAACTTCGTAAATCCTGAATCATTATTATATTTACCTCTTCTGAGTAACTTTCTACCGCGTTTTTCAGGTTATTGGTAATACCAGTTTGGTTTTTTCGCTGATTTGTGTTAAAGAATCTGATTCATCTATGTGAAATTATATATTTCGTTATTGCGTTTTAAATTTTTTTAGTACTTTAACCCAGAAGTAGGTAATTATTAGTAGGTTCGAAGAAGAAAAACAGGAGTTTTCCTTGCGATATTTCTCCAAAATGAACATTCAAAAAGTTGTTTTTTTCTTGTTTCTAGAAGCTTTCTTTAATGCGTTGAGAAGTAGGATTTGTGAAATTTTCAGTATTATAGCACTTATAGTGCTTGAAAGCAAGCTTATTTTTGAGAAACTTCATAAAGCAAACAAACGAAAAAAAAACAAAAAAAAAAACAGTTCATCAGCTCCATAAAGGATGATAAATACTATCACCATACCAAATTTCAACTTATTTCCTTCAGTAGTTGTTGGGAAATTTTGCATAAGCTAAATTTCCAATCTCATATTGTTTTCATCAGTTTAATCATGAAATTTTATTATTTGCTGAAAAATTATTGTATTTTTGAATTAGTGCCTTCAAACAATCGGTTATACTATGTCTAAAAAAATAAATATAAAAGCAAAGCCTCAAATCATTTTGATTCCGATGTAAGATTTCTATTGTCTGCTGCTGTTCTTTAAATTATTGCTTTTTGGTCGTTTTTCACGTTACCTTCCATTTATTTTCATTGATTACTTGAAATGTGAAACAACCGTAAGTGAATAGTATAATATATGTAATTTGCAGAGTATGAAATGAACTTTTCAATGAAAACTTGATTCAAATTCATTACAATATTGTACATAGTGCTACTTGAATCTGCAAAAGCATCAAGTTTCTATTAATCTTAATCTTAATCACGTTGAGTCTTATCGTCCTATTTCACTTCTTCAGTTCTTTCCACGTTATCAAACGTGCTTTGAAAAGTTATTTTACTCGATGATATGACTAAGTTACTCACTTGATGAGATTAGTTTTATTTCGTACTTAGTTCCAAAAATTTATTAAGTTACTGGATTGAATCGTTGATTGAAAAGCATGTTACTTACAGTTGAACATATCAATATTGTTGAGTTTCGAGTCATATTTGGACATTAAGTATGGTCCTTCCGGTCTTTCTTAATTGTTATCTCGATGATACTTATTGGACACATTTATGGCATTCTTATAATTACATCCGTCATGTTATAATTATGATATCCTATAAAGATATCGTTATGACAAACTCACTATCTATCAGCACAACGCACCCAAACACCTACCGAAATCTGCACTGCAAGGTGAATAATTTGAACATTTGAAGTCCATTTAGGTGAAATTATTTTCTTTATTTGAAATAATATGCATGAGGAAACGTAACTCAAGGCGGAATACATCAGAACTTCACTTATGCTAGTTATTTATAGCAGATAGAGATATTTAGGCACTTGGTGATGCTACAAATATGCGAATGATTTTTCGTCGATACCGGATACTCTCATATTAGTTATCTAGAGTAGTCAGAGTCACGCAAATCGTGATGAGGCTGCTTTGGTATATTATAGCTTAATATACGTACAAAACATATCGGTGATGTTTGATAATTTTTAACACCATGTAATCTACAATTTCAAGAGATTATATTTGGTTCATCACCTATATTTTCCGAATTCTAACTCTTAAGTAGTTATGTATAGATGAGGTGAAATTCTTCAATTAATAGTCATAAGTATGTATAAAGCTCTCCAATCATCCAAGTATTAAGCATATAATATGTTACAAAACTTGGACCTTACAACGATAAATAAAATTTTGAGAATAATCAGTTTTTAATATCAAAAGGGGGTAAATGAACTTTAATGAATTTCATTGAAGGAACAGAGTATAACGAGTAGATAAGTAAATATGTTCTTTCTTAATTACATAATTATATTTTGATATCCATTGACGTTGGAAGTGATGAAGAACACTTTCATATCTTCTGAAGACCAGGAGGTCAGGAGCATTCATCTTGAACTTGAATCAAAGTTGTTCCATCTAAACACAGGTACAACTCCAAACCTAACTCTAGTAACAAAGTGCAATTTGAAAAAAGAAAAAAATCTTCGGTGAATCGCCAATTGAAAAGATATAATTTTCAGACTTGCGTTTATGCATTGTAATGCAATCATCGATAACATTATACCGACATTTTCTGTTCGCTAAAATCCTTGAGGAATAGTGTTTGCTAGCACAAAATGTTTCATATGATAAAAATTCGTGAATTATACTCGTTATCGAATTGCTGTTCTTCAATAAATTAACTAAAGATTCGTCAGTGGTTTTGTTAATAAAGAACATTCCATTGTTTTTTTTTCGCTCATTTTCATCAATCTTCAGTTTCACTTCTTCAGCTCTGTGATATTTTCGTTCACTATGTAAATGCTATTATTTTTTATTGAATATCAAGTTATAATTTTGCTTGTTGAAGAGTGGAAAAATGAAAATTTGCTGTAAGAAATCAATCTGGAATAATAAGCTGAAAGTGACATTTTTTTCCATTGTTCTGTTTCTTTGTGGCTGTACAGCAAAACGCGTAATAAGTCTTCGGGATATTTGCTACATTTGAAACGCTATATTCCGATAATTGGGATTTAATATCCACGAGATTTCATTAGCATACTATTCTATCAGCCTATTTTGATATTCAGTATATTACATTAACATAAACATGATAAATAATATACATAAGACATGATACGCCTGTACAAGCTACAATGTGGCAACATATGTGTCTGAAAAGACGAAAGGTACGAAATTTGGCCAAAATCTGCGTATTTCAATAAGAGAATAGAAGTATACAAGAGGTATTACGGATACAATAATCATTCCCACCGAAACGTTACGCATGGGTATACCGTGCCTTCAGATTTTACCTCCTTCTATACTTCTATTGGTTGAGATATAAACCAATAGCGTATATTCAGGCGGTGCCGAAGGCTAATATTATTCAACTTTATTCAAGTACTCCAGCCTTATGTGAACGGTGAACGCGAACGAATAACAAGTTAGCATGTTATAGTGTACTGATAGATGTAAGACGAATTGGCAACATATTCGAGGTTGTCGACATTTTCAAGTAAGTGTGCCTCGCCACTTTGCCGCTGCTCGTGCAGTTCGACGAAAAGGTCAGATAGAAAAAGATGTTTTGTAAGTTGCGTGTCGTTTCACGTGAAGGCGTTGGTGAAGTGATACCGTCAAAGCTATCAGTACAGTTCTTTCTTTCTTCTCTTTATTACTACATTTTTTGTTCGTTGTTCTCACAAAGTTGAGATTTCTTCCTTTAATTTTTATTGAAAATATTTGTATAACAATAATAACATGGAACATATTTTATATTATACTTGAGGCATACTAGAAGTTGGTGAAGAGGATGTAACTGAAAAAAATACCCCACAAGTAATTATTTACTCCATAATTATCCAATTTTTTTTAGTACCATTTTTCCCCATGTGCAAAATATTGAAGAATTATGTATTCGTTGTTGAATTCAGTCGGTGCCATTTCAAACAAGTATATTTAGACGAAGAAATGTACAGTACGTGAATCACAACCATGGTTATGTTGTTCTTATATTACAATGATATCACTATTGTAGATAAATTTGTGTCATTTATAAAAAATTGGTGTAAATTTTGAAAAAAATAAATAATATTTGAGATGAGTTTTTTTCTCTTTCATGTAAACATTTGTGTACTAACTTATATTTTTAGTTACTCTGCTGTAAGATTGATTCATAAACTAGGTAATTTATTGAGTGAATTCTTTTTAAAACTATTAGAACTTATTCAATGGTAAATATGATTAATAGGTATAGTTGATTTCAGTACCTATTTTTAACTCAAAGTTGCAAATATGCTAAAGCAATGTTACCAACATTTGATAAAAATATAAGAATGCAGTGAAAAAAAAAAAAAACAAAAAAGTCCTTCGATTTTCATGAAATTTCAGTATGTTGTTGATTTTGTGTTAAAATAGTCCTGATCAAATTTTCAGTCCAAACCGATCGTTTGAAAGAAAGTTAGGAGTCCTCAAAAAAAAAATATATACCTGTAGGTACATATGTTTTTAATGTTGGCAACATTGTCTTAGCCTACCTGCAGCTTTGACTTCAAAATAGGTAGTGAAATTAACTACCTATATTAATTTAATTCACAACTGAATATCATAATAGAATAGGTCCTGATAATTTTAAAATATTTTAAGAAAACAAATTTCAACTGAAAAAGGGAAAAACTGTCCTTTATGAATACCTATCATGTAGACACCTAAAAGTGGTCTAGGAACCATATGAAAATAGGATAGTTGGATTCATTATCTTAAATTGCTTATTTTGAAAGCTTGTGGTTTTTCCGAACTCTTTTTGTTGGGGGAGGGGGGGGGAGGAGGACTCAAAACAGAAAAAAAAATCAGTTTTTAATTGGAAAAAAGTAATTTTTTCAAGGATACCTGGTAAAAAAGTGTAATTTTCTCAGTAATGCCAACTTTAAACGCGAATTTTTCGAAAATAACACTACTTCGAGGACCACCAAGTCTCCTCAGTGGTCGACTGTGACTGAAAATTTGGTCGAAACTATTTCAACTCAGAGTAAACAACATATTAAAATTTCAAGAAAATCGAAGACATTTATTTTCGCTGCACCTTAATGCTCACATGTCACACATGTCATATGAGTAATTCTGGAGGGATTGCAAACCAACTAGAACGAATTACCATCAGAAGTCAGAATAAATCCTTTTCCTTCCGTTTGAACTCAAAAAATTCCATATTAGGAAACTAAGCACCGACGGAATGGGCCCTACGGATCATTACTGAGATATATGAAATATTGTTTTAGTCAAGTTCTTTCTTATTAATACATGCTATGAGAAATGTCTGAAACTGACCTCGAATAATAAACAATCTCGTAAATTACTTTTGATATTAATTATTATGTGCTCTGAACATTCTATAGCGAAAGGACCAATGATCAAAGAAACAATAATTCATAGTTCATAAATACAACATCAATTCAATCTTCAACACAGAGGTGTTGAACGAAACCATCGTTTTATTCTGTTCTTTTGTTGCAGAGAATATCAATTTTCATTGTTCTGTTTTGATCTTCTGGTTTCGTTCAAGTTAATTCGTTCTGTTTTGTTTACTCTGTTCCATTCCGGTTAATTTGATCGAAATATAACTTTGTTCTGTTTTGATTATCATTCATTGTGAACTAAAATTTTAGAGTTCCTAATCGTTCATTATGTTCTGTTCCGTTTATGTTCACCAGCCTTACTTCAACTATAGCAACCACAATGGCGAGTTGCAAACGAATTCATGAAGATTCCTTGTTCGCAAGCACCAAGATAATGAATGAAATACATTGTACTTACCTGTCTCTATAACAATACGGAAACATGAACATGAAAGTCAAAAGCTCTAAACAGCACGAGTAATCCATGAATAATAACTTCTAAATTGCTACGCATCGTTATTTAACAACCTCTTATCAGTTACAGCTATTACCCCTACCACAATAAACGCGCGCATCCTAACATAAAGCGGTAGGAGGAGTGTTAAAGATTGCTAGTTGGGTATGATGAAACATGAAAGTTCATAAATGTTGTCCACTCCAAGTGAATATTTCATGAATAATATGTTATCATATCTCATATGTACCTTTGAGTATTTGTGATAGCGGAGATAAGAATCAATTCATTTAATCTTTATTTATAATAGGTATTTTATTCTCATCGCATAACATCGAGTGGCGAACTGGCGATACTTTGACTCGATCAAGTCTTACAACAAAATTAATAACATTAATGTATACGTATAAATTTATGTAGATATCTTTTCAAACGCGATGTAAATAAAAACTCTATCCATCAAATTCCTTTATTAACTTTCTCTTGTAGATTTATAATACTATTAAGTTTAGCAATCATTACAAACAGAATAGCATAACTTACAACGTTAATCATAAAGATATTACTTTTAACAATTATAACTTGAAATGGCAAGTAACGGATTAAATAAAAACAAAAATGGAGAAAAATTTACATCACTCATATATACACAGATTTCTCAACTCCGTACGCCTACCACGTCTTCGCAAACATTAATCAATAATAAAAAGCTGCTTATTCTAAATCATCAATATATAAAACTAAATTTAAAAGAGAAACGATCTTACTATTAAAATTTTGATTTCAAAATCATCGATAACAATTAAAACATATAACAAACTGAGGAGTATTGAACATTAGCAGATCTTCCTAAAATCAAATCAAACCCAAATAATATCGTCTATATAAATAAATAACCAGTTCATTATATATACTAATCAAAAAAATATATCTCACAACTGGGAACGGGTAAAAGGCTATACATTTAGGCTAAAAAGAGAGATAGATAGAGAGAAAGGGAGAGAGAGATAGAGGAAAAAAATAATAAAAAACAAACAAACAATAAATAAACCTTCAAAACTCTTATAAACTATTTGTAAAACACAATTGAGCACTTTTTAAAACAAAAATTATAACATAATTTTGATTTTTTTGCATTATGCCACGTAATATGAACACAACATTGTCCTTATTATTTGTTCCAAGTCATTGGTAAAAACACGTCTTTTCTAACATTGATTGTTCGCTAACATTATGAAAGTTGATTGAACACGGAATCTGTCACGTTTGCTTTTAAATAAAATGCACCTTAATACACTTACCAGAGCGTAATATATGCGCGCACAACAACAAAACATAATACTTATATAGATGACCAGATATTACAGAAGAGAAAAAAAAAAGAAAAGAAAAGAACATATTACATATAAAATAATAAAAGCAACAGATTGTCCTTTATAAATAAAATGTCATGGTAAAACTTAACCTTTATAAAATACTTAATTATCCATTAATTCGATCAAAAATATATCTAACATGTCATCTTTTGAATGTCTAACTTCCAGTAAAAATATATCTTCATTACAATAATATTTGAGCATATCGTCGTCAATTTTGGCCGTAATCCTGTAAAAAGAAGAGTCCATTAAGTGATCCGGCGTTTGCATATAGAATGGAAATAATAGTTATCGTTAATGTAATTAACCAACACATTAATTCCAACGTAATGCCGCTTAAATTATCTCCGCCTTGCCAATTAAAAGCCAGCTACTCGTTTTATTCGAGTAAAGCCAGACTACATTACATAGTGCAATTTTATTACCCTATTTTACGACCAATATGTATACATCAAGTGCCAATCCAGTTATCAGAAGAATATTGTAGATAGATATGTGATGTTTTAGATTCAAATTCTAATGTTGTTGCAACAAAAATTCTTATTTTTTACTTCGATTTCAGGAACACATCAAATTCAAAACTACATGAGTAAATTTGTATTTGTCTTTTAGAAAAATTATTGGAGTTGTAAGCAACGTATTACTTGATAACACTTCGAACTTTCAAGTTATGATTGTAAAAAAAAATTCCTAAAAATTGTCTTTGATTTCAATAAACCCTACAACATCATTTAATATATCTACTTATGAGTCTTACTATAAACTGATAAGAATCACCGAGTTATACCGTAGAGAAGGTAAGTCTAAGTATTCACTTGTAGCGTGTGATCCTAATGCACATAGTTTAATCCGGTAAAACACAGACGTTGAGATCTACTTCTAGGGTACTCAACAGCAACAAAGATCGAGGTGCTTAATACAAGAGCACAATTATAAAGACTGATAAGAGTTTCAAAAAGAAGATCATGGCATAGAACTGTTACTCAGAGATGGACAATGTTTTTTAGGAGTGTAAAAAATGATAAAAGTGATGGGCATATTATTATAACTCATCGCAGGATGTAATAGCTCCCTTTCTATAGATGAAAAAGGGACTATTCAAGCTCTGATAAATAATTACTCATCAGAAACCACAATAGCAGGTATAGAAAATTATCACATTGTAGAGATATCACACTTAAAACATTTAATGAATATTAAATAGACTAATGGCTATAGTTTTAACTTCCAAACGAAGTATCCTAACTTCCTTTCAACTGAAGATAGTAGAATGGTTTTAGTTACAATTTTACATACTACATAAGAGAAGTAGACTTAACATACAAAATCCTCATCACCCCAATTAACATGTCTATCAGGTAAGAACTTTAAGTGAATATCAGGAGAGACGGCTGCTTTGTAGCTTTTCCAAATATAAAAGATAATTATATTCGACGAAAAATAACTATAAGTAGTTATGGAAATGCCAAGGCATTAATTCATACCTAGAAACAGATTATGCCTAACTTGGAGAACAAGATGGCTATAGAGTTTATAGGAAAAACAATCCATAGAAAGCTTAAAATAATCTTTCCACACCAAGGAGTATTGCCATGTTTACGAACTTATCAAAAAACTGAACAGTAATGGTTGATCTAATTATAACCGCTGGAAGTGGAGTAATAGAAGGGACCTCGAAAGAAAGAGATGAAGAAATGGTATATTAGAGAAGTACCCCTTTTGACAAAGTTTGTTATGAAGATATCTTTATGATATCATAATCATAACATAAGCAATGTGATATCATGAGGATGCCATAATGACATCCACTATCATAGAGATATCATGAGTATATCATAATTATATAAAAAAGCGGATATTTTCCATATCTCCATGATATCATGATTTACAACATATATTGCCAACAGGAGCGCATAACCATCAATGCTAATAAGATTGTGCTATTATCTTCACAAGAAACACACAGCTCAAGTGAAATAAAACCACTGATTCTATAAATGCCTATGGTCAAACACCTCGAAATAATATAGAAAATAAGCTGATCCAAAAAGATCATTTCGAAGCATGGCTCCAACTATCTGGGCTCAATGGTTTCTAAAGTTCTAAGGGATATGCTACATTACTTTGCGTTCTAATAGGGACCTCTGATGAGCATTACTCAACTTATAAAGCATACAATCATACAGGTTGAAAAGGGCTCCATTTTGGAGCACAGTTTACTATCAACGGCTAAAATGCACAATTCAAATTGTCCAGAACCTATTAGTAAGATGAAGATGTTACTGCGTTATAACAAACTTACATCATGTAGCACTTGATTCATTTTTTAATCGCCTATGATGATTATTAGTGAGTTGAAGTAAGTATGAAATATTTTCGAAGAAAACTCAAAACAGATTACAGGGGAATCATAGCTTCTAGTTAGGAATTCTAATGAATAAGATGACCTTTACCTAAACTGAATAAGTTCTTTTTTTTTAGAAAAATTCGTTATTATATCATTACCTATATTTACAATTCATTTATTAATCAATTATTAATTGCTTCATCTTCTTATATGATAAAATAAACCAAAAAGTTCATTTCATTGAAAACACTACAAAACTCTAGAAAAAGTGAAATTTTTTGGCTTGCAAGTAACTCGAATATTGCCAAATTCTAAATTTTTTTCGTTACTTGATATTTTTTTGACTTTGTAGGCAGCAGGGATTGTTTAAGTTCACTAATGAACCTAATATCAATCATTCAATAACGAACTTTGAGACTTTTCGAAACTTGACTATAAATAATTTTTTCTCAAATAAGACAAACCAAATTTATTTGTTATTTTATGAACTAAAATTCAACATGTGTTTGAACTTAACGAGCAATTCATTTGATTTGATAAGGATAATCCAATTTATTTATAATATCATGAGCTAAACTTCATCATTAATTGAATGAAACTTGTAATTTTTAAAGCGAACTGAACTCAAAATGTTCTAAACTGAATGAAAACTTCAATTTTTTTTCTCCACTTATAATGAATTGTTCATTTGATTTCATCAGGAATAGCACGAATCGTGACTGAACTTTAATATTTTTCGAGAATGAACTAAGCTTGAACTTTTTTCTTGAATAAAATAAATTTGACCAAACTTGTCTAGAAATGAAATGAAATTCAAAATGGTAGGCAACCTAGTAATTTACGGGTCATATACCAGTAAATTACCACAAGATCAATTTTTTAAAATTCTCTTGGTAATTTAAAAACAGGGTTTTGCATCTTTATCATGAAATTTTGTATCTTGAACAAAATTTCCTCCCCCCCTCCGCTTCTTCTACTTTTCCGTAAAGATTATAGTACTTTTCAGTTTTCATATCGTAAACTTACTTAAATTATACGTAAATTACCGTAAATTTCCAGTAAATTACTGATCATTTTTCAAAAAATAAATTACCGGTAATTAACCATTTCTGAATTTGAAATAATATTTTTATAGAATGATTTGAACTGAGTTTGAAATGTTTCCCAAATAAAATAAAACGAATTTGACTTCAAAATTTTCCACAGTGAACGAAACTTGAGATTTTTCGAAGTTGATTCATAGATAATTCAATTTTTTTTCATTTCTATCACATTAATTCTTAAATTCCATCAGAGATAGTCTAACTTCAAATTTTTCATTTCAAGGAACGGGTTTGAACTACTTTATTATTTTATTTTCACAATGAACTAAATTTAATGGATTCGTGAGTTCGCCCACGCATCACGCATGTTTGAATAATGAAGAAAAAATCTCACAGTGATGTATAGTAACTTATAATCTAATTTATAGAAGAAATAAAATTTGTCATTTTTAATAAAAAATAATTTTACCAAACAAAAGAAATACAAAACCACAAACCTACATAACAAAGTTGAAACACTGATGGATGTTTTACTTCATCTGAACTATAAATTATGTACATCCAGAAACGAATATACATCTAAGCGGCATCGTTAAGCTCTTGTTACACGACCACAACTCATAATACATCGTCGTCGAAAATATTGCCTAACCGAACTTGGTTGGCACTTGTTAAATCGTAAATATTAGTCGTAAATCCACCATTATGTACACCCGTACAACCACACGTTAGTAAAGCAATAGAATCAACTAATTGACCGTTAATTACAGCTTGGTTGCACTTGAGAAATTCTTTTAAATGATTGAAATTTTCGAATAAATAAAAATAAAAAAATAAATAAATAAAAAATATTTTATACGAATAAAAAAAACAAAAAAAAAACGCATAGGCTCAGCGCAAAACTATTAATTTTAAATAATAATTTTTCTTTCATTAAAAAAAAAAACAACAAGACAACTTACCCCTGTTTGTTTTTTCGAAACAAGTTACTAATACTGGAGGAGGTTATTTTGTACTTAGATTGAATCTGGAAAAATAAGTAAAACAAAAATTATTAACATTTATCAAAAAATTGTTAATCACACCATATAGTGCTTTTTGTTTTACTTTTTCGATTTAATATTTTTTTTTTTTTTGTAATTTAAATTTTGTAATTTTGTTTCGAAGGGATGAAAAATTTTGACTGTACTTTTGCTTTTCAATATGCAACACAATTTGGAAATTTGTGAGTTTCGTTAGACATAGCGAGAAGAGAGAGAGAGGAGACATGCAGAACGAATAGGACCACTTACCACAAGTTGGAATTTGTACGTCAAACACCTGTTATTAATTTTTTTTAAGTTATGGTGAAAAATAAAATATTAAATAAAAATTAGACACAAACAGGTTACAAAAACAACAAAATTAATATACACAAGCGATTTCTTCGGTTTTAGCCAATTTCTAGATAATATACGTAGATTTTTCAACAAATTACCAAGGCTGACGTTACGTCATTTTATTAAAGCATACTGCTAAAGCTTCGAAGCGAGTTGAGATTTCGACGGACCGTTAAACATCCCTCCCTCAGCATTTACGTGTAAGCGTTATGGTAGCGTAAAGCTGGCCACCTGTAAGCTTAGGCGCGCGCACAGCGTAATCAAATTTGTAAAGCTGAACACTGATCAAACAAATATGGTACCTCAATTGATAACTCCTCTTTGTTGTTTTCGTAATTATTTAATAGGTATCTTCAGATAATAGTATTTTGAAAATCAGACGTGTACATGGTTTCTTTATTATTCGTAAATTGACTAAATCTTTGATCGTCCTAACATATTTATTGTTAAAAATAACAACATTACTATTTCAATTAACACATCACGAACATCAAGGAACAAGAAAAGAGAAAAAAACAATCAGTTATTACTTATAAAATATCGCTTGTGTTCTTGGAATAAAACCGCGAACCATATTAGTCAAGCTGTCAGTGTTAACTGTGATGCCTTAGAGGCGACGCGGTGTTATTTACACGAAAACAATTTCTTTAAATTTTTTTTTGTTCACTACACCAATGGCGGCGCGTTTACACGGAGCTAGCAGCGTAAAAACACTCGCGTTCGCTTTTTTCTTTTTTCGTCCCCTTTATTTTACAGACAATAAAAACTTACAGCGTTGAGCAATCCTTGAGTGGTTGGAGGGGCGACGTGCAGCGGCGTATATATGTCTTCGTTTTCTTGCCTTACGTATAACATCACTCTTTCGTTAGTAGGTGGTATCATTTTTGCCCTTTTCATGGGCGGCGGACTCGAGAATACTGTTCCGTCTGTGGTTAAGCCGCTATCCATGGTGTCTTTTTTATCGCTATAATACAAACGTCCGCTAATAATTAAAATGCTGCCTCGTAGGTACACAATGGAGTCTAGGTTTTTGGCCAATATACATACTTGTGAGTATCTGGAGGAAAGTGATTGTGGAATTTCAACGTTTGAGGTCCCGGAGTTGAGCTTTTGGGGCCGGAATGTATTAAAAATGGCGACGCGTGTTTTAGTGAACCGGTTTCGCCGTTTGATAAGCTGTAAAAAAAATAACAAATCGTAAATAAACGTATTCTCAAAATTTTCAATCATTTTATTGATTTTTCGATAACTTTCCAACATCTTATCAGATTTTTATTCATTGCAATCGATTCTTATCATTTCTCTACGTAATATTCGTTGATTAGATAATTCGAAAAAATCGATTCACAATTTGTGATTTTCACTTATTAATGAATTTTTTTTTTGAAGTTTTTGTTTTTTCTTCTAGCCTCACCATAATTTGAGTAATTTCAAGTATTTATTCAATATGTTTTGATTTTGTATGATAAATGATTTAATGATTTTTCCGACCCCCCCTTCCCACCACAAAATGCTCATTTTCGTAGAACCTATTCATGCGACCTATCAAAGTACAGGAAATTCCAACTCGAAGCCAACTTCGTGTTTACTTCTCTCGAATAAGGTACAGTTCATCCAAAACAGCAAGAGATAAATCACGTATGTTACGCAAACCGAAACAGAACTCATGCTATTCTGGATGGACTATACGTACCTTGAGTTTTAGGTGCAGGAGTGTAATAAAAATGGCGACATATGTTTTAATGAGCTGGTTTCCCCACATGAGAAGTTGTAAACAGAATCTGAAAACGCAGAATATTCCTATTTTCAAAAATTTTGATAATTTTATTGGATTTTCTCTAACTTTCTTACAATATTTCAAATTTTTAGTCATTGCAATTTATTCTTATCATTTCTCTGCGTAGTATTTATTGATTCGATTATTCGAAAAAAACGATTTATAATTTGTGAATTTTTCTTATTAATGAGTTTTTCCTGTATTCTTCATTTTTTTCTTCAAAATTCAAATAATTTCAAATATTTAGATTTCGCGAAACTGGCAATTTCACGAATTTTCAGTGAATCTCTCTCCTTTATCATGAAATGGTTAATTTTACGGAATCTATTCACGTGACCTATCAAAACACAGGAAATATCAAGTCAAACCTAACTTCGTTTTAATTTTTCTCGAATAAATTTCTGGAGTTGAGTTTTTATGGGTGAAGCGTATTAGAAACGGTGAAATATATTTTAATGAGCTGGTTTTGCCTTTCATAAGGTATAAAAAGAACTTAATTTGGTCATTTTATTGGATTTTCTTCAACTTTCTCATATCTTTTTGGATGTTTAGTTATCGCAATCGATTCTTATCATTTCTCTACGTATTATTCGTTGATTAAATTATTCGAAAAAACTCATTTGTAATTTGTGAATTTTACTTAATAATAAATTTTTCTAGAATTTCTCATGTTTTTTCTTCGAATTTCTTCATAATTCAAATAATTTTATGTATTCATTCAAAATAACTTAATTTCGAAGAACTGACAATTTAAAGATTCTTTAGTGAACCCCCCTCCCCCTTCCACTTTTCCTATCTCAAAACGATCACTTTTACAGAACCTATTCATGTGACCTATCAAAATACAGGAAATTTCAAGCCGAAACCAACTTCGCGTTTATTTCTCTGGAATAAAAACGTTATCGGCAACGCCACGATCGGAAGCTGTTTTTGTTCTCCCAACATCGAACCTCTCGTATATGCATTCTCGATTGCCATTAACGAAAGAGAAAAAAATCTCATAATCGAATAAAAGATGTAGAAAAAAGGTGACGATTAGCGTAGGCACGTATCTGCGGCTATATTTACCTTGATGTGTCCGTATCGTGACCGTAGAATCCTTGAAGTTCCATCGACGTTAGCTGCAACATAACAACGAACACGAGCGTTTACAAAAATGTTGGTTTTACCTAATGTCGATTATTATTCATCATATACATAATTTTATTGGCTAAACGAGCGACCAATTGGCCGCACGAATCGTCGATACGATTTTGTTGTATCGCCAAAACCTACCTTATCGATATCTTCAGCTGGTGTAAAAAGCACTGGTGGTTTGTTCAGATCGGCCATACTGTAAAATTCGGATCTCTCGCAAGGCGGATGATACAACTCGTCCATTTTCTTACGCCCGGTAGCGGTCATCTTTCGTTTAGCCGCTCGTCTTTCTTCATCTCTGGTTTTCCTTTCGGCTCCCTGGACACAGAAAAACGACGTTATAGTTAGCCGGAAATCTCCGCTAATAGCAAATATAATAATAGTGAAACTCGACGGTCTCTATACAAATCATCTGGCGCGCCACGTGAAGAGATGGAAAAAAAAATCTCTATAGAAGTATAATTTATAAACACGACCAACGAGTCGCGTGAAAAAGCCAAGAAAATTGTACCGCTTATTTAGCCGCCGGTTACATTTTATAGCTTTATCGTTGCTGGCTGATTATCGCCTTGGTTTTTATTACTTACCAACGGAGGCTAATAGCAATAATTTGCGCCTGTAAAATCTACGAAACGTGATATCATCTTTAGAAAGTTATAGGATGCGCGCGAACGCATCATATACGCCGATATTTCGGTTGTACATGTGTCCAAAATTATTAAACGCTCGGGGCTTCGAGAAATGGCACAGGTCATCGAGTTTGGATACGCTTTACGGATTATTGTCAAAAATATTTATGCTCGTACGAACGCCTACGCTTGCATATTAGAGGGAAAGCTTGTAAAACGTGCAACGTCGTCGGTTTCCGATGATTTTTACCTATATGGTATTGCAGTTCGGATCACAGAGAGGTATGATTTGAGAAGACGGATTATTATTAGGACTTGCATTTTTTTTTTCAATTTTAGAAAATGAGTTCTTCTATTGAACAAAGAAATTTTGAATTAGAATTCCTGATTAAAAACCATTCTCCGCCACAATGTCCCATTTATATAGTTTCCCATATTCTACTTCAGTGCCCTTAATACCAACAAAATTCAATCATCCTATTCGATCCACCCTCATCATCAATACTCTTAGTAACTTACCTGAACAATTTAAAATTTATACCATAACTTCTCTAAAAAAGCTTTCTACTCTAAAATTTAATTTCTCTATCTATTCCACGCCTCTAGTCTAGTGGAACAAAAAAAAATTATTTCAAGAAATTTTTAGAACATTTTTTAATTTTTGGAAATTTTCATTTTTTAAACATTTTTCACTCATTTTTGGATATCTTTCATATTTGGTATGTCATGTTTAACGTGTTTTTTTTTTTTGTATTTTTTACTTACTTTACTTACTTCATCTTCATTTACGTGCCAATTTTTCATTTTTGATATTTTTGATTTTGAAATCCTTACACTTTGATTTTTTTTATTCATTACATCATGATAATTCTACGTTTTTAGTATTGTTTCAAATATTTATTATTTTATATTGTTTTTGTACATTTTTTCATATTTTAAATTTATTCACTTTAAAATTCCTTTTTTATTTTCATTACTATTGGACATTCCTTCATATTTTTTTTTTTTTTTGATATTTTTCTACTTTTAGTCATTTAAATAATTATTGTGAATTTTTTCTTCTGAGAGTTTTTCATCAGTTATTACATAATTTTATTATACTTATATGTTTGCTTCATTCCTGAAAATTTATTTATTTTTTGATAATTTCTCATTTTTATAAATTAGGTTATTACATATTTGATTTTTTTTTAGACATTTTTTTCACATTTTGATTTTCATGATGTAAGTATGATAATTTTTACTTTTCAATTATTTTTGGTAATTTCTGCAGATTTGTTATTTTGCGGGGGGGGGGGGAGGGCGGGGTGAGGAAGAGGACATATATTTTTTCATCGCTATAAATTTTAAAAGTTTTCAATTTTTAGATTTTTTGCATTTTTTGAATTTTTTCAGGCATTTCTTCACACATGTTATTTTTACAAGGGTAGGAAGAAGGAGGGGAGAGGGAGGGATCAATATTTTCTCATTGCTATATATTTTTGTCATTTTTGAATATTTTTTGACATTTCTTTACATATGATTTTTTTTGTCTCAGCGTGGATGGAGTGGAGGGAGAGGGAAGGATGAATATTTTTTTCATTGCTATACATTTTTTAATTTACTATAGAATTTCATCATTTTTGAATAGTTTTGATCATTTCTTCACATTTAATAATTTTTTGTCTCAGGGTGAGGGCGGATGGGGGGCGAGGAAGGAGTGATTATTTTTTCATTCATATGTAATTTTCAACATTATTTATATTAAGGAATTTTTGAACTTTTAGATTTTTTTTCATGTTTGAATACTTTTCAGCTTTCTTCACATGTTATGTTTTTGGTGGTGGGGTGGGGTAGGGGAAGAGAGAAATATGTACAATTTTTCATTAATAGCCCAGTTATTATATTTTTCACATTTTTCAATATTTCGGACATTTTATCAAATGTTAGCCTTAGCTTTAGTAGGGTGGGAGGTGAGGGGGGAGAGAGACAGAAATGCATATTTTTTCATTTAATAAATTTTCGGTCTTCAAATCGCGGTATTTCATTTCATTTAAATTCCCATGCTTATGTGAAAATATTCTATTTTCCATAATTTTCAGACACTTTTCGCATTCATCTTTTTTATGGGGTGGGGGTAGGAGAGAGGGGAAGGAATATTTCGCAACGTTTTGATTCTTTCGTTGATGAATTTTTATGGAATAATTTCGGACTTTTTTATAGCTTTATTTTTTTATATCTGAATTATCGTGTTTTTAATTTTTTTAAGAGCTCTTCTCAACCTCTACACATTTCTGGTGTTTTTCAGCAGATTTAGTTTCTGGATAACTCGACAATTGGGCCTTCTCGTGTATTTCCGATTGTAATTTCCATCAAATACCATGAACAAAACTATCGAATGAGAAGTGCCAATAAATTAAAATCCTTTGCCCACCATTACGAAATCTCCTATATCGTTCAAAAATACCATTCGTAATATTCTACGAGCTTCGAATATACAAATGAACATCGCCTCTCTTCCCCCTAACCTCTAATATACCCTAAGGCCGATTCAAAACTAATGAAAAAATTCCACAGCTTCAACACCACCAAATCCCATAAAGCCTACAGCGCTGCCTATCCAGAGGTACTTCTGCGCAAGCACAACATGGGCGCCGATTCGACAGCGTCGCTAATCTACACGCCGCCTACAAACATGGAGGTCGACAATACCCGAAATTATTACCAAGGCCGAATCTTATCGAATTTTAATTTCACGCGTTTCGCGATTGGTCGACCATCAAAATAACTCGTACCGACAGCCCAGCTCGACGCAATCGCTCCTTCTACTCGATTACTCCGCCTTCTCGTATGTAACGAATGTACGTCAACGGGTACTCGTCTGTCACAGCTATAAACTCGTTGCTCTCCGCATAACCGAAATTTCCATACATCTAATTACGCAACGTATCAACACCAATTCGAAGGGGAACTCGATAAAAAAGCTATTTCGATACGGTCGACTATAAATCTCGAGTTGTAAAGGAGGCGACCATTGGATGAAAAAAACCTCGATATTGGTTTCTTTTATGGAACCGATAATGCGAAGATAATTGGTCGCCGGCGATCAACGCGCCCAACGCATAGCGTGATTATAACGATCAATAAATAACGCCATATCGAAATATTCCAATAAACGAACGAGGTCGCGGAAATCGTAAATCACCGCGGAGAAATGGTGTCCGCGGAGTATCCGGCCCAACTTCCATTTCCATTCCGATGATAAATGCGTCTGGACGTATTCGCAGGGTGTGGAAGCTTTTGCAGCGCCCGTAACCGGCACCTGATCGAGAGAAAGTTATGCATTCTGTTTACCATACACCTATACACCTAATAGCCTTAATTCCGGCGCCTCGTAACGCGCGTACTCCAAATCGTCGTGTACAAGAGGAAAAAAAATCGGTAGCTAACTTTCATTTTTTCACATCGTCGATACCGTTTAAAACGCCATACACGAGAAAAAAATAACCACCTAATATGCTAATTCCGAAACACTTAATTATCGGCGCGTTCTTTTCATTCCCCGCAGCTCTACGCACCGTTATATCGATGTTGATAGATCTGTCAAATTATAATTTCTAAACATTCATTAGTCGACGTGATAAATAAATTTACATTTCCAGCCCCTCCACCAACCCTCCTCGCGTACATAATAACGTCACGCTTTTAATTCCCTATACACGCACACGCATCTTTTTAAATCCACTGTAAGCATCCCATTTTACCGTTCCGACATATTTTTCTCCATCAAATTATCCAACAATAATAATCCCAGCTTAGCCTTACCCTATAAGTATACACGGCAGCGCAATTATTTAAACCTCGCATGTAACTTACACATTCTAGCTGCGGGCTGCGTACCCAATATACGGAGCACATGCAAGTACGTACTCGGCCAATGGTCATATTATAAATATGATCTCGCGGATAAATTTATTGCGCCCATAAGCGATACCGGAAATCAACTACGTACGTCTAACGCTGTTTTCCCTTCGTAACGAGCGCATTCGTACGAAGTAAAGAATTACGTAACAACATTCAACCGAGGATTAGACACATAGCTTCCAGAAATTAAGATTTCTCCACAACTCGTAACATCTTCGAAGCCTCGAACGATTTTTTCACGACGCATTAAACGTAAATACGCCCGAACGTCGAAATAGACTGGAAATTCGAAATCACCGGCCACGAAAACCTATATAACGATATATAACACGATATACTTGAAGGAGTTCGATTACAGGCCTCTCAAAAGGAGGAGGAGGGGGAGAGGGAAAGAAAAAATTTGCGGTAAACCAACAAAGCAAGATGAACTTGACCTTATTCGCGTAAAAATCTCGATACGAGGAGCTCTTTCGAGTTCAAATACTCACGAGAAAGGTAAATAGTATGATGCGCTACAGACCCCCCCCCCCCCCGGACGTCATGTGGAGGAAAAGGTAAAGACGCGAGTAACTGCAAGTTGGCGTTTCCAAATAGAAAGGAATAGTAATCGAGAAAGAATAGACAAAAAAAAAACTCTAAACAAAAATTTTCAAAAGTGTCAAAATGTAATAAAAAATCAAAAAATATTGGAAAATCAAAAACTGGACAAAAATCAAAAGAGATCAAGAACAGAAAAATTATTCAAAAATTCACCGTGACTTCTTGATTTTATTTGTAATCGAAGATGAGCTGAGATATGAACCGAAATTAAAAAGAGAAAAAACTCAAAAATCAAAAAATGTTTAAAAAACAGAAGTGTCACAAATGAAAAAAATTCAAAAACTTCATACTCATTTGTAATTAATAATAAATAAAAAATACGAACAAAAATTCTAAAAATTAAAAATGAAGAGAAATGACAAAAAATGCCTAAGATGAATCGTGATCAAGAAATGGCTAAAAATCAACAGAAAAATGAAAAAAAAAAAAGAAAAAACGAAAGAAAAATAAGAAATTAAAAAAAGCCCAAATATCGAAAAATCAAGATAGGTGTAAAACTTAAGGAGAGTTCAAAAAATAAGAAGAGTGTTGAAGAATTGAAAAAATGAGGAAAAATTCGGAGAAATATCAAATGTCAAAAAATAAAAAATAAAAAAAAAATTTGGGATGAAATGGTGATTAAATGGTTAAAAATCAACAGAAAAGTCAAAAAATGGAAACAATTCCAAAAAAAAGCTCAAATATCCAAAAATCAAAAGAGGAGTAAAAGTTGAAGGAAAGTCCGAAAATCAAGAAGAGTGTTGAAGAATTAAAAAAAAAGAGCAAAAATTCGGAGAAATATCAAATGTGAAAAAAAAGTGGGAAATATTCAGAAAAATGTTGAAAAAAAAATTCAGAGAAATGTCAAAAAATGTCCAAATGTTCAAAAATAAAAATAAATTTCAAAAAAAATGTACAATGTTCAAAAATCAAAAAAGTGTTGAAAAAATGGAAAAAATGAACAAAAATTCAGAAAAAAGTTCAAATATCAAGAAAAAAGTCAAAATACTAAAAAAATGTTTAAAATTCATGCGTCAAAAATTTTAGTAATTTTCAATTTTGTTTAGAATCAAAAATGAACTAAAAATATGAGTAAAAATATAATGATCAAAAATCAAGAAAAATGCCAAAAAATGTTTAAAAATCAAAAGAAAAGTCAAAAACAGAAAAATTTTGAAATTTAACAAAAATGTTGAAAACAGAAAAAAATCACAAAAAATTTTATCGACCATCATTTTATTTGTAATCAAAAAATAACTTTAGTATTTGTTTTCTTTTTGAAAAAAATTGAAATTTTCACCTCTGCTCTGTACCATTGTCCGTCACAAAAATTCTGTTCACGCAACAAAGTTGTGGAAAATATTAAAAAAACTACGAATAGGCTATTTTAGCCTATAGTTAATTGGTACGATTTTTATGTCTACAGAGGGGTCAGAGAAGGATAACAGGGGTATCAAGTTCAACAATACATTTCCACTAATATCAAAATTTCTCTCTTCCTTCAACAATTGGACTCTAACAAAATGATCGATTTCAATATGAAATGATATCGATGATACTACTGATGACTTGATCAATCGATACATGCGAGCCCTTCACCCCCTCTCACATGATCCATCATGAAAAAGCGACATCAGAAGCTACAATATAAAAAAATAATTGAAGATCGAGATTATATAGTCGCAGAAATCGCTAATAAGTGACCAAAAATATTTTTAACGACATTTTGATCGGCGGTTGACCGATGGGGAAGGGGGAGGGGTTGGAAGGAAATTAGAATTCATTAATACGGTTTCATCAAAATGACCAATCAGAGCCTCGAACAAGTTCCTCAGGTAATCGTAGTTCACATCTCCGACACATCATTCGAGAATTCGCTTTTTGGAAAATTACGTCTCATCTCCCAAGGGGAGGGTCATTTTATAACTTTAATAAGTATATCGTGTTGCATATCGATTAATAGGTTTTCGAGATCGCTGATTTCAAATTTTCGATTGATTTTTTCATTTATTCACAATGAAGCGTAATTTGATCAGAATACGAGTATACTCAAATATAATAGGTGTATAATTTTTTAAGATCATTTTTGTCGAAGTTTTGCTCGAAATTGTGGTTTTGTGAATCATTCCTTCGCTTAAATACCAAACAGGCGTATTTTTGTTTCACTGAAGGTAATGATGATCTATTGAGGAGTAGCTGATTAATTGATTCGGTGATATATGGATCTCGAAGAAAAATCATTCGAATCGAGTTTAAAATTTATGCCCGTGCAAATAAATCATGTATTCCTCTGTCGTGTGCACCAAAGGAATTTCCACTGGGGCTGGTTATTACGTTTATTTGTGGTAAGATTAGAAGCTAAAATAAATATTGAAGTTTATTCGTCGCCACATCGTTGTACTCGAAAATCTATGGAATCCACATATACGTATGTGTACAATGTATACATATTTAACCGCAACCTAAGCCTTAAACCTCAACCACTATATTTACATGACCCAAACTATACGCCTCGGACTTACACTTGGAACCTGACACACGAAAAAATCACGCAACACGAACCAACGCTCCTTCACTACGTACCTATAAGGTATCCCCATTTATCATAGTTCGACGCTCAATTACATGGAGGGCAAGAGGTGGGGTACAGAAAAGCGCTCGATTCGACTCGGTATTTAAAATAATAATTCACCGGAGCATACGAGGATTTACGAATAAAAAGCCCGGCTCGAAAGTCAGCTTATTATAGAAGCGTTACCGAACTGGCGTTCGACATCAGTCCGAGGGAATTATTTATGACTTGGCTAAGGGATAGGTTATTCGCGGGCTGGAAATAATGATTATAATTAAAAAACGGATGCTGGTTGGCTACAGGATATGTATGTGTTATGGCCGGAGAAAAGAGCGAACGCGATGGTATTTATCCCGCGGACTACCGCGTTTCGCCTTCGTGTAATTTACGCGCTGCTTACAATGTGTGCTCGAATTTCGGTGCACACGTTAACCCACGCCTGAGGGGCATTTGCGAGCGAAAACAATTACACGAACGGCGCGGCGCGATAGGTACTAACGTTTAATATTCTACTTGTGTACGGACGCTGAAGCGTTATAATTTGTAAAAAAATCACGTACGTCGATCTACATCACGATTAAAGTTGATTAGAGCTACGTTGTTGCATTCCGTTTCGAATTACAAGATGATTATATCCATTTCGAGACATTTAATCCTGTACCACGTTCGTACAATGAAATGCACTCTTCGACTCTTCTCCACTCTACGTTTCCAATCGCGAAACGTTATCATAACGGAATCGATCACATCGTCGACCAAATATGACCAAGTTGGAAAACCCGATCACCGTACAAGTGCTCGTGTTCGATAATTAAAAAATTATTCGCACTAAATTTCTCATCCGCGCCAATTTTCTTACACTGCCCGTAAATCAACTCTCAACGATCGTGGCACCGAAACATTAATTTAAGCCGATCCGCAAATCCAATCGCGACGAGCGCACGCTGTGCTCGTAATAAATTTCCGGCTCCTATGAATTTTTTTCACCTTTCAAGGGCATCGAGGTCGACAGACAAATTTCCAGCATTGCGTAGCCGCCGGGTATGTTTTAATAAGCAGCCTTTGAAAAGCTTTTCGAAGCCTACGCCTATATAGCTCGAATCAATTAGCGTCTTTCAAACCCATTTAGATGGGCGTTATCAGCTCTCATTTAGCTTTCAATCATTTTTCTCCGTTTCAAAGACCACATTAATAATAAATACGTCGCGGACGATTCACGCGGAGGTATTTTTCTTATGTACGTCGTATCGTTTTTTTTTCCCTCTATGTTATTTCGCCTTAGTAGAGATCGCCAATGGTACGAGCTGGTGTCGAAAGAGAAGGTGTGTTTTGTAAATTACGAAATTTCGCGCCCATAATGAAAAAGGTCGTTGTGCTACGATGAACAAAGATACACAAATTTATTCAGGAGGAAGAGGAAGGAGCGAAGGACGATCATGTTCCCATGATAGATTCGAGTTAATGTGAATTCATAATTTTTTTTTTCAATTATTACGAAATCGTTAAGAAACAAGCAAAACCGAATACTGAGCTGGTAATATTTATAATTCGTTTCTCACGTAAATTTATTAATTCGAAAAATATTTATGATGAAATAAAAATTTGAAAATCATTTATTACTAAATTATCATTATTTTTTTCCTGTTAGAATTTTTATGAACCTTTTTTTTTTTTTTTTTTTTTTGAAAACCAATTTTAAAATTTCTTAAAGCCAATAAAACTTTAAAAAACTGAAAATCTTGAAAAAAAATTGATTTTTCAAATTATATATTATACATTTTTCGGGTCAAGGAGGGGGGGGAGGAGGTAGAAGAGTGGGCTTTCACAGCTACATAGATCATTAAGATTTACAACAATCTATATTTGAAGGAACAACGGCCGAAGTTCACTTTAAAAAAAAAATTGAAATATTGGAAAGAACAATGAAAATTTTGAATAATTTCGTTAAAAAAAAAAGAGATCAACAATTATTTAAAAAGTTAAAGTTCTATACAAGTATTTCGATGCTGAATTTTTTTAGAGAAATAATTTTAAAAAATTTGCAATTTC
This sequence comes from Phenacoccus solenopsis, assembly GCA_009761765.1. NCBI lineage: Eukaryota > Metazoa > Arthropoda > Insecta > Hemiptera > Pseudococcidae > Phenacoccus > Phenacoccus solenopsis. The sequence goes on along the minus strand of CM019756.1, from coordinate 36,288,119 downwards.
TAAAACTGAAACTTAGAATAATTTTTGAAACCCCAATAATTGTTAAAAAATCGAAAACTTCATATATTTTTTTGGCCTTTTTAACTGCTGCGATCAATATGCCATTTTTGTGTCGAAAATTACAAATAACCATTTTCAACCCATTTAAAATACCTACTTCCAGCAAAACGAAATGAAGTCTATCCTGAAGAACAGTCCTGAATCTATAGGAAACCTACTCCGCTTTCTACACGCCACAACTCTCTACCAGTTGATCTAAAACCATAATTGATCGCCTCTAGCCCAGGGCTGTACACGGCGTATCAAACAAAAAAAAAAATGTTGAATAATTCTTTCGAAAGAAAAAAAAAATTAATAATCGTTCAAAAATCAAAAATTCAATTAATTTTTATTCGCGTAGAATTGTTAAAAATTTTAAAAAATTTTGAAGAAATCACTATTTGCAAAACTGTGACTTTTGAACAATTTAAAAAAATCAATAATTGTTTAAAAATCAAAAATTCCATACAATTTTCAATTTTTTTTTTCAAATTGAAATTTTCAACGATATGAATTTATTTGAATGTTGAATAACTTTCTTGAACAAAACAAAAACAAAAGTCTTTCAAAAATTCAAATTCCAATAGATTTTTTTTTCATGTTAAATTCTTAAAAACTGTTGAAATTTTTCGAAGAAATTGCACTTTTTGTTAAAAAAAAAATATGCAAATTTTTGAATCTTAAATTCTTTGAAAATGTAGATCTATTTACTTGCGCACGCCTCTAGCCAAGTTCTGTGCATGGCATCAATTTAAAAAAAAAAAACAAAACAAAACAAAAAGGAATTTTCATTTTTTAAACAGATAGTGAAGGAAATTTTTATTGACCATTTTTTTTTTTTTTTAACTATTCTTAATTCTCAATTTTAAAGAAACTTTAACCTCTTCAAAAAATGTCAACAGTTTTTAAAACCATTCAATATGAAAAGAAAATCAACTGAAATTTGAATTTTTGAATAATTACTGATTTTTTGCAAAGAAATTGTTCAACATTTTCAAAAGGTTGAAAATAGTATTTATTCAAAAAATTCCAGTTTTTTACGATTACAATTTAAAAAAAAATTTGTGAAGAATTTTTGATTTTTGAACAATTATTGATCTTTTTTCTTCAGGAAAATTATGAAAGCTTTAATTTCTTCAAAATTTTTCAACAACTTTTAAGAATTCAGCATAAATAAAATTAATTGAAAAATGGCTTTTTGAACAATTACTGATTTTTTTTCAAAGAAACTGTTCAACATTTCAAAAGATTGAGAATGGTAATCATTAAAAAAAAATCCAATTTTTTACGATTTCAATTTAAAAAAAAATAGCTGAGTGGAATTTTTGATTTTTGAACAATTATTGATTTTTTTAAATGAAATTATAGAAGCTGTATTTTCTTCAAAAGATTTCAACAATTTTCAAAAATTCAACATGAAAAAAACATCAATTGAAATTTGAGTTTTTGAATAGTTACTGATTTTTTTCAAGGAAATTGTTCAATATTTTCAAAGAATTGAAAATAGTAATTTATTCAAAAACTTTCAATTCTGACATCTAATTTCAAAAAAAGTATGAAATTTTAGATTTCTGAACAATTACTAATTTTATTTTCAAAGAAATTTAATAAAATTTAATTTCTTCAAAACATTTTAACAATTTTGAATAATTCAACATAAAAAATAAAATTAACCGAATTGAATTTTTTTTACGTTGAAATTTTGAAAAAAAAGCATGTTACACATGAAACTTTTTTTTTGTCAAATTTTCGAAATCTTCGACCAATTTCATCAAAACTTGCGGCAAAAATCGTGAAATTCCTTCAGCGTCCTTAATTTGACAATATAGAAGAATTCACTAATGGATCCATTAAATGACTCTTGAACGCTCCAAAAAAAGCTCAACGAAGTATTGCCTATCTCGAAAATCGAAGGGACCAGGAGACTTATAACCAAGCTCCATCGGCAGTGATAAAGTGATAATATTTACACACGACCATTACCATTCATTTCTTCACGATTGCTTTCTAAATGTTCGAATAGCTGTTCCTCGATTCTTCATTTCACAAAAATATTTTCGCCTCGTATAAAAAACCATCATTTCGAAACACTCGATTACCCATCCTTCGCATCAATTACTCCGTACACTCGCAGGTGTACTCGAACTCCATCAAGCTACGCCTGCAGCCACCGATACCACCTCAACGAACCCGCAACCCTTCAACAAACGATGATTAACCAGTCAGCAGTCACTGGCAGGCACTTCTCGCGTATGTAAAACCATCGTTAAATGTTTTTTAATTACGCTACGTTTTTCAACCATTTGGCGAACACCAACAGGGCGGTGTTGAACAAGTCGGAAGTAATTTAAAACCCAACAACGGGTTCCATTTATCCGATGAGTTGGAGACGTTGCTGCGTATCCTACGCCAATCTAAATACTAGGTCAACGCCAACTGACCACATAACTTGACCCGATTGAAATATTAAATCTACGCCGATTGCTATTCTTTCTGATAAAATTAACTAATATTATAGATCCACTTGTCACGAAAATATTTTACCCTCGCATTCTTTTCGTGTATACAGAAATGCCAAGGTTCGTGGAAGGTCTATACGCGCCGCGATGATTGATAGAGACAGTTATGTCCTTATAATCGATCGATCGTTTTGATCGGAATTCAGGACATCATTGAAGCTTACCTTATCGCAGAAGACTTTAATTTGACAATATCCTCTATGATAAACCGGACCGTCTCTGTGGTCTTCGTACGTGTCTATTTGCAAATGTAGCGGTAACCCCTGAAAATCGAAGAATAATCCATGAATATATTTAAGCCACGTCGTTACGTCGTTGTTATAATTACAGCTAATTATTTTTATTACTTTTTTTTTTTTTTCATCTCACCAAACGGCCTATAAAGACAACCTTCGACATTTAATTAATATAATTAATTTGAGTTTTTTTGTTTTCCTTCCCTCCATTAATAAAAGTCATTTTATCGAAGGTTGTCGTACCGCAAGTTCGACGAAGTTCATTGGTTAACAAAACTGAAATTTATCAGAAAAATAAAATCTATTCGACTTACTTTCACTCCTTTTTGACTACTGAAATCTGTGCTTAAACACTGTACTGCGATATTGATCTGTGAAACAGAAATACCAACCCGAATCAATTAGTTTCAAATCTGACCCGTAATAAATTAACATTCATTAACATACATAGGCGACGATTCGACATCGGTATAAAATTATCATAAAACGTCTACAGATTTATAAATATCCCAAGACCGAAAAATACCATTAGCGGAGAGCATTTGGGTGTTGTGGAAATCAGGTCGACGTGAGCCCGGCGGCGATATCTTATTAATAAGAAGCGTTTATTTATTCGCATCCATTATTCGCCATGTTCTCGTGTGTCATCTCGCTCGAATCAATAGGCTACCGTAAATTCTACAATTTGTAATTAGGTTAGGTGAAAGGACGGTTTTGTCTATCGATAAAATTTCTACCCGAATAAGACGGACGAAAACCCAAGGTGAGAAAGGTCGTCGCGTTGATAGCCGTCGTAACCCTTTTTCATCCTCTCGGGGTGTCTGTTTCATCGATATTACACCGAGTACACCGATCACCATCGTTTAATATATACGCTATCAAGTGCATCTCTTAAACGGTACCTCTGGTCTACACAAGAAGCTACACCCAAACTCGCACATCCGCGTCGTTCGGCCATTTACATATTCCTAATGATTATTAATGCGAATCTATATATCTATATAGCAGCGGATTCTCGATGGCTAATATAATAAAACTATGCTTTATAATTACTCGCGACCATGTTATTAAACAGGTTTTACTATCGAGATATCGTATCTGTAATAAATTTTAGGAGTTTTTTTTTCCTTCTTCGACGATTTGGCGTAATAACGTGAAAAATATTCGTCTTCTGGATACGATACTTTCTATCCATGTTATTTATGAGGGGTCTATTTTTACGCCAAATCGCCAGTTTCTTCGCATCTGGTTGTCGAGCATTTCGTAACGCTCGACTGCTTGCTTACATGTTAATTCGGGTGTTCGGAGGTTCCTTGATCTATGATACTGTGTATAACAAGAGGGTTGTGGATAGCAACAGCGTAAAACGATTTCTGAGGGGAAAGGGGAGTGGAAAAATGTCTAAAAAAGTTGATTTCTCGTTTTCCACGTTATTCTCATTGATGTTACATTTTTAAAGAGAAAAGATCTAGGATCATTCAGAGCCACCGTAGGTACTATAGGACTACGACTAACACCTGAAAAGATTTTTTATGTTTTTTTTTTTTTAAGCCATAAATAATGAAATTAATAGGTCTTGATAAGTATTCGAAATATGATTAAAAAAAACGGAGCGACTATTTTATATCATTGAATTTTTTCTCCACCTAAGTACTTTATTACGTCTTTTTTAAATTTTTTTAAATTTTTTTATTAATACATTTTCTATTACTTTATTTCAATTTCATGTTTTTCTATTTATTTCAATTTTGCATAATATTTTTAATTTAAATTATTATTATTTAAAATTTTTTTTTTTTAATTTTTCTACCATTCAACTTTTTAGAAGATTCTTAATCATTTTTTTTTCGAACATCTTTTCCACGTTTACACATTTCTAAATTTTTTTACATCATTTTCTACCACTTTTTGATTTCAAGAGCTCCCATTGTTTGATTTTAAGAGATTTGAAAATTTTTCCATAGTTACAATTTTTTCTCTTTTCAACGGTTTTTTGTTTTTTGTACTTTTTTCTTTCCATTTAATTTGTATTTTTTCATTTTTGTAAAATTTTTCAATTTTTCAATTTTTTTAATTTTATGGAAATATTTTCAATACTAAAACACAATTTCATTTTTTTTCAATTCTAAGGTTATTTTATTTTTGTACATCACTTTATTTTTTTTCTTTTATTTTACAACATTTTCTCTATTTCTGAACATTCTTTCCATCCTAAGACTTCTATCCATTTTTTTGATTTTAGAACATTTTTCCCATTAGGCTTAGTTACATTTATTCTTTAACGTATCATAGATATAATGTGTGCAGCTGTGAGGCTAGATGAGGGTGGAAGTGAAGAGCAAAAAGAGGACACTCTGTCCACAGTAGGAGAATCATCTTGAAGAGAGACGTGTTCTCTTTTTTTCACAATTTTTTTATTTTATTTTTATTATTATTTTTTTTTTACATTTAATTTTATTTTTTGTACACATTTTTCTTATTTTTTTCATTTATAAATTTTTTTAATGTTCGGTTTGAACAATTTCTTCTTTTAGAAATTTTTTATAATTTTTCATTTTTTAACTTTATTTTTCTTTTACGGGCCGTGTACTACCACTGATGCCAGAGGCACGAAAATAAGAAGGGGCTAAATCTTCGGAAGTACACCTGTCTTTTTGAGGAAAGTTATAAGGCGAGGTAAGCTGTCAGGATGATTATAGAGCAGTTATAAACTGATCCGTTTCCCGATTGGTCATACGTCACTCGTGTAACAACCAATCATCAGGTCGGAAAGTGGTAAATTAGCTCGAATTGCTCTTAAAATAAAAACACGAATCAGCTGATGATTCAAATCACAAACGAATTTCAGTCGTTTGCTGAAAACTGAACGATATTATTTAGGAAGGTAGAAATTAAATTACCTAGATTTTATCATACTTAAGCTTATGATTGGTCGTTACGTGCGTGACGTATGACCAATCAGAAAACGGAACCGTCGCTATAACTACTGTATCGAGTTTCTAGGTTAAAGAATTGAACTCGTTTATGTTTTTTTGGACATTTTTTTATTTTTAGACTTATTTGATAATTTTTTACGTTTTAATATTTTTTTTCATTTTGTAAATTTTTTCCATGTCGAGCCTTCTTTTCACGAATCGTTTTTTTCCATTTTTGAAATTTTTTACGCCTAGATTTTTTTTAATTTTTATTAAAATTTTTTTTTAAATTCATTTTGAAATATATTTCACGAATTTAGATGTCCATAATTGAAATTTGGCAACATGGAAAAACCTTCAGTTCTCTAATTAGATGAAACAGTCTGCTAGTGGCGTTCTTTAAGACCCCCTAAATTCAAATTAATTTCTCTTAAACTTGATAAAATTTGGAAAAAATTAATAAAAAAAAAAAAAATATGTAAAAAAAATCACCAGCAAAAAAGTTTCTACGGAATAATTTTTTTTTACATCACCAACATGGTATCTTTGACATTCATCTAATAGATTTCGTTCAATTTTCTCATCAATGGCGAGTTTTTGGAAAGATTCCATCTTCGTTAAAACCTCAAAGTGGAAATTTTCTAGGACTATATCACGATGAAAACATTCGTTTTGAAATTATTCCCAATATCATGCCATTACGTTATTGCTATGTGCCAAACACAAATGGATTCCACGCCACGAGATCATTTTTACTCGAGATCTGTGAACTCTAACTTGACTGTATTTTCGACCAGAACGGAAAATTTCCTAACCGTTGATGTCGTCTGTAATTCGCCAAGGTCAAACGTTCAACTATTTGCAAAAAAAACCGCAATTTCATTTACACTTTAAACGAACTCTTGGAATAGAAATTTGCCCATCAATTACTTGGGTAAAATATTCCATTTCGTTTAGCTCTCTATGATCAACATTCGATCATATTTTTATTACAATAATAAAAAAATTTTTTAATCAATACTAAACGTGTGAATAGAGGCTAAAAATATGACCCGTTAAAATTCCCATCTAATAACCCATACGGTGAATTTTACGGCTCACCTCGCGGGAAATCTTAATAACTTCCTCATCCTATAACACTAGTAGCGCGTAGAAAGTTGTAAAATGTTCTAATTTATGAAAATCGTCGTCGATTAAAAAAAAAATCCTAAAGAAAGTCTCGGCGAACGAATTTAATTTAAAAACCAGAATTTTATAGTTCCATAGACAACGACGTGATACCAAAAACGAAAAATATTCATGAAGGAAACGCGCCATCAGCATTCACCTGTATACGCGGCCAAACCCAGAGTAAATTTATTACGTCGGTTGTTTTTTCGCACGTTATCGAAGCGATGGTTAATGGCTAACCTGGTTTATGGTGATAAAACACGGCTACGCGATATGGCCATACGGAGGTATTTTTATGTAATCGAATAAATCTACATTAAGAGTAATCTATTCGCGGCCAGCCACCGAGAAGGTGCCGTGGCTTATTAACGACCGCGCATCGTCCCATTTGGTCGACGATGACGTTCATTTACATACGTTAACGTTTTCTAAAAGGATATCCTTTACGGATTTCGTGGGTCGATGTGTGGTCGTACTGAGAACCCAAATAATCACCGTCAAGGGGGTCAAAACGATGAAATATTACCTTGGCAGGACTTTCCAACGGATTCCAATAGACGGCGATCGCATTGTGAGCCACTTCTTCTATACATCCCACTAGGCCGCAGCTGTTTTTCGTATCTGTGAAGAAAAAAAAATCGAAAATTTTAAAATCATCGTAAATACCCAATTCTCCGCGTTAACCTCTAGTTCGAACAGGTTGCTGCTTTCAAAAATAATTTACGTTGAATATAATTGCTATAAAATAGTTTTCTTTTTCTGGAAAATATTCGACAAATTATCCCAAACATTGCCAGAAAGATTTCATCTAGCTATAGGCTCACCTCTTGTCGCCCCATGTTACAGGCAAAGGCTCCCCAAAACCAGTTTTTTTGGATTTTCTCACAAATGGCGTATTTTAGAATGAAAATAGTCTAGTGCAAAAATGATCTATATAAAATTTGCTATCAGAAAGGTTCTTACCAAATTTTTGTAAATATAATAGGGACAAAGTTAGAGGAGATGGAAGTACTAAATAGGTAATTAGTTTTCACTCCAGTTGAAAAACATTTGAAAACACACTCAAAATACATGTTTTTTAATACACTCTAGTTTCCAGTTCCCGAATAAGTGAAAACTTTCCCTCTCTTTACTTCTTGCTAATGGTCCGTTTTATGGGTCAAAGCACCGAAATAGTTTTCTCTGGAATTTTTCTTACAAATGGTGATTTCATGGAAAAAGCAGTACAGTAATAAAATGATCTATACAAGTATCATCTATGAATTTATTCATATCGATTATCGATTATATGATATTAATTGTCGATTTTATGGTATCGATTATCGATTGTATGATATCGATTATCGATTTTATGATATCGATTATCGATTTTATGATATCATTTTTTTTAATTTTTTTTTTTTTCATTACAAACATCGAATAGTACAGCGGGAATGTGGTGTGGCCTACCAAAAGGTACGCGGCTAGCTGCCACTATGAAACAATTATTATTATACATTCTGAAGCAGATAAAAGAAAAACCAAAACAAAACAAAAAGTACAACAAAAAAAATAAAAATAAAGAAGGAAATGCATAAATAATATTTATATCATTTATCGATTTTACGATATCGATTATCGATTTTATGATATCGATTATCGATATCGAAATGTTGATTATTGATATAAATTATCAACAATTGAAAATTGGTATAGAAATGTCGATTTTTTAGTCGCTCTAGCTATTAGACTAGCCTATCTGATTTGGGAAGGAAGATTAATGGGGAGGGGGTCTTCAAATATTTACTTTTTAGGCCATTTGCAATCATATGGCAAATGCTTAACATTTTGAAATACATTTACATCCCCCCACCTTCGAGAGTATGGATGAAAATCGCTGAAAATTTGGCGAGAGATTTTTTGTGGAAATTCGCAAAAACATTCTTTTTGGATTTCCAATTCACTTCAAAATGGCGCTTCACTCAAATTTTGAGAGGGGATGAAATTTTCGTTCATGATCTCAAATGAAAGAGTGGATCGAGAAAACCAACGTATCAAGATTTCAGCTTTTCAAGCAAATTTGAGGGGAGTCGGAACAAAGAATAGCTTTTAGAGGGTAAATCACAAAAGGAAATATTATGAGTCGTCCATGGTTCCTCACTAAAGCGACTTAGAAAGGTCAAAATTTGAATGCAGAGTTAGTAAGGAACCAGAACATGAACTCTTTAATTTTGTTTAAAGCAGATATTGTCAAATTTTGAGGAAGTTGAGGAGTTTCAAGTAGTTAAAATTTCAAAAATATGCCATCGTTTGATTTTTGTGGCGAAGAAGTACAACATGTACTACATACATCTAACAAGTGAGCTGAGGTAGGGGGTTGTAGATTTTATACTTAATGTGACCTACCAGTGTAAAAGAGGTTGACAACATTATGTGCAAATCTGAGCAAGCTCAATTAAAAATCCAGCTCCAGTAACGTGGCATGGCTGCTTACATTTTTATTTTATTTTTAGTTTATAATATTAGAAAGCTCATAATTTCTATTGACGGGGCGGAGGGGGACGTCGAAAGAGGGAATATGAGCACACATAAAAACATAAGAGAATGATAAATTTAATCACGATCTACTAAGAGATACGGAGGCTCCAATGCAGTCCCTTCTTTCCTATCTCAGCTCCCCTGGTGTCCTTTAAATAGCTCCAATTCATCCCTGATGTGTGGCTCTAACCTTTGTAGCTGTACAGGGCATGAAAATGAAAAAAAAGTGCAATGAAAAATCGCTTTTTGATGGCTTTCAAAATAATGCATTTCAAATTGGAAAAAAATTTATATTTCAATCGCCTTTAAATCCAATACTATTGTTATAATAAAAAAATTCATAAGAACCTTTTTTATAGGAAATTTTACATAGATCATTTTATTACTGGACAACTTTTCCTCTACAATGCACCATTCGCGAGAAAAACCAAAAAAAAAAATGATTTTATGGGCTTCGACCTATAATACAGAACGAAATTAAGGGTGCGAGGATAGCGAATTTCATGGCAACGTTCAAATCAACGTCACGAACATTTTCAATTGAGAAACCTTCGATTGACAACAAGTCCACTGCTACAGTTCCAGTACATCATTAATTCGCCCAAACTACCGGACGAACAGAAACAGGTGCATCATCGGGCTAACTTGTGACTTCTGTCGATCTAGCGTTTCTAATAGCGGTTCGCTATGATAATTGTGTAAACAATACCAGCGTGTAAGTGGTTTGTTTACATGCGCCGACGGGCGTCGCGGTTCAATCGCCTATGAACGACCTCTGGACACGTTTATTGTTCGTTAGACAGCAACAATCAACCGTTCGAATCCAGAACATGTTCGTTGGGTTTTTCGAAGGTGAACTTGTGTCTGCGAGCTCGCCGGTACATCATAGCCACCTACACCGCGTGCTGCGGCGAGCTTCCTCGTGGTAGCGTCGACGCGTATTTCGCTCTATTTTTATGAATGAGCCGATTGCCGGCTACCGGCCGCTCCTGTCTAAGTTCTTCGAACTGGCTTTTAACAACTTTACCGCCTTCCCCGTTCGCGCACCCGTACAAAACCTGACGTAAAGAAATTGTCATTACTAGCGCCCGTTGGCCGACTATTAGACCAGTTTTTTCTGCCTTCTCTCATACTCCCGCGCCCATCCGATATGGGTTAGCGAGTTCATTTCCCGTAACGTTTTCCGCCGCTTATAGCGACCTACCAAGGCCGAATGGCTCGTGCCACCGTTATCCTACGTACCCGTTGCGGTCACCCCTTTCGGCCCATTTCACTCCCTGGGGCCTTGAGTTTCCCGCCGTCTTTCGCTTTCACGTGCCACCGATCCGTATCGATGGTTTTCCGCCCGACTATGACCACCGTCGTCTAACAATTCCAAAGCTTCGATGGACACCATCGTATACGTAATCGGAGTCCATCGAGTGAAAGTAATACCGCGATACCGCATCATTGGAATTCCCGCGTAAAATCAATCCCACAGGTAATTGCCATCGTCAGACTATTGCCGTATATAGAATATCCATTCAATAAGCTCCCGCCGGCTCCCTAATCTTCACACTTTCTCTTCACCATAAGGCGTGAAATACAGCCAATATTCAATGCACCCTTCACATCCAACCCAATCATCATCGAAACCGATACCTCAATTACCCTCCACCACTGCCACCATGTAATCTCCATGAAAACTAATACACCATCGGAAACTCCTAAACACGCCGTACCTCCCCAGGATGTGTTATTAAAACGAAACGTCGAACTTGGAAAACAAATCGCATGTCGTCCATAATAGCTTCTCATCATCTATCGATAAACATACTAATTATTACGAACCAACATCTGCGGTATCCGAGCGCCGCTCGTACATGCAAATTCTTCGCCGAGTTTGCCTTTACATCGCTTATTCTCTATCACCGTTCGCCATAATGGGTATAATTTTAGCACAAGAGAAGACAGAAGTACATAACAACGCCTACGTGGCAATTGGCCCTCGTGTTATTAGCAAAGTCGATTTTGGATACCAAAATTTTCGCCACCTCACTTATAGTGTATTTATATACGTGCAGAATACACCTTGGGCCACGTGGGAAGCTAGATCTATACGTCAGTAGGTAGGATTTTATGGCACGTTCGTGGTAAGTTATCGATGCGAAATGAAACGAATACGAAAAAACACGAGAGTTAATATAAGGTAACGAGACTCGAGTAATATGTTTTTAAATCGCAACGCGCAGAAAAGAATGGAATCCGAATAATTAATCGATTACCTAAGTAACGATATATGCAGTACACAGTGATCCATTACATAATTGATAGGTTACGATTGAAACAAAATAGCTTGGAATTTTAATCATAATTGATCGATCGAGGTTGAAAAAATTTTTCATCTAAATTATCCTCAGTTGTTGGATATAAATTGTTTTTCAATTGTTGGGTATAAGAGATTATAATTCGAATTATTAATTGATATACTAAGCTTCATATAGTCAAATTTCAATCACTCGATCAATCAATAATAATTGCCAAAAAAATAAAGAGAAAAAATTCTCGATAGCTATCAAAACATTCAAATTGAACAGAAAATTCTTATTGACAAATCGTACCATAATTTGATCATTTTTTATGTCTAATAGATTATTGTTAAATCAAATGATTCCTAAGAATACTGAAATCGATTGTAAATATCATAAAATCAATATTGGTCATTAAAATTAATAGTCGAGAGTGAGTATATTGCATCTTAACTGATTTCATCGATCAATTGATATATATCGAACTCGATAATCGATATACAAATATATCTAATTTCATAATCGACTGTTAAACATGAATATGCAATATTCTATAATCAATAATTGAAAGTATATATTGTAAATGATATCATTCTCCTTGAACTCGATACATATTGGGTTTGATTAATTTATATAAAATACTAATATCTAATTCCATAATAAATACACAAACATATCGAATTCTAAACTCGATATACAATATCGATAAATGATAACATAAAATTGATATAGAGAAATCTATAATATATCAAATTTGATAATCGATGCAATACGTATATCGAATTCAATAATCGACACGTAAAAACTTATCAGCCCTTTTTTCATAGTTTTAATTCGACATTATTTCTATATCAATTTTCAATTTTTAACAATTGATATCGATAATCAACATTTCAATTTCGATAATCGATATCACAAAATCAATAATATATATCACAAAATCGATAAATGATTCAGAGAAAGCTATAATTCATATTGGAACTGATATCAGCTTTTGAAAATTTGATAAACTGATATGTTGAGTTCGATAATTGATATTCAATATATCGAATCCTTGAATCGATATTATGAAGTCATAATGGATGTTGGAATCAATAAATAATTCATTAATTAATTATATACTTGTAATATTTTGATATCAAAATTGAAAAAAGGTTATCGATTTCTCAAATACATGAAATCGATTATCGATATCTTTATACATAAGTATAAATGCTTCATCGATATGTTACGAAATTTATTATCGGTAATGTTAATCCTGATACGACATACTAATGTTCAAAAGTTCAATATGCTGAGCTCCATAATTCATATTTACTATACCAAATTTGATAACTGATTTCTGATATTACATGTGAATCAAAATATGTTCTGAAGTCAATTAACGATATTTAAAAAATTATCTACAATATCGAATTGATAATTATTCATATCTTCGCTGATATTAGGATTTTAGAACTAATAATAATCAATATGTTGACATCGATAATCAATATGCTAACATCCTTAATCAATATGCTGACATCGATAATCGATATACTGGCATCGATAATCGATTTCTGACATCGATAATCGATTTCTGACATCGATAATCGATATGATGACATTGATAATCGATACGCCGATATCGATAATCGATATACTGATATCGATAATTGATATGCTGATATGAATAATCGATATGCCGATATAATTAATCGATATGTTGATATCAATAATCGATATAATGATATTGATTGTAGATATTATGTTGGAATTGATTATCGGTGTGTTAAAATTGATAAATCGATATTTTGAAATCGATAACTGATATGTCGTAATTGATAATCGATACAGGGCCTGAAATTAATATTTTTGAATTTAAATGACGAATTCGGTAATCAATATTTATAAAATCGGTATTCACAACTATGTTATAATTCGCAATGGACATGCGAAAATTAAGGGTTGAAATTTTTCTGAATCAGTTGTAACTGAAAAATGCCCATCATATGAATATGATCTGACTCATGATTTTTATTTTATAATTTCAATCAATCATAGTTTTATAAGTAAATATTCTTCAATGCTGAGAACGTATTTGACCAGAGATATAATTTTGAAAATGGGACGTTGCATTCTTCAATTTAATTCAATGATTAACAGAAAAATCTGATTTCAACATATTAGAAATTAATTGATCAGTTGTACAAAATGAAAATTATCAATTGATAAATTGATATAATGTTCATAAATAGGGAGTAAATTTAAATATTTATATATTTTTTTTTAAGAATCATCTGAGTGGAATTCACAACATTCCACTAATCAATGATGTAATCTAATTTTCAAACAATAAAAATTCAATTCATTTTGTCGACAGACTTGGTGGAAACAAAGAAATAATTGAATGATTGTACTCGCCCCCAAAAGTCAATTAATGTACAATCGATAAATCAAACTTGAATGTAAAAATCCCATACAACCTTTGATAGATCATCGACTTTACTCCTTCATTGATAAACCTACTCGTAAAAAACACCAAAATCGATTCCAAGCATAAAATCAAATCACCTGCTCAACTCGGCCACTCGATTGCTCAACAATTCGCCGAATCGAATCCACTCTTCACCATTAAAACCTAATCCCTTCCTATAATGGTTTTCATCTCCACATCGACCACTTGGAATCCCCTTACGGGTAATAAAATCGCAGTAAAATAGCATCAAAGGGTAACTGCGAGTACATTCTGGGCGATTACTCTCGTCAACGAGAATCGTGTAATGATAAAAATTCCAATAATTTCCACTTCATTACGTCGTCATTTTACGGATTCATTTTTCACGGCGCACTAAGTTACGCGAACATCGTACATATGCTGGATACCTTTACGAAGGATTCGTTTCTATTCATTCGAACATACGGTTGGGGTCTAACCCTTTAGCCTTGGAAACGGAATACAATACGCGTACACGGTATCATTAAATTACGGCGAAGGTTTTGTTTATTATTTACACAACTTTGTTTGGTGAATAAGGCTTTTATCTTCGTTAATTACACATTTATTTCGCGCACTGTAGACGAAGCGAAGAGAAAAAATGCAGATTACTCTGTGGGAAAATCGCGCCGCTACCAAGGACGAATTTTCTCCACATACACGAGTCTCCGGCTCCGTCGAGTACCAACGTTAAGTTCGAGATGGAAATAATCTATCAAGTAGCTCCGCGTAGCACACAGCAATTGGGTGGGTACTTGACTAAATACGTGTCTGAGACTTTATCTATGGTCGACGATTAGCCCGAGGCCTATGCACCTCGTAGCCATCACGAGGCTGGTATACACGTTACACGACCGATACGACGGAGAAAAAATTAAAAACACGCCCAAAACGCGTCGCCGTATACCAATTTTACAAACAGCCCAGGTACGTTGGAACAATGAAATTGGTTATTTTATCGCCTGCCATGGTTGGCTACATCTAAATTTCTCATCAACGAGAGAAAAAAAAACGCATCTCGTCGTATGAAAATTTTTAATTACACGTCAAAACGAGCCGATCAAACTGGCGGACTATACTACCGTACGAGCATCCCTCCGAAGGCCCCTGAGGCGGTTAAACGTTTCACACCCTTAACGAAGCACTTTTTTTTGGCAATAAACATATCGACCGAATAGTCGTGTAAATAACGTTCGTTCGTGGTCGCATTTAATTGACAGAATCGTTTATTCGGATCTCGAGTTGGTGTTTATTTTGGGTCCATTGTTCGACGCTCGGTTATTTATTACGTGGTCGAACGTTGTACAGGTATGTTCGTCTCCGCCGGTATACACTTCCCATATATTTAAATCGCGTGTTTTTCGTTCTCCTCTATATTTATATGTAGTATATTCGACGAGTCGAAAATGCGGGCTTCATCGGCATCGTACACGAAACCTCGCCGGGATTATACGTATAATATAAAAACGGATGCACAGTCGATTATCATTACTAATGACGATACTCGTATACTCATCATCGTTCCCACATCTTAACCTTCTTTTACCTATGTTCGATAATTTTTTCATTAATTCCCACGCCTTTTTATCTCTTAATAAGTGTAGATCACTTTGTGTTCTTTTTTTTTTTCGCTGCTGTCTCCGCTGCCGCTTCTTCCAACTCTTAATTTTATTTATTTTTTCAAAACTTGTCGCCTTCTCTTCCTTTCTGATTAACGATAATCATCGATGAATCACATCTGCCGCCGTCGTATCGTCGAATTATGTAAACAGTGAGAAAAAATCATTCTCCGAACCGGTATTCACAATTTTAATGGCGCTATACACGAAAAATTATTAAACTAGTTTTCTCTTTTCGCCAAGATGTCCTGTTGTTCGCGACCGCATCTTCTATAATGAGAAACGATACGGCGGATTGTTGAAATTTGAATTTATTAATCGTAAAAGTCGATCGAACAACGTTCCTTTTTTTTTTCCTAACCTCGTAAGTCGCTCTCTCGTTCTTCATAATGAGTTCCGTTTAACCAAGTTTTACATTAAGCCGAACTGATTATAGAGAGGTGTAATTTCCAACGTGTACGTAAGGCTTGTTTTCCAACAACTGCAGAAATTATTATACATAGTGGCAGCCTATTTAAATGGTCGTATAATGAGCCCGGAGGTTTTGTTTGGAATCGGTTCAAATTAGCCCTTTTATACGACTTATTATTTTACTCCATCGAGTGTATAAATTCACTCTAATGTATTCGCGTGACAATGTTACCAGAATCATTTTTATGATGCTTCGAAGAATCGACAAAAGGGTTAACCACCTCGTTCTCTTTAATATGACTTCAGAAGAAATGAATTAGTCCCTATGACCAATCGTTTGAGAATCATCCGAGAAAAACTGGTTCTTAAAAGAGTCAAACTCAGTGAATCACGTTTCAATGGAGTTCAAATTCAAAGCTCATTTTTCTCGGGAATTAATCGTTTTAGGAAAAAATTTATATGAATCGAATATGTAGAGTAAAAAATTTCAAATCGATTTCATATCGTACACTTTTTCTCTAGAAGTCACCATTCGCGAGTTATTCACGAAAAACTGATTCACAAATGATTCGAATGAACTGCAATCAGTTTTGAAAACATTGAGCACGTTTTTGTCAAAAAACAAAACATTTCAAAGAAAATTTGTCGCAATGAAATATGTAGAACATGAAATCTTCTATCGATTTTGTATCATGAAATTTTCTCAATGAATAACCGTAGACAAGTTATTCGCAGAAAACTGTTTGTGAAATAACTCGAATCATTGTAAAATGATTTTCAACCGATTTACAAAACTTTGAGATTATTTTTCTGAAAAAAAAGTATTTTAGGGATAATTTGTAGAAGCAACATAATATGCAAAACAATAAATTATTAAAAAAATTTTGTATCGTTAGATTTTTTATAGCGATTAGCGTTTACAAGTTATTCGCAAAAAAACTGATTCCGAGGTGACAGAAATCATCGTCAAATGATTTCAAAACGTTTTTAAAACTTTGAGCTAGTTTTTCTAAAAAAAGTTGTTTTGAAGAAATTTGTTGAAATGAAATTTGTAGAGAAAAAAACCTTCAATGGATTTTAAATCATACACTTTTTCCTAGTAATAACCACTGATAAGTAATTTGCAAAAAACTGATTGTCAAATGATTGGAATGAATGAAAACAAATTTTGAAGAGTTTTTCCCGAAAAAATTGTTTTAGAGAAAATTTACTGGAAGAATTGGGAAAATGGAAAATTTTCAGTCCATTTCACATCATCAATTTTTCTGATTGTCAATTGATTCGAATCACTGTAAACAAATTTCATTAAGTTTTTCAAACTTTGACTAGTTTTTCTGAGAAAATTTATTTAAAGAAAATTCATCGAAAAAAAAATCATAAAAAGGAAAACTGTCAGTCAATTTCAAATTATGAATTTATTCATAAAAATAATAATTGACTAGTTATCTGAAAAAATTGGCTGTCAAATGATTGGAATGATTGTAAAACAAATTTCAAAGAGTTTTTTGCAATTCAGAAGAGATTTGTAGAAATAAAATTGATACATCATAAAATTTTCAGCTGATTTCGAATTATGAAATTTTTCTCCACGAATTGTTATTGAAAGTAATTCGCAAAAAAGTGATATATTGTGACAGCTAGAATCATCTTCAAACGATTTTCAACGCAATTTGAAAACTTCAAGCTTGATTTTCAGAAAGAATCGTTCTGAATAAAATTTGTTGAAATAAAAGTTGTAGAATGGAAATTTTCAAATCAATTTCAAATCATAAATTGTTTCCAAGAAATAACAATTCCCTAGTTTTCATAAAAAACTGATTGTCAAATGATTGTAATAATTGCAAAGCAAATTTCAAATGGCTTTTAAGACATTAAGGTAGTTTTTCTGAAATTGTTCTCTAGAAATCCTAACAGAGAGTTATTCGCAAAAAACTGATTGTCAAATGATTGTAATAATTGCAAAGCAAATTTCAAATGGCTTTTAAAACATTAAGGTAGTTTTTCTGAAATTGTTCTCTAGAAATCCTAACAGAGGGTTATTGGCAAAAAACTGATTGTCAAACGATTTAAATCACTGCAGAACAATTTTCAATGAGATTTCAAAGTTTTGCGTATCTTTTTACAAAACAAAGCTGTTTTAGAAAAAATTTATACCAATGAAATTTGTAGAACTGGAAATTTGCAATCGATTTTTCATCACAGAATTTTTCCATAATAATCCTAATTAAGGAATAATTTGCAGAAAACTGACAGTCAAATCATTCAATTACTTAAGTACAACGATTTTCAATAGAATTTCAAAACATTTACGATCTTTTTCTACAAACAATGCTATTTTAGAAAAAATTTGTATCAATGAAATTTCTAGAGCATCGAATTTCTTGTCGATTTTATATTATGAGATTTTTCTCTAGGAATTATAATTGAAGAGGAATTTGCAAAAACTGATTGTTAAATGAATCAATTTACGGTAAAATGATTAATTATCGGATTTCAAAACATAAAGCTTCTTTATCAACAAAACAAAGCCATTTTAGAAATATTTCATATCAATGTAATTTGTAAAAGGGAAATTTCTAATGTTTTTTATATAATGGAATTTTTCTCTAAGAACATCATTTCAACAGTTATTCGCTAAAAACTGATTCTCAAGTGATTCAAACGATTGTCAATTGATTTTCAATGAATTTTCATTGCTTAAAATTGATTTTTCAACGAAATGAGCCACTTTCAGAGAATATTCGTCGGAATGAAATTCTTAGAATGATAAATTTCTGGTCGTTTTTACATAGTGAAATTTTTCCATAAGAGTATTTGTAGGCAAGTTATTTACCAAAAACTGATTCTCAAATGATTCAAATGACTATAAAACGAATTTCAATAATTTTTCAAAACTTTGAGCGTATAAATTTGTTGGAATGAAGTTGATAGAAAGAGAAATTTCCAATCAATTTCATATCCTGAAATGCTTTTGCACACCGTAAAACACGTTTCTCTTTCACAAGAATGAAGAATGATTTTTGAAATTTCTCTCGTCAAATATGAGCTCAAATATGAAATCACAGAGGGGAACATTTCTAGACACCATCATGTTATTAATATCTTGCACGACCCACTGTATACGAACTGGTCACAAAAAAACTCAACCGACTCGTGAAAACTACCAATCAAAATGCGAATTTTCAAATTCATACCCTCAAGAGCCGACACCAAATTACCATCCATTAAAGTAATAATTTCAATAGCGTCTGTACGCTGTGCTCATCTCGCAGACCCGAATAACAATTCACCAGCCACCGGCCATTACATGTAATAAAACTCGTCCTGTTGCTTTATACGACGCGCACGCTTATAGGCTCGCCTTTATACTCCGTACAATCCTATTATTACACTCAGATATTGGCATTTCGGAATATTCGGCTCGAGCGAATCGTCCAGTTTCCGCGAAAAGTTCAAAAAAATCTAAACAATACGATACTTATAGAGTCGACATCTCGCTATAAATAATTCGACCAGTATCCGAACAATGGGAAAGGAAAAAAGCGAGCACGATAATAAACCAAATCTACTCGTGTTCGGCCTAGTACGAGATTCGAATCGAAGATTCTGTCAATTAAAATGCGCCTTTGTTTTCGGTCTGAACCAACGTGCGTGGTCCAACGCTTATCACAATTGTCAGCACGAATTATGCCCATAACATCGTCTATTTTATATCGTATACCGAATCCTGGAGTCGTAACGAGCGACGACATTTTCAATGGGAAATATTCGCGGTCGCTTTGACCAATTTGACCGATCTCGGTGGAAATGTAAATTTTCGGTGTAAGTATACTATGATAACATCGCAGGTTGCTCGTGGTTAATAATTTTGTTTTGAGAGTTTAACGTTATTAAAATTCGCCTAACCGATCACCCACCTGCGCTGGCGGTAATTTCGATAAGCTTGATGTATTATTCTATTAAAAAATTTTCGGTTTTCGATGCCGACATTAACGCGCCTTTAAGTCGTTCCGTATCTGTGAGTGGAAAATCGTGTAATTATAATGCGCCCGCTATCTCTTGGCTCGGCTGACATTAAATACTCATGCGAGAATGGACACATATTACATCGAGCCGAACCGTATCACAAATGTCAGCTCGGATATTTTGTACGTTTTTTTTTTTCCATTCCTCCATTTGGCCGAGAGATGGGCTCGTGTAATCCCATCACTTTTCGCCGCCATCTTGTAATTCGAGACAATCTATTCGGTTCGCTTAACGCGTGCTTTTCTTAATTTTTATCTCTCCCGAACCAACAACACGGTTTTATGTATACATTTCTTATTCGGTTTTTTTTTCTCAACTTCTCCTTTCCTACGCTTCGCCCGAACATATAAATTATTCAAAATGGCGCCCGTGGATTTAGTTACACGATCGCTGCGAGGCGGCGACGTAGCGGTTGTCATCTTAGCGATGCTGTTTTTTTCCCCATGCTCTCCACTCTTTTCGTGAATATTTTCAACCAAAACGTTTCGTCTGTTGAATTTAATCCGATTAAAAGTATAGTCTTTTTATATTATTTACACTCGAACGATTCTATATACTTGGACGACGCTCGTGACGTAAAAATATTCCTTTTAATCGTGCCACAGCAGCGGCGTACTATGCCTACGCATTCATACTGCTATATGTACTTACCGGCGTCTAATATTCTTTGTTTTACACTGTGCTGTCTGCCGTGCCAAAATTGCCACGCTTTGATTTCGTCTTCGGGACTTTTCTCTTCTCTGAACATTAACATAACAATACTCTGTAACATAAACAAAAACGCAATTATATTACAACGCGTGCCAGTGTAATAACATCTTCCACAAGTACTTGTTTTATAGTACATAACGTGTTTATAGCGAAACGACCGCCGAGACGACGCTGCCCATTCGGTCGCCGTGCACAACTTGCAGCACCCGATTGGCACGTTTTCGACTGCATGTCGAACCATGAATCGTGAAGGTTCCGCGGTATTATGTGAAGGTGAAGGTAACCAGAAGCAAAGTCTATTTCCTCTCCAATGTGTTGGAAAAGAGATTAAAATCAAGTTTTTGGACAGTAAAACCAATTTCGGAAGCCTTTTTTTTTGTTATGAATTATTCAAGTAATTTTTACAGTACGACATACTTATAGCACTATTTTTACGAAAAATTTTATCCGGACAATTTCTCGACTATTTGAATTGAATTGTGACAACTTTCAGATAAGATGAAAGATTTTCTTTTTTTAGATGATTTGAAGCAGTTTTCTAGACAATCCATTCATTTGTCTAAATGGCTAGAAAGAAAAGTGTCAATTTCTAGAAGAAAGGCCCATTCTGCGAATTCATCATTAGGCTTGAATCAAATTTGACTATTTCCGGGCTACTTCGATTTATTCGTGACAATTTTTAGACAACTTGAATATTTTATTTTCATTTTTAAAAACAATTTAAAGTAATTTTCTCGACAATTCATTCGTTTGAATGACTAGTATAGGATAGCTGACAATTTCTAGAAGAAAAAAAATGCCTACTGTACGAATTTTTCTCAAGGCTTGATAAGTATTTCCAGACTATTTGAATTTATTCGTGACAATTTTATAGACAACTTGAGAATTTCATTGTTTTTCTTGTTTTTTTTTTTTCAAAATGTTTGACAATTCACTCGTTTGATTGACTGAGAGAAAACTGACAATTTCTAGGGAAACACATATTGCTTAGTCTAGGAATTCATTTTTAGATTTGAATCTAATTTAACCATTTCTAAACTGTTGAAAGTAATTCCTAAAAATTTTTAGACAACTCGAAAAACTGAATTTCTTATTTTTGAAAATGACTTACAGTGACTTTTCATCATTTCTTTCCTTTGCTTGATAGACTGGGAGGAAAACTGAGAATTTCTTCAAAAAAGACCTATTTTACGAATTCACTTTTAGGCTTGAATCAAATTTGACAAGTTGTAGACTATTTGAAGCTTGAGAATGTTGTTTTCATTATTGAAAATTATTTAAAGTAATTTTCTCGACAATTCATGACAATTTCTAGACGAAAAAAATGACTATTCTACGAATTCATCTTTGGGCTTGAATCAAGTTTGTCTATTTTTAGACAATTTGAATTTATTCGCGACAATTTCTAGACAATTTGATAAATTTTTTAGACACCAATTTATATTTTTTATGTATTTCTTTCGTTTGTTTGAATTATTCTAGGAGACACCAAGGTGAAAGTTGAGCTTCAGATGGGGAAGGTTTGAGTCGTGTACTGTTTGCAAAACTCGGGAAAACTCCTGGGGAAGATGCAGGTTAGTCGCAAAGCCACCCCAGTGCATATAGCAGTTTCAGATGCTAGCAGTGTAGCGTGTGTGGAATTCATACACTAGGACCATGCAACAAAAAAATACTATTTGAATGCAATCGAGACAACTTTCAGGGAACTCGATACATAAATATTTTTTTACACGAATTTTCATTTCTTAAAGATGATTCAAATTTATTTTCTAGACATCTTTCATTTGTTCGAATGATTCTAGGTAAAATTATCAATTTCTAGAAAACAAAAATCCCAATCTACAAATTTATATCTTGGCTTGAATCAAATTTAACTATTTTTAGACTATTTAATTTCATCGTGACAACTTTTAGACAACTTGAAAATTTCATTTTTATTTTCAAAGACGATTTGAAGTGACTTTGCTAGCATTTTTCGACTCATTTAATAAACTATGTCTGAGACTGACAACTTTTAGACGATAAGAAAGCTCATTTCACGAACTTATTTTCGGATTTGTATAAACTATTTCTATACTATTTGAATTTAAACGTGACAACTTTTAGACAACTCGATTACTTTTTTAGATGATGAGTTTCATTTTTTACATTTAGACAACATGTGACTTGAATTTTCACGACATGATATTCAAATATTGAAAATTTTTTGTAACGCTACAGCTTGCTTTGCAAGGCTGGTACAATGAATCCTTATTAAAGTGTCCGATGAACACACGATTCGATCATCAAGAATCCCTACAGTAATGATTACACTTTATCTGGAAACCGCTTTTAGCCAGAATTAACCTCCCTATTCGTTTCAGCCCTTAAATCTATCAAGCTTTAATGAAAACATATCTCTTCTATATTATAAGTATTATGTATAGCACCAATCTTATGAATAAGAGTCTGGTAGCGAACCACAGCTCGTCCACTAAATTTTCGATTCCCGAATCATATAATTATGGTAAATTAAAAAGCGTTTTAATCGTAGTCGAAAATCGTTTTACGCAGTATGTCGGTTCGCGCGTCCGATAAAGAGGGACCGGGCGGCGCGTGTAATTAACTGAGATTCGATATGCAGGTTGCATTATGAAAACATTAAATTTCTTCCGCTCGTCGATACCACCTCTCGAGTCTCGGTTAATAACAGTTATACGCCGCATAGACTGGCTACTACTATTAATTATTCTCGATAGAGCCGACTGATAAGGCTCGCAACCAATATTCGAAACGGGTCCCAGCCAGATATGTGATAAGCGTTAAATCGCGCCAGATTAAAATTCTTCCGATGCTTTTCCGCGCGCTAACGGTGAACTAAGAGTAATACGTATTTATTAAATTATATACGGGTCCGGTATACTTTGCCGCCGAGTAATTAGAAATCATGTATTCGGTTGCCTTTGGTTCGATTCCTCAACTCCCTCGACCCAGGGTTCGACTTCTATTACACAATGTTGGAGCAAAGATCCGAGATTTATGACTCGCTGCCAAATTTTTTTCTCGCCTTCGATTTCTTGGTAACGGTTACGTAAGTGGTTAGAAGATAAATTTTTCATCCCAGTACTGATTTCGTTCAACGACCATGTGGTGGAAATTGCACTTATTGCCAAACAGGAATCGAACGTCACAACGAACCTGTTCTAGAAAATTCCCCAAACGTGCCGCCGAATCGAAAACCAAACGAAAACCAAATATCTTTCGAATGCGAATAAATTTCCGACTAATGACAATGTAATTAATTTTATTTTAAAAACTCATTATTCGCCGCGATATAAGGTTAATGAATGTTTAACTTAATTGCTGATTTGGCCATAAATTAAATTCACTTCTATTCTTTTTTATATCGCCCTCCGCGTTCTACTACGTGTACACCTATAAGATCAACGTCGCGTAAATAAATTACTTTTAATTAATACCGCAGCCAAAAATTATCCGCAAAAGGCGTTAATATAGGCACCTCGACCGTATACACATTTATTCAATGTCATACCTCTCCAGTAGTA
The DNA here is from genome assembly GCA_009761765.1 of Phenacoccus solenopsis. Classification (NCBI taxonomy): domain Eukaryota; kingdom Metazoa; phylum Arthropoda; class Insecta; order Hemiptera; family Pseudococcidae; genus Phenacoccus; species Phenacoccus solenopsis. Next base: position 36,263,647 of record CM019756.1, on the reverse strand, counting down.
TATCTAAATGATTTATATAACGTAGGAATTTTTTCTTCTTCTCGGCTACCTTCGAACAGAAGCGTCGATATTCGTTTTTATTATCTAAGCACATACGCTTAATTAACGCCACAGCCGTTTATCAAACTTCACGCCACTCTTAAACGTATTAGCTTGGACTAGCGTTCAAGTCACCCGAAACAGTGGTTCCTGGTTCGCCGCAGGATGTTTTGGTACCTGGTTAATTAACACCCTCGGAGCCATGAGAGATAATAAGTATCACCGCAGTGCGCCTGGCTCTTTGGTCTAGTTGGTTGAGGTTTTAAAGACTGAGACATATTTTCATCACTTTAAATCATCGGGATTATTCTCAAAATCTTTGATCATTTTTTTTTTAATTATTTTCATAAATTTTTACCATCATTTTATTTTTAAATGTTTCTCATTATTTTTCATTATTATTGCAGTTTTTTAATCATTCTCAATCATCTTTTTTACCTTTTTTGATATTTTTGCCATTTTTTTGATTTTTCACCAATTCTGATATTTTTTTTGTCATTTGTCATTTTTTATTTTTTCACCATTCAAGGTATTTCTAAGCGGTATATATGATTTTGTCTATTGATTTTTTCCAAAATCTTCAAATCTTCAACACTTTTCATCATTTTGAATTTTTTTATCACTTCTCAATATTTTTTCTATAATTGTTTTTCAATCTTTTGCTACATTTTGTTGCATTTACGACATTCTTTGTTATAAGCAATTGAATTTTGTTATTACATATTATTGATTTTTCACCACTTACCACTTTTTTATCATATTTAAAAGTTTTTTGCGACATTTGATAATTTTTTACCACCTTTTACATCTTTTACTACTTCTCGTCGTTTTTCACCCCTCTCAGTATTTTTAGTCCGATTGATGATTTTTTACCACTTATGACTTTTTTCCATCTCCTTCAACAGTTTCGTTTATAAGAAGTTTTTTGTGATTTTTGACAGTATTTACTCATTTTTACCATTTTTTACCACTTTTGACTTTTTACACTATAATCAATATTTTTAATGATTTTAAACATTTTTTGTAATTTTTTATGTACTTTTCATTTCGATATTTTTCACAACTTCTGATTGTTTTTTATTACTAGAGACTTTTTTAGCATTTCAAATCATTTTTACCATCTTTGACCTTTTCATATAACTTTCTACAAATTCCACTAATTTGAACTTATTCAACAAATTGTAACAATTATTGTCACTTATCACCATTACTTCACAACCAGTAATATTCCTTCACCACTTATTACTTTTCCATCGTATTCAACATTTTTATGATTATCAACCATTTCTAACCACTTTCATATTAATTTTGATATTTCTTACTCATTTTCATTTTCTTGTCTCTTGTAACGATCTTCAGTGTTATAGATTATTTGTTTACCATCAATGACTTTTTAGCTAATTTGAAATCATTACTTTTCTATTTATTATTTTTCACCATTTTTTTTACCACTCGTGACTTTCCACCATAATTAACATTTTTTGTTATGATTTTCATTCATAATTATTATTCATGACATTTTCCACAATTTTTGATACACTTCTGTTTTTTACCACTTACAATATTTTTTACGGTTTCATATAATTTTTATCATTATGACTTTTTTTTATCTTTGATATTCCCGCTTCTGACATTTTTTCGTACCACTTTCGGTTATTTTTTACCACTCGTAACATTTTTTAGGATTTTGAATGATTTTTTTGCCGCTCATGACTTTATTCTATTTTTCATATTCAACATTTCTGACTTTTCTCACTACCTCCAGTTATTTTCTACCACTCGCAACATTTCTTGGAATTTTTTACTACTTGTGACATTTTTCCATTTTTGATATTATTCAACGCTTCTGCTTCGGACTTTTTTTTACCACTTCCAGTTATTTGTTATCACTAGAAACATTTCTTAAGATTTCAATAATTCCGTTATAACTTATGAACAATTTTTAATATTCACGCTTCTGACATTACTTTTGCACCACTTTTGGTCATTTTTTACCACTTGCAACATTTTTGAGATTTGATGATTTTTCACCACTTATGACTTTATTCTACTTCTGATATTCCACCTTATGACTTTTTTTTACCACTTCCACTTATTTTTTTACCACTTCCGCTTATTTTTCACCACTCGTAATATTTTTAAAGGTTTAAATGATTTTTTTACCACTTATGACTTTCTCCTATTTTTGATATTCAACGCTTCTGACCTTTTTTTACCACTCGCAAATTTTTCAGGATTTTGAATAATTTTTTACCCATTTCGATAGTTTTTATTACCACTCAATACATCTCTCTCTCATACATATATAATGTTCATACTTATTTAAAAACTGTTTTATTTAGTGTTATTATTCAATATTTCTGGTATTCATGATTAATTTTGATTTTTTTACCATTTTCAGAACCCTGCACACTTCATATTCATTTTAATGATACAAAATAATATAGCATCATGAATATAGGGATCTAATGGCTTCCAAATGTCTCGTATTTCCAAAAACGTGGAAATTTCTCCAATGCAACTCCGATGAAATCACGCGGACACAAATATTGTTGAATGATAAAACGTACAAGTAGCAACACCAGGTGAAACGGTCAATCGATCGCACACGACGCGCCCACAAGCCTAGCTGTCCAGCATCACCCAGATCACTCGAAATTACCTATTCGCAAACGTTACGCGTTCGGACACCAGTCGCAACGCCTCCTCAAACCAAGACCAGGCGATGGCAGTTGATTAAAAAATACCTACTTCGTGATAATAACAGTAGATGCGAAATTCGCGCACACCATCTTACACGTACGGAGCCCGCGAGATGGAAATATGAAATGGGTCACCACAAGGCCCGAGGGGTTCGGGGCTGCAATGGCCCCCGGTTGTTTAAACGATCTCCCGACGTAATTAGGCTTCGCGGCGCGGCTCGTCAATTTATTACGTTCGGAGCGCGTATTATCGGCCCACATCCGCTGGATATATCTTGTACACGAACTCTGATTGATAGTAATTCGAAAATTCGCCTGATGCGCGCGTACGTGTAATATATTTCGGTCGGATCCTGCCGCGCCGCGCTTCGTCTCGATGTGTATTATTAAAAGAGTAATCTACATAACTACTACTTTCCACCACCTTTCATTTCGTTACTGCTAGACGTATTTCATTATAAACAGAGGTTGTTAAATTATAATTTTTTTTTCCTTCTACGTATTTTTTTTTTATATACTCGTAGTCAGTTCGCGTTTACCCATTAAATCTTGCCGCTCCGGCACCGTATATCTGACAGATATACGCGCCGGTTTAATCGGTGATTAGATCTTGATTGCGTTTTAGGGACGCATCATGTATAGCTTATCGAGCACGTATTTAATTAGACGGCGGCAGCGGGGCGCGGCGCGACGGGATACGCGGGAATATCGTAAACGCGCGAAAAGCCGCGGCTACGAGTTCAACGACAACGAGACCTTCGGTCCAAGTGTCCTCGTGTGGTGATACCGGATGATTCAAAATACCCTGGTAAATCCATCCGCGAACCGATCTTCCGCCTCGTGTACAAATTTCCACGCCGTGAGTAATTACTCTGTTTACCGATTACGGTGGACCGCACCTCGTGCACTCTGCGCTCGTATAATTATAAATCTGCCGACAATTAAAACCTCTCTATAAAGTCGTCATCATCTCGCGCCAACATTTTTCCCATGCCGCTTCGCCGGCTGACTCACGAGCTCGACATAATAAAATGTTATTAAAAGCGAAAAGAAAAAAAAATATTTTCCCTATTTTTACGTCGAAAAGATTTTAAAACGTCATTAATCGCCGGAAATTTTCGACGTATATACGCCGCGGCGACCGCAGCGCCGACGAAACCGAAACGTCGTCGTCCACGTACACGCTCGTTTGTTATTATTAAATGTTAAATTCTGATGTCATTCCACAAGAAAATTCCACAGCATGGGGTACCAACTTATCTCCCGACGGAAATAATGCTTAATTCGTTTCGTTTCCTTTAAGTACGAATACCTGCGATACAGGCGCACGGCACGACCGGCCCGAGAGGATCGCAATAAAATTTAATCTTCTTTTTTTAGTCATTAAAATATAACCACGGCGCGGCGCGTACACCAACAGATTCGAACATTTTAATGATGATGTCTCCGATATTAAAAGCCGCCCTAACCCCTCAGCCCGAGCTTCCACTACATATCCCGCCATTACCATAATCCCCCCTCACCCCTTTCCCCACACCTTATTTTCTTATCTTCGATTATAATTCAGTGTTTCGTAAATTATCGCACCCGCGATGTATTTTTTTCTTCTCCATCCTTCGCACCTTCTAATTGTCCTACACCAGCCTTCAAGTCACCGAATCGTCCAACAATATACCGGTTTATCTAGGCGTTAATAGTTAATCCATTTTCGCGTCTTTTACCTCCTTCACCCGCCTTCATTCGCGCGTTTAATTTAACGTCGTCGCGTACATAAAATCGATACCTACATTAAGTAATGTCAACGTATTAAACGATTTCGCCTCTCTCTCCGCTCCATCGTAATTGATCATCAATTAAAATAAAAAATTTTTTATATCGGTCTTTAAAGGTTTAATGTCGTTTCTCAACGACCTTCAAGCCTGTTTTTACGATTTGTGTAGTATAAGTGTATTTTTTTTTAAGTGCTACGCCACTCATGCGATATACCCACAGACCGAATACCGAGAAATATGCGAAAATCGTAAACGTAATCGGAGCAAGTTAGACGCCAAACAGAATCCAATATGGGAAACATATCGTATCATTTCATTGAAAAGGTGATCACCCAACTGGGTACTTGAAGTCGCCAAGTGATGTTTATGAAACGTTGGAAATAAATATAAAACGACACCTCACAAGACATAGACTATGAGGTAATCGTGGAAAAATAATAATATTTTTGAGACCAGTGCTAAAAATAGATATCAAATGATATCCCACACGATATACTTTTGACTCATATGGTATTATGTACATAAGGGATACGAAAATAGAGAGTGCATGACTCATTAATTTCATAACGATTTATGACTACTAAGACTGATGCGTATCACATGATAAAAGAAACCATTCTTTCCATAGAAGAGAGCTCTAGGTTTTCATATCTGGATGGTTTACTCATTTATACTGGGGTATTTTGTGATGAAGAATTTTCTTGGCACCCAACGTGGGCCACAATTATGTGACTTGCGCTGTACGAATGTTCAAAATTTTCATATAACATTCATCAACCAAATTTTCAGATTCTCAATGAAATGCTGGGAGAAAAGAAATAATTGGAGCTCAACTTGGGGCATTCACTCTTTGAATTATGTACTAAAAAGTTGTATACTTGCCAGATTATTCCAAACTGAATGAAACGCAAACAACTGAAGACCCCCATCTTCCCCCAGTCCCTCTGTACCAAGTCAGGTGAGCTATAAAAACTACGATTTTTTTTCAACAAATTCAGGAAAAAATTAAAATTTGGTGCCTAACGTGGGCCATATGTAACTAGCGCTGTTCTCATGTTCGAAATTTTCATAGAACATTCAATTATAAAATTTTCCATTTCCAAACAAAATGTCGAGATGGAATAAATTATTGGTGCCCAATTTGGAACTTTCACTCTTCAAATCATTTCCAAATTGAGTAAATCACTATAACCAAAGTCCAACAATCTTTATTCGTGTTTGAATGAAATCACAAAAAATCAAAATTGGCGCCCAACGTGGGCCATACGCAACTTGCACTATTTTCATATACAAAATTTTTGTACAGTATCTAGCTATCAAATTTGAAATTTCTAAACAAAATGTCGATACAAAGAAATGATTTGCGCCGGCTTTCACTCTTTTAATCATTTCTATATGAAATTCATCAAACCTAATTTAATAGATTTTTCAATCACTGTGAAACAAAATTTCGAAAAATCGAAAATTGGCGCCCAACGGGGGCCTTATATTACTGGATTCATTTGAAATTTGAAATTCATCTTCTTAGCTTCATGAAATGAATTCTTCCTTCATTTGGAAATCAATCAAATCAGAAATTATACAGGGTCGGTAGTAAATAGGGTTTTCTTACACCAGAAATGATGCGCAATCGAATCAATGAATTATTCGATTTCATGAAACAAATCCATATAAAAATATGAATAAAGGAAATACAAAAAATATTGAAGCGATAAATAAAATGACATCACACGATATCTCACACTCCTCTCTCAGTTCATTATACTTGATGGGAAACCCAAGACAAAAAAATCATATTACAATGCGGTAGGTTGTGGACTTGTAATCGATCTTAAATCATACATGCAACGATATCCCGTCGAACTAAAATGGCTAGACTGGTTCGAAGCTCGCAGACGTTGGTCTCATTAATGTCAACTATAGACACACAGCTAAAAATCGCATAACATAAAGGTAATGTTCGTTCGGTATAAATAATTTAATACCATAAAAGAATCTTGAGTCACCTAAACCCCAAAGGGGTCATGGGGGATTCGTTCAATCGAACAGCTCGCGACTGTGATACGAATGAAATTCTCGGAATTTCTTCTCTCTACAGCTCTACACGTTTCGCCATCAATTACAACGTTAAATTGTGATAAAAAAACAAGCGTAGAATCGGCGTTATTTACGGTGCGCTATAAAATTTCATTATCGTTAATCAAAAAATCGCGCAAATAAAGTACCGAGAGTCGGCGAGTTATAAAAACACGTGAAACGACTCTTACGTATATGTTTCCTTTTTACTCGTTCTTTTGCAACGCCACGTAACTCGTGTACTTCCGAAAAAAAAATCAAAAACTTTCCCAACTTTTACTCTCATTTCGGCGTAAACACTGCTCTTTTGACATTGTCAAAGATGTAATCGCCATTCGAAACTAATTGGATCGTAAATCAGCGTATACGTTGAGTAAACGCACCGAAAAATCATTCGACGAATGATAAAAAGCTTACGTAATTACCAGCAATGGATAATTTTAATTAATTAATTAATAATCGTTAAATTCTTTTCATTGCGTTTTTTTCTCCTTCGATCTGGTTTACCTCAAAATTAATTAACGACGGAGACCATTATTTCCATTTTGTCTCATGTGGGGCGCATTTCGTATCGACCAAAAATTGCCTCTGACTCTCCCACTGGAGTAACGATTTCTCGTTAAATCTAGCTCGTCTGAAATGATAAAAGTGACCAAGTCGAAAATCGCCGGCCATTTCTACCAAGTGACCACGTCGGCTCGAATTTCGGCGCGTTAAATTCGAGACACAGTGATCGTATTACCTACATACTAGAGCGGTAATTTTAGCCTTTCAACATCCTGTAACCTCTGCGCACACCGCAATACTTGGAGTGAGACTAAAACAATACCGTGTTCTCGGACATTCTATCTGATTTTCGAGGAAATTACGCAGATGGAAAAAATCGACTCGGGGGCCACGTATGCTTTTCACCTTTGGTAACTCGAGTCGCTGTCTAACCCGCAGACGTCGACCTTTTCCACCATTTGCGGTATCCTACGCTCATCCACACGTTAACATTTTCGATCCAAAATGGCGGCCAGTGTCGAAGGCGAACCAGAGGTATTTTCGAAATTAACGTTCCCCCCTCTGTACCCGTATAGTATACGTTTCCGATACATTTAGGTAGGCGTAATTAGTTGTCGCGTAGAGTACATTCTCTTTCAACATTGCCTCCGCTTCCACGATCTACCTTCGTTTCCCAATAATTTCCTCCTCATTAATTTCGAAGAAAATATTATAACAACGAACGGTTAATGGTATTATGAGATTTGAAGGTCGAAATATTTTTTAAATGGTTTTAACGAGAAACCAGCGCGCTAATTAACAGCCGAACGGCGCGAGTAATTAAAAAATCACGCAGTCGACGAAAAATTTTTTCCAAAAAACTTCGGCACCGCTACACGCGCATTCTTCACCTATGAAAAATTCCCTTCGAGTCCAGCAAACAAATGGATTCGGACAACCCCTCCATCGGTCATTAGCCCGCACGATAAATTTTCCACACATCTCGCCGAGTCGTGGACACGCTCGAAATAATCATGATATATGCGTAAAATCGTACGCTGCGTAAAAAAGAAAAGTAATTGGAATAATCCGAGCCGAAGAATTCATAATAAATGAAGACGTTATAATACACGGCCGCATATATAAAAGGTAAAAAAAATTAACAACGACCACCGCATGCAGTGTTAATTTTAAGCCATCTTGACAGCTGGCCTTCGTTCGGCATTTTAGTTTATCGAGCTTCTAATCTGGCTCGCAGTCCGAGTCCCAGCACGCCAGAATTAAGATGACAAGAATGAAAGCATGTGGAAAATGACGTAGATATCCGCGCACACTATTTCGCATGCGTGATTGGCTTCCGCCTTGATTTAAGTATAGTGTAACGCGCGTGTTACCAGCGAATAAGAAATATAAATTACGTTCGACTTACCTTAACTGTTTGCGCTTTAAGCGGTTTATCCGGATCTGGTACGTATTCCATGGTAATGCCGTAGAATTGGCCTTTATTGATATACGTTACTCTGTCGTCTTCCCTTCTTTGATTGGTAGAGATCGCGGTTTCCAAATGATAACGGAAACCGTATTGCGAAAATCTGTCGACATAAATTTAACCAAATCAGCGTGAAGTTGGTGAGTCGTATATGATTATCGATAGGTCACTGGTTTAGCCTTCGACGAATCATTACAAATTTCGTAAATTCGAAGAATTCGATGATTTGAACATGAATCACACAATTGCTTATGATGCTTTGAAAACATAAATCAAAGCGGCAAAGTGTATCGCATAATGATGGAACGAAGTGTATGTTGAAAATTTTAAAATGATTTTTTCATTCAGGGTTTTAGAATCAAATTTCGGTTACAATTTTTTCCCCTTCTTATTGCTGATTGTTATTAATGAAAAACTAAACGTTTTAACAATATTTAAATATTTAATATATCGAGCTCATGAGGGGTTGATCCCCACTGTGGCTATGGTCCTGACTCGATGTCTTCAAGTAACAATTCGGCCATCAAAATTTTTTAAATTTTGTTTCTCAAAAAAACGGAATAATCAAGGAATTGTCATAGTACGAAGGTTAAAATGCCTTCGTAATTTTGTAATGCACTGATCTTATAGAAAAAATTTTTAAAAATTGCGATTCAGCAAAATTCAAAAATTTCATTTTTACATTTCAAAAAATTACATATAAATCCTCATATTTCTTAAGTACTTTTCATTTTTTCAATAAATCGTCAATTTTTTCGGTTCATAGAAATTTGAAAAAAATTTTAATATTTGTTTTTTTAAGACGATTATGAGTTTTTCATATTTTTGTTTAAAAGTAGGAATTTTATATTTATTCAAAATTTTCAATTTTCATAATTATGTATTTGTTGAAATTGAAAAATTAAAAATAATTTTTCAACCAAAAAAATCATTGTTCAAATGATACCAAAATTTTCAAATTTGAATTATTGTAAAAATAAAAATTATGAGGTATAATTTCATCATAAAGAATTACATAAAGGGGCGTTTTAAAACTAATTTTATTATTATTTTTGTATTCTGAAATATTAAAAAAAATTTTTATGTATATTTCCTTTTTTTTATTTTTTCAATTTTTCATTTCCAATGACAATATTTATCTTAAAAAATGCTTCTGAAGTTCATAAAAAAGAATTACAAAGTTTACCCTTCAGCACGAAAAATTTTCACATAAAAATAACTTTTCAAATTCACCATATTTGAAGAAGTTAACATCTCAAAATCCCATAAACTACAAGAACACATACCCTGCGGGAAAGGGGAAAATTAAAATACTTCTGTATCCCTCTGCATCACCATCAGATACACAACAATCCGGCAAGAAGGTCACTACATCCCGCTAGTTATAAAAACCCATCAAACTCGAGTCTCCCAATGTACGTTATTACCACAGTCGAGTTTTTATCACCGACCACAGATCTGAGAAACCGAATTTTTTCGTCACTTCGGTATCAGGTACTTACGTACACCCGTTGAACCGCCACAGCGGTTTCGATTTTCATAACAATCTCCGATACACATCTACGAGCATATTTTATCCTTAAGTGGTATTCGAAGCGTTCGTGTTTTCTTTAATATTCTACACATACGTATATCCATTTCGACTACATAGATTTCGTTACATAAGCGAACGAGAATCGAAGGAAGAAAGAAAGAGAAAAAAATCGTCGAAATACGTGAAATCATTCGACGAATAAACAATTTAAAAAATTTTTAATCGACATCTGTTTGTATCGGTTACGAAATACGTAGAAGAGAGAAATCGTCTCATTTCATCGGCTCGTATCGCGTGATTACTATCGTATCAAATATCAATTAGTCGGAATGATAATTATTATGATTTGTGAAAACAGCGATGACTACTTTTTCTACGTTTTGCGTATAATTACGTCATCGTATGTCGAGGGTTACATATTCGGTGGGCCTAGAACATTACGATTGTGTTGTGTGGAAAATTCACGTGAATGAAATTCGAACGTGATTCATTACGCTGGAAATATTAGGCACGCGAAAATAACCGTTTTACGTGTTAAATCGGCATTAACTGTGTCCGCGAATGGTGATATTACGACGTAAATAAATCACGATTAGAGTATTTTGATTTAGCCAGCACCGAAATGGAAATGGCGAGACATCAAACGGCATAGAGATGAAATTAACGAGCGGATTTCGTGCTGCTTTTTTTTTTGCCATTAGAATTTCCATTAATCTTCGAGAAAGCAGCGCTAACTTTACGTAATTAAATATCGAAACAGAAAAAAATATCGAATACCCGGTAACGCGATACCGTTCTTTACCTAAATTTCTCTTTCTTTTTCTTCGGTACAAAAAAGCGCGCCGAACGAGATTACACGATGGTATCGCAATGATGCATTTTTTTTTACAACACTCGAACGCGATCGAAAGAAGTTGAAAAGTTGTTCGTCTGTCTGGTTCCGGATTCGTCTGCTCGTACTGGGTCACCTTAGGGCGATTTCGTACCCGGTGCTAATGTTTGACCCATTTCGAGGCGGTCAATTTTGCGCTACTAGACGCGCCAAAATTCGAGAACCCCCAACGGGACGACGCGGTAGCCGATGTTCACACAGTCTGGTCACGACTAGTATTCTAATTAAATCTAAAGACTGGTTCACTCTTGAGGTATACTTACACTTTAGGTATTTGTATTTTATCGGCGTCGTTTTGTCTTCCAAAATCGTGCCACGGTCGAGATCTGCTTGGCGCTCCGGTCGCCGATGCTGGAGAATGTCCTGCCGAGCCAACGGACGTTCGGCCACCGGCGGGATCTCCTAGCAATGGTGTTTGACACATTTCTGCGTAATCGAATGACTGAAACAAATAAGATTTTATTAAATGCCAAATTCGTTCGTTTTTACGCACATTGTGGACGTAATAAAATACCAGTACACTCGGAATGCGTAAATAAGAATCCGAGGCAATGACATAGTATTTCAGATCTTCAGATGCGAGATAATGAAAATTCTAAGGTATTTACGGCGATGCCGTTCGAAAGGTTCTCTCTGTAGTTCCCGCACCACGAACGCGATCTTCATCTCAAAGTTTCGTAAACTTTTTACACCGCCTCATACACCATTTTTTCGGAGAAAAGAATTCATCGCTGAATTATTTAATTATCAGAATGAAACGATCTGCTGAAAGATATGCGGGACCAGCACCACGTCGTTAAGGCGTACGGTGCTATATTTTTTTTTCTCATGTACGCCAAGATTTCTGTATATGTTAATGGATAAGTCGTTATTTTGCGCTCGGTCGAGGTTTTTTTTCCTCTCGATTCTAAAGATGTTGGTACTTGTAATTGTCCAAATCGTTTGAACATTTCGGGATAACCGAGGAATATATGGGTACGAGTGGGCGTAATTTCCACATCGCTAATATATGGAGGTATAATTTTAATCGTGATGGGTTTCGCGATGGCGATGAAACCATTATCTGGTCGGATTATCGGCGAAGTCGGCATCCTAGAGAGGATTTATTCCAAGCAATTCGCCAAACATCAGACATCATGAAGATAGGGAGGAGTGACCGCGTTGTACAATTTTACTCCTCATAGAGACGCAATAAATGAATCTAGTCGAAGGGGCTGCATGGATAGTGACTTCATATGAGTATTTTCACAGCAAATCTATGAAGTTTAGTAAGAGATGAAATTTACTCGTTGATAATGACAAAAACAATATCCTCAAAAAAATTCCAACTTCTTCATAAAGAGGAACTAAAAGGCAATGAAAATTTGGACGCGCTAAAATTTCAAATTCATTTTTTAATAAGATTTTGTTGTTGTTGTTGTTGTTTTTTTAGAATTCATATCACTTGATATTTTTCAATTTAGTTTAGAATTTTGCTCGGAAAAAAATTTGAGAAGCACGAAGTTGCCAGATTTTGTGAAAATATTTTCAAAGCTATTGAGAGGAGGGGGGAAGGAGAGGTAAAACACAATCGCACTCTCTAAAACGCTCGGAAACCTAAATTTTACGTTTCATAATTCTTCACAATTTAACTGGATTAAAAAACTAATTACTGATTTTTTTTACATAGTTTTTTTTTTTTTTTTTTTTTTTTTTTGTAATTGAAGAGAGAACGAACACTATTTTTACACCGGAACTAATTTCAGATTTTCCCAATCCAATTGTTTTTCAATCCAATAAATTGTACTTAATTTGGAAAATTTTCAATTTTTATTCTAGCATTGAGACAATGTGATATAACGAGTGCGAATGTGCCTCCGCGATGATCAAATACCATGACAATTCAAAAAAAAATATCAAATTAGCAACAATAATATTGCAGACATGGGCAAGATCTAGATCACAAAGATATATTTATCATAGATCAAGATACTGAGAAGATCCAAAAATATAAAACAAGATCAAAGATCAATTTCAATTCCTCAAAGTCTTATCAACACGAATTTTATGTCTAATGAAGATTTCTCATCTCAAATCTCAATATAAATAGGGAATCCCTTTTTTGTTCACTATTTTCAACTATTAGTTAAACTTTTCTTAACGTATGAGCTGAAAATTAGGATTTGTGTATTGTGTAACAGATAAGAATAAATAAATTATGGCATCTTTTTTCGCATATGATTGTTAAAGAACATTTCATCCAAACGCTGAAATTTTTCTTCTTATTTACCCCTCTCCTCACCCTTCACCATATTTTGAATACTGAGACCGTTTTACGAATTTTCAATATGTTGATAAGCTCAATTTGGCCGAAGATATAACACCGTGTTCCCAATTTGAAAAGATTTGAAAGACTCCTGCATCCCACTAGAATTTTGAATGAACAGCCAACAAAGTTTCAAAGGGTTTAAAGGGAGGTATAGTCACCAAATTTTGAGCAAAATTTAGAAGTCAACATATTTGAAGTAACATGGACATAATTGGTTCAGAGATTATATTTTTGTAAATTGAAATACACCCAATTTTTTTTCGATGAATTGAAAGAAAGATGATGAAAGTCACAATACATTTTTTTTGTGGAAAGTCTGAAAAAAATACTTATTGGTGTCAACTTTTATACCATTGAGAGGTCATGATCTTTCATATGGTTGAAGAAAATTTCTAAAGAAATTAAAAATTTTTACCCTAAATTCGAAGCATTGTAAAATAATAGAGACATATGCGCCTCCATGATAATTGAATGCCCCGACAATCTTTGAAAAACGAATAGCAGTTTTTGGAACCTAAAGCAGCAAATCTTCGAGGGAATAGCTAATAGCTTAATTAATTTCATCATTGAATGATTGTTATGTAGACTATACTAAGTACCAACAAGAAAATTGTTCAGGAGAGCTAAATAAAGATTTGCAACCTAGTTTTGTAGTTATCGGGGATGTCCTCTTTGAATAGATATAGGAACTAAACTAAAAAAATTGGTTCATAGATGTGTATTGGCATTGGCATTTGGTTTATCACATCTAAATACTTAAATAATATACAACTACAAATGCTCATGCATACCTGTTGAATAGCGGTTTGATCTCTAGGCGTAATAGTATCAGCTCCAATTCCGCTATCAGGTGATGGGAGATCTACGGTGAGTCCAGCAGCGGATATAACACCTTTATTATTATGATAAGCGGAAGACTGTCTAACGTATCTTTCTACAAACGAAGCCGTGGCCACAGCACTGGTATTATTTTCCGTATTATCAGCATATGCAACTTGTTGCCTAACCTGGGTCGTATAAGGGCTTTGCTCGGAGCCAAAATATTCTCTATAATAAGGATCAGTAAACGCAGACGTCCTGCCAGCTGGCGTTGTGATGTATCCAGCAGTAGTTGCTAACGCTGTTGACGACGTATACTGTGAATGATCAGCATATGTGTTCGGTGATGGAGACCCACTCCCCGAATGTGGATGATTGGGCATAGTGGCGAATATCTGACCGGTATACATGGTCGCTGGTTTCAAACCGTCAGTGGTGATGAGCTCAATGGGCGCCGACGGATTGATTTCCGAGGTGATAATGGAGGAGGTTGATGACGGCGTACCGTTTATAGATCTGCTGCCGTGTTGAGGCGATTGTATGAATTCTTCTTTGATTGAAGTGTTGTTGTTCACAACATCTACCACCAGTTCCGATGAACTGCTGCCGGGTGCTACTAGTACGACTTTGGGCCGACCTTTCGTACCATCTACGCTACTTTTATTTCTGTGGTGACTGAGATCTTCGGGTTCGCGTTTGATTGGTGGCGGATGGTGTAAAAATAAACCTTGCAAATCGCTCAGCTGGTTAGCGCCGATTTCCAAACCACTGCTACTGATCACTCCATTCGGACCTTTTAGCTGGCCCGAGAGTAAGGTTGCTGGACTAACGGCGCCGCCGCTCGTTGACGTAGTTCTGTAACATAATAAAACAACACAGCGTTAGTATTCGTCGCCTTCCTCCGTAATAATGGAAATTCATTAATCACCCGACAACGGGTTATAATTTCGAGACGCCGTATACCATTGCGTAACCGCGATACGTCTTAATTATATCGATATTATTTAATCAACGGTGACGAAATCGTATTATAATTGGGTCGCAAGACGTTGTCGCGTATTTACGCAATACACACGCACACCGATGGCCGTAAAATTACCCTTCGTATGGGTTAATTATAACATTGTCGCGCACTTTAATTATCGATTCTTCTGCCGGTGATTCTCTCAATGCTTTGTGTAACACCTCCGCTTTATAACATTCTCTTCGTCGACAACCTTATTGTTTAATTGGACCGCCAATAAGCTCCATCGTTGGAACTTATGTAATTAAATTCCATAATCAGACAGAATTGAAAAAGAAAATTTCCATACACGAAACTAAATCATTTTAAGAACCCACTCCCTCCAAGTTCAATCTATGGATTCCCTCATCTTTCCAAGGGCCTTCCGGTACCGCATTTCCGAACTCATTGGCTCTAGCGACCATGGGTAACGCATTTCGCTATCGTACAGACACAGCGTCATTTTTCCTTGACACATAATTGCGCGAAGACGAACCATATAAATAAACTGCACGAAAATAACGCATACTACGAATACCGCGTATGCGCGCCTACAACCATATCAATTTTTACATATTTATAATTACTCGATTATAAATGCGCATTCTTATCATTCGCGTGATTACCGCCAGTTAAGACAAATTTCTTACCAGCGAAAATTTAATTAATAAGGCTCACGATTTTAAATTTGAGCCATGTTCCGGTACGCGAACAAAGCCCTATTATTTCAAACACGACCGACAGTGGTGGTTAAAGCTTCCCAGCATTTTCACGCCCCGTTGCCCAGCTACCGTTTTCCATCGCTGAGCATCACTGTCTCGGAAGGACTGTTTGCTTATAATTTAGAACATCTATTAATACACACGTGAGAATACTCCACCGTATCACCACAGAGCCAAATCCACCTTCACCACCGATCGCAAATCATCGTCGAGCGTAAGAATCGCCCGCTGTCTCGTACCTCTCACGAATAAGGTTACATATGTCATCGCCGAAAGTCGGCCTTTGTAAATTATCATTCGGTCGTGTATACGCGACACCGACACCGCATACACGGTCGTGTCTTCGATAGCGTATCGATAACGGCCGAATGGAATTTTTCATAGAGATATCCGAGAAACCTGTTTCGGTAATTGCAAAATATTATTCGTGTTTTAGGTAAACAATTTATGAGAAGCCGTTAACGCGAAAATTAAGCTTACATTTAGATTCTATTTTCGAATACCTATACATATTAATTTAGTGAAAAGTAGGACGTTTAGGTGTGCTAATGGGCTTCTGAATAAAATAATGTACTCGTGATTTTTATCGCATCTCGTCCGTTCGTTTATTTTATTACATCGGAATATCATCACGGAAACGATGTTCGGCCGTTGCCAACGTTGAAAAATGGCTGCAGAGAACGTGTAAATTGTCGGCGAACTAGTTATATTAGGTTGTAAAATCGTATAAATGCCGAAAATAATGTGTCGATATTTTTCCACAAGTATCGAGGAATTCGAAAATTACGATGTCTTACATGACTTCATTATAAGCGAGTGCCTCGATCAAAACGGAAAATTTTGATTACTATGAATTTTTTTTCCTGCTATTTCTTAGACGCAAATAATGCAACTATAATTTTATTCAAGTACTTGAGTTATCAGATGTGTAGGGAATTTTTGAAAATAGCGGTCTATTATCAATATATGATCTGATATTTTAGAAAATTTTTATGAAAAGGTAATGTATTCGAAAAATAAAATTGGTATGGTGTGGATTTTAGGATTTTTCTGTTTAAAGAAAATTTTTCTCAATTTTTTCAATTTTTACAACTTTGAAATATTTGTATTCAAATTGAAATAAAATTGGATATTTAAAAATTTTTCAACTGATTTTCCGCAAGACGTCTTATGTTGTTTATTGAACTGAATTCTATTTCCTTCGTTCAAAACTCTACTTTTCCCTCTCTCATTCTCTCTTTCAGAACTCTCACTAAGTAATATTAAGCACTTAATATCTCGTACCTTCCTAACTTCCTACAACGTTTCGGCCTCATCAAACAAATCCAGCTTCTTTGGTCTGCACTTCTAGCCTGTGTTGCAGTATATGGCATCTTAATAGAAGAAATGCTCAATGTAAAATCTACGATATTTTTATGCGTTCAAATTTTCTTAAAAATTTATGAAATTCAACCTTTAGAAATTTTTCAAAAAAAAAAAAAAATTGAAAACTTTCAAAAATTTTCAGCAGTGATAATTTAAAAAAAATTTCTTAGTATTGAATATTTTGATCAAATTAATTACATTTTTAGTAACTAAGTGAGGTGGAATGTCAGCATATTCGCAAGGACGTATATTTACCACAACGATGAAAGCATAACGCGGCCAAACATGTTTACATAACCTACTAAATGTATTTTTCGGTAGCTGATGTACACCTCAAAGCATTCTAATCAAGATGGAGTTTCACATAAAGGTATTCTGAGACCTTCATTGTAATTCTCGAAGCACCCTCAAACCTCCAAAATTCCCACAAAGTTGCACTCTTCGACAAACGAGGTATGGAAACCGCTCACACAATAGGATCCAAACTAACCTCTTACTAGACTGGTTTTCGCATCCTCCATGGTACCACAAATGACCACAATAGCTGGCAACATTCCTTTTACGAAAACCCCAAAAATAAGCCTCGCGCTTTCAACTCCACCATCACTCTTTCGACCTTGCTCGACAATTCAAATTACCAAATCGTAGGTTACTACACGGTGGGCACTGGTAAACAATACATAATTAGGGATTTTTTTGGCATCCGAAAATATCGCTGGCCGTCGGCAATCGATTGATGCGGACTTGAGGTGTAATTTGGATGGAAAAAAATCTACTTATTCGTCGGTAATTATCGCGCACTATCGTGTTTACCATATAATTGCGTGCTAACCGCGAAGCTCTGTAGATGAACGTCATTATCGCTGACCGCGTTGTTTACCTATTTATATTATGGAATCCACGCGCGTACACAATACTCTTATACGAACCTTGTTAGAACAGATCGAAAGGCCAAATGCTACAGTAATTATATTTCGACCTCTGTGTTAATTAATAAACGCATAAGTGCGTATGTGTGAATCCACCTATAAGACTTCATATGAGAACGATAGAGCGAGTTGCACCCTTCAAACAACGTGCTCAGATGCACCTGATTGCGAAGCCGTCATTTGTGACGCGTATAATCGTAATTGATTTATAAAACGATCGATTGGATGACCTGAAGCCACCCTTGGTGAGCCTCCTACTACCCTTCGGCTTCCGTTCGGTTCCCTATTTCTCGTGTACGTTAATTTATTCGTGTTTACTTACAAACTCATCACTCATTGTTGGATGAGGCCCGAGAATACGTTACTTATTAAAAATGATACGATTGGCCCGACAAGATAAGGAATATTCAATAGGGAGGACTAGTGCTGAAATACGTTCGAACAATTAAACGTACAATGGTACATCATCGAAAGATGTTACACCGGAGTAAGACCTTTTGCAAATGTTACACCGAGGGGGAATAAACTATAGAGTGTAGAAAATGTTCGCATAATTACGTATTCCGAAAACCGGTTTCCGCTTTTTACAGTTAAAAATGAATTTAACTAGATTACAACATCGAAGAAGAAGTGATGAAAAAAATGACCGAAAAAAAATAATAAAATACTCTTCGCATGTTGAAGGCTTCGAATTGGTAAAATCTCGCACCAGCCTGAAGCCCTAGCCGCAGCCCACGGTCTGGTAGATTAATATGAAATATCGCCATTCGTTGAAGAGCTCGGTCCGGCGAAAAGTTTTAAAAAGCAAAAACGCATTACAACTTTCTAATGTTAATTTAGGACCATTACAAATGGCGTTACACCGTCTTCTCGGACTCGCGTTACAGTATCATTTAACGGAAATGTTAATTTCGCTACGAGCAAGTGTATATTGCATGTGGTACCTAGTACCTACATATTCCTCACTTATGGCCTGCGGCCGTTCGAAAATTAAATACAGTATAAGTAAAATTCCCTCCGCATACCGTCGAACAGTAATTATAATAGGAAAATAACCGATAAATAAATCGCATGTATACCTGACGCGTCTAATAGAAAACGGTTCAAGGTACTAAAATTACATTAATTTAAAATTTCTCGGTACCAGCGCTTACGGTCGACCTACATGAAGCTTCTGAATATCAGCCTAAGGTCGATGACGCGATGTCGCGTTGCGAAAGCGCCGGACAAACTTCGAATCTCGATCGACATCCGGCCGAGCGTCGTAATTTAGACGAACACGAAAAGAACATTAGCGAAAGCATTTAAAAAATGAAAACTAATTGGGCAATAAGTAATAACGCCGCGTCGTTTTTTTTTTCCTTCCAAACGTGATTATTCCTTCTCCCTATTTGGTTTCGCGAGCCACTATATGTTTGCGCGTTTAATCGATCTAATAATCGTGGTCCAGATGGGTCGTGATTTAGTACAGCGGTTCATTTAAACTACCGTGATGGAATGCGGCGTAAAATAGACCGCGCCGATACCATCAAGCTGGCAACTTAATTGATAACGTTTAATCATACGCCAAATACTAAGTCGTTCGCGGATCCGTATTTAGTCGCGAGATCACGCTATTTCGAGACCATTAGGAAGATCGGTGTTGGCCGCCATGGCTAAATATGGGCGAGAATTTGAAACGAATTCGTTGTGAGGTGTTAAATAGTACCCGCGAGATAGTCGATTTGGTAATAAAATTTAGATATTTACATCATTCGAGTCAATAGTATATGTTAGCTCCAACGGTTACACTGTAAAAGTGTAAACAACGTCATTAAAGTTCTAGAATGTTCCAGGGCTTACAATCTCTGCCTCAATTTTAATAAAAAATTATATTATTACAATGGTTCATCTAAGTCATAAAAAAAAGGAGGAGAATGAGAATATCTTAAGCCCTCACAAAATGTCAATAGGTCTTTCGACAAATTACACACTTAACTATAGCAAAGGTGGGTACAATTTGAATGTCTTAGGGACTCAGAACCTCAAAACCTCCAGGAATGTCATTGAAAACTTGAGCCTCAGCTGCAATAAATCATGTGGGACGTCCATGAACAATTATGAGGAAAAAGAGAAATAGCTAAAATGTTGCAGGACCTCTAGGAATTACTGAAGCATCCATCTTACATTCCACAAGAATTCCAATGGATGAAGTAGCAGGAAATATGAGCATAATCTTCTGAGACTCTATTCTAACGAAGTTCAAGAGGAATGGGAAAATGTTTAAGCCCAATAAGGATCCAAAAAATATCAATGAAATCATCAATACAAATTTCAATGGTATCCTATGTTTCATTAGGACACAATTATCAGGAAGGACAAGGGAGAATAGTAATTTTTCATCATATTTTGATGACTTCATGTCACTGTTTGTATATTAAGTCACTTGTTGACGATTTTTTGTTAGTTTTTTACAATGTCATTTTTGTCACTCTTTGTTTCATGGATTTTTTTCACTATCTTTTGATCATTTGTCACTTTTTGGTCATTTTATGTCACTTTTTGCCTTTTGATTGCAAATTTTTTTTCACGCATTTTGATCATTTTCATTATTCATCGATGATTTTTCATGCCACCAATTTTCATCACTTTTTGAGCATGTATCATTTTTTACCATACTTTGTTCAATTAATTACATTTTTTGTCACTTATGCTCATTCGCCATTACTCTTGGTAATTTTTTTTGTAAGTCCGGGAACAAAAGTCATTTTTCACTACTCTCCTGATTGAATGGTATTTTTTAAATAGTTTTTGAATATGTACTTATTATCTTCCTAGATTGTTTTTCATTACTTCTGAGCATTTCTATTAAGTACTTTTTAATGACTTCTTACTTAGTTATTTCTGTTACTTTTTGAAAAGTTTTCTCAATTATATTTTGTCATTCTTCGATCATTTTACGTCATTTTTTGTTTTTGTTTTTTTTTTTTCATTATTTATTACCTTTTTGGATTGTTTTTTGTCACTTATTAGATCATACTTATCACATTTTAACGATTTTTCATTCCACCATTTTTTGTCACTTTTTTAACATTAGGCTAATTTTGGATGATAAAATGTCTGACTTTTGCGACTTTTTGGTTAATTTTATCACCTGCCCTTAATTTTTTTCTACTCTATTTTTTGTCATTAATGGAGCTAAATTCATTTTTTTGTAACTTTTTGATCATTTTACTTTTTTTCTTTTATTTGTTACCGTTCCTTCATTTGTTGTCATTTTCAATATTTTTCTGTCACTTTTTCATCAAGAGGCATTTTTTTTCACTCTGACTGTTGTATATCATTTTTTGTGACTTTTCGATATTTATTTATTTTCCTTGACTGTTTTTCGTCACTTAAGGTAATTTTTATCAAACTATTTAAAATTAAATCACTTTTGTAGTCATTTGTCACATCTGTTAGTCCAAAATAAATTATTCAATTTTATACAAAAATACCTCAATCAAAAGCAAATATAAACAAAAAATCAAGAAGAGAAATTATGTTATTTCTTATCACTTTTGCAGCATATGCCATTACTTTACCACTCTGTAGTCAGTAAATAACATTATTTGTAACTTTTTGATCATTTATCATCGTTGTCAGTTGTTTTCTTCATCACTTTTTGAACTCGAGTCATTTTTCGTTAATCTGACAATTCAATGTCATTTATTAATTACTTTTTGAAAATTTGTTACCATCCTTGATTGTTTTTGTTACTTTTGATCACTTTAATCAGTTTTTGATAATTTTTTATGCGATTGTTTGTCATCAATATGCGTCATTTTATGTCACGTTTCGGTCAGTTGATGACATTTTTTGTCACTTTTTGGCGCATTTGTCATCATTTTCAGTTGTTTTTTGTCACTTGATGACCTCTTGTCATTTTTAATACTTTCATTATTCATAAATATTTTTTTAAATTTGACGAGTATTTGTCATTTTCATTGATTGTTTTTCATCATTTTCATTTTTGTCTACTAAATGTCATTTTTTGTGAATTTTTTTGTAATTTTACACACTATTTAGGAATGTGTCATTTGTTGGTCACTTGATACGCATTTTTAATAAGTTTGTTGGTTTTTGATATATCACCATTCTTTGGTTGTTTTTTATCACTTTTTGATGATTCTTATAATTCATTCATAATTTTCAAATCAAATGAGTTTTTACCATTCGTGTCATTTTTCATGACTTTTTGTTACTTTTTGGTAATTTCTCAGTAATTTTTACCATCTGCTAATTTTGTACTCGAACAAATTCTTGTCACTTACTGACTATTTATGTCATTTATGGCAAGTTTTTGATTACTATTCTTCATTTTTGGAATGTTTTTGATCAGTTTTCAGTCATTTTTTTCACTTTTTGACAAGTTCTTTCAAATGATATTTTGTCACTTTTTGACAAATATTTGTCACTCTGTTTTTGTTGTTTCTTGACTTTTATTCATTTTTTGGTCTCTTTTTAACCACCGAGGCATTATTTGAAAGCATTTTGTAATTTCGCTTCTAATAATTTTTTCAATCATTTTCTTCGACTTCTTGACCATTTTTTAAATTCTAATAATTGTAATAACTTTCTGATTACTTATTGTCACTTTCAATTCATTTGTTGTTTTTTGACGAACATTTTCGTCTTTATTATTGCTTTTTCACTTTTTGAAAGCGACTTTGAACTAAATTTACCGATTAATGAACTAGCATTAACTGAAGAAGAAAAAATTTAATTCACCATCACTTAAAATCAGATAAAACATCACCATCGAATGAAAGAACACATTCATCATACCCTTATTCCCTAGTAAAAACATCGTTCCACTACGAAAATGCACTTGACTGAAAACTGTCCTTTCGGCACCTATAAAATACACCATCGATGACACCTCCCTACAACACGTCACTCGACAATTCCAGGCCGATAAATCACCCTAAACCACTCAACACGTTGCAGGCGGCATCCACCCTCCACCAACGCATCGGTAGCATGGCACGAGCGCGGCTTCGTGTACACAACGTCTATACGATGTCAATCAGCACCATACCAGTTATAAGCGGGCTCGTATTTCCGGACATAGTCGGCTCGCAATAACAGGTACACGACTAGATAATTAGTCACCACCGGCGGACGATTTCCTTGATATCTCTATCGACCGCAACAATAAATCGCCGTGATTGTGGCGCGAATCGTGATCGTTCATTTGCATCTGGCCAATATGCATCTAGAGGTACGGCTCGCGGCTTATGTACCACTGGAGCCCGAATTGAGAAAACCAAACAGGTTGGGTTATTGGCCGACGTGTATAACAAAAACACGCTAATTCCATCCGCAATGTCTTTTAATCCAATGGAAACTGGTTTATATGTATTTCAGCGTAGGTATATTTATGTGTAAAGGAAATTGTCCGCATAATTTTTTCCACCGTGTGTTGTTCTTCGTCCTCTGTCGTCTCCGCGGATTGATTCTTAGAGCATATTCGGATATTATCTGCGGTACCATCTGTGTTCTTCGTATTCGGTGTTCGGTGTTTGCGTTCTCCCAGAGATGATTCTTCAAATGTCATTAGTTTAGAAAGTTGATTCCATTCGTTTTCGTATACTCATAGCACCGATACGTTGTACCATCCAGAACGCTGCGGAGTGACGAAGAGAGAAATACAGCCGCAGCGTAAATCTAGTTTATTCTCATTAAGCGCGCCCGCCACTACCGCTTCGAGATGGCCAATTTATTTTAAGCCAATTAATTCCGACTTCGGAGGTATTTCGGCATACCACGTCAGAGTTTCTCGAACGTTTCCACAAAACGATAATTATTTAACCCGCATCACCGAATACGACATGTTGCGTTTGTTCTCTCCATCTCTTTCTTCCTTCGCTTCTCGAATCTTTTCTCCAAATAAGAGAGCGCTTAATGATATGTAAATTCTGGCCTTATAAGAAGGCGTTTTCCGATGTCGTTGTCATTGATCGGATGTATTTCGGCAACAATCGTTCCGATTATACCGATGTACAACGAAACACTTTTAATGCGCTGCTTTCGCAACCCAACTCCATCCACTTGCCTTCCGACCACCCCCGTACAGCGAAAAACAATCCACCGACGTCGCCTATCACAATGTCGCCGCAGTCCACGTTTACGAGCGCGGTTCGACGGTGTCGTACAGTAGTGGTTTTTTTCTTTGATTTATGACGCAGATAAAAAGGCGGCAGCGCGCTATGCTCCAACACCTGGGCTATTTTCCGCGCCGTTCGCGGTGCAGGCGTCGCGTTTTGCATTCTTATATAAAGTATCGTTTACCATTTGCATGAAGAATACTACCGCGACGAATTTCAGTCGTGTCGTACAATGCATTACAAATTACGAGCCGCGAATATACCGTACTACACGCATCTATTATTGTCGCCAGAAGTCGGCGTATATGTAAAAAATACCTACGCGGTAGTTTATCAATTTTTTTTTTGCCTTCGTGTCTGTTCGTCTCTTCCCTATTTATATTAATTTCGCTCGATGGGGAAATACTGTGCGACATTTTACTCTCGAATAGATTTCCAACGGGGAGAACGAATTTCGAAATGATATTTCCAGTTGCAAAATCGGTCGAAATATACGCGTAGTAGGCACCGCTGTTTCACCTAAATGTACTCGTGTATAAAATGAACCATGAGCTATAAAATATTCTATTTGTCTCTTCTTTCTATATTATGAGGTATTTTTCGTTTACCCATAAAAGTGATATAAGAAAATTAATATTAAGATCAATAATCGTTGCCCTTATTTACGAGCGATTAAATTACTGGATTTATTATAAAAAAACAAATGAACCAATCAGCAAATTTGGTCATTTTAGAAAATCGATAATTATCATATATTTTAAATTAATGACACAACCAAGTTTCTCGCTTCTCCGGCCTTTATAACGCGTTTGCAAAATATCAATATTGGGCGATAATTGAATAGCAAAATGGGGTGGAATTTTGGACGAAATTGAGCTTAGGAAATTCAGACGAAACGAAGAGGTGAGAAAATAAAAACACATTAACCAACCAATGACCGATTAGCAAGAAATCGATAATCGAAAATGTCAAAAAATACCACATTAAAGTATGAATATCAAGAAATCAAAGAATAAAAATATCAAATACCAAAAAATTATAAAATCGACTATCAAAAAATCGAAAGGACAACAGACTGAATAAAAAAAATCTAGGAAAAAAAATCAAGAAATCAAATGATTTAGAAAAATCTTGTATCAAAAGATCGACCACTGCAAAATCGATCGTCCAAATATTATGAAATTGCAAAAAAAAGGACTATTTAAAATTCATCACTACCGATGGCATTAAACAATGTCAAAAAATCTATTGTTGAAGAATCAAATCTTACAAAATCAATTATTTAAAATAATATCGATTATTGAAAAATTACCTTAGATAATCGATTAAAAAATCGATTATCGAAAGTTCGATTATCACAATATCGATTACTGATTACTGATTAATGAAAATCTAATATTGTAAAATGAATTATTCATAGTGCTAAACTTATAATATCAAGCAGTGAACGATCAAAAAATCGATTACTGACTTATCAAATATCACAAAATCTATTGTTCAAATATCGATTATCGAAAAATCAACCACTCAAAAAAAATCGATAATCAAAAAATCGATTCTTGACAAAAAATGAAGCGTGGTAAAAGTAGATTTTTTAAAACTGTCCATCGAAAGATCGATTGTTACAAGATCGATTATTAAGAAATCGAAAACCAAAAACTCTATGAATCACATTAGTTCCAAAAAAAATTATTTTTGAAAAATCGATCATCAAATAATAAACTACTCATCAAAAATCGATTATTGAAAAATCAAGTATCAAATCTATATTGCAGAAATAACGATTACTAAAAACCTATCGTGAAAATATCGATTATCAAAAAGTCGATTCCAAAAAAATCGAATGCGTCAAAAATCGATTTTTGAATAAACTGAAAATCGACATTCGATTATCACAGCATCGATTATTGAATAATCGAAAACCAAAAACTCTCCAACATATCACACCTACTTCGCTTCCTACGTTCAACATCCCTTTACCCACTTATTTAAAATAAAAAAAAAATAATAATAATAATAAAATAATAATAATTATGAAATAAAATAAAATAAATTCGCCTCTAGCCCAGAGCTGTACACGGCGTATGATAAAAAAAAAAAAAAAAAAAAAAAATAGCGACAACTTTATCTTTTTCTGAAAAGAATGTTCGGTGAAAAATGGCTTCAATGAACTTTTTCATATTCAAGAGTTTTAATTTCAATGTACAACGAATTTTATCCAGTTATATTACTTCCAAAGATCTCTAGGCTGCTTCATTGAGCTAATAAATACGATTCTGTATGATTTCACACAACCCTTCGTAATGTAAAGAAACGACAGTACAAAGATGAAGTTCGAAGTGGGGAGGAGGGGGAGGGGAGACTCAAAAAAATCTCATAAAGCGTTACAAGTACCACTTCACTTTTTTTATTTTGCACATTCTTTGCAACTTGGTGAAGTAAAAACTAAACGTTGCCGAATCTCGAAACTTCAAGAGGCCAAGACCAAATGACTGCGAAGGCTTGTAGATACTAGTCTACTACAGGACCCGAAACGCTGGAATTGACACGTTCAACGGGATAAAATTAGAGAAAAATTTTCGAATAAATTTTACTCCACGAAATCCCCGCATCGAAACGCCGCAACCGAATTTCCCATCTCCATCTCGTTACACATACAGCGTACAAAAAATAACCAACCAAACAATACCATACACCGAGCCATTAGTCATGTACGCTACGCAATGCACGCCGAGAGCTCGCAGAATCTAATAAAAAAGGTCTGTCGGCATATAGTTTTGAATATTCTATTATTCACGCCTATCTGTACCAATAAATAAGGGCACCGCGCACCCCAGTATACACTTGGGTGGTTATAAACACGAACCAAATGGGCCGGAAGGAATCCTTTTATAAAGTAATAAAAAAATCCGCGCCAAATAAAGGCTCGTCAACTCACTTCGGGGGAGACGCGAAACTATACGTGAGAGAATCTACATCTTATTACGAAACGCACGCGAAATTTCCAAACCCTTTCGTAGGAGTACAACACGCTACCACCGGTGTACAATTTATTAACGTGTATCGTCCGCTACACCGACTACGAGTATGTCCGACATACCGCAATAATAGTTTAAAGTTACTCAGACAGGCGAAATTTATGACCATCGAACCGCATTCGTGCGTACATAAGATGAAAAAATCCCAAATCTTTTGTCGAAGACCTCCTGTCGCGTATCAACCGTACAAGGGGCTCCGAGATTCCCGCCGCGATACCTTCCAACGGTGGAATAATGAAATTCGATCTAAGCCTAAATCCCATTCCGCTAATTGTTCCCAGCCTAATACTACGTACGGCCGGCTCGTAATTCTCATTTGAGCCAAAATTAAAAGTGACGAAATCGAGCCACCGTTTAAGGTGTATTTCCTGCTCATGTGATCGCAACCAATGCGAATAAATCGATTAAAACTAGAAGCTGTTCAGTGTTCGTTTACTCGTCAAACCCGAAACGAACGGCGAACCTTCTTGACCTGCACCTGATACTCAACGTTTTGACGACTGGTTTGAAAAATCACACGTAGTCGAGCAATTTCATCGGCGTTCGCCTATTTTCTCTCAGTTATCTCCATAACGCCACACCAATTTTAATGAGATTCCCCGAATATATAATAACGTATAAATTACGCGAATAAAATCACAATTAATATCACGGTCAATCACGAATAACGTGAACGGATATCGGAATATATTTAAATACCATTTTACGCCGTTTTATGGCCCAACTGGTTCTCGATCTTTTTTTTCTTTCTAATATCTTTTCTTTTGATACACGAAATAAAATTTAAAAAAAAAAAAAAAAAAAAAGTTTTCACATAACGTTAATAAATTTATACCTACGAGATGTTGGAAATTAGCATTTTAACGGTACCGTAACCAATTCCAAGCTATCGTATACATTAAAATATATTTTAATCGAGTTCGCCGCTTTTAATATATTTTCGCGTTGTGATCTTTTACCAGTATTCGGACTCGTCAGAAATTTACCGAAAAAAAAAAAAATTCCACCAGGTGATTTATTTTTTATTAGATATTGCTTTCTTGGTAGAAGTGTAGAGAAATCGACGCAGCTACTGCAATTTACGCGCTTGTCTATAAAAATGAAAGTTCATTACGACATGGAAGGAAAAAAAAAATTTGCATTTTAAATGCCTCAGTGCCGCCTCTCAATGTACACGCGTGAAAGAGACGAAAGAAGGGCGTCAGATCAGACCTACGTTCGCGTTTATGGTCCGACGTGTCACTTATCATAAATAATAGCCTCAATACAATTATCGAACCGCTGCGATTTTTATTATAACCTACGAAAGAAACTCTTTTCCTATTGAACATTCTTGCCCGATTACGATTTTACCTTTTTTTGCTCGGGTTTTACGATCGCCGTATATTGTCACCCGGAGCCATTGCCTTCGGTTTCTCCATTATGGATACTCGAAAACAATCTAATTTACGAGCCGGATTAGCGGCGAATTGGAAAAATTCGCGATAATACCGAAACTATAATGGAATAAACGAGATACGGATGTAGTAACGGCGACCTAGATGAAACCATTTGCATTTTATTTTGGTGCTTGGGTCGAATACCGGAAACCAATAGTCTAATCGGAGAAAGATGATTGGAAAGAATTTTTTCCATTTAACAATTTTTTTTGCCAATTTAAAAACACATTTCGATAAATAATTAGACACTGGTTGTCGACGCAACATCATTGCACTCTCGAGGGCCAAGACCACCCTTACGATACCCATATATTATCACCGAACAGCAAAACATACCAAAACTCTGGTAAGCATTTGAATTAAAATACTACCCTGAAAAGGATCGGTTACCTACAGACACACGTTCACCCGAACACCTCCCGGAAAGGATTTTTTTCTGCAGCACCACTATATCGAAATCGTACGCCTAACACCTGAAATATACGTACGTACGAAAAGGGTCAAGAGTCTTGAACAACGGTGTAGGGAAAAAATCCTACGACTTTATTCCATACGGAGAACCCGCGCGCCAAAACAAATATCAACGTATGCATTCGTGCCCTAAATTATGCGTAGATTACACGTCAATCATAAGTGTGTATGAATTTTCAGCACGTTGTAATATAGTTATGAGTGCTTGATGAGTATGATGGGTAGGAAATGTGAATGAAGGGGAGAAGCGTTGATGAGTCGATTAATCCTTTCGTTAGGTTTTAAAATTGAGAAGGAAGAGAGATGAGAAAAAATAAATCACCAAATTAATAAATGAGAATTGCAAAATCTAGTGCTCTGAAACAATTGAAGGGATAATCAAAAAATCTGTCTTGAAAAAATGTTGAGGATTATTAAAAAAACTGGAAACTAAAAAAATGAAAACATCAAAAACAACAACAGCAATGCCAACCAAAGCAATAACAATAATATCATCAATCAACAATATCATCATCATCATCATCATCATCATCATCAACAACAACAACAACAACAACAACTCAAAAAGATGAAGACATCACATTTGAAACCCATCTCTCTCTCTCTCTCTCGCTCACCCAAATTTGGGTACTGGTGGCCGTATAATACCAATGTAGAATTTTATATGTAGTATTTCGTCAAATATATATTGTCTATTGTCTATTGTCTCTCTCTCTCTCTCTCTCTCTCTCTCTCATTCTCTCTCTCTCTACTGATGGTGATAACTTCAACCAAAATCTGGAATAACCCTTTTTAATTTTTTTTTTCAACAGAAAAAATGAAAATATAATAATAATAATAAAAAAAAACAAAACAATAAAAATAAAACAAAAAATCAATCACTTAAAAAATGTGGAAAGTGCTATAAAATATAATAAAATCAGTTCTTTGCAATGAAAAGTCTTTTTTTTTCAATTCAAAAAATCACTACTCAGATAAAAAAATAATCTGCACTTCTTATTGATATTCAATATATTTATAAAAATATAATACCTAATAAATTGATAAAACCGTTTATTAACCCAAAAAACAAAAATTGAAAAATTAATTAAGCGTTCTAAAATTTAAAACCCAGAAATTTCCTTTAATGTTCTTCAAGAAATTGATGTTTGAATCTCTACAAGTGAATCATCATAAAACAAAAAAAGAAATCAAAATGAAACGATAAAAACTAAAATATTAACCATCCACAAAATTTTCAAAGAATCGATTTTTCATGCTTCGAAAAAATTTTTAAAAATTAAAAAAACCTATATTGGATGCAAAAATACTTTTTAAAATTTCAAAAACATACAAATCGATTTTTTACAATTGAAAAAATTTATTTCTAAAATTTTCAAAATCAATCATCAAAAAATAAAATAAAAATTACTATTAAAAAAAATTAAAAACTACTGATTTTTTAAATCAAATTTCAAAATTCAAGAAATTCAAATTGTACAAAAAAAAAATGAAATAAAAAATTCGAATATCCAAGATCCAAAAAATTTCAAAAAATAGATCTTTCAAAAATAAAAAAATCGACTTCTCACTTGAAAAAATATGTAAATAAAATATTAAAAAAATCAAAATCTTACAAACTGACAAATCAAAAAAATTCTTACTGTTGCTCATATCATACTCCATTGCCCCCTCCCACACCGGCCCTCGGGCCATCCTTAACAGTCCTACATCTCTCGCCGAAGTCCTCAACAACCACTCAACAATAATTTTCCTCCTCACCTTCCTCAAAAAAGCCAATCTTCTTCACTTAATCTAACCAACCTTAAATACCACGTGCCTCTGGCCTAAGCGGCAGTACACGGCACAAAACAAAAAAAAAAAAAAATCTAATTAAATACAGTATATGTTTTTTTAAATCGAAAAATTAACTTCGGAAATTTGAAAAAAATACTACATTAGTGTTATATGATTCCAAGTGGTCTCAAATATGGATATAAGGCCTCCCTCCCCTCCCCTCTCCACCTCCTTTCCAAATCAGTTGGCTCTAATAGCCTTAGTGTGTTTCAGAAATACGTCTAAAAAGTTCATAATCATGGAGCAAAGAAATAAAAAAATGATGTTTGAAAAAATTTGGAATAGCTAATTTTTTTAAATGAAAAATAATTTTTAATTATGAAAATTTTACAAAAAATTAGCATCAATTGTTTGCGAATTAAAATATCAAGTATTAAAAAATTTTTCAAAAAATTAATTTATTTCAAGTTGTTAAATGATTTTTTTGAAATTAAAAAATGCAATAAAATTAATGATTGAAAATCAAGAAACAAAAAAACAAAACGAAACAAAAATCTACAACTGAAATACGAAGCATCCATTTTCGAAGCCGCAGTTCACCTTAATATAAAAAAAAAAATCCTACACGCAAAAAACCCTATCCACCTCGCAGTTCAACTCGCAACCTCATTCCGTTGATTTTTTCGCAACATACCGACATATTGGACAATCTCAATCATGCCACAAGTCACATCCGAGATAGGAATTCCGTCACCATCAGTCGGCACTACGTCTACGTTCTTAGAAGACCGAAAAAAAAAATCATCGATTTCCGGTACATCCTGTTAACTGGTACAACCGTCTCAAATGTTACGAGACAATAATACCAGACTTGCGGTCACCTCGAGGTTACGGCTGGCAAAATGGTAAAAAAAATAAGGCGTCTGGGACGCGAAAAAAAAACGCTGGACGACCGAAACGATCGCATATTATAGGCTGAACGCTGAAGGGCGAATCAGGCGTTGAAAAAACGAATAGGTAACGCGGAAAGAGCGCCGAAATACCTTCAGATCAGGCACGAGTAATTAGTTAGTGTGGAAAAAATGTGAACGGAGTCCACGAAGCGTGACCATAAACAAGGATTAGAACACGAAGACCCAAAGACCATAAAGTTAGGTTAACATATAACATAAGTTAGTATAGAGAGAGCGCAGGCAAAGCGGGTTAGAGTTAGCGGCGTTGCAACCGGACGGCTCGGGTACGGCGGCGAATTAAACAATGTGCAAACTTACGGCCAAGTGATATCGGAAAGTTTATCTTTTTCGGTTGAAAGTTGTGGCAATTTGTAGTATTCGTAAACAAAGCTCATAGAGGTAGGAGGCGGCGGCTGTTCTTCGGTATTGGCGCCGCTGATATTCAGCATGGCGCTGGTGGCGGCCGTCAGAGGGTGCTCATAATAGGCTCTCCAGTTCTGGCTATCTTCCGCCGTACTCGTACCGCCGTTGCCGCCCCCGGGTTGACTATTCGGCAATTCAGCCATACGCCCGTCCCTAGCCGGGCTGGATTTCGGATTTTGATCTCCAGAATTTCCTTCCCGTTTCCTAGATTCAAATTAAAAACGCTCGTTGTAACAAGTTTATGGTACACGCTATACTAACCTACAAATACACAATGTCCAGTGCTCTTCTATACGCCGCCCCTCATCCGACATCCAGCCCGAGTGTCCGGTGTCCACAGCGTACATACCGTCGAAGCCGGACCACGATATTTTTTACCATTAATTTAAATAACTAATTACCAGACCACCGCAGGTTACGCCTTACCGCTCCATTATCTTCCACCTTCCATGTACTCGTGTAAATCCGTTCGACTCGTTAATTACGTATACGCAATCGTCGCCGCGATGCCGTAATTCGCCAATTTCCAGCCGCCACGTCGATCGCAAAATTACGTAACGAGCATTAGCCCACATATGAGCCGATAATTTTCCCATTTCCCGCTACCGCGCGTGCCTTAATTAAAAAGCACGCCGCTAAACGAGCCGTATAATCGACGTGGCTCGATGTTAATTTATTTTTTATGCGAAAAGAAGTCCTTATGTCTTTTTTTATTATTATTATTTTTTTTTAATAATTTTCCAACGCTTTGATTTCGTAGACTACGTTTACGTAACTCATCGACGTCGGGGTGGGTTTCGAAACGTCGTGGAAAATAAACGCGAATCATCGTTCATGCTTTCGTAAATTCTACGTCGTTTGTGCATTGAACTTTATAAAGCAGGGTTTTCCGAAATGACCAAGGTGTTAATTTTCTGTAACTTGTGAATCGCGAAAAAAGACTGAGCTCAGAATCGAACAATTTATTCCACCTACATATTTAGTCTGAAGTTGGTTTTACTAAAAAATAATGGAAATTATGAAAAATAAAATAATACCAACGGAACGAAAAAATTATCACTAATGATGAAATTATGAAAAAAAAGGGCAGTCAAAAATTTCTTCAAGGGGGAGGGGGGGTGAAGAATTAATTGGAGATCTTTACACTTCATTTTTAGCCTTTCGGCTTTCGATTTATGAGATCACAGGTGAACATATTTATAAACAGAATGGAACTGAACGAGTAAAACATTTTTTTGAATTTCTGGGGGCCTGGATTCCTGAACTCCTCCCCTGGCTACGGCTATGGGGAGCATTGTGGAATCCTGAATGGTGTCAAATGACCAGAAAAATCATTCGTGAATTTTTCAGCAACGCATTGATGAAGTCAGATGTCAGAGAACAGGTAACATCTTTTAAGAAAGGGAATGACCTTATCTGGGTTATTGTAAGAAAGGATTCCTTTAAAAAGGGGAGGGAGGGAGGAGAAGTAGGAACGATGAGTACAGAAGTCTGGACAAGTAAGAAAAATGTGGTGGATAGAAAGAGGAACTTGTCATGAGCTGCATAACAGTAGCGCGAAAATACGTCTTTTAGATGAGGTTTCAATTGAAAACGATAGCTATTGCAACCTACTTCATTTGGGAAAAAAGGAATGGAAGGGTGGGGGGGGGGTGTATTCATCTCAAAATATAAATGGATCAAAATTCGGCGAAGGACTTTCCAAGAAAATATACAAAAATATTTCTTATGAAATTTTGATATACCTCAAAATGGGGAAAGGGTCCTCAAAGTTTAAGAGAAACAAGAGGGGAACAAATCACAAAATTTTTCGTTCATGATCTCATATGAGAGAGTGAATTAAGGACACCCTCATACCTAAATTTGAGCTTCCCAAGTGAATTTGGAGGAGAGTTGGAGCAAAAGATAGCTTTCTGAGGAGGTTTCGAGTCATGAAAATTCTTGAATCTTACAGATCTCCTCACCAAAGCGACACAGAAAGCTCAAACTTTGTATGAGAGGTTGGTTTCAAACCAAAATATGACCACTTGAATTTGGGTCAAAATGGTTCCAAAATGGCGAATGGTCAAAATTTAAGAAAAGTTCGAAGAGCCTCAAATAGCTGAAATTTGATAAATATGGTTCCATATAATTTCAGCGAGCAAAAACGATTACATATCCTAAATTCAACTTCACAGATGATTTTGGAGGGGATAGGAGTTTGAAAAAGCCACTATTAAAAACTCAGCTCCAGTAATGCTGCATAGCTGCTTACAACTTTTTTTGAAGATTATTATTCAACTCTAATTTTTGGGTAAAAATTAATTGAAAATATTTTTTTTTCATAGGGTTATTGCTTCCATCCGTAGCCATCTACTCACACAACAACCTCCTCCACTTTGCAACTCATGATTCCTTTACATTCCAACACATTCTCCTCCAATGTCCAAATCTACTTCTTCTACGAACCGCATACTTTCATCCCTTGGCGAACTCAGAAGTAAGGAACTCGGATGAGAGCCCAAATAATTTCTAATAATCAATCGTTCAAGGGTTTCATACGAAGCCAAGGGGGCACAACCGACGCAGAAAACATGGGGATCCAAATCACAACGGACCAACCAAAATAACCGCTTTCACCACTACGCGACACTTCGGTTGCCTCAGAGCTCAGAGTAACCGCTAACAAAGATGAATATAAGATTACCACTAAAAGGGGCTCAGTACTATATCTGATCCTCGTACAAATACCAAAGCGCACTCGTAACACTTTCCACAGAATCTGAAACAATGATGCTCTGCGATCTTATCCCATTGCTCGGACAATATGAGCCGCGGACGCGGCATTTCCATTGTATTAAGATAAAAATTCGCCGCCGGTCAGAAACGTTGTCTGTGCTACGTGTAAATAGGTAAAAACCGCATTTCAACGGTGTTCGTATATGAAAAATTCGCTTTCTAATTTCCGCACACACGTCCACGAGTCAAAGGTTGACTAAATTTCCATTCGTCAAAAAAATTTTTACTTTCGGTTCAAAGGTGAGTTACGGTGTCCCAAAAGTCAAGGTCCGAGTTATAATTACGAGGCGCGCGCCGCAGCCGGTTTACACGTCGCGGTAAGTCACACCGACGAACAGGTTTACATTGTTAACCTGTTAGGCCTACGGTGTTGCGCTTTTTTCAAAGCCAATGGTCGATGCACCGACTGCGAATGAGCTGACCGGACGCGTGTGCTCAGGACTATCGTCTATTCGACCACTTAGCTTTCGCGCGTCTTTAATCTCGACCATCGAGAAACCATTATAGATCACCGGAGCCCGAAAAAAAAGGTGAAAAGTGTAACGTGAGACGATCAAAAAAATCCTTGTACCGGTTAAACACTCTCATTTGTCAACGTCTACTTTTCACAGCATTAAGATTTAAAATAAATAATTCTGCCGGCGGCTTCGTCCGATAAAAAATATCCTTATCTGCATCTCTACCCCACAGGTACTTGTCGAGTTCGTATGCGAAAAGAAACAAAGCCGAAGGTAAAAAAAAAAATGCAAAATAAATTACCTATGAAAGTTATAAATGATTTAAAAAAGGGTTATGTAAACAACCTTTCGGTGGAATCCCTTTAAAAGGGCGCTTGTCACGTCCTCGCTATGATACGACCCGAGCTCGATTGATTAGAAAATCTATACGTTGCCTTCGAAGGGTTCCCCAAAGGTTATACAGTAGCGAGTATATTATATGCAGATGAATTCAGTTGAGTGAAAAATTGAAATATTGCTCGAACGCGTTACTCGCCGATAATCCAAAGATAACATCGCATAATCATCCTTCTCCGCACGTTGACAACAGCCAGACAAAAAATACACCGATGCGACAAAAACACCGGTATAATCCTATCGGGGTCTGAAATCACTTGTCGAAACGTAGACGTTGAAAAATACCTTCTCGGATGACGTTTTCACTTTCCAACGTCGCCGAACGGTGAACGTGACGATAATTAAACGTCGCCCAGACTGTAATTAAGCTTCGTTCAATTTTAAGCATTTTTAATTGTCGAATACGATAAACGATATTTCGCGACTATTACGGAAGTGTCCGTTGTCTCGTTTAATGAACGTAATTCATATGAGTAAATGGCGCTCGATGACGTATGTAAATCGAGTCTCTCGAGTAATGTTTTTTTTTCAGTATCTCAATTCGAGCTCGGTAATGGTACTGGTATACATTAGTCATTAAAAACGAATACCGATTTCTTCGAAATATCGGTAAGCTCGCATTTTGTCGTTATATAAAACGAAACGCGTCGTTTATGCGTTTCCCAACGGGCTATTACGCGAGTTCATGTTGGAAAATTATGCTACAGATGTTTACGGAATTGGTTCTCGAAATTAATTCGAATGAAATGTATTTATACGAATTTTTAGGCATTGAATCGAAATTTCACGAGGAAAGAAAAATTTTCATTATTTTTTCTATCATGTAGTTTTCATTTTTTTATAATGTTTCACTGTTTTTCAATCATGCATTTCTTTATTTGGCACATGCTTTACAAATTTTGTTGTTGTTGTTGTTTTTTGTTTTTTATTAATGTTATCATCAATTTTTTTCTATTTTTTTGTTTTATTTTTCATTGTTGATAAATAACTTTCAATCTCTCTTCATATCTATTATTCATTAAGAACTTTCTTATTTTTCGTCATTATTTTTTTCATTTTTTCATTAATTTTTACACTTGGCATTCATATTTATACCCCAATACTCTGTTATGTTTTTCATTTTCAATATGAATTTAATTTAAAATTTGATTATTATTATTTTTTCCAATATCATCACTGAAGAAAAAAAGTAGTAATAATAATGAAAATAACATAAATTCTTCCATAATTTTAGTTAATAATGCCTTCATAGAACTTCTGAAAAAAAAAAAAAAAAAAAAAAAAAAAAAACTGTTGAGGAAGCGATCAACTTTGGCCCGACTTCGAGATCAACTTCAGATTTAGAATGTGAAACACGTGCCTCCAAATGCGAGCGAAATAATTTTTCCCAATTTTTTGGCTTATTTTCAATTTTTTTCATGATTTTCTCAACAATCTGTCCATTTCAATTTTCAAATCCTAATTATGAGTTATGATTTTCATATTTCATAATAAATATCTAATTATTCTTTGATTTCATTATCACATTTCCTCTGTTTTATTTTTAATTTTTTTTTTCTTTTATATTCTTTTACTTTTATAGAATCTTGTTCACATTTAGACCTTGCAATGCACGAAATCAAATCTTTTAGCTCGAATCTCCGACCAACACTTTCTCAAATATTTATAAGAGCGATGGGAAGTCCTAGAACTGAACGAAATACCCACTACGTGACATTACACATAGCACCTCTCGTCTCAACTCGTTTAACACCCAACAGCGAAATCCTCCGGGAGCACGGCGATCTGCGAAATTCCAACGCTGTAATAATACCACATAGGCTTTGGCCACAGGGGGCTTTAAAATGCATTCGAATAAAAAATGAACCCCAGCACAGTCTATTGATCGCTTCCTGATGTACCGAGGTACACGGCCACCTTGTATTTGGTTTTTAAAAAATGACTTGTAATTTATCTCGATCTAAGAGCCGCATTATTTGCATTTTTCAACCGTACCAATCCATCTGCAGGCGATAATTACGTGTACTGTATACTAGGCTCTTTGGGTACGAGTATTGAAAATATATTTTCCAAACGTTCAACGTCTAGACGAGATAAAGAAAAGATCAAAAGTCACCAGTGAATTCAATATAGGATGAAACGAAGGAGAAATAAAAATTGATTTGTCATCGTTAGAATCGAACACTTGTACTAATTCGCATACATGTTAGTAATATAGGATCGATGTAGCGCGTTAGCACGTTAATCTGTCCGTTTCACTGCACGAACGGAGTACCCTAATACGCCCCTTCCACCTGCGCTAACGCGTCGACTGTCGGTACAGGGTGACTTTTTGTAGCGCTGTATAGTAACGCGCTCATGTACACGTTACCGAAATTCATAAGACAGGATCGCTCGCCGCCTACGTTACTCGAATGACTTATTAATATTTACATAGGCGCGAACACGTTGATATACTTACGACATCTCGGGTAACACGCGTTCGCTAATTCGCTATTTTACGGCCGAACACCTCTGCGTGGTTCTCATCTCACACATCGTGTACTTTATTAACATGAAAATACCGCTCGTAAAAATCCTCCGGGTTTCCTTCGTGGTCCATACAAAAGCCCACGGATCAAATAACATCGATGGATAAATTTAAATTTCAAATCAACCCAAAACGACGATCTAATTACAATGAGAATCATTCGTCGTTAACGCTACCGTGTATTCTGGCTCGTTCGTTAATCGTTATAGCTGTGGAAAAAGAAGCGGATTTATCGTATCAACGAAAATACCAACGGTCGTATTTTAATGGACGCGTTTCACGAAACTGGTAAAAATCGTCGTTCGAAAATTACGTAATAAATCCGAACGTATCTGCTGTATCTTGGACATTTGAATATTAATGAATCGAACACGTCGTCGTGAAAGTAAAACAACTTATTCGGTGATTTAATTACATCGGTCGAAAAAATTCTTCGCATTTTCTTCGGCAGATCGTATCTGGCATTTCTGGCATCGATAACGAGAAAATTCGAACGGTCGTACTTTAGTATCAGATAACCGCGAACAAGTCCCCCTGCGGCCACCGCGTTCGT
Organism: Phenacoccus solenopsis; assembly: GCA_009761765.1. Lineage (NCBI taxonomy): Eukaryota > Metazoa > Arthropoda > Insecta > Hemiptera > Pseudococcidae > Phenacoccus > Phenacoccus solenopsis. Next base: position 36,224,568 of record CM019756.1, on the reverse strand, counting down.
ATTTAATCACAAATGACAATAATAGTTTTTTCTTCGTGTATATCTCAACTGAAATCTTTAACCCTTTTTCCTCTACACGCTGAGCCTATTATTCCGCGTATATATATCTGGATGTACAGCTCACCCTAATTTTCACCTTCTATATGTAAATGCTATACTCAATTACGATTACCTTGAGAACCCTAATATTCCGCAATTCGTTGAGAAATCGCAGCTGCCGCCAATTTTTTTTCTGTTTTCTATAAAAAAAATACCGGCTCTGTACCACTTGACAATACTCCATATCGATTGATTGACGGGGCCGGATTCTAGCGACATCGATTCCGCTTCATCTTGACGTTTTAATTCCACGATCGTGAAAAGAATTTAATTATAAGGCCGATTAAACGGTGGAAAATAAGCGGTGTTCTACGTGGCTCGATTGTTACATACTGCAGTTGCCATCGCTATGCGGCTACAATTACCACTTCAGCAGACTGCATTTTGCTTTCAGCTACTAGAGCATTTACGGTAGCGAAATAATCGGTTGCCAAAAAGAATCTATATTACCAGCCATACCTCAAACACCCATCAGTCGTGTTGGCTCGGACGTGTACATCGGGAAGGACGTACCTCGTAATTTATACGCTATTTTCTAATACACTCGTCTCATAAACAAGTGTCTTCTGGGCGCAATAACGGAATGAAAATTGATGGTTTCAACGATACAATTATCTTGGACCGGACGATAGGAAAAAATTTTAAGACGCCCTTCTCCGCTCCGTGTAATTTCTATGTACGCCGGCGCGGTTATCTTTACACGTAACTACATAGGAAGCGGCCGAAGGTGGATGGATGATTTACCATCGTGATTTGTGGTTCCATCGCCTCAGCCTCGCAGCCATTTCATATCCAAGTCCGTTTCACTTACACCACGGTGATGTCGAAACGACTGCACCGAGCTAGGTACATCGAAGAAAAGCTATGTCGAGAAATCGTCTTCGCGTTCTCTTCGACAATGGTCGCGTGTTCGCGGCATAAAGACGTCTTCGGGTTCGATAGCTTATATCGCTGAATGGAGGATATTATTGAATGAATACCAGTATTGAGTCATGAATGACAGTTCAAAAAGAACCAACTAACGCCGTTTGTAAATAGACCGTCTGGATAGCCGGAACGCAGAACTGGAATGGACCGGTTCTTTCACCGATTTCGTTGTGATTATTATTAAAGGAGAATATTAACCGGTTTTTCAGCCAACTAACACCCTATTAAAATGTTATTAATCATTTTGCGTAAGATGGTCTATTGTTAAATTATCATGTGGCGCCTCCGGTTACCATACCGAGTCAGTACTTGTCGATGTTTATCAGTTAACTAAAAACCATCCGCATACAGTTCGCGAGCCGTTTATTGTTTTAAAATCGCCGTGTCCCTGTGCCGCAAATTACCGCATTCGTAACCGCCGGCCAATCGTCCGGTAACGTGATACCATCGAATGGTCTTTCGAAATACTAATTAATTTACAAGCTCAAATGAATTCGCCATCTCGCTTCCACGAACGGCGTATGGTGTACAAATCTGTATTGGCAAACTCGCCACCAACCTGTGGCGTGGTAACGAGTTCATTAAAATTAAACATCCAGTACCATAAATTTCGTTTCGTTATCTATGAAGTATAATCCTCCTTGTTCGAAACTAATAAACATATATCTGTCCAGAAGAACGCCAAACTCGATTGCATTGTTCGCCAAATTTACGCCTATGTTGATTCAAAAATTGAGATCAATGGGTGTAATATCTAGAAACACGTAATTGCCTTTGTTTGAAAGCTGGTTTCTTGCTTGACACCAAAACCACCTAATTTGTCAAGAAATGTCAATTTCATAAATCTTGTTACTGTATGGTGAATAAATGTTTTTAGTGAGATTGCACCCATTTTTAGTCTAGAAATATCGATTTATCCAGTTTAATAAGCTGGGTACTCCTTAGTCTGGAGACGAAAACATTAAAAATCAATGATTTTCAAAGAAAGAATAATGACACTAGAAATAACCATTCATTGTTGTCAAGAAATTTTGACATTATTAAACACATCAAAAATATTGACTTCATAAGGATTGTCATGATTCAATTGTAAATTTGAAAACATCTTGACATTTTCCTGTCTTTCTTCCCTTAACTATGATGACTTTTTGTCAAGAATTCTTATTACCTGATGTGAAATCATAGTTATTTTCAACCTAAGACTTAATCTTGACAATTTTTTATACTAAATTTTTGATAATTTTTAGTGCAAGAATTGTGAAGCAGAATATGGATGATTTTTTCAGTAAAACTATGAAAATTTTTTTCACAAAATGTACATAAAACTTGGTCAAAAAACATTAAAATGAATGCTGACGAAAATGATAACACACATTTTGATAACATTTTACCTAATAGTATAGACATAAATAGTGAAAATATTTCACGAAAAGTCGTGACACTATCTCGACAACTTCTGACAAAAAAATCTTGACAATATATCAGGAAACAAGATGCAGAAGACGTTGACAAAAATCTTGACAATATTTTGTCTTTTGGGAAAATCAAACACAAATAAGTATATCATATTGCTAAAAAATTTTGACACGAGTCCCTACAATATGACAATAAGCTTTAACTACCTACCTACACTTCATTTATGAAATAATTCATGATGAGACTTTTCAAGATATCATAACACAAATCATGACAACATTTTTCTAGAAATTACTGATATAAATCCTGACACAACTATCGAAAAAATTACAAACGATATCATGACAATAAGCGTTAACAATACTTCAGTCACGATATTATTTATGAAGAGACTGTGTACGATATTATGACACAGATTATGACAATACTTTGTCTTATAGAAAATCTTGACACAAATCTTGGCAATTTTTTCACAAATCGAGAAAACAAATCATGACAACATTTTTCTATAAATTTCCAACATAAATCTTGACAAAATAATCATTGAAAAAATTATGAACAATATCATGACAATAAGCATTAACAATACTTGAATCATGATATTATTTATGACGAGAAGTTCTATGATGTTATGACATAGATCGTGACAATACTTTGTCTTTCAAAAAATATTGACACAAATCATGACAATTTTTTCTTTACAAATCTCTGATATAAATCATGACAAAATATGTAATTAGAGAAGAAACTGCGAAAGATATTTTGACAATAAGCGTTAATAATATATCAATCATGACATAATTTGTCCACACTTTGTAGGATATAATGACACAAATCCTGACAATATTTTGTCATTTAAGAAATCTTTGATATAAATCTTGGCAAAATAATTATAGAAAAAAGTATATGAAAGGTATCATGACAATAAACATTATCAATACTTCAATCATGACATTATTTATGACGAGACTACATAGTATATTATGACACAAATCTTGACAATATTTTGTCTTTTATGAAATCTTGACACAAATTATGACAATCTTTTCCACAAAACTTCCGATCTGAATTTCGAGTGTAAAATATTAAGAAAATCACGAAAGAAAACATGACAACAATCTCTAAAAATACCTTATCAAAAAAACGTGACAACTCGAAAAAATCATAATTTTTTTCAGCTTAAAATTTATGCAGCTAATTTCTTCGATAATGTGATTATCATCATTTATCGCTCGAATAAATGATAAATAATAAGTGCGCAACTTTTCACATTAAAATTAGCAATATATGAAGTTTCACTGGTGGAACACTCAAAACACACCTATCATCCTAACTGGCCGTCTTCGATACATATAGCCGGTATTAGAATTAATGTCATTAGATAAGGAATCTGGATACGCGGGTTGGTACATACCCGCGAGATGTATACTCTCCGTCCATATGGACGTTTCAACGGTAATAAACTGGCCTAGCGTTGTTTTATTATCTCTCGCGTGTACCGACGGCGTATCTATGGTACGACATCCGTATAGCCCATAGTAAATAATTTATTTTTCGTACGGCTTATCCGTAGGAGCTCGTCTAACAGAAATCGAACACACGGATACTACGTTTAACCTATCTACACCGATATGAAAGGTAGTTAAACTTTTCGCAATATTTTAAAATTGAAAACATGTAATATGAAATCGAGTGGGATTCGATAAAGCGCGATCGTACGGTCATCGCGTGGTAAATTTATGAGTTAAATTTCGCAGACGACGCGGACTCATTAATAACGTGAGTGCGCGCACGCGTACATCTAATCGGACGCGACTGTTTGGCATTTTTATTTTCGGGGCTATCGCGTACACGCAGATAATGTTTGGAAACATGACCGTGTATTAATGACGGTCCATCTTCGTTGAGGTCATCGTCGGACTCTGCAAAGGTCAAGGGAACCATGGGCCGTGTACGGCGCGGACGTTATCTAATATGAAAATCGTTAATGTGTACCTCGCTTCTCTCGGTGTAATAATTTATCACGTGTACTTCGATGCGCAAAAGAGCAGGGAAAAAACGTTTATTAAAGATGTAGCCGACGATAAAACACCGATAGATAAATACGATTATATTAGTCACGCCGAATGCCAACAATAACCGAGTCCCGAAAGATTCGCGAAATTGATTCTTTATCGATTACTAGTTTTCTATATCGTTTGTCTGGCGCGATCGTATGTACTTGTTTAATACAATCAGATGTCCGCTCATTTCAACTACCAAAAGCCTTCCTGCTGTCGGCCAACAACGCATAATTATTACGTCGGACGGTGCCGAGCCGACAATTAGAATAAAAGGAGTCCGGCGAATTACAGAAGTTGCTAACCGAAGTGCACGACTTGCAGCGCCGCCAACACAATGGATGGACGATTTTCGCACATCAGCCTTGAATAACGTTTTCGTCCGTCCGAATAACAATCACACGCGTATTAATACCTTAACGAGCATTAATACGGTAATTATTCGCCCTTTGATAATTAAAATGTGTGACTAAAGTATGCCCGATCCGTTGTGGAATTCGTGTCCATTAAAAATAACCAACAGTGTGCGGCGGTTGGCGGAGCCACGTTTAATTTACATATCGAGCGTTGCCGCAACGTCGAATCAAATTCTCGCCATTTTTTTCCACATCTTTCCATAATTCAATTTATTTAAATTCGACGTCGTAACATTTTTTCGCGTAATTTACATTACTAATTTTTTCGCCCGGATTCTAATACCGCCAAAATTTTTCCTAATTAAGCGAATTACGACTTCAGTCTTCCTACGATGTATCCTTGTGGCCTTAGAGAACAATTTACTCAATTTTTTCAGCAATGCGGTAATAATTCTTTATGGACGTTGCAGTCAGTTTGAATGTTTGTAATATTTAAATTAAATAAAAATTACTCTCACCTAAAAAGCAATTTTAATGTAAATATAAATCATTCCAAAATCGTAACGACATATTTTGCTCAACAATCATCATAGCATTGTTATTTTTATTCCCTTTATATATGGTAGTAATCCGAAATAAAAGACAATAGTTTTTTCGAAAAATGTGGCAGTAATTTAAAATAGAGACCCAGGGGTTCTTTACAGAATGTCTGAATTTCTGTTAATATTTCAAGGAAAACTGGAAACGAATCTTAGTAGGCCAAATTGGTGTTTTCAAGGAAATTTTTGTCTTTTTGAATACCAACATGATCATAACTGGAGAAAAAAACGTTCATCTAATGTTTTTTTGGGCTTCAACTACGTGGCTGAAGTTACCATACGAGTATGTTTAATCGCCCCTCCGATAGGAGATAGAAGCTCCTAATGGAATTTCTTTTATTTTGAGAATACACATGATCAATGACCAATGACCATATTGAGGAACTGCAAACATATGATGTCTTTATTTAGAGCTTATTTTATTTTGCTTGGAGAATAGAATCTTCATTTAGATTTAAGACCGTAGAATCAAAGTTAAGATGAAATTTCCTACATTTCCTATATTTCCAGTACTCGGATAGTCCTACAAGGATAAATGAGAATTTAAATTTAATGCTACTCGTTTTTTGACGTCAGTTGTCTCAGTATGAACCAAGTAACTTAAACTGTGCTCCCATACGAAAAATAAGATTCCAAATCAAATATCCTATATTTTGAATACCCATATGATTACCTTTGGAAAATAAGAATTTCAAGTGATTTTTGTGGTATGTCAAAAAACCTCAAGTTGGATTTCTGCAGGCAGATTTGATACTTTCTATCAAGATAGTCGGAATCTGATAGTGAATTTGAGGACTAGCGAGAAACAGTGATCAACTAATTTCATTCACATATTTTTCGAACATCAGATTTCGTTCTGTGAAGATGAAAACATTCTCAAATTATTGGTAGATCGTGAAAAAAATTCAAATAAAAACATCTCTCCATACATCTCTCATGGAAAACAGTTTTTTTACCAGTGATTCCCATTTCCACCTCATGCAGTTTTTCCCCATAAGCTGATACCGATAGAGCGCGCTCTAGTGACCGTGAAAAGAGCCAATTGGGTTCTAGATAAAATAAGCTCCATTTTGAGTACCCACATGAAAATATTCGAAAAGAAACATGCGGCTAGGGGTGATATAGGGAGTTGAGAAGACTATCATAGAGCGCGCCGTATGAGCGATGACGTCATCAACATTTGTAAAATCAATATTCTGATGAAAATGAAAATATTTTACATTATATGTATAGCACTCATCAAGGGCTACAAAAAAGATCCTACACAAAAATTTCGTATTTCTGTGAGGGGCGGAGCTGGAGCATTTCAAAAATTTGAGCTTCTTCAAATTCTACAGATAGGCAATTTTCGTACACAACTTTTTTTGTCGTATTTTTCAAGTAGTTTCAATTTTATAAAAAATTTTTGAAATTTGCTCAATTTTTTTTTGTTTACATGCAATAAAAATGTGTATGTACTCGTATGTAAGTTTGTGTAATCTCGAAAATAAAATTTTGTTTTTTGAAAAAATTTTTCACAAAATGGATAGTACTCGAAAAATAGAGCAAAAAATATCATATGAAATTTTTGCCTATCTAAAAAATTGAAGGAGCTACGCTCATTAAAAATTTTCAACCAAATGTTGCTCCTTCAATTTTGCAGATAGGCAAAATGTTTATGTGAATTTTTTCTCTCTGATTTACAAGTACTATCTGATGGTTGAACAAAAAATTTCAAAAAACATTCTTTTGCACTGCGTATAGCACTACCTATCAGAAATAAAGGGTGCGTTCGTATTGTGACTCAGATCCCCCACGTCACCTGTGGCCGATTATTTGTTACAGGACCTTCTACGATATTTAAATCACAATAAACTTGACAAATCAGCCGTAATCGACTCAGTGAAGATCTAGAGACTCAACATATGCCCTGATCAGATGTAAATATTAAGAATACTACTCTACACTTAAAAATTGCAAAAACTCACAAAAACCATCGTACCTCACGCAGCTCAACTCGGAATGCCCACCACTCCAGCAACGCATCTCATTACGAAACTTCCAACCAAAAATTACGACTTCCATGTACCAGATTCTCATTGGCATGTGAGGTCTCCTACATAACCACAGTACGACTCCTGCGTCGCCATGAATCACTATCGCATCGTTATCGAGACAATGTATATAAATCGAATTTAACGCGCGAACCTTGAGATGCATTCCACCGAAAAAAAAAAGTATGCAGCGGACGCTCGTTCGTAAACATTAATTTACGATTTTAAATTGGCTAGGCGCGATATTTCCATAATTTACGACCACAAGCGTTTCAGCATCCCGAACATATATAGTGTGTTTTCATAAGCGCGATTTATTTTTGATTTACGATCGCGTACCTGCGCGACTACGAAACCTGCTCGAACCGAAAGTGCAAACGTTATTTTGTAATTAAAAAAATAGCAGATTCGAAAATTACGCCGCCGACGACGAGCTTCTCCAAAGGCTATTTATTATGTCGCCCGGTCGAACGACGACAATAATAGTTCCAATGGGTCGTAAATATAATGCATACGAAACATAGCCGAAGCATACATTACGAGCACGAGGACTCGGTACAAGCAGCGATCACGATTAATACGTCTCGTTTAGAGCCATCTATAGCGCATGTGCAACAGGCGAACAGGCGTAATTACATAGCCATTGGCCACGGATTCGTTGGCAAAACAAAAAAAATACTCTCGGTCGAGATGAAAAGACGAGCGAAAAAATTCGCGCACAGGTACCGCCATAAGGAGCAAAAAAATCCTCGGGTAGTCGGCTCAGCGACCAAATTAAACAATGACCGAGCTGCTCTGCGAGCACGAATTAAAATTCCGGGAAAGTTCCGTCGACTCGCAACAAAATGGAATCCGCGTAGAAATGAAAGAATTCAAAAAGAAGAAAAATCTAATAAATAAAAACGCCATTAAATGCAGACTACTCGACGCTGGTATGGTAAAAAAGAAAGAGACCGAGCCAAACAGAAGGCAAAAAAAAACCGCACAGTCCAAACGATGGAAGCGGCTATGGTAACCGTGTGCGGCTGAAGAAGAGAGAAAAAAACCGTTCATGCCCGCAAAGCAGAATCACCGGCGAAAGAAATCATTGGCGGAATGAGAGATCGCTTAGAAAACTTCCAGATGAATGGAAATGACAGCAATTCCACGCATGTTGCTGCGTATAATAACTTCTCGATCGGATTGGCTGGTTTATATCCAAACAAGGAGGCCGTGCCTTCCAGTGGACCGTACTGGCTTAAATTATGTACGTCACGTCTACCGTTCGGATAGTGGACAGACGGACAACGTCCATCAGAATGCGCTGTCTCCGCGTTTATGGAAATTCTCCTATACCTATGTTTTCTCGTAATGCAGAAAAACCATATAATACTCGATGGATACCGATACGTGTATCGTATAAGACCAACCAATACTACGTGCGCCGAATGTATAAACCAGTTCCCGAACCGCGACCGCAACGCCGATATCTGTGTCGCTAATGGTCGTAGCCGAGCCAGACTATACGCGGCATCGGTATTTTCTATCAATTAAAAACGTATAAAATCCTACCATCGGTCGTTTAATTAAGACGCGTCCATTTTCAATACGAGAAAATATCTATTAAAGATTTTCGTGCTATACACCGTCTCGGACGGTCTCTCGTCGTCGTCACCATAAGCCCTAACGTAAGCCCTGCGAGAACCCTATAAACAGTGAAAACTGGTTCGTAAACAAATCAAACGACGGACGCGAATACGAGACTACGTTCCCCTATTTCAACTGACAATTATCACTTTTTTTTAAATTTATATAAAAAAGATCTCGTTCGATATCGAGTACAAGGGTACTCGTTATAAACCTGCGACGTGTACCCCAAATACTTGTGGGAAGACGGTGACATTTCTCCATTCTTTTCGTGTTTTTTTGTTTCCTCCGTCTCCAGACTTAATACCGAATCGCGCCCGGTATAATTGGATCCTAAAATACGCCGGCTACGAGGCGTGATCTATTCGACGCGTAATTAATTTCGGGGCCGAACGTTCGCTAGGAACCTCCCGCCGGCCATTGTCGTAAATTATACGTAGCCCGAAGGCGTACGCGGGCGCTGGCCGCGTACAGAATCCGCTAATCGATCATTTCGACGGTTCGGCTTAAATGGGATTTACAAACGTAGATTGGGATAACTTTGCGATACGGTGTTCGATTTTTAATTTTTTTTCCACTACTTGTGGTCGGTTGAGGTAATCGATTGACCTGCCCAGCTTTCGAACGGTCGTACGATGAAATATGATTTTACGGCAATGTACGTTGATTCAAAATCGATTATAGACTACTTAAACGTTCAAAAATTGAAATGATTTATCGAAAAAAAATCGATTATCGATTATGTATAAAGTGGTACAGATAAAAAATCGACTATCGATAAATCGATTATTTGCAAGGGTCAGAAATCCGAAGGATGAAAAAAAAATATCATTATTCGGGATGCATAAATCGAAAAATCGAACTAATATACTGAAACCGACAAAAAATCGATTATCGATAACTCATATCGATTACAGAAATAATTTTATTTTTTAGACTTCGAATCATGAAATTCAACCCAAAAAAATTTTTCATTGTGTTGAATCGATTAAAAACACCGAAAATCGATAAATCAAATATTACGAACAGTCGAAAGAAATCGAAAAATTTGTTGAAAAAATTGCCATTATTCGAGATGCATAAATCAAAAAATCGAAAATCAATACCCTGTAAACGATGAAAAATCGATTATCGATAATATATATCGATTAGAAAAATCGATTTTCAGAAGTCGAATAATGGAATTTGATTTACAAAAATTTTTCATTTCACTAAATCGATGGCAACAGTCGATAATCGAAACATCGAATATTTCGACTATCGATAATTGAAAAGGTTACCATCACCAATATTTTCGATATTTTCAACCTCTCCCTCACTATTCGATTTTGGCCTATTTTTGATCCATAAATAATGAAACTGAGCATTTAATTTTAATAAAAATTAATATTTTAATAATTCTTTAATATCACACTGTGACAATTTTCGGTATGGTTAAAATAATTTTGTATAAGACATTTTATAATTTTGTGCACTAAGCTGGTCGGTGTCATCGTCATTCGTTATTTTCTCTATTCATAATGCGGTCCAATAGGCTCAAATTTTTTGCCAAGAAATAATAAGCATTGCCCAGTCTATTAGAAAAATATTATGGAATGCACAAATAGAGTTTTGTTTTAAATGTCCTCATATTAGCGATTACGTGCGATCTTTGTACGACAAAAACATGATCGAATTATTATAATTCTTTCTAATCGATTCCAATGTGATATTTTTTTTTTCATAGGATGAGCAGACATTGTTTGCAACAAAATTTGTTCAACGTGATATAGGACTTTTTCAAGAACTTTAGCTAGATTTTTTCGAAAATTTAACATCTCCACGCCATCTAAGAAATATACAAATGATAAGCCGATTTTTACGCACATATGATCGAACCTACAATTTTAAAAACATAATTAACTTGAATAAGAAGTATTAGAAAATACAAATAATTTCATTTTTTTATTTTTGTAGTTGAGTAAAAATGATTTTTTTTTTGAATGAATAATGCTGAACACCTGCTCAAAATGTAGGACCTTTACGTGAATTTTTCCATTTATAAATCCATTCTGTTAAATTAAATACTTTTAATGGACTTACAGAACCCTGGAGTGTTGTTATACACCTTGTAGAATTTTTGGTCTCATAAAAAGTCACGTAAAGGTAATACATTTCGCTTAAAGGTTTTGGCTTCTTTATTAAAAAAAAAAAATCATAAGAAATGAAAAAAAAAACTACATAAATTTCGTCTAATACTCCTCATTCAAATTATACGTGTTCTTAAAAATGTAGGCTGGTTCATAATTATTTTTGCGTAAAAATCTACTCTTTTTCTATACTTTTGGGGGAGAGACGAAGGGAGGGTTGAATTTTTTTTCAAATCATGGGATGACTTGGAGCTCACTTGGTATTATTTGGGTTCACGCATTTTGCCAAAATTGATATTCCATTTTATTAATACAAAGTTTAAGATCGTGATAAAGGGAGAGGATACAAAGCCACGTTTTACCATTTCGTCTATTTCGTCGTCATTCACAGTAATGCTAGAATGGATAGAAATATACGTAATTAATTTTTTTTCCCCCTCGATACTTAAGAAATTTATTCATCCATATTAAAAATTTTTGGTAATTTTCCTTCTTAAAAATAATTTTTTATAGAATGATATCAGATGAGGAAGAAAAGAGAAGGGGTGGGGGAGGAACTATAAAAAGTTAAAAATGTAATTTACGTTTATATCGTCTTATCGAGAAGAAAAATCATTCCCTAGAGCAACCGAATAAGCATTTATTCTACAATTTTGATACCTACACCAAGGAATAAACACACGAAGCTTAATCACGAAATATTAATTTACTCGACGTAAAAATTAAATTAAGTAATCTGAATCACCGGAATTCGTACATGACTCATCGAAAAATTAAACTCGATTTCAGTACGTTTGGGAACAAATAAAATGACGATATTGGTCGACTGAATGGTTATACATTTAATTTTTATATTTGACGTCATCGAAAATTTTACCACGAAAGAAATAATTTTCAATGCCATCGGAAATCGTAAACGTAAAAAAAAAATTCTGAAAATTCGCACCTCGATAAAAGTCGATAATTATTAATTTTCTCGAATTAAATATCAACGGGCCTACGAGTCAAACCTTCGGCCTCATCATCCTCTAATTTTTCGTCATGTTGGTAAAAAGTATTAAATTACCTCTAGGATTATACGAACGTGAAAAACCCCCATCGTAACCCCGAACACACCAACAGATATACAGGTTACCACACTCACACTGGTAAAAGAATACGATGCGAAAAACGTAAAACCTGGGAGCGACTGATTCAACAGTTATGAAATGCCCTTAAGGGTCAAAGCGTATGGACAATAGCCACCGTTAGTTTAACCAAATGTTACGGCCGAAAAAGGGCGCATTTACAAAAGAATAGCGGGGTCCAGGCGTCAGTTGCTGGAACCCGAATACCCGAGTTCCCATAGTTTTAAATAGTGTCTCTGTATTCATAATGCGCCGCTTATGTCCCTGTCTAAGGCGAGCCGACTGGACAATGGTTTATCCGTTTGGATTAATAAGGGCACCTTCGGCTATTCTTTCGCATATAATTTACCTGTCCTTTTAATTTACACCGTATGGCTACGCTCAGTAAAAAGGTTAAGATTACGATTTGCATTAGAGACCCAAGAGTAGGAAATTTTACTACCTTTGGATGAGCTACGTATTGTTTGTTGGCTCGAATCGTTGTTTTAAATGGAAATATGATATTATATAGCTCTTTACAGATTGTAGCATTTTTTTTTTCAAATTTTTTTTTTTTGGATTTTTCGTTATTTTATTGCAAATTTCTTAATCGATTTTTCTATCATTACTGCAGCCTCAGGATACTTTAAAATGTCCTCCAATTCTAACACAAATTTTATAAGACCCAAAATGGACCTACCAAGGGATTTTGCAACCAATAAAAATTTAGAACACTATATATCAATCAAGGACCCCAAGAGGTGACCTCAAGTATCGAATAAAAAATTCTAAAATTGAAAAAAAAAAATACTAAATTACCAAAAAATTGATAATTCCAAGTAAAATGTCAATTTACGAAAAATTTCCTGTTTCAAGACATGACGAGAAATTTTAAAAATTATTAACACTAATCACTACTTTCCAAGAACTCAACTGCCCTACATCCAAATCATTCCTAACTGAGAGAATTAATTAATATTTCAACGACTCATATCAATACCCAATTAGATAATTTACACATCCTCCAGAGCACTGGACATTACATCACGATTAAAAATTTCTAAAAATTTCTAAATAAGTTTCAAATCGAAAAAAAAAACATCAAATACACGAAAATCTGTCATATGTAAAAAAATTCATCTCCACAATACCTGTAAAACACCGCACGTCTCAACACCACGTATCCATTCCAACAGATCTGAATTTATCGTACGAATAATCTCAAAACACGAACAAAGTCAAAGGCACGATTCACATACCGAATTCACGCGCAAAAAAAAGGAAAAATTCTTCTCAATCGCGAATAAAAATCGATCAAATAACGAAAAAAAATTATACGCGTATTCGCGCGAAAAAAAAAATCCGAACTTCAACGACAAAAATCCAGCACGAATTCAAAATCGAAAACCGCGCCACCGAAATTATAAAAATTGCGAAAAGGTAAACGTTCTAACCAAGGTTACTGGGTTCAGTTCAACCATACACAAACCGCGCACTGATAAGGAATATTTTTAATTTCGCGCTATTTCTTCAGGTAGCTACGACACCTGTACTGGAAGAAGCCGGTTCTGTGTGTGAGAAGAGGTACAGGTCCGCCTTATTTCCTTACTTTGGCTTATCGTTTAAGAGTTCGCTTTAATGTTGCCTCTTATTCCTCGAATCTCAGGTGAGACCTACCACTTCCCCTACTGTATTCCTTTGCCTTCTTCCACTTTCCGTCTCTTTTTAATCCCTTCGCGCTTCGCCCTTCCGCTCGGTGCGCCGTAGCCGCCGGCGCGCTATATTCGGTTTCTTTTTCTATACTTTTTAATCTCCCCTTCGCCTCGCCACCTCCACCCCTCCACAACGGCTCGGCTTTCCACACCGGTGAAATATTTAGGTTTTTTCGAACGCGTCTTAGCCTCGTAGTCGTCGCTTACGTCTTTTTTAGCGCGACGTACATTTTTTTTTGGGGCGATTTTTTTTGTCCTTAATATTTCGATTCGGAATTCGTAGAAATAATTTCGCTGTTTTATGAGACTTTTCTTTGTCTTAATTGGTATTTTATGTTTCAACTATTTTTACGCGTACTTGGGTGGAAATTACGATTTTTTTTCTCTTACCTTTCTAATTACCTATATTCCAATTCCAAGAAGTAATCGGGTCATTTTTATTGAAATCGATTAAAATGATTTTTTGCAACTTTTGTTCGATGTTTGAAATGCAGGTATAAATACATAGTCAGAATCGTATGTCTACGAGAAGTCTTATTTATTTCGTGGTTATTTATTAGGAAGTCGTCACCAATAAGGATAATATGCATAAATTAATGCTTCCATCGTCATATTCGTTATCATTTATTGATAGTAAGGGGATTTTTTTTACATACAAAAAAATTAGTCAAAATTTGCAATTTTTTGTAGAAAAATATATGAAAATGAAAAAGTCATTTTTTTATACACTAAAATATAAATATTTTTTTTTTTTTTTTTTTTTTTTTAATTACACATTTGTCCAATTTATTTAGCCAAACAAATTAATCGAATCCTCTCAATTCTGCAATTTTTATTTAATACATAAAATACTGAAATAATCATTATTGCATTTTTTTTTTTTTTTAGTTACCAAAATATACGTATTATTTGATTTGATTTAAAATTATATATTTTTCTAATTCATTCATGAAAAAAATCAGTCGAATTATACAATTTTTTATTTTTTTTTTAATTACTAAAATATATATATATATATATTTTTTTTCATTTTATTTAAAAATATGCATTTTTTAAAACTTATTCACCTCTTTTTCGGTTTAACCTTGATATACAATTTTTTTACTTCTTTTTATTTTATTCATTAATTAATTTTCATTTTTTTACTTTCACCGATTTTTTATCACTAAAAAACTAGCTCACACACTCTAGAAAGCCATGAAAATTTTTCTAAATGATACTGTGGTACTACTGGCAGCATTCAACTAAATTTAAATTACCCAACATACCAGATTTTTTTTCTGATTTTTAATCAATCCACGAGTTTTGGCTCTAAGCACAGTTTTTTTTTTTTTCACGCAGTTCCCAATTATTTCATCGCGTATTTTTTGCTTTTTATTTCATTCATTTTTCAGTCGATTCAGAAATAATAAAAAACCAGTATAATTTTTTACATCATCGTAAAACTTCAAAATGGAGAATTTTATCAATAACTGAATAAATATTTTACCTTATGGAGCGAATGGCGAATAACGTTGATTTTCAATTACAAATTTATTCGTGCGTCACGAACTAAAATTTCAGAAAAATGGAAACCTTATGATCTAAATTTGCTTGTTTTTTTTTCGTAAAAAATAATTTAAATAAAAATGTCTCAAAGGTGAGAAAATTACGCAGTGTTATAAAACACCATTGCAACAAAGTTTTGAAAATTTAAATACGAAAATTCACACGAAATTTCGTTCTTAATTGATGAATATATAGATTGAAGGTCAGCGAAAAATTTTACGATAGCGTTTAACGCAGTAATATTATTTTGAAGGAGTTATGGTGAGGGGGTAGAAGTACAGATTTTCTCACCTTGATAGACAGATATCAGAATCGCTAATAATATGAATCTTGAAAAAAAAATCTCAGTGGGCAGTAGTTACCAAAATGATGTCTTCAGATCGAATTCATCATGAAACTGCCAACATGAATGAAAATGAGCACTTTTTTCAAGATATATTAGGTGTTTTTTGAGGGCATCAAGTTCCAAAAAAAATTGGAATATTTGTTTTTCCATATATATGCGAAACACCAGCTATTATTATGACTTTTTATGGCTGTTTTAAAGGCAAGGTTGTTGACTAAACATATTTTTCCATTCTGAATATTTTGTCAAAAATAATATTTTTTGGGTATTTGTTGATTTTTAAGAACTCAGATTTGATAATTTTCGAGAAAAAAAAAGATTTTTGATCTGTTCTAATATACAGCGCTACGGCTAGAAATATTATTATTGTTATGTTCAAATATATGGCAATGGCAGAACACATGAGATTTGTATAGTGAGGGGGAAGGAAGAGGGAAATGATTTAACCGATCTTCTATGCAAATACAAAATTATTCCGAAGATCTTGCCAAAAAAAAAAAAACCAACAGACGTTGATAAATGAAATATTAATTTTTAATACGCACATGTATATATTTTTTTGAATATTATTCCTTATTTATAAGACCCTAAAAATTACGATTTTCAAAAAAAAAAAAAAAAAAAATAGAAAAAACTATTTTTAATCACGTGTTGATTTTTATGCAACAAAAAATGACGAAAATTGGTTTTTTTTTTCAACTCTGCGATTAGAATTTTCGATTTTTTTTTTACTTGATGACAAACCTGGATAATTTTTGCGATTAAAAAAAATCATCGGAAGCTGGGCAATTGGAACAACGTATTTCTGGATTTTTGGCGCTATTTGTTGTTATTTTTTCTTGTAGGCAGGGGCGTACAGAGGACCTTCTTCAGGAGGGGGAGGGGGAGAAAACCAAAAATTGCCAACTAATACCATGAAATTTTACCAACTGTTGACCTTTTTTTTTTTTTTTGCTCCACGAAAATAAGATGTTAAATAAATACGATGTCACAGTTTTGTTAGTTTTAAAAAATTTAAAAATGGCTGTAATAATACTGCGCAAGTGGTCAAGTTTACCAACTTTACGCTAAAACTCCAAATTTACCAACTTTCCAAAAACCAAGAGGGGAAGCTCCTCCCCTTTTCCCCTTTCGGTACGTCCCTGCTTGTAGCTTTATATATATGATGATGATTTTTTTATAATATTATTCATTACTTAGGACCGCATAGAAATGAGAATTTTCAATAAATAAAAATAAAAAAAATAAAAAAAATAGAAAAAACTATTTTTGATCTATTCTAATATATATACAGCACTACGACTATTAGAAACATAACTATTTTCAAATATACCATGACATTGGTACAAATCATGGAATTTTTATACTGGGGGGGGGGGGTAGAAGAGAAAATATCGTTCACGCAAATAATATCACAAGTTCAAAAAAAATTAATTCCGAAGAAAATCTT
The DNA here is from genome assembly GCA_009761765.1 of Phenacoccus solenopsis. Classification (NCBI taxonomy): domain Eukaryota; kingdom Metazoa; phylum Arthropoda; class Insecta; order Hemiptera; family Pseudococcidae; genus Phenacoccus; species Phenacoccus solenopsis. The sequence continues at coordinate 36,207,161 of CM019756.1, read as the reverse complement.
ACTAAAAAAAACCTAACAAAAATTCAACAATTGATTCGCCCTCCCCCCTTTGACAATTTTTGAAGAAAGAAAAACCAAGTTTAGATCTTTTCTAGAAATACATCACTATGGTTAGAAGCATTATTATCATTATCAAGTACGCATAAGACATTGATACAAAATATGTCATTTTTATAGTGGAGGGGAAAGGGAAGGGGATTATTAAATCATTCTCCTATGCAAACAATATCATTTCAAGTTCGAAAAAAATTCCGAAAAATGTCTCACACTAATACATCAAAAAATAATCGAAATACCAATTTTCAATTTTTGTTTTTTTTTTTTAAATATTTGCGAATTTATTTATCGATTCATTTATTAATACCCGTGTTAAAAATTACTAAGAATTCACGTCAATTTATTCTATTGAATTTTATTTGAAATTAATTAATAAATTCATTTTTTCAACTTCATCTCACATGCATATATAATTATTGCATATTTTAATGAATTTAAAAAAAAAACTTCAAATAGTAATTCAGACTTTCGGGTAGCAACAATTTCGATGATTTTTCACTAAAAAGTAACCAGATGCAACATTAAGCACAAAATAAACACATAAATCAAAACTTTAAGACAGAGACCCAAAGTGGAGTTTTGTAAGTAAAAAAATAATAAATTTGAATCCATTTTTTTTTTCATTTTCTTTTGAAAATAAATTAATTATTATTTTTCATGTTTTTTTTTTTTTTTTTTTTTTGTAAATAAAAAATAGGTTTAATAATTATTACTACGAATAAATGCGATATCAATAACGATCATTTATGTTCTTCTAAAGCAACATTATTGGAGAATTTTGCAAGGTGAAGAGAAGAAAAATTCAATTAATAATCCAATATCATTCGACATCACCTCAAACCCCTCCTGCTGGAAATTCCGGTACACGATACCATCATTCAAAATCACATAACGATACCTAACCCCGAATAACTATAGCATTAAAAAAACTTCGATACAATTACACCATTTAAACCAGATTTTCGAATAGAAAAACCGTTACAATTAGCCCACGAGACTAGATGAAAATGGGCATAAAAAGATGAACCCATTTACCGCAACATTACACATTATTGCTGACATTTATCTATTCGCCACTGCATAGGTATCTGGGTATCGTAATCACCGATAATGGCGCCCGCAAAGGTACATAATCGGATTAGTCGATAGAGTAATCGAATTTCACGGTTGGCGAATCGGCGTTAAACCGCGTTTCCGCCATCCGGCCCAGCTCCAGATGACCACCGCGATGTCGCGGCGGTAACCGCAAACGAGAGGATGTCGTGCGCGCCTTAAGTACCCTTTAATGATGCGTGTCCGTACGCGAGTACCAAGACCGTGTAATGTACCGAAAATCAGTCTCGGTCGGATGCGCAAAACTAGCGTATACGAGTCCCGAGTTAATTGGTAATGGTAATTGGAGTTCGGATAGCTCATCGGGTATGATTGGTGGCCGCTATTAAGGCGCGTAATAATTCAAAAAGATAATGAATACTTTGGGCTACGCGGCCAAATATCGCTGGTGGCGCCTTCGTCGCTTTCCTCTCTTCGTGGATGGTACGACTGTACGAGCTACCATAATGTACGTTTGTGTTTCCTCGAGCAACCAGTTCATATAATTCTATTACTCGCTGGTCGTCGTATAGCGGATACTTTACAAACGGCCAGTTACGTATACAACTTGTTTCGCTTACACGCTCGTTAAATTCGTTTATTTTTAGTACTCGATCCTGTCGACTGCCTATTCCAGACCCATATATCCGACTTACCGATAAATTCACCAATTTCCGTTCACCTAGGTAACACTACATTCCCAATTACCGCCATCGAGTAGGTAGCCGAGCTTTTAAACTCGCGCAAGATTTAATTAAACACCTCGTCGCTGAATTTTCCTATACCTCGGAAGCTAGTTAGCGTTTAAATACCTCGACACAGAAAGGATTTCCAATACAGATAATTGGATGCTGCGTATTCTTTATCTGGTAATTATCAACGGATTATTTGATTTACATTTTAAAAGCTTCGGGATCCAGGTTATAATTCAAAATACGCTGCATTTTGCTTCGCGTTCGCGCGCCTAATTCGATGCATTAGATGGGCCCCGAGGCGGTTATTTCCCCGGTTTCCGTTCCCAGCGGTACCAACCACGCATCGGACCACTTATCTTCGAGGTGTTTGTCATCTATCGTTCGGTAGCGATGCGTTTGAATAACGAGCTGGCTGCCGTAGTATCTGGCAATGCCCATCAGCTTATTTTACCAATTATCCGCTACGATCTACGATTATAGTCCTGTAGCTGCGTAATGAAGTCTACCCATCTTTGAATTTAGATGCCAATTTACACGAACCAGTTGACTATGGAGAAGAAAATCGGAAACGACGAGGTTATTTATATTCCAAAAAAATTCACCTAATTATTTCAAAACGTAAATAAAGACGAATTTTATTTTTAAAAGAAAATCTTACCTGAAAAACTGCGATATCTTCTCGAAAATCTAGACTCCTACCCACTATCCTTCCGTGCCTCTGGCCCTAGCTGCAGCACACGGCACGTTAATAAAAAAAAAAAAAAAAAAAAAAAAAAAAGAAAAATTAAGGCAAATATTCAATTTTCTCAAATTAATCGAGTATCTAGAAAATGATTTCTGCTTAATCATAAAATTCAGTTTAAAAAAAATAAAATGTTTTTCTCGATAAGAATAAGCTTTTTTTAGTCGCTTCTTTTTACGTTCACAAATATTCGATTCAAATATTATTTTTAATTAATTTTTCAAATTGAATAATAAGTTTATTTTGATTTTATTTTTGAAAAATTATTTTTTATTTACAAAAAAAAATTATAATAAATAAATAGATGAAAAAAGAACTGAACACTATATATTTTCTGGAAGGTAAAAATTATCACTATGAACTTGCATTGGGACAGTCTTGGACGCAAATATTTCCAAAAAAATATATCAAATTAATTAATATTTTAATTCATGCTTGAAAAATCATATTTCATTTACAAAAGGAGAAAAATTTATTTTATTCCCTTAAGGGTAAGAATTATCATTTGGAATTTCCATTGTAACCCTTCGCCAAGGAAATTATACGGAAAGGATTCCAAACAAATATTCCAAATTAATTACTAAATTAAATAATATTTTATTTCATACTAGAAAAATTATATTTTATCTCCCAAAAAAAAAAAAAAAAAAATGATGGAAAAAAATTGAAATCTATTTATTTTCTCCAAAATAACAATTTCCACTGAGAATTTAAATTAGTACCTTGACAGAAATGATTCCAAATAAAATGATTTATTCTCCAAGTTCCTAGGAATGAAAGTAAAGCTTTTTCCTCCCCCCCCCCCCCCTAAAAAAGGTAAGAATTAGCGAAAAATAGTTTTTCGAGTTTATCTTCATATTCATGGGTTATAGGAAAGACATGGTGCTACAAGAGATTATTCTTCATAAATTCCTATCAAGAAAGCTTCTATAATTTTTGTTTTTCAAAAATGCATATTTCACTAAGAAATATTTTTCGAGATAAATTCTCAACGGCTTGCTCAAAGAAAGTTAGTTGGTATGTTTCTCAAAAGAACTTAAAAAAGTAAAAAAAAAAAACAATTTTTGTGAGCCTCAGTGCAAATTTCTATAAGGAGCAAAATTAAGTTCTCGAAAATTCTCTTAAATTATATATTGTGTATTGCTTTGCCTTAATCCTGAGTAAAGTTAGCTTTTTAGCTGATTTTCGTTTTCTTTCATATGTAGTAGAAAATATTGAGATAATCTTTCGCTCCAGCAAACGATTATTTAATAAAATAATATTCGAATGGATGAAGGGAAGGAAGCATTGGCGCATTCAGAACCCTTTTTTGTACTGGGCTAAAATTTAAAAGAGAAAGAAAGTGACTATAATTCAACTTTATATTTAGGTGCCTATTTTCATGGACTGTAGAAATTTGAAAAAAAAAAACGTACAAAAACGATTTTTATTGAAAACAATTGAGTATATCTTAATATGTATCTACTTGTAATTAGTGTGAGAATTGGGAAAATATAGTTCTAAAAAAAAAATCGGTATTTATTCTTCTAAACGCTTAAAAATTGATCGTTAAATATTAGAAGGGGAAAGGAAGGAAGGAAGGAAGGAAGGAGGAAAGGAAGGAAGGAGGAAGGGACGGAGAGAGGAGGAAGGGAGTTAAAGCTAAAAAACAGTTCATTGAGCATGCCAAAAGGAGGTGCGGGGAGAGGTGACTTGATTTATCATGAAAATGGAAAATACAATGAAATAATTTTCTTCTCCTAAAATTTAATTTTAAAAATTCCTCGAGAAATGCTATTTTATTCTTAAAGTAATAAAAAAAATGAAATTTTTGATTTTTTTTTACGTCATTCTTTTTTTTCGCAAAGGTCCAGCCCAATGTAGTAAAGAGAGAGAGAGAAAAAAAAATGAAAATCATTTTGATCGAAAATATTTCTGTCAATGGAAAATTTTTATTAAAAATAAAAATAATATAGAAATCGATTTTTTTATTAAAAAAAAAAAATGATGATAATAATAATAATCATGGTACAAAAAAAGAAAAAGAAAAAAAAATCATAATTTGATAATCCCGGTAGTGCAAAATATGGTACAAAAAATAATTAAATAAAATTCAGTAGGCTGAACTCTCAGAACAAAAAAAATTCAATCACTTCGGAATAAGTTTATAAAATAATTTGTTGAGAAAAAACATGATAAAAATGTCGCCGAATAAAAACTGATTTACTGCATAAATTCAATTCGTGAGATTTTTTCTCATGACAGAACTGTAGCTGAGCCTTTATTCCAAAAATTAAAAATTAAATTGAAAATTATTTATTAAGTTTATTGAATAAAAACGTTATTTTCACTAGTGATAAGATGATTGTCAAGTTTTTTCATTGAAAAAAAAAAAAATGTGTTACCTTTATTCAATAAAATAATTAAGTTAATTAATTAAAAAATATATATATCAATGATTTTGAGGGTTGCCCAGCCAATAAGAATTTATTCCAATCAAAACTCTTTTCTTAGGCTCAAAAAACTGTTATAAAAATCCAGGTAAATTAATTTCGAATCCTAATGCTCTTTGGAACAAAATATTCATTAATCCCTGTTCTAAAAAATCTCATTCTTCACAACGACACATCTTCCTTAAAGTCATTAAGCGAATAAAGAGACGCGTAAGGGTAGCGGATAATTAATTAAAAAAGGTTACGTTCCCATAGCCGAGAATACGCGACTACTTATCCCCGATAAAATATTCAAGTCACATTTGCGACCACCGAATCGCGCACGACACGGATTCGTTCTGCGATAAGTCGCGCGAGCCGGTTTCGTCCGAGCAACGCCATCTGTGACGTTTCCGTCGAATCACCGTATCACTCCAGATGTCTCTATACGTAACATTTCGATACGGTTGCGACTGGTAACCTGTTCGTATTAAATGTTCGATGGACGCCGAACGTCCGAGATGTTTACTTAGTAGCTCGATCAATTAGATTCGGGTACAGATGGCCATCGATGTCCGATACCTTCGGCTCATCGTGTCGACGTGACTTTGAAATATGTAATTTCTTTATCGAACGCGGAAATTTAATATTTTTGGCGCGCATGCGTACCACTCGGAGGCTAATTAAAGCGATGAGAAAAGTTTCAGGCAACGTTAATCTTAATTGTGAAAATTTATTTTTACCTGGCCGAGCGTAGGTATACTAGCACGAGCAAATAGCGACATGAGGGTAGGTCAAAGGTCAGGGTCAACCATGTTAAGCTTAGTGATGTGTAATGTAGTGTCTTGTAACTATTCTTCCTTAAAATACCGCCCGCTGCTTCACAAAATACCCGTTGCCTGGTCGTGTACTCGAGAGTCCTACATCGTCAGTGGGTCCTAAAACGTGGTCTCATCTTCATCATCGTAGTTCGCGAAAATTAATACTTCCGGCTCGGCCATATTTCGGCGTATCATTGTGGCGCGAACAATAGCTATTTAGAGACGTTTGTAATTATCGATTCGATCGGCAATTTCAATAGAAGCGTCAATCAGCGCCGGCCGAATGCTCTCTACGGAGTTATCAATCAAATCGTATGCTCCGCGTCCGGTTCGCTTTTAAAGACCTAATCACCAGCGCGTCTAAATATTGATCGTAAGAACGAATGAAAAATTACAATCTTCGTACCCGCTCCGTAATCACCCGAAGGTGAAACTGGGTTAAAACGACGCGCCGTAAACCGCAAACTATCGTGGAAATTTACCAACACCCATTATCCGCCATTTCGTAACGTCTCCAGACACGAGTAATTTTTCACCTCAGATTCGTGCGTTGGTTCGCGTATACGATAAAAATATCAAAATTAATTTCACCGAGCCGAAAATTTTCTTCCAGCTCTTCGACCCTTTTCCAGTAATTTATCCACATATTCGAGATGCCATTCGACCATTCCTATACAATTCCTCAAGTCTCCTCGTATACGGCAACTTTTACGTATATTAAAATTCGGTCGATAAATTAAGCCGCGCTCTCGGCGCGCGGTTATCTATCTTTATTAGCGTTAACGCATAAATCTCGCCAGCAGCTTTCCTTTTATTAAGTTACCAGTTAAAAAAAAAAAGAAAAAGGAAGAGCGTAGAAAAAAAGTACGCTAGATGTACCTACATTTATAGCTGAGTAAAAGACGAAGATAACGTTTATTTATTGTATTAGAATGAATGGTCGTCCACAATTATCATGATTTATCGGCCTTATAGCAGTAGACTGCGACGTATTGCATGCCTATTATCCATTGTACCAGTACGAGATGCGAATAGCATTTTTTCCCTATCTTATTCTTCCTCCAACTTTTAACTCCGTGGAACTAATCTCGCAGCATTTGGTATTTTATATTTGTCGCCGGTCTCATTATTTCTATTTATTATTTATCGAACTTCTTTTTGGACGTGGTATTTGAATATATTCGCGTCATTTAAATATCGCCCGTTTGGTGAATTAATTTCACCTTAATTCCCACTCGTTCGGTAATTAGTTCATCGCCTATATGCGAATGACCAAATAGCAGTGGAGATTTATACTGGAATTAGTCAACCGAAATTAGGCAATCGCGGATTTACTCGGAACCGATAAATCGTTCCAGAATTCCACAGTAAACCGAAGGTATTCATAATTCGTTCTACGAATAGCATTCTATGCCAATCCCACAAACATCGAAGCACGGTGACGAAAGCGCCTATCTAATATTTTTATAGAGACAAATGCCCTCGATTTCAGAGAACAATTTATCGAAGCGAAAATTCGATCGAAAATTTGAATTCAGCGCCATCGAAAACCATATAATCGATATGCATGATGATTTTTTATCATTTCTTTCCTACTCACCCCCACCGTTGGGGTGTTGCTCCCCACCAGAAATTTTATCACATTACACGTATTGAATGCTTTATGACAATTCAGTACCTTCTGAAATAGACAACTGTACGATAAATATAACTCAAATTCTTTATCTTCAGTAATAAATTCAAAAGGGGAGCAATTGGAGAGGGGTGAGGAGGAGGTTCCAAATAGTGATAAAAAATGGTCATGTATATCGATTGTTGAGTTTTCGATGGCGCTGAATTCAAATTTTCGATTATATTTTCACCTCGACGAATTTTTCTCGGAAATAAATGACATTTTTAGCTGAAAAATTGATCATTTGAGATTAATCGAGAATTTAGGCGACCACATTTCGTAAGGTGACTGATTGGAGATTTTTAAGTAAAAAAGTGCAAGATTATTTAATATATAGGAGTAGAGGGTAAAGAAGGAAAGGAAGCGAGGATAGAAGAGGCGGTAGTGAATAGGGAGCCGGGTGAGTCAGAATCAGCAACGGAGCAAAAATAATCTTTTGAGTCCCCATTTTCAATTTTTCTCTCAAAATTAATGAAAATTTCGAAACAATACATATTAGAGTTGTGAATATCTACTTCTGACAAAAACTGGGACCAGTGAACGATATGCCCTCTTACCTTTCCCTCTCACCACCCTGCAGAAAGAACGCAATGTTATTTTTGAGTCTTCTAATGGAGAAGTTAGGCATTTGTTTCCATTTTTTGAGATCGATTGGCAATTTATGAGACTATGTTTCGCAAGACCACTCGTTGAGATGTTTCAAGTAGAATAACACCAGATAAGTTGATATTAAGGGAAGGGGAATGAAAAAAGGAGGGTTTTCGTATCCAGACCTACACAAAATGATTCACCACAAAAAGCGTAACGGAGATTCTTTCATTATTTTTAATTATTCACAATAACCATGCGGAATTTTGAGATTTTTATAATAACATTTTTTTTAAAATAGGTTTTGCTCTTTGAAAAAAGTTCTTATCAAATTTTTGAATCTCGCATAATTTTTGAGGAATGTGTACATTAAAAAACCTGCCAAATTCTCAATAAACTTGTTATGTAATTTTTCATCACTGTTTTCCACCCCCCCTCCTCCAGGACGTTTCTAATCAGCTGATGCTGAAACAGCTCACTCTAGCTACTCCAGAAGTACTAATAGCTTCATGTACATCGATTGCCAAGTTATTATGGGCGTCGAACTAGAATCTGGCATTATTTTTGGTGATTTCATGATTCAGTAGCGAAGCATTTGGCTAAATTTGGAATAAAATCGATTTTTCGAGGCTATTTTAAAATTTATCGGGCTACATCTTGTAAGATAATTTTGTGGAACATTTCATGCAGCATAATAGGAGAGAAACTGAAATGAAGGGAGTGGGAGGGGAAGAATTCATACCGAGACTTATAAATAACTTCAGATACATCGACTGTTGCATTCTTGAGGGTGCTGAAATTAAATTTGATATTGTTTTTTGATTTTATGATGTGGTAGCAGAACATGAGGTTAAATTTTCTATAAAAAAGATTTGTCGAAAATATTGTAGAATTTATGGGCCTGTATCTGGCAAAGTGAGTTCGAAAGAAGATTCACGTTGAATAATATAAAAAAAGGTAATATGGACAAAGAAGTGGAAAGGAGGAAGGATTCCATATTGGAACATACAGCATCGTACATATCGATTGTTTAATTTTCGCATATGCTGAACCCGAATTTGAAGTCATTCTTCGATTTACACGCAGATCAATTGAGTTTCTCGGAAACCAGTGGTGTTAAAAATTGCAGGTTTGACCAGTTCCCGGATATGGCCAACAAATAGTATTCACTTGAAACATCCTGTATCAAAGCTATTGGTACTTCAATCCCTCGGGTACTTGAAAAATGAAAATTACCGCTCCATAATAACATAACTGTTAAACCTCTGTACGAACACATTCCCAAATCTATTCCTCCCATGCGTGGAGCTCGCGAGACGTCTAATCAATCAAACCTCATCTAGTTGACCCGATCGAGGGGCGGCCGCGAAATAACTCATCGACGGAGCTCATAAAACGCCAACCCATTTCACGTGCTTCACGAAACGCGACCAACATATTAGAACAGATTAATCACACGGCGTTAATACGCCGGCCGGACTCGTTCGCGCGATAATTAATTTCTACGTCAGCTGACCACGACCATCGGAGATGGCTTTTAAGGTGTACTTTTAATTACATCTTTACGAACTGTTAATACGCTTTATACGCTCAAAGTCGTTTCAGCTGGCGGTGTAAAATTGTTGGGAAGTCGTAAAACGCGGCGTTATTAGTTTTCCGTTTAAATCGACGCCTCGACTCGATAGCGATGTCATTGGAACGATGATTATGACGATCAACGTCCCCATCGATATCTGAATAGGCGCTCGTTTATTTACGCCGCTCTACTCGTATGCATCGTTATCGCGTATTGTCCGCGTATACCGCGTCCGCAACGGGTTTATTATTCAATGCAAATAATCGCGCTGCCGCGTCCTAGACTAGCCGCAGCATCCGATGTGGTTGAAAAATTACGATTACCGAACCGCTGCGGCGATTTTATTGCCTTTTGTTTCGCTAGAGATGGTCGTTTTCGTAATGTTCTTCGCGCGCTTCCAATCGATCGTGCGTTTAGGTCTCCGCTTCTATTGCGAATTGTCGTGTACTAACGTTCAAGTCTCCGATTCTACTGCGAATTATCACGTACCAGCGTTCAAGTCTCCAGGCCAGACGCAGCTTCCCCTAAGTATGGCTTTATAGACGATATTTTTCGATATTTTTAGCTGCGTTTTAAGCTTAAAGATGACAACTATAACAGCCAATATGACTGAGGAAAGAGAGGTGTGGGAGGGCGAAGTCTTCAAATACTCGTATTTCAGCCCATTAGTAATCATATGAAGAATTTCCAAGTTAGTACATATTATATAAATATCGCTCAAAATTTGGTGAGAAAGTCTTCACGTAAATACATTGAATTTTCGATACACTTCAAAATGAGGGATCATTCAAATTTTAGGGGAGGAGGGGGGTGGAGAAAAACCAATGGTTCAAAATTTTCATTTTTGGTGACATAAGAAAGAGTGAATTACTAAAACCATCATGCCAAAATTTCAACTTTCCAAATGCATTTGGAGGAAAGTTGAGCAAAAGAGAGTAAGTTAAGTCATACAAGAAATTTTATGAATTTTTCATATCTCCTCACCAAATCGACGTACCAAGGTCACACTGCGTATTTACGGTTAGTTAATGAGCAGAATATAGCGTCTTGAATTTGAATGGAAATGGATTCAAAATGGCGGACTGTCAAAATTTGAGGAGAGCTTGAGCATCCTCAAATTAATAAAAATTCAATAAATATGGACTTATATGATGATTAGTGAGAAGAAGTACGCTATATAGCATATTCATATTCACAAATGATGTTGGAGGGGGGGAGGAGGGGTTATTGACCCTAAAATGTGGTGGGATACCCAAGATGTCGAAAAACTCTTTATTATGGGGTCATATGATGAAATGAGCTCAGATGACTCACCTATTCCAATTTCGGCTTTCCAAGTGAATATGGAGGAGAGTTAGAGCTAAAAACAGCTTTTGGAAGGGAAATTATGGTGAGAAATTTCATGAATTTCCACATTTCCTCACCAAACGCACTTAGAAAGGTCAAACTTAGTGCGTAGGGTTAATTGATGATTAGAATATGACTTCTTGAATTTGAGTGAAAATGGATTCAAAATGGCGGATTGTCAAAATTTGAGGAGAGCTTGAGCAGCCTCATATAAGCAAAAACCTTATTGCTACGGACTCACATGATTATTAATAATAAGAAGTACACTATATCTCAAATTCACTTTCACACATGATGTTGGAGGGGGGAGAAGGGGCTATCGACCTCAAAATGGGGTGGGGGAACGTGAGACATCGAAAACTCCTTATTATAGAGTCACGTGATAAAATGAGTTTTAGTGGCTAACCTGTTCTGATTTTAGCTTCCCAAGTGAATTTGGATGAGAGTTAGAGTAAAAAATGGCTTTTAGAGGGGGAATAGTTACAACAAATTCCAGGAATCTTCCATATCTCCTCACCAAATCAACTTAGACTGTTCAAGCTTGGTATGTAGGTTACGTTGATGAACAGAATATAATCTTTCGAATTTGCGTCAAAATGGATCCAAAATGGCGAATTGTCAAAATTTGAGCATAACTTGAGGAGCCTCAAATTGTTGGAATTTGAAGAAATATGGACTCATATGATTATTGCAGGCAAACAATACGTCATATTCTAAATTGAACTTCTCAAGTGGTTTCAGGGGGGATAGGGTAGGAGTCTTCAAACTTGGTTTTTTCTTATATTTCTTCATTAATCGTACAGCCACACTCCCACGATATAAATCTTTCGGTAATTAATCAATGGCTGCTTAGATCGATTTGATATTAAATCACGATCCATATGACACGTCCGAAGTAACCAAATATGGAATACGAGTACATTCTAATGGCGTTTGTCTTTTTGCATCTTTATTCGCTTATTTACCGAGCTCGTTAGGCATGTGAGGCGCGAAAAAAAGAACCCATTTGCATATACGCAATTGGCGGGCTTTGTCAGAATGATTCATCAATTATAATCGTCTTTATAATAGGGCTAGCCTGTCATTACCAATCATTTGTTATCGGTGTCGTAAGTCTGGATGCATTAGGCTGGTGGCTATTTCACGTGTACTGGGAAACCGAAGTGGCGGCGTTATTTCGACCGAAATAATCTCACCGGCATTACTGTTTGCCTCGTTTAATCGAACGACCAAGGTATAAAATAACAGAAAACATCCAAAGATGCTGGGGAAAGAAAGAAAGAAGAAGATAGAAAAAGACATACACGTAATGGGGATAAAATGTAAATTGGAATCATTACGTAAAGTGGCAAACTCGTTGGAAATTCGAGTCGATGGAATCTTCAGGATAGTTGCCAATATACTTTTACCATTTGACAGCTTCTCAAGGTTTCGCTGATAAGGGTATGTAAATGTGGCCCATAATTACTGGAATCCGGTGCTTCCAATATCTCTAAATCTCCAGCTGATTTAAACCAATTACCGGCCTAGTCTCCGTCGAAAGGTTTTAAAAATACGTGCGCGGTGTCCGTTTCATTAATAGCCGCATCTTTTAACATTACCGAAAAAACCTCTATACACGCGATCGACCATAAATACCTAAACCCGACGTACCGCGCCGCAACCAAATCTTCTCTCATTTTATAGCCCTAAAAACAGTGCTACGCAAGTCCCAGCTCCGTATACGACTGGAGATCGTTGGCCGCGGCCTACATTGGGAACCCGTGTTTGAATAACGCCTGTCCGAAGATACTAAAGTACTCCGAGACGCCTTCGCTTTTTAATACGTTCGACGATAAATTTTCAGCTGATACAAGGTATATAAAAGCGAGGAGTGTTCGTGATTGGTGAAAAAAAAAACCCGAACGCAGGTACGTCTATTAGCTGACGTCAGCGGATCGCGAACTCGAGAACGGCCTGGAATATTCGAAGTAATTTATTCGTTTATTGTTGACCGCCACCCGTCTCCTTCGCGACACCGATTTGGCTACTTTATTCGATGATACCAGATTCCAATTTGCATAATACAACGAGAAGAAATAACCGAGCGCATTTTATTAGCCAGATAAATATTTTTTGGGGCCGGCAAAATGCTCGATTTAATGCACGTACGTGAGCGCCAACTCATTCGTTTATATGCTGATTTAGCCGAGACGCCATTTTACATTCACTTTTCTCAAATTAAGCGAATAAATACGCCGAGCTGTTTTAATTTAGTGTACGAGTTTATTATGCATTCTCTCGCGGTATTAGCTCCCCTCGAATAATCCAATCGGGTTCGTTAAACGCGTCCAGCTCTGTGCAATAATACATATTAATGAAGCAAATTATACCACAATGGCGTACTAAACAGCGTCTAACGTTTCGGGTTCAGCGAAAAATCCAATTTGTATCAACTTTTTTCTAAAATTTAATCGCTACATTATCACATATCGAATTTTAATGAGAAATCATGTAAAATCTTCGCTCATCTTTCATGTTAGAGGAGATACAAAGGTTTAAATTTGCTTAATTAGAAAAGACATTTGGATGGAATTCAATTTTATAAGCAGAAAATCGTAAATAAAATTTTGAAATTTAAGATTTGAGAATTCTTAATGTTCAAAATCGCAGTTTTTATGTGGTTAATTTCAGCTCGCAACCTTGAAATGGGGAGAGGGGAGCTCGCATTTCTACAGCCCCACATGCAGGGGCGTGCTCACCGTGTAATGACTCAGGATAATATCCTGGGGCCCCGAGGAGTGGGCCCCTTTGGAGTGGGGCCTCTTTTAGCGTGACAAGAAGTGTAATTAAGTCGTATAATTCGGTAGAAATAAAGGTTATACTCGTAAAATTGTAAAAAAACTTCATCAAATTTATCTTAATGCACTTAATAAATTCAGTTCAACTCAACTGCTTAAGTATACTTAACATTGGTAGCAGGTACCCACTTATCGGGAAATTTTTACTTGTACTAAAAGCAGTGATGAAACTAGCAAAACTAGCGAAAATAAGGCGTTTATGGCTTTACAAATTTTTGAATATGATGACCACATATGATTAGAAATCACATTTTGCAAAAACTTTTTAAATTTACAAGGCCGCATGCAATGCATATTACCGATTTCCTCAGCCTCCACAGGGGTTTGAACCCTTATAAACAGCTGAAAGAAAATGATTAAACATTCTCATAGGAATTTAGGGTAAATCAAATTTACTTGTGTCAGTTATTGTAAGCGAGCAAAGTTCAAAAAACTGAGTTAGGGGGTTCAAAGCCTCGTAGGGGGCTACGCATCACGGCTACATATGGGGAGTTTTAGTATTTTGTTCACTCTTTGCTCGATAACCGCTAATATAAGTTTCTGAATAATCCTACACTTCAGTTTTTGAAGACAGGAAAAAAATCACCTAACTTTCTTGAAGAAAATTTAATATAGATAATTTTTTTATTAGCCATTTTTTCGTATCTCTCCTTACGAGGAAGAAAAACACAAAAATCTATGCTCAAAAAATGATAAATCATTATACTGCTTAATGCGTCTTCTTCAAGATCTCTTCACTAACTTATGATGAATTGTAGAAAAAATGTAATGCAATATTTTTACGAGAAATTTGGTGTAGAATAATTTTGTGTGGTAAGAATTTTTTCGTATTTGGCACTGTAACCAAGAAAAATGCAAAAACTTACTAATGTACAAAATTTAGTCATTTTACCTAATGGGCCATCTTCAAAGTCATTTTGTTGTCGAACGGTGAATGATATAGAGAAAAATGCGTTAGGCATAATTTGTAGGTAATTTGATGTAGATTAATTAATTATATATCTAATTTACTTGTATCAGTCATTGTGAGTGAAAAAATTCAAAAACTAGCTTTTGGGGGGTTCTAACTCCCATAGGGGCCACACGTCACCGCTACATGAGGGGAGTTTGAGTGTGTTGTTTTGGTATTACTCCTGACAACTATACCAAAAATTGGCGTAATAACAATTATTGCCCAAAACGACCCAAATTATATCTAGAATGCTGGATGCAGGAACGTACTGAAAAGAGGGATGTGGGAGGGGATGAACTCCTCCTTGGCTTCTGAAAGGTTGATAAATTTGGAGTTTTAGCGTAAAGTTGGTGAACTTGACCACTAGCACTAATAAGTACCTAGTATCAAAAATAAGACAGATAAATATTTTCTTAAACAAAGTATTGCAGTTATTGAAATTGCAGCTTTTGGAATTTACCAACTTGCCAATTTTTATATGAAAGTGGAAAAAATTTCTTTCGCGCTTCGCGCGTTGTATTTCTTACGATTTTAAAAAAATTTGAAGGGGGTAAAAATTACAAAATAGCTTAAAATATAAAATTTAACAATATTAACCATGTGTGGAAGATAATTTATCAACTTGTATAAAAGATGAAAAAATTTCTTTCGCGCTTCGCACAATGTTTTTGTTACGATTTTAAAACATTATTTTTAATTTTTAATGCGTTGTATTTATTTTTACCCATCATACCAGTAGGATGATGTTCTCAATAGAGTAATGTGAAGAATGACATTTCGATTGTTTTTTCTTTTAGGCGTTGTACGAGCATCATAAGAAATATCATTCAGGACTACACCTATCGTTGAAATTTACCAAGATGATACATTTTTTTAAATACTAATTTCGTATTATCGATGAAAAATTGCCAATTTGCTGAAATCAAAACATTTTAACGTTAGAGCAAAAAAAAAAATTAAAAGTTGGCAACTTCTTGTTTTCTTCCCACCCCTTCCCCCCCTGAAGAATGTCCTTAGTATGCCGCTGCTTGAATGTTGACTAACAAAAACAAAAAATTCCAAAAACAATTATTGTTTAATGAAATAGTTTAATGTTAAGTAAAAATCGATGTTATACCTATCAAAATTTTAAAAATTTTAATTCTCCATATTGAAATTTTTTGCTTCTTCGGTTAACTTTCCAATTCACTCAAAAAAAGTTGAAAAATTTTAACGGGGGGGGGCCCACAGACTCTTGGGGCCTCTTCAAAATATTTATCCTGGGGCCCCCAAATGGCTGAGCACGCCCCTGCCCACATGCCATATCTCCGTAGGAGGGAGGGGGGCAGCATAAATGAAAATTTTTACGGCATAAACCAGAACAAACGTAGCACAAACGATGTGGTTAATTGCAACTCTCAACTTTGCCTTGGGGGGTGGTAATGAAATGGAGCTTTTCACGTACATACTACAGTCAATGAATTTATAATCAATTAGCCCAGAATTTTTTCCGATTTTTGGATTTTTCTCCTTTGTGGTATATATTTCTTTTTCTGAAAATTTTTTATGCATATAATTACTTTGAAATTTGACTTTTTCTCGTGTTTCGAAATTTTTTCAAAAAATAGAAGTTCATTAAATTTCTCGAATTTTTCAAAATTTTTGAATTTTTTCATTTTTGTGCATGTTTTTTCATTTGATAACACTTTTCAACTTCTTGGACTTTTTGATAATTTCATTAGTTTTTGATACTTCGTGTTTTAAAATTTTTGACTTATTTTTTGGGACAATTTTTCATATTCTAAAAATTAAGAGACTTTTTTTCACTTTTTTTTTTTAAATTTAAGACTTTTCTCCAACCTTTAACTCATGTCCACATTTTTGGACACATTTCTACAATTTTGGAGATGTTGCCAATTTACAGAAGTTTCTGATCTTTTTTCACATTTTTTGACATTTTTTAATTTACAGTGGTATTCCAATTTTTAAACATTTTTTATTTCATAACTTTTGACTTATTTTTTTAATTATTGGACTTTTTTTCAACTTTGAAGTTTTTTCGATTTTAGAACATTTTGCAATTGTAAAAATCTTCAGCTTTTTTAAACTTTTTCATTTATGTTTTTTTTTTTTTTTTTTTTTTTATTCTTGAACATTTTTCACATTAAAACATTTAACTTGATCCAACATTTTTGAAGATTTTTTTAAAACATTCAACTCATATTTACATTCTCAAACATTTTTCAATTTTGAACATTTGCCAAATTTTGGAACATTTAGCCATCACAGAAGTTTTTTTAAATTTCTGACTTTTTACACATTTTTAAACATTTTTTTGTTTTTTTTTTTACTTTGGAACATTTCCATGTTTTCAACATTTTAACTTTCATTCATTCTTAAACAGTTTTTAGTTTAAAACATGAAAAAAAACTTCAACTCATATTCAGATTTTTAGACATTTTATTCCAATTTAGAATATAGGCTTCCGTCTTTGGATTTTGGGGATTTTTCTCATTCATGGACATTTCTCATCAAAACTTTTTGACTTTTTTTCTCATTCTTGAACATTTTTCAATTTTGAACATTTGCCCAATTTTTGAAAATTTTGACATATTATTTCAACTTATGACAGGTTTTCATTTTCTTGATTTCATTTTTCTTCTTTTGTCTCGTATCATTTTTGGAAATGTTGAACATATTTTTCGATTTTCAGACTTGACTGACTTATATTTTTATTTTTGGATTTTTTTTCAAATTTTCAAGATACTTAGAACACGTTTAATCGTTTTTTTCGATTTTTTTCAAAAAGTTCAATCACTTTTTCATTTGAACATTTTTTGTGATTGGCTTTTTGCAGGCTTTCAGGAATGTTTATCTATTTTAGAGTTTCTCTTCTACTTATGAATTTTTTGATAATATTGGGAGATGATTTTTATTTAATTTTTTACTATTTCTCGATTTTTTTCACATTTCTCGACATTTTCTGGGTAGTGAGAAAAATTGAAAATATCCAATTCTTTGTAGCTGCCGGTGTAAGTACAGACTCTTTATGATGATGATATGTATTACTAACATTTCAAACTACCTTCAGGCATTTCACATATGCAACCTTATCCTCATGAAATACCATTTGGTACTAACGGAACACCCTGCATACATATGGAATTTTAAACTGTCGAAATTCCATCAATAACGTGTAAGATTTCGCATTCGCTTATCGCGGGTCGCTTATTACATGTAACCGAAGAGTATACATCGGCGCGGCGATACCCGTTAATATCCTGTCTTCGAAAATAACGGTTCCCCGTATACAGATAATGTATTAAGATAAATGTACCACAAATCGATTTTCGCATCCGTATAATGAATAATATTAATCACTTATACACAGTAGTATGCGTACGCGTATCCAAAGTATACCGCGAACGGGCGGCACAGCGTATATAAATTTCGCCGATAAGACGACGCGAGTACTCTAATTAAGGCGTACACCGTAGCGTCTAGAAAAAAAAGCCTCGCAGCTTTCGATTGTTAGAGTTGAATCTGGAAGACATCTCGTGGATACACTAAAACGTCCGCCGTCCGATTGCGCCTATTAAAAGGCATCATCTACGTTATGACGTTTACATCGTGACTTCCAGCTAAAGAAATTATTTGGGCGTGTTGTACGCGTCTCTTTCTTTGTGATGCGTTCGCTGTTGCTGTATAGCCGGACGGAATGGATTTTTAATTTACTTTGGTGTTTTTACATTTTATCGCGATCGAATAATAAATACTAAAGGCGCGCGTTGCGGGCACCGATAAATGAATTATATCTTTTACCGCGCCGCTTAAGTGGTTCACCGAGCGCCCGTGTCTACAATTTGAACGCACGACGTCACCGTAAAATTCGTATAGATGAAAGTTAATTATCAATATTTCACGTAAGCGATTACGAAAAAGCCATTCTTTGAAATCTCCTACAATAGGTTAATCCGTTCGGTTGCGTTAGGCTAGGTCGCGCATCTACCCAAGAAATATCCACGCGTGACGACAGTCATCGTTGTCGATCTTCCGAGAAAATACAGAAATTCAAACGCTGTGATGTCGCAACAAATCGCGCGCTTTGGCGCTCTGTATTGTCCGCGTGTCTAGACAGCCTCGACAGATGACACTTTTCGAGTTGAGCACTAGAGGTAAAAATGAATGATGATGTACACGCCGTTCAACCGGCGTCGAAATATTTAATGTTGTTTACGTTACTCGACAGATTTTTTAATTAGTAAGTACTCCTTCTTCACTTCATTACTGAAGAGTCCTGCTTCGTCGCGTCAGTCTGTTTCCACTCAAGTATCCGTTGCGATGCATGATAAGTGATAACGAAAGGAGCTTTAGGTCAAATTTACAAATGCTTCGAGTCTTCATCATCAGTTTCCTGTCCAAGTCTTATTTGAATTTTTGAATTGAAATTCTAATTTGCATCATTAAATAGTCGAGTCCCCCCTCCCCCTTCTTAAAGAATCATTTTTTTAGTAGAAATTTAGTCATGTTTTCACAACAAAAAATTGCCACCATTGACTGCAACATTCTGGTAAGAAGAATTTGATATCTTCAAGATATTGATTTAGACGTCATTTTGATTCCAGAGCAGTTATCAAAATTCAACTCATGGCATCATTTTAACCAAATTTTGACAACAAAGAACTAATTATCAAAATTGCACTATTCACATCATCATCAATTCGAAACAAGTATCAGAATTCAATTTCTAACACCATTTCCATATTTTTGATTCTAAACATAGAGTGTGAATTCAACCTCGAACCATATTCATTTTGAAGTAAGTCTTAAAAAACAAGCTCTGATACTATGTTGATTTCACAATAATTATCAAATTTCAACTTCTGACACAGCTGAAATATAAATAAGTCTCGAACTTTACTTTTAATTCGATTTTTATTCTGAAGTGAGTATCAAAATTCAATTTCCAACTCTATTTTGATTTTGAAATAAGTCTCAAAATTTTTGACAGTTTTTGATTTCAAAACAATTACCTAAATTCTACTTCAGACATCGGTTGAAATCTGAAGCATCAAATATATTCTTTGAACACTATTTTTATACAGAAGTGGGTCTCCGAAGTTGGTCTGCAAAATCCAATTTTTGACACCATTTTGATTCCAAAAGAAATATTAAAATTCTACTCCTGAGTCTCTTGACACCAACTTCATCTCCCAAGTTTATACTGACTATACAGTCAGTCTCAAAATTCAATGTCTAACACCATTCTAATTCAAGATCAATTATTAATTGTGGATGAATTAGAAGCCTTAAATCTCATCTTGTAATATCATTTTGATTTTAAAATGAGTGAGGAAATTCAGCTGCTACCACTATTTTGATTCCAAAACAATTACCAAAATTTTACTTCTGACATCAACTTCACCTTTTGACACCATTTTCATTCTGGAAGGGTTGTCAAAATTCAATTTCAATTCAATATCAATTATTAATTGTGGAAGAAATTAGGAGCCTCGAACTTCATCTCATAACATCATTTTGATTCCAAAGTGAATGACAAAATTCAACTGCTGACATTATTTTGATACTGAAGTACCCAAGTCTCAAAATTCAACTTTTGACACAATTTTGATTCTGATGTGAGTCCCTAAAGTAGGTCTCAATATTCAACTTCTGACACTATTTTGATTCCAAAACAATTACCAAAATTCTAATTCTATTCTTGACATCAACTTCATCTTTCAACAGCATTTTAATTCTGAAGTGGATCACAAAATCGAAGTTCTGACATCACTTTAATTACAGATCAATTATGAAAATTCTAGTCAATTAGAGACCTCAAACTTCATTTGGAAATACCATTGGGATTCTAAGATGAGTGTCAAAATTCAACTCCAGACACCATTGCGATGATGAATTATGTCTTTGAATACAACTTTTGACCTTGAAGTGAATCTCCAAATCCAATTTCTAACAATTCGAGATCTCAATTTCATTCTAGTGTGAGTGTCAAAATTCTACTTTTTACACTATTTGATACCATTTTGATTCCAAAACAATTATTAAAATTTTCCTTCTGACACCTACTTCATCTTCCAAAAACTTTTCCATTCTGCAGCGAGCCTCAAAATCCAATTTATGACGCTATTTTGGTTCCAAAACAAATATCAAAATTCTCCTCTCGAATATCCTGACACCAACATTATTTTGACTATGAAGTGAGCCTAAATTTACTCAATTCCAGAATGATTCTGCATGATGCTGGAGATATATGTTTTCTCAAACAAAAAAGTTTCTGACATTAGGATTATCGTACATAGGATTCCCAAATAGGCCTCCTTTGTGATTTTTCTAGAAATTACCTTCTTTTGCAAGCATGCAATGATAAATGTGATAAAACAAATGCAGCTATTTTAAACTCTGGATCTTTTTCATGACTACAAAACGTCTTAGAGTCAGGCTTTGGACTTTTAAAATAGAAAATATCGACTTCACCTAATGAATGAGTGTACCTTTTAAATCCGGGCTTAATACTGCACTTCTGCATAATAATCCGGCTCACATAGACGTCATAAGTATTAATATCACCATCGCATTCATTCATCGCATAAAAACCTTCGCTGAATTCGTCACATTTACTTCCTATACTTTGGTAATTATTAGCATAAACCCTAATGCTTTTAAAATTCATACTTAACGTCGAAATTATAAAATTCTATTAGTTTACGTCGTCAGAACCGCGTTTCGACGCGTAATTCACCGTTCTATCTGGCGTAATTTATATATACGCGTTAAAGAGCGCGCATTATTAACATATTCCTAGAAACGTTGCGCAGATTTACGAGAAATATTATCCGCTTAAATTCGCCGCATTGGTCGTGTACTCGTTAACATGGCAAAGAAAAAAAAAAAAACACCTATCGTCGATCGTATCGGACGTTTAGGTATATGGCGAATGGAAATTCGTTGTTCGCCTATTTGTTAACCTTGGAACTCGTGCCGCCAGAGGTTGCCATCGACGTAAATATGCGCGCGGTTGGCGGAATTCCGAAAAGGATAAAAAATCATCTTTCTATGTATAATTTTACCTACGTCCTTGCACTTAGACGTCGAAGCGTACTGGAAGTGGTGGGTGTTTTTAGAGGCAGAAAAAGTTCAGCGATTTAATTCACGAGGCCGAAAACGTGTAATTAAAAGAGCCTCATTAAGATGTCCAGCGGAATGGTGTACTTCTTTCTCTTAGCTCGTTCGGTCATTCGTTCGTATTAATTTTCTGATAAATTGTATTTTCGTTACACAATAGAAATTATTATTATGATTAACGTAAGATAATAAGACGACTTCTAATTATCTTTTAACAAACCTCAATTAGTGGCGTATTTTCTATTTCCCATGACCATATTCGAGCCGTTCAACGATGACATTAGTATTTTCGAAGCATTGTTCCTTTTTCACATTCGGTTTCAGTACGGTACATACAATGTACACCCTAAAGGTAATCCGCGATGTATTTTAGCTGAGTTTTTAACCTACAAACGACAGCTATTACAGCCTACCTGATTAGGGGAGGAGAGCGTTTCAGACCATTTGTAATCACATGGCAAATGTCCAACTATATGGTATGTATATATTTTTTTCCTCTTGCGCATTGCACGGGCGGGTATGAATGAAAATCGCTCACAATTTGGTGAGAAAGTTTTCGTGTAAATAGGTACTTTTTTTGGATTTTCGATACACCTCAAAATTACCATTTAGATATTGAGGAAGCCTAGAGAAGGGCAAATACCTCAACATTTTCGTTTTTTATCTCATATGAAGGAGTGAGTCACGAACACCAATATATCCAAATTTCAGTTTTCTAAGTGCATTTGCAGTGGAGTTAGGGCAAAGAATTGCTTTCTGAGCAAGATTTGACTTATGAAATTTCTTAGATCTTCCATATCTTCTCACCAAATAAACCTATAAAGGTGAAACTTCATGTGTGGAGTAAGTTTGGGACCACAGTATAACACATCGAATTTGTATCGAAATGGATTCAAAATGGCGGATCTTAAAAATTTGAGGAAAGCTTGAGGAGCTTCAAATAATTAAAAATTCTATTAATATGGACTCATATGATTATTGATGATAAGAAGTATACTATATCCTAAACTCACTTTCATACATGATGTTGGAGGGGAGGAGGAGAGGTTACTGACCTTAAAATGTGGTGGGGTACACGAAAGGTCGAAAAACGTTTGGCATGGTGTCATATGATGAAATGCACTCAGGTGACTCACTACTCTGATTTTAGCTACCTCAGTAAATATTAAGAAGAGTTAGACTAAAAAAGAGGCTTTGGAGGGGAAATCACTATAAGAAATTTTTTGATTTTCCATATTTCCTCACTAAATGTACCTAGAGAGGTGAAACTCAGTATGTAGGATCAGTTGATGACAAGAATATGGCTTCTTGAATTTTGATAGAAATCGATTTAAAATGGCGGACTGTCAAAATTTGAGGAGAGCTTGAAGTCTCTCATATGAGCAAAAACCTTATTGATATAGACTCATATGATTATTGGGGATAAGAAGTATATTTTATCTCAAATTCACCTTCACGCATGATGTTGGAAGGGAGGAGGAGTGGTTATCGACTTCGAAATGTGGTGGGTGTAAATGATAAGTCGAAAATTTTCTATTGTAGTGTCATATGATAAAATGAGCCCAAGTGACTAACCTATTCTAATTTTAGCTTCCTAAGTGAATTAGGAGGGGAGTTAGAGTGAAAAACCGATTTTAGAGGGGAAATCACAATATGAAATTTTATGAATTTTCCATACCTCCTCAACAAATTGACATATAAAGGTTAAACTTTGCATGTGGGGCTGGTTGATTACTAGAATATGACCTCTTGAATTTGGGTCGAAACGAATTCAAAATGGCGGATTCTCAAAGTTTGAGAAAAGCTTGAGGAATATCGAATAACTAATAATGTGACTCATATGGAATCATTAATGATTATTACAGGCAAAAAATACCTCACATTCTAAATTCAACCTTTCAAGTGGGTTTGGAAGGTACAAGGTAGGACTTTTCAGATTTGGCACTTGGCGTGTCGTTTGCACATGAAGGAGTTACCAACGTTATTTTGAAACCCAAACAAGCCCCAGTTAAAAACTCAGCTCCAATAATGCGACATGACTGCTTACGATTTTTCGGACGCGTGTACTCATAGAAAAGCAACTCGAGTCGACGCCGAAAAGTACACCGGTATGATAAGTCATACAACGCGATAGTACCACGTCTCTATACATCAGCTCGCACAGCATAATGGTCGGAATAATGACTACGTGATTAATCATTTTTTGACATTCTTTAATTTATGCATCGAAAACGATCCGTTGCGCCGACGTTCCTTAGTCTTTTCACTCGAGTAACACCCGAAAGCGAATCTCGGTTGGGATTTTTTTTTTCTCTAAATTTCAGGTATACTCGTTCATTACACTAGGCTACCGCGAGCCCAATGAAAAACTAATCAATTATACGAGACATGTTGGTTTTGAATTTCTCAGACTGGTAACCAGCAACGGCGGTTTGTTGGTAAACACGAGTGACAGGCTGGAATACCAAATTTGACGTATCGGTTAGGCATGGGCGAAAAATCGCATCCACAGGCATGACATATTTTCGTAACATTTTCCCGCGTCCTCCTTTCCAATCATCGTCGAATAATTCTACCGTAATAATTGACGTTATTAAGTGGAAATTTCGATATCAGTTTCGTAATCTGATACGCCATACAAGTATAGTGGTATCGTTGCGAATTCGTACCCGAGTTTTGGAAGCTTTTACAACCCGGATCTGGGACCGTTTCTAATTTTGGTAACTCGACGTACGTCAATTTTTTTTTTACTTCTTTATAACAGTACCAAGAGTACTTTCTCGCGTTTGGAAATTTACGACTGTATTTTTTCAACATACCGTTAAATGTGCAAAGTGGAACATTAGAATACCGAAGCAACGAATACTTAATGCGCGTAATATTTCTAAGTCCAGACGGATATAGAGAAAAGCAATAAAACTTTTCGCGCCGTTTACGTGCCATTATAGGTTCGGAGATGACAAGTCGAAAAAAAACGAATTGTTTGCCCATTAAAAAGATGAAATTCGCCGAGCGTTTATAAATCGCTTTTACACGAAGTAATAAACAATCGAACGTTTCGTCCAGCCATTCTGGCCGCACCGACGCGTGATTTATGCGCCGATTTTCGGGCACCGTCCGCGATAATGTCGCCCTTGGAATTGGTACGTGCTTCTGGGTGCGTGCGCTTGTTTCAAAAGCTCCGCAATGAATGGCCCATATAGTTAGATGCTATCGTGTCGCCGCTGGACCGCATTCCGGAGACGATTTGGATGTGGTTTACATTATACCAGTACCGATCGATACGCGAGATGATCGATAGTTCGATCACGAGAACGGTTCGCGAATTCGTGGCAATCTTAGCCGAGAGGGATTTACAAACGAATCGGCAGTAATGATCGTCATAGAGGTTTAAACGCGAGGAAGGGAAGTAAAGAAGGCTATAATCGATAACAAAAGTAATCTTAGATTGTGACCTACTCTCCGTTTCAAGGGATGCATTTAGCAAAATGAAGATAAATTTACAATTTGATTATTAATTTTTAAAAAATTTTCATAATTTTGTTAAAATCTTCCATCCACCCTTTTTCAACTTTTAAGCGATAGCTTATGCCTATATGCATTCCTATAATTTTTTAGCCTCATAAACAAACCTGAATTCTTTTATTTATACCTCAAACTTTTGTTGAGATGTTTGGCGAATCAGTGGAGGATTGAGAGAATGATTTTTTTTTTCAGAGCAATTCATCAGTTCTTCAGTCGATTTTACCTCATTTCTATCTATTTAATAACCTATAAAGACCACTTCAGTTTATTAACCACATTTATTTCATGTTCATTTTTTCAACAACAAATAGTATTCTTAATGTCATTACTGCGAAGATATCAAATTAATTTTCTAGTCTAATTCAACACTAATATTTCTACTTTTTTTCAATGATAATTACCAAAAATATATCTATATATATTTAAAATTTTTTGTTCTCTTCTTGACAAAATTTATATTCCAATTTTTGAAAACAATATAATATAAGATGAGAAAAAAAATATCAAGTACATGTGAAAACAAAGAAAAAAAAACATTACTTCACAAAATTCTTTTACTCTCTCTCTAATCAATAAAATAAATTTTCCTCTCTAAATAAATATTAATTATTTTAATTTTTAAATTTAGATTATTTATTAAATTTATTTTGATGATATTTTTTAGAGCTAATAAATACCTTGAAGAACTGATCAGTTATAAGGAGCTGATCTAAAAGAAATTATTTCATTGAACGTTCATTCAATCGTAATTAAATATTGAAAAAATTTCTCAATTTTAAGAATCGATCAAATACACCAATATATTGATCATATGTAGCAATCTGTCACGCTATACATTATGGAATACACCACCTCCACATTCGATCTGCCTGACGCAACTCGAATGAAACGGTGTCACCACATCCAGGTTCCAGTGATGCACATGCCCAACATTTCCGTCTCAGTTGCCTCTTACAGCACGGTCAACACCATGGCGTAAACCACGACATAACATTCAGTCATCTAGATAATCTGAAGCAAGTGAAAGTGAACTCGTGCGTCGCGTCGCAAGACGACGAAGCGCAGATTACACTAAATATCTTAATTCAAAAATTTCCTCGGTAGTATAGTGGTAAGTATCGCCTTAGACGATGCAACCTGAACACTGAATATAGCCTAGAGATTCAACAATAAGTGACTATCGCACCATGTAAAACAACTGATGTAAGGATTCCGTAGATTCGTTAAGTTGAAAACATTACGCTGCGTTTAATATTCATTTCGTTATTAAAGTAGCCCCCAGTTCTAAGACTGGGCGAGATTCGGTACCTATATAAATAATCGTAAAATAAACATAAAACGTCCTTGTTATCTGTACAACCGCAATTAAAAGAATATTAACATAAAAATGTTGCGCATTTAATGCTGCAGTCGGACAATACGATGTTGCCAAATCTCCCATGCATAGCTTACTCGCGCCGGCCATCGGACATGATATTTAAATCTCGATAGACGCGATAAAAACGTGGGCATAGTAGGAGTGCTGCGGTATTTCTCCTATTTTTTACATGACTCATTGGATATGCCCCGCGCGTACCCGGTCACATAAATCTTCGGTTACCATACCGTACGGAATTTACAATTAAAACCGCATCTACAATGGTCCCGTATATCGTACCGTTGACGAATAATCTCGATACGTTCGCGCGTATTGACCTTCGAACGAAAATGAAATCATATCTAAACAATGAACCGAGATGACTCGAGGGTTTCACAGGCCACAAAAGAATCTGTACGAAGGGGAGTTTAACGCGCCACAATTGTAGCCAGGTGTAGCAGGTAGCACCGTACCGTAGCGTGCTAATGGAATTTTTAAGTATATGGGATTCAGGTGCATCGTTCGGATACGTCGAAAAAATGCTTTCAGGATTTACTCGTCGTTTAATTTTTTATCGATGTAGATTTTAGAAGTCGAAGTAACTGTTTAACAGGTTCTACTTAGAGTTAGTTACAAATCCTGAACCGTGTTTAGTTCCAAAAAATTCAGGATTATTCCTAAAACATATTTTCTACAAAAGTAGACTTTTTCCTGGATTCTTAACATATAAACATGGGCTTCTTAAACGAGTTCCTTGACCAAGAATATTCCTGACTTTTCCCTGATCTAAAAAAAATCTGGTATTTTCGAAAATTTTTACCCATAAAAAAACCAACGGAATTTTTTGATGAAAAAAAATTCCAGCTTTTTACCAACTTCACTGAACAAAACATTAAGCGACTTCTTCTACATTTTTCTGACTTTTTCCAAGTTTATAGAATTAACAAATTTGAATTTTCTTTAAATTTTTCAATCCACAAATAAGCATCTTTTCCCCGAGTTTTATGACCTGAAAAATCTGATTTTTTTTACCAAAAAAATTTCTAGAGCAAAACATTTACCAACTTTTTCCTGGGCTTCCTCATGATAAACCTATCTTTTTTCGAAGACTTTCACCTTACAAGAAAGTACTTTTTCTTGAGTTTCGTGTCATAACAAATCTGACTTTTCTCCAGATTTTTTGACAGAAAAAATGCCCAGCTCGTTACCGAATTTCTTGATTGAAACACTTAACAATTTTTCCCTGAGGTTCATAACCTTTCACAAGCTTCTAGAAGTGAAAAATTTGTAGTTTCCTTGAATTTTTTAATCCACAAACCGCTACTTGTTACCTAAATTTTAGGACTCGAAAAACAATATATTATTTTCGTGAATTTTCAGACAAATGAATTCATGAATTTTCTCTATGCTTCTCGACTTCAAAATGATTTCCCCTGACCTTTTTCTGAATTTTCTTGCTCTCCATCGCTCATATTTTTCTTGAGCTTTGTAAAAAAGAGAATTTTCACTTTTTTAAAGTTTCCTGAGGTTTCTCGTTGAGAAATTTTTTTTTTTTTTAATTTTAAAAAATAAAATCCATGCGTTTCTCTGAATTTTCTGATTTTTTCATGAATTTTATTGCTTGCAACCACTCATATTTTTTCGGAGTTTAACCTTTTTTCTATTTTGTGAGTTTCCTTATCCTTTAAAAACTGATTTTTTCTAAATTTTAAAACGTAAGAATTTATGCATTTTCTCTGAGCTTTCTGACTTGGAATCAATTTCCTGACTTCTCTAGCTCTCAAATGACAATTTTTTTTCTGAGCTTTGTTTCGCCCACCTGAGATGCTTATCATTAAAAAAAATTGATTTCTTCCTGAATTTCAAGACCAAAAATACTAAGTTCCTATATCAAACATTTCGAACGTATTCTCTGAGCTTCCTGACTGGAAATCAATCTCCTAATTTTTCTTGAATTTGCCTGCTCGGAACGACACATCTTTTTCCTGAGTTTCCTAAGCGTTTGGTATTTTTGAGATTTCTTTGCCTTAAAAAATATTGTTGGACCTGAATTTTCAAGCAAAAAAAATTCATGAATTTTCTCTGAATTCCCTGAGTTCTCCCTGAATTTTCTTGCTCCCAACAGTAAATCTTTTTTTTGAGTTGTCTAACAAAGAGATTTTTTCACCTTTTTTTTCATTTCTTAAATTCTCTCATTCCTGAAATAATTGACTTTTCCTAAATTTTTAAACAACAAAATTCATGCATTTTCTCTGAGTTACCTGACTTTTCCCTGAATTTTCTTGCTTTCAACGCAACATTTTTTTCTGAGTTTTCTAAAAAAAAAAGGGATTGGTCACATTTTTCGATTTCCTGAGGTTTCTTATAAATTTGTTTTTTCCGGAATTTTCAAACAAACAAAATTATAAATTTTTTCTGAATTTTCTACTCACAACAGGTTACGTTTTCCCTAAATTTTTCAACAAAGAGATTTTTTCACCTCTTTCTGCTCTCTTGAATTCTCTCATCTTTGAGAAAATGGAATTTTTTTATATTTTCATTTTCTCTCAGCTTCTAAGCTTGAATCAATTTTCTGATTTATCACTGAATTTTCTAGCTTAAAATTTACTGTATTTTTCCTGGGCTTTTAACAAAGAGAATTTTTTGTATTTTGGCCTCTTGAGGTGTCTTATCCAAAAAAAAAATTAATTAAAAAAAAATTTGGACTAAAAATAACGTCTAGATTTACTAAGCTTCCAAATCACAGATCAAATATTCCGGAATCATTCCCTGAAATTCATGATATGTTCTCGTGTTTAATTATCATTTTTTTTTAATTTCTCACCTGTCCTCAGTTTGTGACACAAAAACAAGATTTTTCGAGTTCCTTGATAAAAAAATCTAGAAATTTTCAGAACATCTAGGCCTGAAATTAGCTGCTACCTTTTCGAGTTTTAGACAAAAAGTCAAAGAAGTTCTCTTCACGTTTTGTGACCTTTTTCATAATTTTTTTATCCATTATAAACCACTATCTCACCATTGTTTCGAATGTTAAGCACCCTATAATCAGGTCATTGGCGCTAGTGGCGTACAAATTCGCGAAATTTGGCCCGCCATCTCTTCCTTATACGATCGAGAAGGTTCGTACGAACCACTACCGTAACGCTTTGTGCTCGGTAGTTGGTAAATGACCACGACACAGCGCTATTATGCGAACGGTAATTCATTTACATCAATATTTACTTAGCGTTTAGTGGACGTGCTTTGTGAACTCATTTGATTTTATGGAAGAGCGGCCCATCCGAACAGGTGGCACAGGGGGAAGACAGGTTCAGTGTTTGCGTTCGCGGACGCATATACAGAAATAACACTTAGGCGGTGTTAATGTACTGTACATTATGTAAAGTACACATTGTATAAAGTAAATTCTCCACCATTTCGTAGTAATCGCTAAGGCAGCGAGGATCGACGAATTCCACGTCGTCTATAAACCTATTAGCGTAGACTCGAGACAAAATTTTTCGCGAAACGAATTACACGTGGTCGTAAACTTAGTTCCACGTACCCATCGATTATCCGGTTCATTAAATTCGTCTTGGGATTTTGGTAAAATTCCGAGCGGTAGGTGGGTTAAGGAAGCTGTAAAATAATGTCGTCTCGGTGTGCTAAATGCGTGGCGTACTGGAAGCACGTGCGTGCGTGTAAAGAATACGGTGAGTACATAAAAAGCTACATAACCAAATCGATTTGCCCGGCTGTCGGAGTAATGGGCACCACAAAGCCACAAATAGAGCACAAAGACACAGAAGAGCGAACGTACGAACAAGTACTTACTTTAAGGATGGATCTTCGACGAATTCTTGCAAAACGAGCACGGTCGCGCCACCGGGGCCTTGATAAGTGGTGTTATTATTGAGCTGAGGTTGTTGGACGACCACCGATACGGGCCCGTTTGAAGTGGCGATGGTCTCCTGGATGGAAATCTGTTGGCCCAGGCTGTCCGGATGCTGAGGATCGTAGAGTATGGTTTGGCCACCGTGACCGGACACGTAAATCACTTGTTTGTTACTGAGTCCGTCGTCTTGACCATCGTGTTGGTATTCGGCCGGAAAATCGTCCACTGAGACCGGCGTCATGGTGGCCAAGACTGGCGAATTCGAATTTGGTAGCTCCTCCGACGGTAACGAATTGGTCGGCGATACGGCCGGAGGTAGGGGTGATATTCGGATATTATGAGCTTCTGGTTTTACCTGAGACTGTTCTTCTACGGACATATTATGGCACAATGTAAAGTATAAAAATACACGAACACGCGGTTACAATTAAGATAGTTTGATCGACGATTGAGCAATTGCGTTACGGTTTCAAGCACTATAAACTACACGCATAAGAACGCGGAAGGATTCGGTTGCGCGGTCGCCACATTTTCGCCATATTTTCCATCGCGTATAGTTCGGTGCCGAGATCTGAAACAGACAAATACACCATCAATCCCAGATGCCCAGTTCTTGGCAAACATCACGAATTTGTAAGCGCGAAGACAAAGTATCCACCTTCCTCATGCCGATCACGTATCCACGTACTCGAGATCCGATTAAATTGTAATCCGAAAATCGTCGAATTAACGTCATTCCTTTACGTACGCCATCGTATAAGAACAATACTACTAGATTCGTCGTTGTTCCGGAATACCCGGCAATGACGTATTAGTTCCGAGGGTGGACAAAAGATCGCACCCCGCTGCTTTATCCGCCCATCAACGTCTTTCAAACGCTACAGGTACCTACGCGAGTACGGAAAACTTTCAAAAACCACGATCCGACGTTGCCAAATCTAACGTTACGTTCGCTCGCACGGTTCGCCGACGTTGTAGACTGTAGCCGCGTAGACGCGAGGTATTAAGCAATAAACTTAAATACCGGCTTCTAATGAGAGTAATGATTGATTTCTAAGGTAATTAGAGAGAAACCAACGTCGTTTTATTGTCAATATTTACGCGAGGCTACGTGGGACGTCTTAAGTGCTTCTCTTCGGGGCACTAGTCGAATTAAAGCCGAGAAAGAATTTCAGCGTTGGACGCTTATTTAACCTTAACGAGCCTCGACGTCGCCGCTGGCCTCTAGGAAATTCGCTTTACAATATTATTAGTGGTTGAATTTCAACGTTTTACCACTCCGAATGGGTACGAAAAATTCCCACTAGTTGGAGTAGTCGAATACTGAATTGCCTAATTTTCAGTATATCCTGGGCAGTTATACAAAAATATCAGTTAGTCATTGCTTCATAAAATGATTAAAAATTATGATAAAATTTAATTGTTCAAATTTTGAAAATTTGCCAAGTAATTTTTTTTTTTAAGGAATAAATTTTGTATTCCCAAAATAGGCCCTTTTTCAAGTCGAAACTCAACTATAATCTCGAGCTGCATTCAGCTAATCATCTAAAAGAAATTTGAATAAGACAAAGATGAATATTTAAGATTACGTTCAGTATTGACTTATTTTTATTTTGAATTCATTTTTAATTACAACTATCTCTATAGACTTTAAGGGTATATCACGTATACATGATTGTACATGTGGTTTCCTGCTAAATGACCATTTTTCAAGGCATTTTTCATCACAATTTAATGGAAAATTTTTTTAGTTGAAATTTGGAACATCTGGTTACACTAGGGTGAACCAAATTTCATTCTTTTGTGCAAAACGTTAGAGTGGGTGGTCACAATAATTCCTAAATACACTTTAAAAAAGTCATAAAAATTTTGATCCAGCAACTCAATCATAGACTTCACAAAACGAAGTCAAAATTTGTGAAAATGTCAAAAAAATGAAAGTTTGGGAAGTTAAAAATTTTTTTTATCCTTCAAAGTCATATTTTGTCGTTGAAATCCCGGAACGATTTTTTTAACCGACATTTTTTTCTCAACTTGGTCACTTTTTGAAAAAAAAAAAACTAAATTATTTATAAGCATTTCAAAAAATCTCTAAATAGACTATTTTGATTGAAAAATATTTTTGGAGAATACACAAATAAAAAACGGCTTACGAAGGCATTGTGATTCATCTCTAATAATTCACTTTTTAACTGTATAGTGATATTTTTCATCTCGCAAATTCAAGAAAAACTTCTTCACTTCGTACACTTCAAATTTCAAAAAATTTCATCAAGTAGTTATTATTAACAGAAAATGCATACAATAAAGCACCATTTTAATGCAATAAAATTTTAACTCTCATCAGAACAACATAATAATAATGCCTACAAAATTTGGTTATAATAAAAATAACAGAAGTAACCAGATCAATTACAAGTGGTATGAAACGTAAACATTTAAGGTCCCTCTTCCCTGCCCCCACTCCTATAAAATTTGGTACGCCATAATTGCTCAATTTCTCATTAAAACCGCAGCTAAAAAGAACTATGTATGGGCATTGGGCAATGTACCCTTGACTATTGTTTAGAAACTGAACACCTTTCAACATAAATGGAGGCAGAGACGCACATCTATAACACTGACCACTATTATGCTAAAGTGACTATTGATTTTCAGGAGCAGGAAGAAGAGAAAACTAAAGCACCTCGATTTCCAAAAAAAAAATTAATATATATTTTATTAAGGAAGTTATCGAATGATATCAAGTTGCTATTAATTTTTCATCTATTATAATTATTATTTTTTTTTCTTGGGGGGGGGGCGGGAGGGAGAAAGGAAATTGAAAATTTTGTTCAATTTTTTTTCAAGTTATTTAAGTGAGTAAATAATGGAATATTTAGCCCCTGTTGTTATCCTTTTTTGAAAAGAAGAGTGCCCAAAAATAAACAAAACTTGTTCCTTTACGAAACTACTCATATTACTGAAGTTGTTTTTCGGAAGGGATTTTTTTCCTGAAAATAAAAATTCAATTCTTATTTATGTATTATTATTATAATTTCTCCTCTTCAGTTAATTTCTACATTTTGTAGCGAAGGAGGTTGAGATGAAGGGAAATAATCACTGTTGTTGTTGTTGTTGTTGTTGTTATTATCGTTATTCAAATTAAAATAGCTCTTTCACATTTTTCTCGAATTGGAACTATACACATAAATTTAATGTAACTTTTTTTCACCTGAAAACAGAGTAGAAAGAAAAATAGTTTACGTCCAAATAAGTTACTCCATCGCCTAGACTCCTTGATATCTCCAATTACCAAACACTCCGACACCATTACACTATTAATACCTGTAATCTGTATCACTCAAAAAATTCCTATTCCACAGCACGAGTGGAAAGCTTCCTAAAAATCGCCTCCGAGAAATCCACCTCGAACAAAAAATCCATTAAATCCGGCGGGCGTAAAAAACCCACAGCATTTGAAAATTCGTGGAAACGCGACGTCAACGACGCAACCATTAACCGACGCAAGAATGTAAATTACCGGTACACATGTACGATGCTCGAGCACGAAACCTCAACCATGTTAAAGAACACGGTGGACGAAACGTTCACCTAATTTTTCGTCGCGTATGTTTTTCCCTTCTTTCGTGTAAACGTATAATTTTCTGCGTACACGAGATTACGCTGTACGCGTTGATATCAATATAATAAGAATTTACGTCATATCCTTCGAACGACATGAAAACATGTTTATGTCCATCGCGCATCCCATGTTCAAATGAGTCATTTGTTATATAAGTGAAAGCAACCGCGATGTTCTTTTTTTTCATACTTCCACTGGCAGAAGCGTCAGAATTCGATATTACTTAAAGCTCCGTTTCACAACTCGAAGGTCGTCTATTTGCGCTTCCAGTTGACCGGCGCGTTTAGTCTCGGTATTTACGAGCGAAAATTCGTTCCGCGTACGAGCTCGATTGCCGACCATCCGCAAGCCAGTTTATGGGACCGAGGCGCTGCAGACTTTAACCAAGCCGTGCAAAATATCCCAAGGACGAGACGACTTGAACGCTGGTACCGTGACTAAGTCGATGCACTTGATCGTACCGGGAGGTATGAAAGTTCCCGAAAAAAATTGCCAGTGTTGAAGCATTCAGGTATATGGTTCTTCGGGTCTTGCATTGTTTCACATTAGTAACCTTTTTTTTTCTGCTTTGTAATACTCGCCAGATGTCATTAGTACTTCGTGTAGTGAAAAGAAGAAAGAAGTGGTTAAAGAGGAGGGTAAAATTATAGCTTTCGAGAAAATGCATCGTTGTCATTATGGTAGAAAGAATTTTATTCGTTATTTTACAACCGCAGACTGAAGAGTGCGGAGTATTGGGATGTCTTGGAACGAGCTATTGTCGATATTATAATTCGACGAAGAGCTAGAACTTTTGTAAATGTATTTTGAGATGAATACCCTTTCTATAAGCTTCAAATGTTTGCTTCGTTCAGGAACATATTGTAGAAGCGGTAAGTAATGGGATTTTTTAAACTAAGTTTTCAATAAAATGAATTCCATCAGCTAACCAAATTCTGAGAAGGTAGTAAAAAGAAGGCGACAGATATTCATAATGACACTCAATTTGAAAACAAAGTGTTCATAATTGTACATCGTGAATCCCATCTTTGATACAATTCGAAATGACGTTTCACTCAAAATTAGAAGAGAGCTATCATACTATGTGCACACCTACATGACAAATAGATATATGGAAAGCACAGTTTTGAGCTTAAACATGTCTCATGAACAGCTTAATGATATACTCTCAAGTTGAGCTCAAATTAATAGCCAATAGATATTAACATTTTTCGATAATTACCAAAAAATATTAAAAGTGATTTTTTTATGATTTTTGATACAACTCAAAATAACGAATCACTCAAAATTAGAGAGGAGCTAGAGAAGCTACAAAAATTTCCATATTTTTGGCCAGTCTATACTTATTTTGAAAAGATTGAGTACAACATGTTCAAATTCAAGTCTCTTATGTGGGATAGGAGAAGAGCTAGAGCTGAAAATGACTTTTTGAAGAAGATAGGAGTCATTATGCTTGAACTACCTACAACTCCTCATCAAATGCATCGAAGTAGTTGAAACATGGTATGTACAGTTTCTTGAGAATCACAAAATAAATCTTCAAGTTTAGGCCAAAATAGATCCAAAATAACAGATGTTTCAACATTCGAGGAAAGCTTGAGGAACTTGAATTACAAATTAAAATCACTTTTAGACGCTAATTAACATAGAAGATGAATGCATATCACTTCTTCTAGGCGTCTAAGCTGTCATATACGAAAATTTCAATTCGAAAAATTAAAGATTTCATGAATACAGATTCAAATGTCTTATTGTACGAGGAACAATAATACAGCAGATGCTAATTTCAACTACTCCATCGAATTTCAAGCATTCTGAAGGCTCAAGGATGAGGGCACAGACTGTCAGCATTATCGACTAGTCTGGAATTGTACCTTGGGTCACTCAAGTCCATTTTTTTCTTCTTTTTTTACGGAAATTACTTCTACCGCACCCGACATTACTTGCCAGGGAACAGCTTGTGGCATTACTTTCAACCAAGTAGGAGCACCTTGGCAAACGACCTACGTCTCCCTCACAGGCTTTCCAATAGTGGGTGTTGTACGCCCCCACACAAATTCCACCACATAGGAAGTTCAGCCGTCACTTCATACCCTTCTTGTGGTACCATACTTCCCACTGGTGGATTTCAGTGTAAATTGCTGTCTTCGGCTTTATCTGCGCTATTCTCGAGTGTATGATGATCCCTAACCCTAACCCCGCGCCAAGTCCTACAAGTTGAGAAATAACTTGAGCACATGACTTGTGAAAACGATTCTAGAATTTTTCAAT
Source organism: Phenacoccus solenopsis (assembly GCA_009761765.1). Taxonomy (NCBI): domain Eukaryota; kingdom Metazoa; phylum Arthropoda; class Insecta; order Hemiptera; family Pseudococcidae; genus Phenacoccus; species Phenacoccus solenopsis. Next base: position 36,170,594 of record CM019756.1, on the reverse strand, counting down.
ATCCCGAGATTACACTCCTATCTTAAAAAATGTGGATGCGCAGACACAGGCATAAACTAAATTTGAAAAATGATATGACGAGGTTGCTCAGAGTTGGGTTATTTCAGAGAATGACTGAATGAGTTGTTAGACATGATTTGAGTATTATGATCTGAATCAGTTGTTAGATGTAATTTTTCTTGATTAAATGGTATTTTTTCAAATAAATTTCAAAAACTCTCTTTGATACGCTATTCAATCCCCCCCCCCCATTTAGCCAATAACCAGCCAAATGATTAGCTATCAGCCAACTACCAAGAGCTACAGCTAACTTCAACAGCAATAGCGGATAAGTAACGCCAATGCATTTGGCTTGTCACCCCTACTGGATTGTCAGAAAGTCCAGATACTGCGGAGGTGGAATTGGAGCTCGAGCCTCAAATGGAGGTATCTCTTGGAGAAGGTAGATGGCTCAATAGCCCTCATCAGTCATCACCTCCGAAAGTGGCTCTGCTTTTTCCTGATATTTTATATCTTTCCATCAATTTGGTACGTTTCATAATTTTCGAAGATGAAAGTTGAAAAAATATCATTTTATATCATCTCCAGAGCACCTTTATTTTAGGAGCTTCCTACGGAGGTGGAGGAATTTCAAATAAATCGGAGGTAGAGGTTTCTCCAACCTCTGGCTGCGATGCTGGAGGTGGATAATGTATAACAATAAAGTTAGATGACATGGGTTGAATTATATCACTTCTCAAGTGATAAAGAGCATTATGGACGCTGTGTAAACCGATCTCGACTCATTCATATCAAGAGAAATTAATGCACAGAATATGCCATATAGTCGTAAGCTAATTTAATATTGTGTAAGACCGATAACATCAAAATACCTAGTGCCATTTTGAATACGGCTTTACTAAGATGTTCACGAATACATTGACACGAAGCAGTTCGTTCGTGATTGGATCAAACCGCATGATTATAAATATTTGACATTTATCGGATGATCACTGTAACACTATGTTTTCAATCTCGTTTGGTCTATTAAAAAAAAAATCGCGAGTAAACAATGGCTGGCTCTCGTTTAGTCTACGGACATTTTTAGGCCACAGTGATAGACTTATTACATGTGGACTGCGAATAGTGTAGGATGAAAATCGCAACTGGAGCCCAAAAATGAAGTATGTCCCCAGTTTGCAAATTTCGACTGCATGAGAAGAACTCTATTGTACAAGCCAGTTCCTATGTAGTAATAACCATTACCTGCACACTCCATGTATGAAGAACCAACGTTGATGCACCTAGGGCTTTCTTTAATTTTTATTTCCTAGGAACAGTGTAAGTAGCAGTCTATGTAGAATAAGTCCATCGTCCCAGTGGTATCGAGTACCAAAAAAAAAAATTGATTTTGGATCCCATGTGGTATATACTTCTAAAATTCAGCAGAAGAAATGCAATTTGTTTGCTTACATTGGTATTTTTCTTCTGAGGAAATCTCAGCCTCTTGGTATCTACGACTGATCTCTAATCATTCATTACTGTACAGTAATTTTTTTAAACAAAAGTTTTCATTTTCATGTCATAACAGGTTCGTAGAAAAAATAGTTTACATTGCGGCTACGGTACCTAGACCGTATAATAATTGCATTTAAAATATAGACGCAACAGTTATGACACTCGGTCGAGTCACGTATCACTATGGGATACCCGATAAACTGGTCCTCATACATAAACGTCATTAATTGTATCATCGATAATGGCTCCAAACACCGTTGTTATCCATTTGCGCAAATATTCAATTTAATACCACAACTGCTGCACCCTTTATACCATGACGCAGGTCGGGACTGGTTGAATCCTTCGACAATAGCGCAAATAATTTTCCAACCTGTTCGCCGTCTGTCACCTGATAACGCATTGTTTACCATAGCCGGGTGCGTTTTTATTGTCGCCAGCATAGAATCAATACATCGCAGGTATCGTTCGCGGACTACGTTTCTTCCACGAAAACCTTTTTTAATTAACACCGTTATTTACGATTCCGTGGTACAGGCTCGGACACTTCAAGGCATCGTTGCGGAGTAATATTTCACCGTGGCAAGGTTTACCTGGGACTAAGTAACTGTAACTTGCAAACCAGGTATTAGTTATTGTTTTGATTCGGGCGATAATTTCGTAATACCCATCTACCCTCTTGATGCAGCTGCCTACACGATGGCCAACCAAGCGAAACCTTCTCGTGCACAGGTATTTGGTGTTGGTGAATGTTTAAAATTCGTCGGCATCCTAAGTATATTTTACTTAGCCTTTTCGACTTGGCTGACGTAGTTCACAGGTACATACCATCACTGTTTAACTCGGATGTACAATAAACAGGTGGCAAATAAAGCACCTGTATACACGCCGCATTATGTCAACTACGCAACCCTATCTCCTACCCCACGAGACTATACGAATATTCGTGCGTAGTCGACGTCGATGCTTCGATGACGCGCTAATCGACCATAATAACAGGTTAGGTTACTTACAACTCAAAAAACAACACTTCGAGCTTGGTTCCACATAATACGTGAAACTGGAAAGAATCCTAAACGCAACGGATGATTGAACGATGATGCGGAACTGCAGTCGCGCCGACTACAACGTTAGATGTACAGAGATCACAATCAATCATCAGTACGTGAACGTTTTTTCCAATAAATAAGAAAGCAGAGCTAATTATTATACGAATTTCATACGGACGCGTAGTCGCAGCAGTCAACAGGTTAATATGATTCACTCGTCAATAATCCGAATGCTGCGAGATGCGAGTAAAAATTTGCATAAACAAGTGCCAACTACGCCAGTTGTACGACGTTTGCAGAGTACGAAGGCTTCGCTAAAACTTTCCAATACATTCGAAGCAGTAAGCTTCGCACGAGCAACGTGTATTTTCATATTTTACCGAACAACGAATAGATAATTTATACTTATGGAACCGAGAGTTCAGCAAGTGCGAGCATGTAGTAACCGCTATGTTGAGGCGTGATATCTGACAGCTCGAAGTAATCGCTGAAGTATGGTATCGTATTTCACGTATTTTGCGGAAATATTTGAAGTTTTGGAAAAATATTTGTACGCGAGAAAATATTGGAATGAATGAAAACACAGTGGTAGAGAAAAAACGTTTTCAATTTCTAGGAAAGTTGAAAACAAAGACGAAGATAACAACAACAACAACAACAATAACAGTAGTAGCAAGGTTGCTGAAATAACACAAAGAAAAAATCTAAATAAATACTTCATATGAAATTTAATTTACAGCAAAAAAACATAAAGAATGTAAAGTCACTTCATTCATGAACAATGGAATCCCTAATCCACATGGATAAAAAATTTAAAGTCAAATAACCCATATACCAACAAGTTTTCAAAACGAACAAATATAACGAGAGAAAAACTTAAAATCACCAAATCATATCATATACTTGCAAGGGAATCCTAATCCACATGAACAAAAAATTTGCAAAATTAAAAGTAAAATCACTAATATATCATTAAATTTTCAAAAGAAACAAAGACAACCAGAAAAAATTTTAAATTACATTATCCACATGAATAAAGAATCATCACTACTAATGTAAACATTTAAAGTTACTTCAAACCACATGAAATGAAATAAGTAACATGTAGAGACAATAAGATGAAATCCAAAGTCACCTTATCCACATGCAAGGGAACCAAATCCACATTAACAAAAAATTAGAAAAATTCAAAGTCAACTCATCCACATACCATCAAATGTTCAAAACAAACGAAAATAATAATCCACATGTACGTTTAAAATGCAAAGATATGAAGAGCCTTCTCTTTGCCCCATGCTCATATCACAGATAGGCTATAATATCCATCTTTTCATAAGAACGTCAGCTAAAAATGTTAAAGCAAGAGGTTTAAAGTTTAAAGCCACATTACCTACATGAAATGGAATTTTCACGATGTGTGGAGATAACAGATGAAAGTTTTCCACTCATACTAAGATGAAGAATTGAAAATCTAAAGCACTGTAATTTAAATACTTCCATTTTGAAGAAGGAATAAAAAGGTGAATCTAAAACAAATTTGGATTTGTAATAAGCAAAGAAGAGCAATATCAAAGTGGCATTTTCCACATGAAACGTTTTTCAATCAATGTCACACAAAGATGAGCTGAAAATTCAAAGACACTTGGTTCTACTGATAACATAATTCCTTCGCAAGTTCAAGAATGGAGAATTCACTTCTATTTGAGTGCACAAGTGGAACGAAGGAGTGAATACAAAATTTTTGTAAAAATTCGATTATTTCCAACTTTTTGGCTTCAAATTGAATGCATACTTCATTCATGCAAATAAGTCATAAAAAAATCATGCGATCAAATTTACCATTTCCTTTTTGCATGTACATGTTTGAATTATCTAAGCAAATTCATAATTAAATAAGTTATTATAAATATTATATATTACACAACGTATTGATAAAAAAAAGAAATAAATTATTTTATTTAAGAACAATGATGTTATAACGAAGGTAAAAGATGTAGGAGCGAGTGTGTTTCGCTGCATAAGAAAAATCAAGCTAGTTATAAAACCTTTTCATGAAATTTTTATACCTACACTATGGGCCATGAAGTTATAAAATCTTAATGCAAAGGGTTTACTCCCAGCGGATCATAAAACCAATTTAAAATTTTTATAACTGCTCTACAGGGCCTAAATTCAGTTGTACTGAATAAATGATCGCTCTTTGGGGGTCATAAAATTTCAATATCCTTTTCCTTTTTTTTGGTTATTAATTCTCATATTTTCCGTTTTTCGTACTGTACTGATACCTATCGTGGTGGACAAAAATTAATGTTATATCTGTTTTTAGGCCTGAAATTTTTGAGATGACCAACTTTGAAATAATTTTTATTAATTTTAATAATGTGCTACATATACTAAAAAATGATAACAACAGAGATGATAAGTACAAATGAGTTCATTGTTACATTTGGAAAAAGAAGGAATCCACATCTAAACTGAAGAACATAGCGAGTTGGAGTTGACTCACAATTTTTGATGATGTGGTTACTACAGCTTGATCCGCATGTTTTTATTTCTTAGAAATGTAATTTTGAATAAATTCTCATGCATACAGAGGCAACAAATGAAAACTTCACAATTCCATTATTCATACGACATAGATTTTCGCTTAAAAAAAAAAAGATGATTTCAAAATTCAAGGCAACTAAATCCACAGGTATGATTTTGGAAAACTCAAAGATAAAATTTAGGTTTACTTGACCCACATGATCATAAACTCAAATGAAGCAAACCCACAAACAAAAAAATTCAAAGATGAAAAATGTGGAATCTAAAGTCTTATTATAATCTCCACAAAGACAACAGATGAAAATTTCAAAGTCGCATTTACCCACATGAAATTGAAATTCAACGCATATAAAGATATATAATGAAAAATTCAACGATACTCAATATGCAAACTCAAGTTTACAGAAAATTGAAAAATAAATACTCAAAATTTCTAAAGACATCCCTCAATCATAATGTACTCCACTACTAAGAGCACAAAGAATTGGTAAGAGTCACGCTTACACAGCATCGGCAATGCAATCTCAGGCAGGTAGACGAGTCAAAACTCCTGAAACTCGAAACACTATGAAGACACTGATAATTATTTTTTCCACTCGGCGTCAACAAAACAACTGGATTATTGACCTAGTGCGGGAAAAACCTGCTATTGCAGATGCACCGGGATCGGCGTGGCTGGTGCATCGAGGAAAGTAAAAAAAAACGCATTGTATTTCCGGCAGCCTACGGAAGCTGCGATTTGAAAAACTGGTCTGACGAAAACGACATTTTCAGATGCAACTTTGGGTACCGCTTTTCGAAAGGCGAAAAACCGGCTACGATTTGTAAACATACCACAAAAGAAGACATTGTGGGCGGCGGTGCTTGTACTGAGTATTCCTGTTTTGTTTGATACAATTATTACAATGACGAACCTGTTTTGAGCAGACTTACGTTGTTTAGCTCCGGTAGGTAGCCCTAGTCAGTCAAGTTAACATGTTTGGTCCGGTTACGTGAATTGCGGTGGTGTACTCTCGGCTGCAGAGCTGAGTATAGGTTCCCACTTTTTTAGCGACTGGTTTTCTTTTTGGTATATTCGAATATTCGGTGAGGACGTTATGCGGAATTTTTACACATGGTTGTTAGTATTTCGGCGGTGCGACGATTTCCTTTATGTAACGCGGTTTACGGTGATAAGAAATGCCGGCATTTATCGAGCTGATTCGTGAGTGTTGCGCGAGCCTAGACGATAGCGACGGCGACGAGTCGGATCCAATACGGACGCTCAAGTATACCGTGGAAAAATTTAAGCTAATTGAGTACGTACCTTTTGTTGTATGCGGCGACGAATCGGACGCCGGACAATGAAATTAGTCTCGGTGTACAAAATACAGAGAACGTGGCAGCGTTGAATTAGCGCGCGCAATATATTCGCATAAGAAAACAAAGACTTTATTCTCACCGATTGAGCGACGCCTTATCCACCGAACATAAGCAGAACGTCACAGATAAACGGTATTAATTAGTAAATATTCGTCCGCGAAAAATAAATAAAAATAAGAGAAAAAACGCGCGCGCGATTACAACCAAAAAAATATATAAATAAATATAAATAACGTTATGCAGAAGGCGAAATAACGATGCGCAGTTGAGAATACAAAACCGATCTTCCAGCGGTGTTCACTGTCTGCTGATTATTGTAGGCAACAGGTTACTTCTTCTTCGTCTTGCGTTACCTTTTTACCTTCGTCGTAGATACCACACGATCCGTACGAAGACGGCGGCATCCACGTTCACCCGCTCCGCAAAGAAGCTTTCTTTCCAACATGGCGGACGGCCAAACGAACCAAAGCGAACCAACAACGCCAACCGACTCTATCTTTGTCTCGCTCACTCCCACTAGAATACCGTCGCGAGCTAGTGTTTCTCAACCCTCGTCCGTCGTACCGTCGTCTTTTAATTCTCGGCTATTATTTTCTTCGCTGAAAGAGGGGAATATTCGCTACTCGAAGACGCACCATGATACTTTTTTCCGCCGTTTGTTATTGTTTTTGTGCGTTGGCTTTTCCCTTTTTTTTTCCACATATCGCCATCCTTTTCTTACTCGCGAGTATTTCTCGACGACTTGAAGATTTGCCGTACGATTTGGCAACGTTTTTACCGAATTAACGCTAATGAGTGTATTTTTTTTCATCGTGTGTATATTTTTCTGGTACACTGGCGCTGTGATATTATATACGTAGCGCGATTATTCAAATCGTATATATTTAATCCCCACTACGTACATGGTGTTTTCTCCGCAACGATGGTATATAGGAAAACATTTATCAGGAATTTTATCGGCGTACCGTGTACCCGGTATCAGCGCATTTTAATCCTACAGATGGCAGCAAAGGTCTTCGAAACCAGTTGAGGTCATCGCCTAGTCTCGCTGAAATGTCAATCATGGATTTATGATTTTTCTCATTTTCATATTTCATCGATGAGCCGATTACTGGAGTTCATTTATCAGATGTACGAATGTAACGTGATTATTTCTCTTTGGCCAATAACATCTACTATGCTGGTTCGCAGTACAAGACAGGCTCGAATGAAAAAGGTCCACAAGATCGCAACAAATTCCATCGAAGCTTATGACTCGAAAATGTTTAACCTTATGTCTGTCTCCGATGATGATTTTTGATTCCTTGAATAATCTTTGGCTAACGAAGAAGAATACTTCAATATTAAGGACTAATTTGGAATGTAGAGGTGGATCCAGTTGAGAACCATAAATGAAAGAGATTAATAAGCCTTTTAGTTTACAATCCGTATGACAAACATATCCCTATATCGTGGTTTATTTGGTATTCAAAGCATCATCAGATATCCTCTCATTTTGATATCAAACTATATTTTTGCAGTATATATGATATTAGTATTATATTTAAATTTGATTTTAATGAATTGCAGAGATTCATAATATTCTAAAACTCTCTCAAGCTATATCTCACCCTATAATTCTAATACTCATATGCATAATATCATATTACTATAAATTGTCATGAGGGAAGGCTCATTCATGAGAAGCTTTCATACCACTCTATTTGAGGGATGTAGATTAACAATCACGATTCAAGACTGTTCATGTACTTCCTGAATACTTTCAGGCTAGGTTATCTCTCAGTAAAATCATATACTGAAAGCATTTGAATAAGGTGAATTACAGAATCACAGTATAATTAGGTTTTAATACATAAAAAAGTCAAATATAGGATCATTAAGAAATTTCTCTTGTTTGAAACTAAACCAACTTTAACAAGAAATAATTCTTGAGAAGAGTTATGTAGCCTTCAAGTACTATCTGTTGAATACAAAGGAATTGAGCCAACATAGGCTCAAAACTTTTGTGCGCTTGAGGCACTATGCCTGAAGTTCCTAATAAAAAATCGAACACTAATTACAATTCAGGTCCATATTTTTCTTTGCAAAAAGATGGAGGCTCGACTTGTCGAAGAATTCCTTGATTTATTCAATATTCACCCTCCATCAGTACAAGGGAACTCCAAGACTAAAATATTTATTGAAGTAATAACTCAATTGTAGAATAATGGCAAATTAACGTTCTTTGTATGAGGAAAACTGAAGTACGATTCATTAAAGAAGTAAGATTTTTCCTCAATTCTGCCTCCTTATCCTCAGTACGAAACAATTCAACAAGAAGTTTTTACTTTGATAGCTGCTACTATGGTTACCAATTATGTAATCATGAGATGACTATCAAAATCCTTATTTGATAAATGATTAAGAAAGGATTATCTTGGAATTTTATCAGTTTCTCTCTCACCCAATAATAGAAAGGAATTGAACAAGAATTTCACACATACATAATCAATACATCATGGAATCACAATACATTCAAGTTCTTGCTCGAGAAGTGCCTAGTGATGGGTAATCTAAGAATATCCTCAATTTTCATTCCTCAACTTATTAAATAAAAAAATTCAAATTGAGATCCTAACTCGGGAGCGTAACCAACAAATTATGATGTGAGTGGACTGAACGAGGTCCAGAAAAATTTCAGGTGAGCTAAAAAAATCAATCCCATGTGTATGGACCCCGGGGGGGGGGGGAAAGGGTGAAGAACTAGCGAATACTTCAAAACTATTATTCTAACACCTTAGGAGCACATTTTACCTGGTAACATCATAATACTTTGTGTAGAACAGAAAGTATAAAATTTCATTAAGTATCATGCTACAAACGTTTCGTGTATTTATTTTCGGGTGAGAGGAACAGATTTGGGTAAGATGATTTTTCAGGCAGGTCTGGCCTATCTACTGGTTACGCACACTGCAATATACCCTGGCAAGAATTGCAGTTGGCATTACTTCTGAGTGTAAAGGAGCATTCTTTACTGATCAGTGATCATCTACATCTTCCATGAGGCAAGCCTCCTTTAGTGCCTTACAATGGAAGTTTTCTTATCACCCTTACCTTACTTCTGGCCACATGCTTGTATAGAGGAGTAGTGGCGCCAATTGTTTTTTTCTGCTATACCTACACTTGGTGCTTCCCCCCCTAGTATACTGCACCTCATTGGTCCCTACACAGCAGTGTCAGACACCAGGCGCTTGATTTGTGGTCTATTCTTTTTTCCGGGAATCTAATGGTCATCTCATCTTTTGAAACCTAAGTCGTACACAACTGGTCCGGTAAACTGACCAAGGTACTGAAAAAATATCACAGACTCACCTATAGGCGGCTTATTGCTGAACACACCCACCATCATGCACGTTTAGGTTCAGGTTTAATAAGGTGGTGCAAGCACCATGCACTTTGGTCGTTTATAACTCATTGTGCCTCAGAATTCATAATCACCTAGGTATTAGCAGCCCATAAGAGCCTCAGCTGATAATACAAGAACTATTGTGCAGTTATAACGGGTGACTACTTGATTCGAGCACCCATGCGAAAAAAATTAGCTAAAAGGTTAATAAATTAAATACATTATTTGTATTTTGGACAACGAAAGTATGCATTAGAATTTTGCATTTCATTGATAGACTCTCTTAAGCATTAAATAAATTTTATTTATGCCATTTATTCTTGCTAATATCATTGAAATATGAGGTGCTCGAATCAAGTAGTCACACAGTATGAGTGGAGGGTGTTATTAAGGGCCCCTTTTGGGCTGCCAACTTTTAGGATTATATTCCATTCCATTTCCGACTTGCTAGATTCCAAAGTCTCAGATGGAGCACTTGCGGAATCCAACGAAGCAACACTTATGAACCTGTAAGAGCTTTTTCTTCAACTTTTGTGTTGATGAGCTGCCATATATACCATAGCCAGACCAAGCAACAGAATCTGCTTTGGAACCAATATCATATGTTCTTACCATTAGAATACCACAGTTCCTCTTGACACATACTGCACTCTAGAGTCCCTGGCGAATTGAAGAAGGAATAGTTTTTGGCACGGAGAAATAAGAAATGATGCCAAAGCTGGCTAGGATGCCTCGAGTTTGCCAGGCACGTAGGTATTCCCTAGAAGAACTTTCTTGATTTGCCTCCCTCATTAATATAAACAGATTCTAACAAGAGATGCATATTGACTACCTCTCGCAGAATATTAATAGCTTAAAGTTAATGCTTCACAAATTTTTGTTGATGGTAAACATAGAATCTTGTGAATTCTGCTCCACATCCATGCGAACAAATTCTAATATGAGCTCCTCACATGAGTTGCGAGTTATAATTGGATGAAGCTGAAATCCTAGCTAAAAAGGGGTTTGGATACGAGTGGTCCCACAGTTACCTCAATCCTGATGATCAATATCAACGAATTTCATTAGATGTTCGCCTGAGTAGTTTTTCAAACACATTTGCGTCTTCACTTCAGAAGTATTCGGGGGTATAGAATCTAAGAATTTCTTCATTCCTCCTCCTTCACTGATATCAGTTAGTTCTACAACAAAACCATTACTCAAATGCTCACCGACTGGAATGTGGAATCATGGACTCTTCAAATATCTGTTTAAACACAAACTGGATCATCCTCTAACATCTGGGTATTAAGGCATGAAGCAAGATTAAACTGAAGCGTTCATTTCGAACATTTCAATAAATGGTGATTTCTCGAAGAATTATTGATAATCTCACATAGATTCTCTTCAGCGATTCACTTTTCATCATATGATGACTAGCAAGATTCTGGGATATGAAATGCATTCAAAATCTGAATTTTAACCTTCTGGTCTGTGATGGATTCTGCAGAAGCCTGAAAAAAATTATTATTTATCAAAATAAGGCAAAATTTAAAAGACAAAAGTGATCCTCAACTTGAAAAACTATAGAGGTGTTAATATTACTCACTTATCTGAAATGTGAACGATTATGTAAAACAGTAATATATCCTATTACATCAATTCGCAAAGGTTATCATACTTTTCAACCATGTACTTAGGTAAACTAAAAAGAACAGACGAAAGGAAGAATTCTTAACAAGAGTTGTTACTCAACAGAAATTCCAAATGACGCCATGACTTTTACCATTAAAGACACTCTTTACGATAACGATAAATCCCGACGACTGTTTCATATACTGCGAACGAGCTGCGAAATAATCGTAGATCATTTGAACCTCCGGTATAAATAAGGCATTATAATGGAAATTTGTTTACACGTTTTCTGTACACTTATAAGCCACTGGAAATAGGTATAATTTACGGTGGAAAAGTTGATCAACGCGTAAACTCTCACAGATACAATGGAAAATACCGCTACGATGAATAGATAAGAGATCAACCAACGTACTGTATCGGCGAGGCGTTATTTTTCGCTATTTTAGGACAACGGCTGGCGAACGTATATGTTTTCCATTTCACCATCTCTGAGAACCACTTGGGCTGGCTACAGACTGAACATCTTGTGTACCCTGAGGCATTACCTTCGTAACGAGAAGTACAGACGTCTAATGTTTTTTCTTCTTATTTTATCGAAGATATTCTAAAATCTTTTTTTTTTTTCTTATAACCTCACCCCATAAAAGAAGATTAGCGTTCGTGCGTGCGTGTATGTATATAGGTACATATATTTACTCTCCTAACTTTTATTTTCGTCCGAGTTCATTACGGCTACCTTTGGTATATTAACGATGCTCGAGACTTGAATAAAACTCGCGGGACGCTTCGAGCCAGGGAACGAGGGAGGAAGGAACCCGACGATAGCAATAATTAAAGACAATAGAGCTAAGAGAGAAGGTGGCATCTCAGACAAGTTCAACGTATACAAGAATAGCCGCTTAGTGTTTCGTTACGAAGGTACATTAGTGAATGAATTTTATTCGGATGTTCAATTTGTTTGAAATTTCGCAATACCATAATCTTGGCACAGGTATAAACAGGTGTTTGAGACTGCTGTTTTCGCTAGAATATTTAGTCCGTCATACAAACACGAGCTCATAAGTTAACCTTCGTTATCGACAAATATGATTGAAAAAGTGAGTGTAACGAATCCGGTACTTGACTGCTGGCTATTCTCGACGCTGTCTCTGTAATTGTTTTAGAATTATATCGCTTTCGTCACCCACACACGCAAGAAGGCTTAACGAGAAACGAGTCTATTCTATTTTCACCGCCAGCGACGCCACGTCGAAAATTAGAAAAAAATCTATACTCGATCTATGTGGATTTGTCTTCTGTTACACGCTTTGGTCGCCTCGAAATTCTTCGAGAATAATTTCACCACGTACATAAAGGGAATTCTCGTATACCCTCTATGCGTACTACCCTTTTATTATTTTTACTATTATTGTAGTACGATGGAAATACCTTCGATCCGTAACTGATTTCTTCATCATTAACTTTTTAATTAACCGAGGGTTAGAACTACCTATTATCTCCGCTGGCTGTACAATGTTCATTTTACCTGCGAGCCGATTCGGTTAAGTGAGTGCGTAAGAGATGGGTAGTAGGGACAGGGGAAGGTAATTTTGAATTGCGCGTCATTATGGTCGGGGTTGAGCCCTTCTTTTACCTAATGATTATGTAGTGAGACGGAATCGCTGATGGATTTGTCATTTCCTGTCTTTGCTCATTCAACTGCAGCACCTGATGTCTCGCTGAAATCGATCCGAGACTGTAGAGTAATTCGATAGCTAATTTAACCGTTTATTTATCAGAGTATTTGCGTAGAACTGCGACTAATATGTAAAACACGAATAAATACTTATTCTTCGAACTTGATTATGAAAATTCTTCACAAGATATTGATAAGAAATCGAGACTACATTCAATTTTAACACACAATGATCACAATATTTTTCATCATGCTCAGCTCGAATCTGGTATCAATTCTGACTTCAGCATTACAAGGCAGAATAGTAGATGAGAGGCTAACCAAACAATTAAGTCATGAATCGACTATAAGGTTTTTGACGATGCTCAATTCGAATCTGGCATTAATTGTGACTTCAGCAGTAGGAGGCGAAATTCCGAATGAAGGACTAACGACAAAGTGAAGTCATTGCAATCGATTACAACGTTTTTTACCGCGCTGGACTCAAATCTAATGACAATTTTGACTTCAGCAGCATAACTATTAGTGGATGAAGGGGTATTGATGAAATTTAGTTATGAATACCTATCAATTATTGTGGTTTTGTTCAAGCCAGATTTGCATCCAGAATTAGTTTAACATTTAAAATTTTAATCTAGGTGGGGATTAGTTGAGAAGAAATAGCTGATGGGAAACTAATAATAAAATAAGGTTGTAAATATTAATTAAATGGCTTTTCATTGGACTGCGTTCAAATCTTAGCTCAATGTTGAATTCGAAGAATACTTTAAGGGTAAAGAGGTATAAAAGAATAATTGGTGTGTGGCCAATGAAGAAATATAGTGATGCATAATATGAAAGATAGAGGGAAAAGAGCAGATGAGTCACTTTTCTTCAAAAATGAGATAATTACGAATTTTGGTTGGTAATTCAAAGTAGAATAGCATGAAATATTCAAATTTTCGAAATTGGTAAATTTCGTAGTAAAAATCATGTTTAGAAATATGTTGCACAGCGAACAACTTCAATATTCGTTTTTCTCAAAATATAAAAAAAAAAAGCAAGCCATGCCGCATTACTGGAGCTGAGTTTTTGATTGGGGCTTGTTCAGGTTTGCAAATCATGTTGCCCGATGTTCATCCTTTCACGTGTACAGGTCACACCCAGTAACAAGTCTAATAACCCCTACTTATCCTTTCCAAAACCACTTAAGAAGTTAAATTTAGAATAAATGTAAAATTTTTTTTCCACTCAATAATCATATGAAAACATATTCTTTAAATTATAGCCCCTTGAGGCTCCTCAAATAATCCTACAATTTTTATAATTCGCCATTTCGAATTCTTTTCATTTCAAATTCAAGATGTCATATTCTAGTCATCAACCAGCCTCACATGCGAAGTTTAACCTTTCTACGTCAATTTGTTAAGGAGGTATGGAAAATTCATAAAATTTCATATTGTAACTTCCCCTCTAAAAGCGGTTTTTCGCTCTAACTCCCCTCCTAATTCACTTAGGAAGCTAAGATTAGAATAGGTTAGTCACTTGGTCTCATTTTATCATATGACACCACAACAGAAAATTTTCGACTTATCATTTACCCCACCACATTTCGAAGTCGATAACCACTCCTACTCCCCTCCAACATCATACGTGAAGGTGAATTTGAAATAAAATATACTTCTTATCCCTGATAATCATATCAGTCTATATCAATAAGGTTTTTGCTCATATGAGGGACCCCAAGCTCTTCTCAAATTTTGACAATCCGCCATTTTGAATCCATTTCTACCAAAATTCAAGAAGCCATATTCTTGTCATCAATTGACCCTACATATTGAGTTTGACCTTTCTATGTCAATTTGGTGAGGAGGTATGGAACATACATCAAATTTCATATTGTAATTTCCCCTCCAAAAGCGGTTTTTTGTTCTAACTCCCTTCCTAATTCACTTGGGAAACTAAAATTAGAATAGGTCAGTCAGTTGGACTCATTTTATCATATGACGTCACAATAAAATATTTTTCTCCTTTCATGTACCCCCACCACATTTTGAGGTCAAGAATCCCTCCTACTCCCCTCCAACATCATAGGTCAAGGTGAATTTGAGATATAGAATACTTCTTATCATCAACAATCATGTGAGTTCATATGAGTAATATTTTCGTTCATATGAGGCTCCTCAAGCTCTCCTCAGATTTTGATAATCCGCCCTTTTGGATCCATTTTGACCCAAATTCAAGAGGTCGCATTATAATCACTAACTCATCTTAAATACAAAGTTTGACCCCTCTATGTTGATTTGTTAAGGAGATATGAAAGATTCAAGGAATTTCAAAACTCGAAACTTCCTCAAAAAGCCTTTTTTTGGTCTAAATCCCCTCCAAAGGTACTAAGAAAGTTGAAATTTGGATACATTGGTGTACATGACTCGCTCTTTGATATAAGATCAAAAACTAAAATTTTGAACTATTTGCCCCTCACAGCCACCCTCAAAATTTGAGTGATCCGCCATCTTGAGTCGAACTGAAACTTCAAAAAAGTACTTTTGCCAAACGCTCTCCTAACTCCTCATTCCCAAATCAGGTAGGCTGTAATAGCTATCGTTGTTATTAAAAAAATTAGCAAAAAGTGACTTGTCTACTCCATTCCATGTACCTTCATGTAATATCCCTATCATCATACGTGTCATTGTGATACCAAAGGTGCTTATCTGCTTAATGCTTATTCGTACCATTTCAGTGCAGAAATGAAGAAAATTGAAAAAGTTTCTTGCAATTTTGTTACAAAAAAAATTTTTTGCATGATTTGTGTCATTCATAAATTTAAACTCCCATTTCCACAGTTCAAAATAATTTATTTTCAATCTTCATTATTTCTCTACTTGAAGAAAATGAGATTAAAAAATTTCAACTTCGATATTTATTCCTTAAAATTAACAATAAAATACAAATAAAATTGAAAAACAATTTTTAAGCGATGAATTAATGTCCCTGCAAATAAATGCGTAGGCAACATGTAGCTGCCTCATGTAATAATATTCGGATATGTAATCAAGTAGAGGATGCCTCGCTGTCACGCCCCACCCTTTTATTTATTACGAGTTGTTGTAAGGTATCGTGGATACAATTGTATCCATAAGTGATGGTATAAGGAGAAACACTCGTAAATCATAAACAACGCGTGAAACAATCGAGACCATCGAACCTTCCATCGTATCGTAAGCTGATATCGACTCCAGAGCTAATCTCCGAGTGGATGAAATGATCGCCAACCGCAACCTTACTCTAGTTCCTATTACTTGATTACATATACGCGTCTGGCTACGATGCCCATGCGAGAATAACGATAGTTACGTGAAAAGATGTAACGACAATAACGTTAATACTAGGACACCGTCAATTACGTATATGTACCGCAATTATAGTGCGGAATGTAAAAATTTAATTATTTAATATCCTCTCGCCGTGATACTTTGTATCGTTGGCGAGCTACGATCGCGGTTATTTGTTACGGAAGGTTTTCCGCGGCATTCTCCACCAGTTTAGAAGCACCACGACTGCTATGTGTTAGCTTCGTACCAAGGTCGCTAAATAGCCGCCGTAATTAGGTACTTTCATATTTGACGAAATTTATGCAATTTCGTATAATCACTAATGGCGCGCCGATCGACTACCGCTTCGGCATTCCCGATACTTATACCTATATGAATTGGATGGACGGGGCGATAAAAGTATGCCATCGAATGTTATGTAAAAGTAAAACCAACAACAGCGTAAACATTTAACATAAAAACTCATATTAATAATATGATATAGGTAGAATTTTATTAGAAAGTTAGCCGGGTAATGTATTTGACTGTAAGTTTTAATGTTGTAAACATGTCCGCGCCAAGGATCGCCCGAAGCGACTCACTACTGCTTTGGCGTGTCAAGTTACACATTTTCTTTAACGTGTACACCGTACAGATAACGTATATCCTCGAAGGTTAATGTATGCGCAATAATAGCCGCGTACTTGGGTCCTCCTTCATGTATCCTGTGGTCTGCAGGGACGAAAGTCACACCGTGTAAACGCCACCTATGCACCGATAAGTTCAACGTATCGGCAATTTTCACCGCTGTGAACCGGTACCCAGGAAGGCTTTAAAAGCTACATCGAACTGGTTTCCACCGTCCACGCCAATGTTTACATTACCACGATGCCGCTCCAGACTGGATGTAACAATTTGCCACTTCTGACGCGAAAAGTGTAACGTGTTTTTGGTTAATACACAAGGTTATCCTCGCTATTATTATCGTTACCGGTTGCAGCCGGGACCGGTAGGATGACTTTTTTTACTATTATCAAAGATGCACTACTACTAGACTCATAGACTGCCAACAACCCACATAACAAAAGGACCACGATGCACGTCCACGTCCAGTCTACCTGTGCTGTAACGTGTACGTGTTTACACCTTGTGTTGTTTCCGCGTTCAAGGGGTTACCCTACGTCGAACGCGGATTGAAAAGAATAGCGAGTGGATTCCCAGCGTTTGACTACGCTTTTTTTTTCACCATCTTTTTATTATTCTTCAACCCTTGAGAAAGTCTTCGTGGTGGTCTTTTCGATGATAGGAAAATTATTTTCAGCTTTTGAAAAATTTTCCTACGCTTTGATAATAGATTTTGATATTCATTTCGAGAAGTTGATTCGGACCCTCAACTAGTTTCTTGAGGGAAAGAAAAGTGCTTTAACAGAAAAATTCAGATTTTTAGATTAATGTCTCTTCTATTAGAATATTTTTCGCTTGAAGATTATTTGTGTGCCTCTAGCTAAATATATATATGTATATGTAGGGCCAAAATATATGAAATTTTTCAACGACTTTTCGCCTAAGCGACTTTTTACCAACACGACATTTCACCTACACGACATTTTTCCTACACACCATTTTACCTACAGAAAAAAGTTTTTTCCATAATTTTTTTTCTACGGGGAAATAAAGCAGGGCCTATTTTAAGAAAATTCGCCAACTGCACAAAATGGCAAAGCCACTATGATTTCAGCATAATTCTTCAACTTTAGCTATAGTCCATACCACACTCAAATTAGTCGAAGTACTTGAACAAACTGGAAGAAATTTTTTTCATAGACGCGCAGCTCAAGGTGGAGTAAGTATAGCCAGGATTTTCTCAAGAAGGGGACTAAAAATGGAAATGTCTTTTTTTTTATTTGTTCCAATTTTTTTATAATTAGTAAAAATTACGCTGAAAGCAGGAAAGAAATTTAAAAAAATTTCTGAAACATAATACAATCAGCATTTAAAATTGAAACAAAAAATTTCTGCTTAAGAAGGGAGGGGGGCAGGTATAGACCTTTGGCCTACCTTAGGCACTCCACGGAAACAGACAACTCAAAATATAATAAGTAGAACACACGATACTTAAATTCTACAGAACTCTGAAGTTCAAGCAACACATATTATGCATGCAGTACCTACTTCAACTACATTTTACAGCGTTGACATGGATTATATGAAAAACTTATAAGAACGTTTTTTGTCGTAAATTTACAGCTCTACAATCAATAACTGAGGTAATTTTCATGTATGTGGATAAATAAGCAAGATATTTCCAAAAACCTAGTTATTTTGGAGAAAAAAATTGAGTAGATGTTACATGATTTTTTCTATGCTCAACGAGATACTTTTAGCAATACTTTTGTGAAAAAATTTTTTCCCTATTTCTTCAGGCAAATACCTGTTTTGAGTTAATTTGAGCGGCAAATGACGATTTATAAAATTTTATTTTATTATAATTTTTTTGGTTTTGAAATTTTATTTTATTATAATTTTTTTGGTTTTGAAATTTTATTAGTTGAAAAAACTTTTGATTTTGTACATTTCAATATTATTTGAAAGTTAAACATTTTTACTACTGCAAATTTATCCCAATAATTGCATAATAGTTTCGCCAATTACAAAAAAATTGTTCAACTGCACACTAAAATAAGCCATGAAACGAGTGGTAAAGTGTAAATAAAATAGTGTGTAGGACAAATGTCATGTAGACGAATTGCCAGCTAGGTAAAATGTCGTGTAGGTGAATTGACGTGTAGGTAAAATGTCGTGTAGGTGCATTGTCATGTAGGTAAAATATCGTGTAGGTGAATTGTCGTGTAGGTAAAATGTCGTATAGCCGAAAAGTCGTTGAGAACCTTTAACTTTTTTCCTTAGGATACATGACATGTAGGTAAAATTATTGCATATTGGGACCCGAATGCAAAGTGGCTGACATCTAGTGGCGAAAAGTGTAATTGCTCTAGCGAGGCTGTATGGGGCATGTATAATGTAAACAAAGCGTTCATTTTCTTTGTGTATTTAGAAAAATTTGCTGGCCACATGTTTAAAGTGATTTATAAACCTTGGTCTGATTGGTGGAAGCTACTGATAAAATCATACATGCCCCATAGAGCCTCGCTAGAATACTAGCGCTCAAGCGGTTGTTCGGATCCCAATAGGAGATATGTAATGTAGCGTGTTAGTGTAGGTGAATTGCCATGTAGGGTAATGTCATCTAAGTGACAAGTCGTACAGGTGAATTGACATCTGGGAGAATCGTTGGTGAAATGCCTTAGAACCATTTTGGGAAGCTTAGTGAGGTATAAATCAAGTATATTTTCTTGTTTGGATCCAAAATAACTTAAATTAACCTCATACTGCACATACCACCAAGAAATTACAATTTGTCGCCAGTTTTTCAAAACAAACAAAATTGTTGCTTTTCGAAAAAAAAAATTGAAAATGATTTACTCGCTAAATTTTCAAAAAATTAGGCGCTAAAATTTTTTTCAGTCTGTTGACGACAAAATATGGTTTTGAAATTTGAAACATGCTTAATTGACGAAAAATTTGTTTTTTTGAAAATTTAAAAAATTTAAAAATTTTGACTTTACTTTGGGTAGAGGGATCTAAAAATTGAGTTTAAGGGCTAAAATTTTTATAAAGTTTTCTTAAAGTCACTTAGCAACTATCGTGACCTCATCCCTTGCCTTTTTGAAAAAAAAAAATCTCCAACCCTAGCGAATATGGCCTGACGAGACTATCACGAGATTCTCGCTATATAGCCCCTTGTAAAAGCGACTTAATGAAAAGCTCGCATATCATCGCGCCAGTACCCACTGAAATCAACATAATGCATAATCATACCACATGGTTTTAAATTTAAATCGTTTCACTCCGGGCACCAATTGAAATCCATGCACCGAAACTGAGTGATTTCTCGTCCACATCAATAGCTCACCCTTAGGCTCAGGTTTATTTCCAATACTCCCAATCATTCGGATAATTTCCCGCCTAAAATCGCATCCACTCGAGAACTCGCGTATAAAACGGTAATTTTTTCGACGCCCTGACGTATCTGGCTGTTTGTCGACGCTGCACCCAAATGGAACCCGCGACTGGCGTCACACAATGAGTCATGGCGGGCTTATTACTCATTAATTAATTTTTTTGAATTTTTATCACACGAATATGAAAAAAAAAAAACACCATTATCGTACCAGCAGGCATCATCGATGTACTTTAAAAACGACAATGGCGGGACACGTTTCGTAATCCGTGTCAGCGGTGGATTGCGTGTAATACGAAATAGTGTATGGAAAGAGCGCGGTAGAGGTTAAGAAGATTATTTTTAAGGCGCATTTTTTCACCATCGTTCCAATCGAGATTACCATTATACTTTCGCTTAAGATGACATTCTTCGGTGGTATTAAAAGTCTTAATTTTTTCATCAATTTCTACACACGAGCAGCTCGTGAAGGGGAAGAAATGACGTGTAAAAAATGAATTTAATATTTTATGGTGTTCGCTGCCTCATCCATTCTCGATGAGGTGAATTGATTGGTTATTAGGAAATTCCGTTACACTATAGGGATTTAATTAAACCGCAAATAGCTGCGATCGGTGATCGCGAGGGGTGAGCGAGGCAAATTATAAATACGCGTAGGTTGAAGATGAGCTCGGTTTGGCATAACGTGTTTACATATAAATTACTAATAAATCGGCGAGCCGCGTAACACGTGAATTAAGGACTTCTCAATGTCTTCAACGCGTTCAGAAACGTTATAGTAATTTACAAGTAACACGGCGTAACTAATTTAAAATACGACCTACCGGCCAACCGAGTGGTTTATCCGTTAGGCGTTAGATATGCATAGAATATCGTGTTTGGCACATCGTGACATTCGCGATCATCGTATTCGTATTCGAATCGTACGAATGTAGAAAATTAACCTTTAGCCAGTACGGTAGTTTACCTACAGTGACGGCGAAATTTCGAATTACCATGCATTTCACCGGCGGCCAAGTACATTGTAATGGCCAATTTAACGTTTGATAAATGCGATATTGATACGTATCGGCACTTGTTTTCAATTTATTAATTTTTTCTCTCTCCGTAATACGTGTGTACGAATTTATGCAATAAAATATTAACTTTTGACGTATATCGTATGAAATATACGAAGGCAAGCCCATTTTTCGCTCATTTTATTCATTAATTTTTTTTTTCTATTCCTTTCCTACTTCTCGCTCTCCGATCGTATACGAGCGCCATTAAGAAATATATTGGAATAGCAAAAAACCCATTACACCGCGCCCATCCCCTTCCATAGGTACGCGATAATTATTAATTAAGAAATAAATTATAAATACGCGAGTGCGCGGCGATTTGACGTCAACTCGAAAATACCTGGCGCCAGTGGTTCGTAAATTTTCTTATATATTTTTTCGATTAAATAGAATGGGTAAGAGAAGCAGTCCGGGGTAAGCGAATCTCACGGTTGCGAGTACGCGTAGGTATGAGGAGGGAATTTAGGAATTTATTTTATCACTTAAACGGCAATATAAACGGAGACGTGAATTTGTCGAAAATTATTTATATTATGTTAGGTATACGTATTCGTCATTCGTCATTGGTTCAATGTGTATGGGAATGCGGGATAAGCAGATAATTTCGTCGTAATTCGCGGAAGCGATGATTTTGCGCCGTTATATGCAGGTTAGGCAGCCATCTATACATTACATACGCGTCGATGTATGATTGGAAATAAAAAATTAACGAGTGGATACCTTAAAGGAATTTTCTAGGTGATTTTCTCCAAAAGAAAAAAAAAACACGAAAAATGGCGCCAAAACTCGAAAAGTAAATTGAAAAGATTGATTATCGCCTAAAAATTTGAAGGCCACCTATAACACGTATCACGAAGAATATATTAAAAAAAAAAGAAAAAAAATTTAAAACACAAACTAACTGAACTGAGTAAAAATAACAAATACGATACGAAGAATAGAAAAAAACATTCGAAGTCCCCCACTTCTTAAACCCCTTCGCAGATTGTGTGGTCTGTAATAGCTTAGTTTTTCATTAAAAACTCAACTAAAAAAAATTATTAAACGAATAATCTTTGTTAAGTAAATCCAGAGAGCAAGTATCTCAATGACTATAGAAATATTAATTTTTGTTAGCTGAGTGTTTAATTGAAAACCGTAGCTATTACAGCCTACCACAGAATACCACATTTCTGAGATGGATGAAATGGGGATTTTGGATTCGTTAATGAATATGGCATTTGAAAAACTTCATGCTTGACAATAAATTAACTAAAAATTGTAAACTAGCCCCAATTAAAAATTCAGCTCCAATAATTCGGTATGGATGCTTATACTGTACTTAATTAATTAACGATTTGTGAAAGAGGGGTCGGTGAGGGCATCTTATGATCTTTCTTTTTAAGGCCATTTGCAATTATAATCATAACTAATGTCAAATTTTTTGCGTATATTTCTCTTTCTCTCCCCCCCCAGGGAGCGTGAGAGTATGGGTGAATTATTCTGAAAATTTGGCGAGAGGAGGTTGGTGCAAATACGCAAAACAACTTTTTTCATTTTTTTTATTCGCCTCAAAATTACAGTTCACTCGAATTTTGAGAGGGGCTGGAAGGAGGGCAAATACTTCAACCTTTTTTTCTCATAATATAATATGAAAGCGAGAATTAAGGACAGCATCATGTTGAAATCTCAGACTTCCGAGTGAATGTGGAAGATTTTGAGTCATGAAATTCCTTATATTTTTCATACCTCGTCGTTGAATCGAACTAAAGAGTTTAAAAGGGTTAAGTTAGAGCCTATAATATGACCCCTTGAATTTGACTTGAATTAGATAAAAAATAGAAGATGCTCAAAATTTGAGGATGGCTTGAGAAGTCTTAATTCAAATAGTTAAAACTTGATGAGTATGAGCTAATACGATTACTAGGGATGAAAGGTATATTATATCTTAAATTAATTTTAACAGACGATTTTAGAGGGAGGGGGAGAAGAGAAGGAAGAAGTCTTACTATTTTAAAAAGAGAAGGGGTAAAGAAAAGTGGAAAGTTTTTAATTATGATATAATAATACTACGTGAGCTTCAACGACTAACTCTTTTAAATTTCAATGTCACGAGTGAATTTGAAGGGAAGTTCATGGGGAAACAACTTTTTGAAATTTTGAGTCGTGAAATTTCTTGAAACTTCTATATATCACCACAAAATCACCTGCCTAAAAAACTCAAACTTCTCACATAATATTAATGAAACCAAAATATATGTAGATTTTTTTTTCAGAACCTTCAACATAATGTTTTCAAAAGTCCAACCCCCCACCCCCCACCCCATTACATCGTTATGCACGTACTGGCAATTCTATGCAAGATCATTGAATAAAACAAATGATTTTTCACTTCGTATATTTGGGTAAAAATGTAAAAACAATTTTTTATTTTTGTTAGAATTTTTGAACAAAAATGCGGGACCTTTGAGGCAAATTCAGTGCTTTTGCAAGACTTGCTAATTATCATTCTCTTTCGCATCAGCCCTCCCCCCCCCCACCCAAAAAAAAATCAAATTAATCATTTATAAAAAAAAAATTAAAGAAAAACTATGGATGATATTGAAAGGAAGCTAATTGGTATAACATTGCTCTTAATTTTGATAAACCAATTTTTTATATATACATTTTTTTGTTTATTTAATTTTACGTCAAGTCAAGTTTAATGAATTATTATTCATTCAATTTTAATTAGATTAAATTTAATTAAAATTTATTTAAGAATTTAAAATACCTAATTATATTAATTAAACTGAATAAATTAATTTTTTTATTAAGTACGTATCGCCTGTCGTTTCCAAATCTAGTAGCTCATGAATAATCCCAAAAAGTACCTTTGCCCAAAGTCGTAACATAACACACAGTATGAAAAAAAAAAATCCAAAAAATCCCAACAATAAAATAAAATGAGCATTAATAAAATTCGAAATCACATTAGATAAATTTGAAACATTTTAGCATTATTATTCATAAAAAAAAAAATTACTCTACGAGTTTTTTGTATTTGCTACCATTGTTAGCAAGGTACAGGATCTTAATGTGCTCCAGCAAACATTCTAAAAATATTATGGATTTTCCTATTTTCCCCAAAATGCCAAACAAAAACTTATTTTCAGCGAATAATTGATTCATAATATTAGACTGATTTTAAGATATTTTTTCAATTTTCAAATTCCGTCGACACTTTTTTTTTGCGTTTTTAGGTTGAAATTTTCATGATGTCTTTAGGTTGAACGAAGGAAAATTTGTTTCCCTTCACATTAGTAAAATTGACATTAATTCATGTGAGCAGTGTTTTGAAAAAATTATAAGTGTATGTTTGTAACTCATTATAAATTAAAAAAAAAAAAAAACGATAAGTAAATAAAATCAATTTTTTCAAAAATAAAATAAAACAGATTACTGCGTTCAGCGATTCAAAAATAATATTCTAGAACAATGAGAAAATTTAAATTTAATCAATCATTTCAGTCTTTAAAAAAAAAAATGAAGGATTGTTAAAAAAATTAATTTTTACAATACTGAATACAAATTGGCAACACTGATTGAGACATATAAGCTCATGAAATAGCTCATACAAAATATTCCAAAGAAAACAAAAATAATTTTAAAAAATAATAAAGAGATAAATTGAGAAAATACAGGATTAGTGAAATAAATTGAAGAAAAAAATTAATTCTCTATAACTCTGATGACCTAAATCTACAAGCTACCTAGAGTATCCTGCATGAACTACCGAAAAAATGAAAAAATAAATTTGCGAGTAAAAAAAAATGAACAAATTTTTTGGTAAATTCAATAACTTAAATAAAAATTCCCTTTATTCAAAAAAAAAAAAAAAAAAAAAAAAACATAATATTACCAATATAGAACCCTACATTAAGAGTGACAATAAAACACAACATAAAAATTGGAAAAAAAAATTTATGACCACGAGAGCTTTTTACAGGACGACAGAAAAATGTAAAATGAAAGAAAAAATGCAGAAAATTCAAAAAAAAAAAATAATAAAAACAAACTCTAAAAAAATTGAAAATATTTAAAAATCTCAGCTTCTCTTACACTACATGACGAAACTTCCTCAACAAATTCAATACAATCACGTCAATATGTCAATAAAAAAAAACCGCATTTGACGAATAAAATGGAAAATTTTCAAGGACCAAAAGACGAACTGACCGAGCCAAAAGAGTTGACTCATACGCAACAACTAAAAAGAGACACGTAATTATTTACGAAGCCAGAGAGCTAAATAATTCGACTCCAAATGAGAGCAACAAAATCTCATAAATAATCGAACGCCGTTCATTTACTACCCACTGAATCGATGGCCATCGTAACAAGAGAACTGCAGAAATTTTCGACATTCGGCCACTTAAAATGGTTTCCACTTGGCGCGGGGGAAGTGTGGGGAAAAACATAACGAGAATCAAAGAGGCAAATATGTAATTAGCTCGTTTACTAACTCAAATTTAATTTATAACTTAATATAACGGGCGAGTCGCGATAATTGCTAAAAATTATAAGTAATTACTTAAAAACGTATTAATCTGGACTTAAGGCGCGGGTTAATTTATTCGGAATTTTTTTCATCATCCTGTTACGTTGTTTATGACGTGGGGAAAGAGATGCGATTAGAATAGTTGAAAAAATACCGAGAGGTTTTTCGTCGAGTTTATTTTTCCGAGCTGGTAGGATTACCTCTGACGATGGGTTTTTCTACGCGCCATTATAAAAGCCTATAAATACGATGCGTGTAATCTATAAAAAGAACCGAGCCGAGATATCAATCGGTGCGAGTTGTTTTCGCTTTGTGCTCGAGTACTAGCAACATTGTCCACATAGATAACGACTTATAAACGATGTACCGACGATAAACGCGCGTAATGTACATAAGGGGCGTACGAGGGCCACTTAACCCGTCATTAGAGTACACTAATTAAGTGGCCTAGTTCAACTAATACGCAGCAGCTTCGCGGAGATGTCGAATCGTAAAAATTTTACGCCAACGGTCACGACTGCTGCGGCGACCCGAGAGTTCCGCGCAACGCTCGTAAATTCGCCTCGTATCGTGGTGTAATTACGAGAGATGTTTGAATCCGCGTATTCGACAATAATTTCCAACTACTATGTAATTTGGTGGCGGCCATTTGACATTTGTGATTGGGCCGCGGGCTTCGACCAAATAAGTATCTTAATTTGAACGCGGAGAAGGTTTTCTACGAATTAATAAATTTCCTATATTATACGCGCGTAACGCGACGTTGGACGCGCCCGTTGAATTTTTTTTCAATTATTTTCAAACCTACGCGAGACGAGCTTATATGATTCTAGATAATAGGTGATTTTCGTATCGACGTGAGGTCTATGTAAAGAGGATTTGAAGAACTCGTATAAGAATTCGAATACAAATTTTCCACCAATAAGTCGTAAAAATGCAATCGTTAAAATACCGTTACGAAGTTGCAAAATAATGATAATTTGGTTCGAATTTCTAAATAGGGAATTGAGGCGTTTTGAGATTCTTCAAGCTCTGTTCATAACTTAGAGCATTAGCCATTTTGTGGTCGATTGTATGAACAAAACTAAATGGCACTGACCAATTCATCACTTCGTGATCAATACTTGAATTATCAAATATAAAAATGCTAAATTGTTTGGATGCTTATTTTGAAAATTTGAAAATAAAATGTTCAAATGAAAAAGTTCAAAAAAATCTTGAATAGAAAAACGGCAAAAACCAAAACAAAATTTAAAAAAAAAGAGTAAAAATTGAATTAAAAATTAAAAAATTAAATAGGAAAAAATTAGAAGTTGAAAAATATCGTAAAAAGTCTCAAAATTAAAACAAAAAATTACTGCATTGAAAATTGAAAAAAAAACTGAAAAAAAATTATTAGATTCTAAAATTGATGAAAATAAAAAATCAAAGCCAAAAAATTTAAAATTCCTAAACTGAAGTAATCAAAATGAAAAAATCCAACAACGAAAAAATTCCGAAATATCCTCGTCTTTCTAAACCACCCGCGACTCTTCTCCTTGATCTAAACATTACAGTGATGTAAAAACTGCAATAGAGTACAAGCGATAACTGGTCCGTTTTCTGATTGGTCGTACGTCACGCGTTTAACAACCAATCAGAAGCTGAAAAGTGGTGAATGACCTTGATTTACTCGTAAAATAAAAACATGAATCAGCTGATGATTCAAATCACAGACGAACTTAAGTCGTTCATTGAAAACTGAACGATATTATTCAGGAAGGTAGAAATAACATTATATAGATGTTATCACATTCTAGTGTTACGATTGGTCATTATGCATGCGACGTATGAGCAATCCAAAACAGGACCAGTTACTATAAATTACTCTATGGTAACAAACGCTAATATAATAATAAAAAGAAATCCAAATTAAAAAGAAGGACAAAAATGAAGAAAACAATCCCCTCCCCCTCCCACGAAAAAAAAACAAAATTGAAATAAAATGTTCAATTTAAACAATCTAAACATTGAAAAAAAATAAAAACATAATTAAAACAAAGATGACGGTTTACAACTGAAAATTAACCGATAAAAAATCTAAAATTGAAGACAAAAAAGTCTAAAAAATTATTCTCTAACGCCAAAAATAAAACATAAAAACAAAAAAAAGAAAGAAAGAAAGAAAAAAGAAAAGAAAGAACAAAAATTAAAAATTTCAGTATAATTTTTTTTACATTTTAATTTCTTTAAAAAAAAAAAAAAAAAAAAATACCAAAAAGTTAAACAATTCAAAATTAAAATAATTTTTAAAAGGTTGCAATTACAAAACATGCCAAAAATAAAACATAAAGCTAAAAAAAACAAAAATCTGAAATAAATTACTGAATTAAAAAAAAAACAATATGAATTTATAATGTAGATGAAAAAAAAAATAATAAGACAAATTTCATTTCATTACTTCTAAAAAGGAAGAAATAAAGAAAAAATAAAAATCAAATGAAAAATAAAGAGAAGGAAAAATAAAAAGTTATAAAATAAAAAATGCTAGAAAAGTGATAAAAATACCAAAGTAATGAAAACAGAGCGAAACATGTTCCTTAAATAAAATTTCAGATTAGGAATTTCATAAGATACAAAAATACAATGACTTAAAAAAATTAAAATGTCAAAAAACAAAACAATTCTATATTAAAAAAATTTTTCAAATCGGGCAATTGAAAGTACCTAAAAAATTGACAATTAAGCCAAAAAGAAAATTGCGCAATTCTAAAAACAAAAATACCTTTTGAATTGAAAAATGTCCATGAAAGAAAAAATTCAGACAAATGTTAACAAGTCTAAAAAATATTCAAGAAAAAACTACAAAAATGAATAATAATCAGAAGTTTTGAAATTATGTGAAAATACAAAAGTAATAATGCCTCAGTTAAAAAAGATTAAAAAATTGAACAAAAAATTCAATGTTTGAATCAACTAAATATTATGACCAAAAGTCCGAAAAATGAAAATAAAATTTCTAAAAATTTCAAAATATCGAAAAACTGATAAGAATAAAAAAAAAAAATAAGAAAAATTCTTAAATTAAAAAATAAAAAATGAAAAGAAAACGAAAACGAAAATGAAAAAAAAAAAAAAAATAAAAGAAAAACCGCCTATAAATAAACATAAAAAAGCCTCGAAATCAATGCTTAAGTTTATTCTAATGGAATTTCAATAAACAATCCTAATTCCTCCTCCAAAAAACAGATAAAGACGGAATTTGAAAAAATAATGTTCTCTGCGCTGACAATACAAAATCAGGCAAAAATGCCTTCGCCCAAACACAGAAATGACGTCACAGAGGAGGAAATTTGGTGCCTTCAAAAAATTTTTTCAATTCACCGATAGTACATCAAAAGTGGACAAAAATAGTCGTATACCATTTTTGCCTATTTACAAAGCTGAAGGAGTTACAGTTCATCAAGAATTTTATTCGCTCGTGCCTCCTTCACATTTGTAGATAGGCAAAAATGTTATAAGAATATTTTACTTACATGTTCACTTCTTTAATTAGCGTGCCCTATACTGCTACTATGGCCAGAGGCACGGTAAGATAATTATTGATTAGATTCGAGGAAAGATGCCTGTTGAGTCTCAGGCACTTCATGAGATTTGTTAGGAATGACTTATTATCTAGTTCTACGGACTCGAAGAAATTTTCGAAGAAGTAAAATTTTCTTCTCAGTGATGTAATCATTTCACAAAATTTTCAAATTAATAAAACTCCTTCAATATAGTAGATAGGCAATAAGTTCATACAACGTTTTTCGATCTAATTTTCAAGTACTGTCCAATGAATGAAGTAAAAATTTCAAGGCTCGACTTTTATTTGGCATTATACACGAGTTACCTATTGGAAATGAAGTGGGTTCCACTTGGTGTATTTATTTCGTGTCTATGTGCCATCAAACTCCATAAGGCGTCTTTGACTTAACATTACAACTCACTGAGACTATAGCTTGAAATATTTGATCCTAGGTTACGAATCAAACCCTTCCAAAGTCTACTATGCCTTTCCAAATGAAAATTTAATCATTTGCAGAAAATGAGAGTAATAGACAAAGAACTAGGTAAGTAGCGCGACTATAGGCGAATAATTAACATCGTGAGTACGATATTGGGGCTTACTAGGAAGCTTAGATTTTATATCGAATGCAAGCTTCGATTTGTAGCGAGCTCGCCAACGATACAATTATTGATATCATTATTAACCCATCTACCGCGCCTAATCTGATATAACATTATTTCAGAATCGTTTAGTGGCCTTCGTTCATGATGTAATTACAATCATGATGTTCTTTTTCCATTACATTCGAGGTAAGTATAAGGTAAGGTTAATTTTCTTCATATATTTACCCCAGTCTATCGTGATCTCCATCTTTATTCTTCGAAATGCTTATAATAGGTTTTTTGAATTTTTAATCCAACAAGTGGGGGAATGATGAAGCGTGTTAAATCCGCGAGCAACATTGTATAATATGCCTGAAGCACCCTTGATAATTTATTCGAAACGTCCGTCTTCCGATATAACCAGGTACAATAGCCAATTCTGAAAAATTTCGCCTAAAGACGGTTGTAACATTTTGAAAAGTTGGAACGCGTTTGATAATGGTGATTATGCGTATATAGAGTGAATATCGGTTCGACGTGTGGTTCTCATACGAAACCCTTTTCTTGAAAACGCAACGGACACCAGGGCTTACGCTGGACATGAATCGGAATACCGTGACCCTATTTAAATGGTAAAAATCGAGGGTTATTCGAAAACGCTCGAGTACGCCGATACGCATTGTTGGAACCCCGGTTGAAGTATTCGGGTAAAACGATACATAGTGGACGCAATGACCGCGGCCACCTGCCCATTCGCGATAGCCTGCGAGGCAAGGGTTGATGAGACATGAGAAAGTGCGAACGCCCGTTACCTACGAACGGTTAATCGACCATACGCTCGATCGTAATTCTCTCCAATTAAGCGAACGAGCTGGCACTCGGTAACTTGTTAAAATTGAACTTCCCACTGAGATATCTAATATTCGAACGAATGTAATCAAACCCGAAACAAAAACCAAGAGAGAGCATCGCGTGAACAACGCATTAAAACACAACAGTACGACCTAGTCGCGTCCACCGAACACTCGACGATATTTAAAAACTTTTCGGTTCAACATGCAACCATCGGTACCGAGTGATTTTTATCTTTTCGAGAATTATTAAAATACACGCCATACGAACTTGGTCCGCGTGTATCCTCCATTACCGAGCATATTTTATGGGCTAACGCTGGCGCGTATTTACTTAACTATACGTCAAACGTCCGCGCACCGTGGACCGGCATAAGGAGCGAAACACAACCGTTGTGAGGCTCCGTCCTATACTATTTGTCATTTGGAAAATTCTTCCATCTCGGTTTTCTTTGAAATTCATAAATAATTCGATTTGATAGCGCTATTCGTTATACACATGGCGAATAGAGTGAATTCTTTTTATATCTAAGATTTTTTTAAATCACGCAGCGTTCGAATTTTTTTACTCATCTTTTTGCCCTCTTCTTCCTTTCTCTCTTTCTCTCCGTATGTTTTCCTCTCTGTCAACCTATACGGTATAATTTACTACCATCATTAGCGATTCTTCGGAGATGCAATGGCTCGTAGCTCGTACGAATACCGAGTCGAACACCCGGACACCGGGCTCTTTTGCCATCCTTTAACTCAATCAATTCAAGGACGATGTGTTTACAGAGGAAATATAAAATTATATGGTCGATTTTTTTTTTCTTCTTTTTTTTTTTCTTTTAAATATTAGCGATACTTCTCGCCTCGGTAATTTACGAGTTTCGGATATAAAAGAGCTCGAATTGATTGTAAATTCTGATTTTTTACAACGGCACTTATTTCTTCTCAGGTTTTTACAAGAGAGAGAGGAGTGTGTGGTAGATAATGTAGTACAGGTACGAGTCATATAATTGTTGACGTTATAATCTGAGCCACCGTCGTCTATCGTATATATGAAACGGATGATATCCATCAATTGAATACCTTGGAATAGAATAATTACAAGAAAAAGCTATCTAGTCGATTATCGATTGTTACATCGATAAATCGGCATTATTGAGACTAACAGAGTGCTGTTGGCAGCGATGGATTTAACATTAGGCATAGGTGGCACAGAGTGCAGCACATTCAAAGAGAATATGAAAAAACGTAAGCAGCTATTATCATCACGAGAGTTGTGTTTTTAAATGGGGACTGTTCGAGTTTGAGAATAACGTAGCTAACCCCTTCATGTTAAGAGGCCTCACCCGGGTACCAAGTCTCGAAATCCTCACACTAACTCTCCACAGGAGCGTAAGTAAGGGGGGATGGGGGGAACTTCCCTCTAGGTGTTTTGAAAAATTGGGAAATTTATAATTGTTGAACGCTAAAATTGGGAACTTGAATTTTTTGTAGAAGTCAATATTTTATATTGTTTAGGGAAAATAAGAACTCGAATAAATTCGAATTGATGCCAGCTTATATCATGTACATCGCACAACAGACTATTCGCGATAATCGAAAAAATTTCCAACTTCGCGCATCACGAAGAACGGTTGCAGTGCAGTTGTATGTATTAAACCATAATTAGGTTCCGTTCTCCAGGTGCATGGATAGACAGACACAGAGACAGACTGACAGATCGCAACATGTAAATTAATAGTGTTGGGAATAATCGATTATTTGAGTAATCGATTAATCGAATTTCAATTATTCCAATATTCGATTAAACGGATCTAGATTATTGAAATAATCGATTTTTTTTTTTATTGTCTATGCTCTATAATCACAACGTTTATGGAACACGAGTGAATAAAGGAAAAAATAAAAATTTACACAAATTCAAATTTTTTCTATCGATTTTTTCAATCTCTTGAAATTTTTCCCCGAAATTTTTTGCAATCCAAAAATGTTTTATAACATTTTTATATCTATTTTAAATTTTTTAGCGATTTTTCAGCATTAGAAATTTTTTGCAGCCAAAATTTTTCTTCAATTTTTTGCCAACTTTGAAATTTTTTTCAATAAAATTGTAGCGTTGAAAAATGTTTCCAAAGTTCAAATGAATATTGACTTTTTGAAATAAAAAATAAATATAATAATTGAAAATAATTTTGAAAAAAGCATTCAATTTGAAACAAAACTGTAAAGATTTTTGGTTGAAAAAATACTGAGAAAAATTTTTGGCTCAAAATAAATTTTGAGAAAAAATTAAATTGAAAAAATTTTGAGAAAATCAGAAAAAGGATTTGAGTTGAAAAAATCTTGGAGATTTAAAAAAATTTGGAGAAAATTTTTGGAGTTGGAAAAAATATTCAGAATTTGAAAAATCCCAAATTTCATTTTTTTTATGCTGTGTTGGATTATGATAAAAAAAAAACATTTATTTGAATTAATTACAAAAATAAAATTATTTATTCAAATTAATTACAAAAACAAAATCATTTATTCAAAAAATGATAGTATTTATACCAAGTCGCAATTCTTATTTAAAAAACAAGCATATTTAAGGTATGCGATGAGAGACGATTTCATTGTATTATCGAAATGTCTTCACAAAATGATTATTTTTTAATAAAAAGTTTTTTTTTTTCGGAAATATCGAAGCAATATTGGAAGAAAAACATAATCGATTACCTATTTCATAAAATAATCGATTATATAATCGATTACTTTTAATAATCGATTAATCGATTCTTCCAATTATTTTTATCTATTAATCGCTATTTTCGATTAATCGATTATTAATCGCTATTTTCGATTAATCGATTATTAATCGCCATTAAAATTTAGCCGCTGTCACTGCTCACTAAGCCAATAATCCACCGATTTTTTTCTGTGCATTGTATACCTGCTATATGTCTGTACTTTTTATCAACTTAGGTTGAATTTAAAAAAATGAATAAAAGAGGGAAAGGAAAAAGATACAAAGTTCAGTGTTGTTTGTGTGATGAAATTTTTAACGACGACTACAAAAAGAACATGAAAAAACTGCGCATTCGTAAATTTTGTCAAAAAAGTTGAGAATTTCATTATAAGAAGTTGGGATTTTTTCAAATTCCCCCCCCCCCGAAAAATGACTTAGTTACGCTCCTGACACTCCAAAACAACTGAAGAAATTAAATTCAGAATAAATGTAATATCTTACAATGGGATAATCACATGAGTCCATATTTTTAAAATTTTATCAACTTTAGGCTAATCAAATCATGCTCAAATTTTGGCGATCCACTACTATGGGCCCATTTTGACCCGAATTCAACACCTCATATTTTGGTCACCAACTTACTCTAAAATGTACATACAAAATTTGACCATTACAGGTACATTTGGTAAGGAGATATTGAAGATTCGTGGAATTTCTTGTATGGTAATTTCCCCTCAAAAACCTGCTTTTGCTCGAACTCCCCTTAAAATTCATTTAAGAAGCTAAAATCAGAATAGGTTAGTAACGTGGGCTCATTTTATCATCCAAAAAATTTGAAAATTTTTTCTCAATTTTTACCATTTTTTAAGGCAGTATCTCATTTCATTTTCTATTAGGAAAAAAATAATTCGCAAAAATTAAATGAATTTTGTGATTTTTTTGTCGAAAATTTTCTACGTTCTACAAGGCAAAGAAAAAGAATTTTTGATTTTTTTTTTTCAAAGTAAACGAAAATTATAATTTTGAATTTATTAAATAATTTAGGGTTTTTAATGGGAAGGAGGGGGAGGGAAGCTTAATCGTGGAAAAATAGATGTAATTACATACCAAGACGAAAAATTGAATTCGCTCTAAAAACAACTAATCTATAAATTAGTCACTGAATAATGCTTGAAAATGTAACTAACAGAAATAAAAACTCATTTTGCAATCAAAAATATATACTTAATGTACAGAAATCTTTACTCTCTCTATCCACTCCTCTTCTCAATAAACATGTGTGCATATTATTTTTTTAATTTGAAAAAAAAAAATTGAAGTTAGATGCAATTCAAGGTAAAAACAGCTTAATCCCCGTTGACTCCCCCCCCCCCCCCGCATTAAAAAAAAATCATTTCATCCTTATAAATCATCACATTTCAAACTTGAATGAAATAACAAATTTACAATCGCTGAACACCTGGCACCCTTGGGGAAAGATGAAGTAAATGATACAATTTAAAATTAGACGACATATTATCTTTATTATGGATTTATATGATATTATGGTTGTTCAAATCACCAGTCTAACAAATGTGTATGACCTCAGTACTGCTTCTCGTTGCTGAAATCGGGCTGTTGGTTGATTAGTAAATTGTTGACATAATACTGCGATGAAGTTAGTCATAGTAAGCATTATTTGCCATTTGAAGCATATACTACACGTACATTTCATTTATTACGATTTTTTATCTATTCAGTTTTCGTTTTAAAGGCATTTTCTCTTATATCGAGTTTTCATTTTTTTCTTCAAGTAATAACTTTTAAAATATGAATTTATGCAAAAAATGCTACTTCAAAGAAGTATTCATTTTTTTAATGTTTTTTCCGTTTTTCAATTTTTTCTTTTCGCCTTACCCCCCCCCCTCCACTTCCTATTTCTCTCAATTTCTTATATACGATAGTCTGACTTGAAGCACAAATGAAAAAAACGTTTCGAAGGGGACAATATTTTTATCATTTGTTGTTCAAATTTACATTTTTGGAACAAAAAAAAATGTTGATTTGAAAAAATTACTTATGTAATATTAGTTCACTTTTCATTTATTTTTGAAATTGAATAAATTTTTATTAAAAAAAAAAAAAAAAAGTTTATCAAAGAATTCAGAGTTTTACTCTCATCTTCGAAAGTAGTGAGAAGCATATTACTGCTCACTGAGACATGTAAGTGTCAGGATCGGGAACTCAGGGCAGTACATTCCTCATTGCACCACTGGGAGCAGATTTATAACTAAACGGTGGTTCTTCCATAAGGTATTTAAATTTCACGATTACATTTATCTTCATCGTTTCCTTCATTCGTCCTCTTAGCCACGAATCTTGCCATCGACGCGAGTGCACGTTGATATGTGACGTGTTAAATTTTGCTCGCTTTTCTGGTACAACAAAACAATGTAAGATATCACGCTTTATACGCCAATAAAATCACACACGTAGATTTTTACACACGTATATGAATAATTAATGGACGTCGTGGCAATACGGCGCAACCGCAGACGTGTTCACGGGGAAAACACTTGCGTTGTTTGTTGCATCACGCAGCATAATTCGATTCCATTCCAACATCGCAACAGGTATATTGCGACCGGAAATGCAAGGTGGGTAATTAAAACGACACGTTCGGGACTAAACATAGGGTGAATTAAACCATCCAAGTACATCCTATATATTTCAAAGGTGTACTAGGTTCATTTAGTTGTGGATATTAATCGAAGTTTTGGTTTCATTTTTGGATATACTGTAGAGATAATTCAAGGGGTTTTCAATAGTTATTTTGTTTTCACTTAATGAATAAAAATAATTAAAAAAATATTAATCGAGGTAAACCACCGAATAGTAGTCATGCAGCCAGTGGTGAACAATTCCAGTCTTTTCCGGAAAGAAGTTAGATTGTTCAAGATATATTTTAAACTTTATTATTGAAAAAATATTATGTACAGTTTTACTTTAGTTCCTCTCCAAACGTTAGTTTCTGTTTCAACTGTCCCTCAACAGTATGTATAGAGGCTGATATTTGGGGTTACATAATCACGAAAAACCATGATCGAAAAACTTGAAGTTTGAGAACAATAACCCCATTCCCATAGATCCCAAAAGAGTAGATTTAAAATATCTACATATAATACATACTTCTTAGTCATGATCAAATTTCAGTCACTCAAAATTTCTCAGGCCTTCCTCAAATAAACCACCGCCCATTCAAGTTCTATTTTAACCTACATTTAAAGGGGTATATTTTAGTCCTTAATTAACACTATATACAGAATTTGAATTTTCTAGTTTGATGTGATGAGGAAATATAGAAGATTGGAGACACTTCATCGTTTAAAACATTTTCTAAGACTCCTTTTTTGCTTATAACTTTCTTTCAAATTCATTTAAGAACCTGGAATTTCGATATGTTGGTGTCCTTATTTTACTCCATCACATGACACTAAGGTGGAAATTTTGAGAATTTCAAGGTTCTTCTGAACTCCCCTCAAAATATGACGGTATCACCACTTTGAATCGATTCACAAATCCAAGAAAAACAATTTCAGATATTTTTACGAATATTTTTAGCTGCATTTGTAATCAAAACGATAGCTATTATAGCCTGCAAGATAGGGAAAGAGGGGTTGGGGAGGATGAGGTCTTCAAATGTTTGTGTTCCAGATCATTTGTAATCGTTACCAAATGTACAACTTTTTTGCACATATATTTCCCCTCCCCCGACTCAAAAATTGGTGAGAGACTTTTTTGAAAATGCAAAAAAGGTCATGTTTTCTTTTTTTTTGATAAACCTCAAAATAGCGGATCACTCAAATTTTAAGGAAGGCTGAAAAAGAGATAAATGACTCTAAACTTTCAGTTTTGATCTCATGTGAAAGAGTGAGTCACGGACATTAGCATATCTAAATTTCAGCTTATCAAGTGCATTTGGAGAGGAGTTAGAGCAGAGAATGTCTTTTTGAGGAATTTTTGAGCAGGGAAAGTTCTTGAATCTTCCATATATCTTCACCTAATCGACCTACAGAGGTTAAACTTTGCATGTAAAGTTAGTTGGTGATCAAAATATGACTTCTTGAATTTGCGTCAAAATTCATACAAAATGGCGGATTATCAAAATTTGAGTGAAGTTTGAGAAAACTCAAATTCAATAAAAATGAGATCTATACGAATTCATATGATTATTGGCGATGAGTAGCATACCATATCCCAAATTCACCTTCACACATGTTATTGTAGGGGAAAAGGAGGGGTTATCGACCTCATAATGTGGCGGAGGTACATAAACGGTCGAAAATGATTAATTGTAGCGTCATACGATAAAATGAGCTCAAGTCATAGCCGGTTTTAAGGGGGGCGGGGGGTTTGGGTGTCTGACTCTCCCTTCCCAAGAGCTTATTTTTTTCTTTTTTTTGGGTGTTTAAATCAACTTTTTGGTAATTTAAACAATTTACCATCTTTTCCACTTCTCTTTATGGAACTGAATCCCTCCTCAAGCAGCAATCCTAAAACCTGCACTGGACCAAGTCATCAAGCTATTCTGATTTTAGGTTCCTAAGTAAATTTGGAGGGGAGCTGGAGCAGGAACAGTTTTTGAAGGGGAAATTGGTACAGGAAATTTCATGAATCTTTCATGTCTTCTCACCAAATTGATCTAGGAAGGTCAAACCTGTAATGTGTAGCTGGTTGATGACCAGAATATGACCTTTCAAATTTCGGTCAAAATAGATCCAGAATGGCGAATCGTAAAAATCTGAAGATAATTTGAGGAATCTCAAATGAGTATAATTTGAAAAATACGTATTCATATGATTATTGGACGGCAACAAATACTACATTTGTTTTAAATTTTACTTGTTTCTCGAAGGATCAGAGCAGTGGTTTTCAGACTTGATACTGGGTGTCAGCGGCGGATTTAAGGTTTTGCCGCCTACAAACCAAGTATCACCTTCCGCCCCTAAGGCCCCGAGTTATAGGAGCGATAGCAACTTTTTTTTTCTTCTGAATAATGATTTTTACTGATTTCTACGTTTCTTAGTTTTTACCTCGTGACAGAACCAGGAATGGAAATTGAAGATGAAGAAAAATTTTTCTTTTGCACTGCGTATTTTTTGTAAAAAAAAAAAAAAAAAAAAAAAGTAGACCTATATTTATTTCATTATACATATCCATCTGTCTATCACTCAGTGACCTAAAATGTCAAAAATACAAAACATCTACTCATTTATAAAATTATTGCAAAACAGAAGGAATTGAATTTTTTACATTATCTTTCTTCGACTTTTCACGGAGAGCTTGTATACGCGCGGTTGGTGGGTTGTGCGGTGCACAGCGTATGCTACCAAAATATCTGCTATCCCAAATCACCCTAAAAGTGCGGAATGTTTAGTGTAGGCCAACAGTTTTTTTTTCTTTCTTCTTCTTCTTCTTTCTTCCTTTCTTTTTTTGTTCCCTTCCTTCAAAAAATGCCGCCCCTAAAATTTTGCCGCTCCAAACCATGGCTTGGTTTGGTTTGTAGGGAAATACACCGCTGCTGGGCGTGGCCTGTACACATGAAGGGGTCAGCAACTTTATTGGCAAGCCTGAACAAGCCCTAATTAAAAACTCAGCTCCAGTAATGCGGCATGGCTGCTTACTTTTTTCATCTAACTGTGAGTTATTTCATGCATATCTACTACACTTTTTGAAAGGGTTAATTTTGGAAAAGATAGGGCGAAAAAAGTTTCCTTAGATTTCCTATGGGAGCCTGGAGCTCAAATGATTTTTAATGAAGAGCCTAAAGTAGGCAATGTTTGTAGCAGCCTTATAGGACCCATATTTTGGAATAAATTTAAAAAAATGTATTAGATCTGCCACTCGACCTATCCTAATATCTTCTAGCCTGTAATAGCTTGATTTTTCATAAGCCACTCAACTAAAAAAAAAGTCCTTAAAATACTCATCACCGAGTAGTTCACCTCATTAATTTGAAAAAAATTAATTTTCGTTTGATTTTTCGATTAAATTAAATTTAATATAATTATGTAGATTGTTCCGCCGCAAACTTCCATTCTCATAATGGATAAAATTTCAAAACACTCGGTTCTTAATATCGATACGTGTCGCATATAAAAACGATGATTCCTATTTCATTAATGACGTCTGAGTCGACGATGTCGAGTGTTTTTTATTATAATTGATTCCAGCTTTGGTAAACCTTCGTTGGGTTTTTTTCACATTCGTAGGCATTGGAACAGCGTGTTACCGCAACCCACACGATATTTCGAACAATATCGAACACGACGTATAAAATATGCGTTATAATCGGCCGATACGATGGAATGGCTTTTTCACGTTGTCCTACTTAACGCCCGCCAACTTACCGGCCGAATTAATCGCGTAAACAAATACGATAAAATTCGTAAACTGACCATGAGCCGGTCGCGTCCACCGGTTCGAGGTTATAAATCGACTCTTTAATTAATCGCCTAATTAACTGAAAACGCTATACATTCGACATTTCCTACACACATAGAATCCGACTGATATGAGGCCGTTTTTCAAGTTGCAATTTTTTTCATAAATTTCAAACTCAGTCATGGTAATTTG
This sequence comes from Phenacoccus solenopsis, assembly GCA_009761765.1. Lineage (NCBI taxonomy): Eukaryota > Metazoa > Arthropoda > Insecta > Hemiptera > Pseudococcidae > Phenacoccus > Phenacoccus solenopsis. The sequence continues at coordinate 36,130,255 of CM019756.1, read as the reverse complement.
TTCGATTTAGAGTTGGTATTAAATTGCCCATTAAAATTTGAAATATTACAGCGCTAGTCTAACGTATATTATGAGTACGCAAATACGCGTCTCTCACGACACATTTTCACTCACTACAAACACCGAGTATCTACAGGTACACGTAGTATTTCTCCAACGCTTGCCAGGAATTTCGTCGGTATATAGTTCCACGCTACGTCACGTAGTGTTTCCAAGATTACGGCAATTTTTTTTTTCTCACATGACGTTATTTCATATAGCTATCCGCGTACGGTATAATTAATGTGAAATTAACATCAGATAAAATATAGAAGGGAAAAAAAATAACACGAAGAATAAATATTTTTATCTGATTTTACCATGCGCCGTAGACGCACCTCGGTACCTAGTACGCGGCGAAATATACACGTTATCCGCATTGTCACAGCGGTTACCGCGCTCGGCTCTTTTCGATAATTATTACGCGGCTGCTGGCTTCTTCGTACGCGAATATTTTAATTCACGGACGCCCTTCCGAAGTGCCGGCAGAAATAAGTAATCGGCGCCAGGCGTTTGACACGACGATGTAACTTGTACGAGATTCCACCTTCGCTGGTTCCACCTATAGGTCTCGCAAGTCCAAGAATCGAGATGGATGCTTCGAATATTCTATCAGATCTGAGAGATGGGACTACGAAAACCTTAGGATAAGATCTACATTTTTTCAGGTCGTGTAGAGATATGTAAATTTCGATTGTAAAATTTACCGAGGTGAAATTTGGCGATAAAGTATTACTTAAATTGTAGTGATGGTTGTATTTAAGTGACCTCGGGGGCGAGATTGTATAAATATTCAATTTTTTCACATTTTAATACGCCCTTCTCCGTTTTCTACATTTATAAGAGATACTAGAAAATGTAGGCTGATTTTTGATTTATTTATTTCACAGACAGCATTAAGCATACTAAAGTGGTTCGGAAATGAGCTCAAAAATCGATGATTTATAAGAAAATTATTTACATTTTTTATTTAGAAATAAAATCAATTTTTTTTTTTGGTGGCGTTTTTAACTGCCTTGGTTATCACGCCACCTCTAGGATGGTTAAATTTCAAACATTAAAAAAAAAAAATTTTCACATTTTTTTGGAATTTAAAATCTGTGAAAATTGAAAAAAAATGGATAATAAATCTAATTAAAATCTGAAATTCAAAACAATTTCAAATAAAGAAAAAACTTTTTGGTTCATTTTTGAGTTGAGTTGTTTTTTTTTTTTTTTAAACCATATTGGGAAGGCGAGAGTAATTTAGAACAATAACATAATTTCTTAAATTTAGATGGAAAATAATTCAAAATGGTGAATGAACCTATATATATTTCATATATTTCTCCACGCTCGTAGTGCAAGAATTCATGAATGAAAATTGCTCAAAATTTGATGCATAAAACTAATTTTAATTTATTAGATGAGTTTATAATTTGAAAACCCCTACCTGATTTAGGACGTGGTCGGGGACGGGTGTCTTTAAATGTTTTGTTTCAGACCATTTGTAATCATTTGGCAAAAGTCCAACTTTTTGGTACAGTGCAACCTCGGTTGTCCGCATTAATTGGAGAATTCAGTGGTCCGGATAATTAAAAATCCGGTTAATCGATGCATTTTTTATTTTACTTTTTTTGAAGAAGCATTTCCTATACATATGATTAAAATCAAGCAAATACGACCTAAAATTAAGGAAGCAGGAAAAACAAATGTGTAGACAACACTTGTGTTTGGAAAAACGAATGATGCAACATCATTGTCGTCCGGATAGGACGGAATATGTCCGGATTATAGGTTCATCCGGATAATAGAGGTTCATTTCTGAATGTCCGGATAATACGGAAATCCGGATAACTGAGGTCCGGATTTTGAAATTCGTTCAAAATTTGGCGAGAGACTCTTCTTGAAATGCAAATAAGGTACTTTTTTCGATAAAATTCAAAATGACGGATCACTCAAATTTTGAGGGAAGATGGAGAAGGGGCACACCGCTCAAATTTTTTGTTGTTGATTTCATATGAAAGAACGAGTTACGAAAACCAATGTATACAAATTTCAGCTTCCTAAGCGCATTTCGATAGGAACTGAGCAGAAAACGACTTTTTGAGGAAGTTTTGAGTCATGAAATTCCTTGAATCTTCCATATCTCCTCACCAAATTGAACTTCAAAGGTCAAACCTTTTAAGTAGAGTTATGTAGTGACCAGGAACATGACTTCTTGAACAGGGGCGTACCGAGGACATTCTTCAGGGGGGGGGGAGAGAAAACCAAAATTTGCCAACTAATACCATGAAATTTTACCAACTGTTGACCTTTTTTTTTTTTTTTTAGTCTTCAAAAAATTTAAAAATAGCTGTAATAATACTGCGCAAGTGGTCAAGTTTACCAATTTTACGCTAAAACTCCAAATTTACCAACTTTTCAAAAGCCAAGGAGCTACGTCCCTGGTTATGCGCTATACATGATATAAATTGGCATCAGTTCGAATTTATTTGAGTTCTTATTTTCTCAAAAGAAATTCAAGTTCCCAGTTTCAGCGTTGAACAAATTATAAATTTCCCAACTTTTCAAAACACCTGGAGGGGAAGTTCCCCCCATCCCCCTCTTAGTTACGCCCCTGTTCTTGAATTTGGGTCAAAATGAGCACAAAATGGTGGATTATCGAAATCTGAGTAGTCCATTTAGTGAAGATGTAATTAATATCAACTCACAAGATTATTGGGGATAAGAAGTATACTAAATTCCAAATTTACCTTCACAAATGATATTGGAGGGAAAAAGGAGGAGTTATCAAGTTCAAAATGTGATAAGGTACACGAGAAGTTGAAATTTTTTTATTATGGTGTCATATGATAAACTAAAGTGATTAACCTAAACCTGAGCAAACCTCAATTAAAAACTCAGCTCCAGTAATGCAGCACAGCTGCTTATATATTTTTTTAACTGCCTTCAAACTAGCGATTCACTCAGATTTTAAGAACGGCTGGAGGAGAGGGCCAATAATTCGAAATTTTGTTCATCATTTCACATGAAAGAGTGGATTGAGGACACTAACATATCCAAATTTCACCTTCTGGAGTGAACTTGGACAGAAATCAGAGCAAAAAACTGCTCCTTAAAAAAATTTTAATATGATATTTCTCGAATCTTCCTGATCTCCGGGCACCAAATGAAGTTACAAAATTCAAACATTGTGTGTAATGTTGGTCAAAAACCAAAATCTGACCGCTTGAATTTGGGCTAAAATGAATTCAAAGGAGCACCACACGGTTTAGGTTTGATAATTTGGAGTGGTATGATTACTAGTGATGAGCAGAGGTGTTCCCGCTCATAAAAAATATGAGCGCGCTCCCGCTCTTGCTCTTAAAGAATAAGCACGCTCCCACTCACGCTTCTAAAGAATGAGCGCGCTCTCGCGCCCGCTCACGCTCATTTAGTAGAATTCTTCGCATTTGCAAATACTTGAGATTGAGATATACTTCGATTATCTCAATGACGTTATCGACTTCTTTACCTTCAACTAAGAACGAACTCATTTTATTTCAAATATATTGAAAAATTGATAATAACATTAGCATTCGAACCACACTATTTTATAGAAAAATAGAAAATATAAAATCGCTTTGGTAAGCCTTGTGGTAAGCCGGTAACGATACCATGAGTTCACAACACCATGAGTCCACGAGGTAAAAAAGTAGCGTTGAGTCATTCTCCTTCTAGTTTACTAGTTTCTACTTGTACCTGAAGCTGAAGCCAGTTCTTCTCATTAGTAACTTAATAGCACGCTCATTTGGCATGAGTGGAAGTGAGCGCGCTCTTGCTTTCGCTCACAAAATATGCTCCCGCTCACGCATAATGAGCGCGTAAGCGGAAACACCTCTGGTGATGAGACATATGCTATTCGTCAGCAGATGCTCAAAATTTCAAAATGGAGGGGAGGTAGGGGATTCAAAACTTCAATAACTGAGTGAAATCATCAAAATCACAAAAAGTATGAAAAGTAGGTACGGTTGTACATAATAACAGACTTTACAATAATATCGTTCAATAACTGATGTGTATGTAGAAATGGTAACAAAGGAATAGAAATAAAATTCAAGTCAAAAACTCAACTTTTCATGATACGTCTTTCTAGCTTACAGTATATTAGAATTTTTAAAACCCTTTTCAGCATTTTCCTATCCATTCTAAGAAGTCCTTTTGCAAATCCTTTGCTCAGATTTTAAAAATATATTTTTGCCTATCTCATTCTAGCTGCCTTTTTCCACCATGCTTGATGTTAAGCATTTACCCAAGCATCTAGAATGGTTTTAACCTTATAGCGAGAGACAGGAATGTTTGGTTTAGGCCTTTGTACTACTGCTATTGCCCAGCGTTTTCCTTTTTAGGGCCCGTTTTTTCTTAGATCCTTCCTTCAAACTTCTCTTCTTCGAAGGTTTGTTTTAATTGTATCCCTTTCAGCATCAAATCACGATTCATTTGACCCAGTGTTGTGATCTTACTAGATTCACTAACGATCGCAGTATGTCCCCAGACAGAATCATAACTCCGCTAGAGACCTACAGCCTTAGTCTGTGAGCTATTTTCAAAGCAGACAACTGCATAGTTATGTGGAGAAGTGTCATATTTAAAGCAACTTCTAACGCTTTCGATAGAGTAATCCTCATAACATCAGTTATGGCTAAACTGGCAATCCTATGAAACTTCTTCAGAGCCTCAAAGATACGTTCAAGTTTTACTCTCGGCGATCAGCACATAGCCCTATATGTAATTATAGGTATTATAATTGCTTTGTAGGTCCAGTGCATTATTTTCAGAAATAGTCCACAGTTTCTACTGCGCACTTTCTTACAAATCGACAGTGTCTTCCTTGTGTTATCGACTTGGTTTTGAAGATGATGCTTCCAAAACAACTTACTATCCAGGATTACTACAAGATATTTCAACGTTTCGAACTTATTACTCGATGATGTGTATTCTTCATTCTTTATTGGAACTTACAGATTTTTCATCTCAGTTTAAACAGAATGTCCAAAATATAATGATAATTATTATGAGTGAAAACAAATATTAAAGGAAATCAATTTCCTTTTCTTGGTAAGCATTATGATTATAATCAATATCTTACAACATTGCAATAATCTTATGTTCTTATCATCCTCGTAAAATCTGAAAAAATTAAAAATACAAAATACAGAAATTAATACACCATTCGAAAGAGAATTTAATTTTCTAATATAATGATTCTCAGGACAATTATTGTAACACTTACTGTAAGGATATTAGACAAAAAAGAAAATGCTTCCATGAAAATCAATGTTAAATTTTTGATTTATCGTTCTTTCAGAAATATAAACAACCGTTTACACAAGCTCGAGCGTTCAATAGTAATGAAGTCTCAGCCATGCTGCCCACGCGATAACGTAGTTACTTTTTCTCACTAAATCGTGGAAGTAACTTGAAATATAATAATATTAACTAGCTGACGGATTATTTGAAAGCTTAGAACCTTGGACTAGTCAGCATTCGTTGAGTATCTGCCCATGCCCAAATGACACTGCTTTTGTATGAGCTGAAAGCTCGGTTATCAATAACAACATGACGTATGAACAAAATCAGTTTAAACGAGTCACAAGTTCGGCTAAAAAGGAAAGATTAAACTCCAATCCAACTCGAATGACTCGAGCTCACGGCAATTCCATTGCGATAAATCCAATCGAGCTCGATTCGCCGACTGGTATCACGAGTATGACAAACTCGACGTCGAGTTTCACAGTAACAGAACATTGTTGGGCTTACCTTCGAATATGTTCTGAAATAAGAGAAAAGAAACGCAAAAAAATTAAATATCGAATACGTGAAATACAATAACGAATATCTTACGCAAGCGAAAAATAACCCAAGAGCCAAGAGAGCTTTAACAACGCCTCGTATACTTTACACATTTACACCATTAAACTCTTCGCAGTACGTAGTGGAAGCAATCGTGCGAAAAAAACAATTACAAAATCTTTTCATCGGTACGAAGGCCGCTCATCATAATCCGAAAGCAATTAACTTTTGACCACGATTCACGCCGCTCAGACAATGAGCGTTTACCGGTTTCATTCATATTCGCCGGACTATAGTTGAATAAACGTGAAAAAGAGCGACCGCCGGCGCCGAGGTGTTATGTCATCGTACACTCGTATTGTTCTAACAATCGGAAGGCACGTGGGTTTAAAACAACGTTTTGTTATCGTTAAATTAATAGAGAGGACTGCTTTTTTTTCGTTCGGAACTGGTTTTTAATAACAATTACGAGCTTCCACGCGACCCGAAGCCGGACAGTAATTAGAACAGGAGGGAAAATTATACGAACGGGTTGGGGAATTAATTAAATATTTATTTCCGGTTTAGATTAGGCGAAACTCGTTTTTTTCAATCATATTCGATAGGCACGTTCCGATTGTCCGTCGCTTCTAATTCGCGGTTAGTAGTTCGCGCCTTAAACCGGTACTTTTGGACGGTATTGTTGGTTCGAGCGTAGGTTTATTGTTTTAACTATTTATTGCGACAGGTAAATTCGAACCGGTTACGCGCCAATGACATATCGTTGATTTGTCCAACGCGCCCGCATCGTCGCGTTGCATAACGCATTCGGCTAAGCCGGCGGGCTTTTTCATTTCCATATCACACGCGTAATTTACCCACACGCGGATCTATAAAAGCGAAAAATCTCAATCGCCGCCGGTACCAATTTCCATTTTTATCGAAGTTCGATGGATGGATCGAAATTTGTACGATGTACGATAATCGCGGTTTCAAATTGCCACTCGTTATGAATCATTTTTTAGGCTTAGCTGCGGGCTCTTTTTACTCATTCGGTGCCTTCGAAAGTGAAACAAAGCGCAGGTTGTGATTCGTGTTTCTACGAATAAGCAGTAAATCATGGCAGACCATAGAGAATTTTAAATTAACCCGGTTGCTATTTAATTAAAAAGTGTAAAGGGTGTTTGCGGTGATATTGGGAAGAAAATGTAAGCAGCCATGCAACGTGGCGGAGATGAATTTTGTATGGAGGGTATGCTCAAATTATGAAATAATATTGTAGAGCATTTGAAAAATTTTTAACTGAGTTTTTAATAAAAATGATAGCTACTACAGCCTACCTAGTTTGGGAGGGGAAGGTAATGGCGAAGCAGGGACGTGGCGTGGCGTCTTCCAATTTTTGCGGTTTAGACCATTTATAAGCATCAGGGAAATGTCTTACTTCTAGGAGCACAAATATTTATATATATATATATAGTGATCTATGGTCAAAGTGGCATCACTTTGCACATTCCTCAGAAGTGCATCTAATGTCACGTTAACGACACCACAGTGGCGAACGGAATGTATAATTTCATAGGTTTTCTTGGAAACAAATTTTTAAAATGATGCCACTTTACCTGTAAACATCAAAAAAATGAGGCTACTACGACCGTAGACCGAAAAATTTTTTTGTATGAAAAATAGAATATTAGTGGTAAAGTGGCATCACCCAAATAACCACACCAGTGACGTCATGACACATAGCTGAATCGATGAGCAATGTGATGGTAAAGTGGCATCAAAAAAAAGATGCCACTTTGTAAAAAAGATGCCACTTTACCTGTAGACGATGAAAAATGATGCCACTTTATCCATAGATAAATCTATATATATATATATATATATGTATAGTTGTAATGTGGTATTGCGAGATCCATCATATATGCAGGTATTACAAGATCCGCTTTCAAAAATTTAGTATCTAGCTAAAAAAAAAAAAAGGGCAAGGTGAAGGGCATAAAACGTGTACAGGAATCATCGCGGATCTATTACATATTTCCAATGCAGCTCGCCCTGTGAAAGAGAGGTATCACTAAAATTTTTTTCGAAATATATAGAAAATACACAAATTGTTATTAAAGTGAGATCCGGCCAAAAATCAGTCCAAATTATGAGCAAATCTCGCAAACAACGTAGGCCATGAAAAACGTTACGGGATCCGGAAAAAGGATCTCGGATCTCGCAATAATTGTATATGTATATAATAAGGATCTCATTTTTGGCGAATTTTACATTGTAAATAATTAAATGTATGCATATATATATTTTTCTCCCGGCGAGTATTCATGAAATTCACTCAAAATTTGGTGAGAGAATCTTTTTGGAAATGCGAAAAAGGTATTTTTTGTTTTTTCGATACACCTCAAAATCGCGGATCACTAAAATTTGTGGAAGAGGTGGGGAAGAGTAAATAGATCGACATTTTCGTTCTTGATCTCACGTAAAAAGAGTGAGTCACGCACAACAACATATCAAAATTTCAACCTCCCAAATACATTTGGAGGGGAGTTAGAGCAAAAAACAGTTTTTTGAGGAAGTTCCTACGTTATTGCACCCGACGAAAAATTCACCTACAGCATACTCTAGGTACTGTTATTAATCATTCTAGGATACTCCCATAAGAAAATGTTATAGCACCCGCAAAGAGAATAAGGACGTCAACGTCGGGCGCGACAATGTACTTGAAAGACCACCTCGGGTGCAATAATGTACAAAACTATGTATATATATATAATTTTATTATTATCAAAATTTTTTGTTGAATATTACTTTTTATCTTCAATATTTATAATAGGAATATGAATTTACTTAATTATATTAAAAGATTATAGAAAAAACGAAGAACTCGTGAATCACAATACGTTTGACGAACAATAGCTAAGCGACGTTTCGCCGCCATCGATATAATTATGTGATTCACGAGCTGTGGGTTTTTTGTATAGTTTTTTAAAATATAAACCTTTCACATAATTTTTGTAAAACACGTAATTTATGATATTATTTCTGTCCCAATTATCATACATTTTTCTTTTTATTGAAATAATTTATTCATGGTTGAAAAAATTATGCACAATTTTTTACTTCTGCGCATTTTAATTTAATTTAACTTTTGTTTTATAAATTTTAATTATCGTCAAGTGTTGAATCAGAACATGAATATAAATTATATCATTACTTTTTTATTTTTAAATTTATTTTTTATTTTTATCAAGTGTTTTCGACATGTCTCTTTTGTTTTCTAGAAGTATTATTTATTAGAAATCAGTTCATTTTTTTCAACATATAATTATATTTTCCTATATTTGGGGAGCTATTCTAATATATAAGTCATAATTCATATTAAAAGGTATTGTTGAAATTTGCATAAAGTCGTTTTTCACTCCAACTTACCTTCAAATTCATTTTGGAAGCTGAAATCGCGATATGTTGGTGTCCTCATTTTACTTTATTATATGACACTACGATAGAAAATTTTAAGAAATTGGAGCTTCCTCCAAACCACTTCAAAATTTGTATGTAGCACCATTTATTTGAAGAAAATACTTTAGGAGATTCTTACCAACATTTACCACTTAATTTTGAACGATTTTCATGCAATCAGAAAAATCTGCCGATAAGTCAAAAAAAAACGACAATATGAGGCTCTTTTTCTTTTCAAATCTTTCCTTTCCAAATCACGAATGCTGCTATAGCTTTCGATTTTACTAAAAACTCAGGTAAAAAAGAATATCTGTGAAATTAGGTTAATACGAAGATTCAGGAATGGATAAAAGGGCGGTACATTCTTTCGCAGATTCGCAATACATTCGACTATAACCGTTTATTAAAAACTTCGGCGTAAATTTAAGAAACCCTGAAAGCCTGAATCCAGCTCATCTATTCCTTCAGCCGTTACATTCGTCACCTATTTTGACACGTTAAACCAGTACAAATTTCAAAACGGTTGAAAAAACGAGTCTGCTAGAATTTTAATTCGATGAGAACCTAGCGATGTCATTTTCAATCTGTACGATTTAAAATCGACTTTTCGAGAACTCGTTTTACGTTGAAAAATTTATGCGCATTATGAGAAAGGGTTACGGTCATTCGATCCCTTAGAAATGAGCGAAATCTCGTTCCGGCCGAACTGACCATGTAACGAAGGGATTCCACTGGTTAACTGGACTGTCCACTTTATACCGTGAGAATGAGTGGACTTTTTAATGTAAATTTTCTTATTCTTCGAGCACCCCGAGTTTTTTCCCCGTTCGGTTTTTCTTTTCATTAATTCTACAACATATTGAAGATTATAAATTGTTAGATCGCCGATTTATCTGTTTACTATTCAAAAATCAAGGTGTATTTTTAACAGATGTTAAGCTGCCGAGTTTTATTATGCGAGCACGGCGAATTTCATTCCGTTCGCTCGTCAACTTCTATGTACCGTTAAAATTACCCTCCCTCCGCGCTATTTTTTCCGTTAATTTCTTACAACAGGATGTTGAAAAAAAATTCTCAAATCACATCTTGAGCGCGAGTGGAGGTACTGGATTTCTGCCCAAAATCGTTGCTCGTGTGGCCAAGGCGAATGCTGGCAAAAAATTGTTAATTGGTTAAGTTCTGCTTTTATGTTTGAATTCACAATGTGTACCAATAAAGTTGGGTAAATGAATCGCAAATAAGTTTTAATTAATCTTGACAAAATTTCGCAGAAATCTTGCTCAATTAAGTACAAATAAAGCAGTAAATTTTTATTATCTCATACACGTGATTAGGTTAATGGCGTTGCGGGTTTTTAAAATCGATCGTTCGAAGTTATTCAAATGAAGAATTTCATAATCGGTCTTACTTGCGATCTTGTAATCCATATCAGTGGGTGTTTCAGATGACAATGGAGGATGAAGATTACTTTACGATCAGATGTAATAATTACGAATGTCTACACAATTCATATGAGCCACAAATGGAAACTTAATATCTATTTTTATTAATTCATTTACCAATTTATATTAAAATAACATTAATTAATTAATTAATTAACAACACACTAATTAGTTTCACGATAGTACTCCGTAATTATTTTGTTATCTTTTGGTTTGGCGCGTTTGTTTATTGATTCTTTTTTAGCTTTGCTGATATGACGTAACACCTGTTCAGCGTGTAATTATTAATTACTGGTAAATTACATTCTTATCAATATCAAAAAAATCAAAACTATTGATTGATTATGGATTGATTATTCATAAAAATTAAAATAATTTAGTATATTAATCAACAATAAATCATAAAATTATAATCGAAAAATTAATGGTAGTTAACTTGAGGAACCGCATAGAGAAGCAAAGCTGATAGAAGGTTAACATTCAAAAAGTCAGGCTAAACTTACACCTATTCATTAATTGAGATGTAATCGTGAAAACAGTCAGATAAATGATAATAATAATAAGAAGAAGGAGAAGAAAAAAAACAATCAGAATTATTTGAAAAATTCAGGATACTTCAACTATAAGATTTGCCGTTAGTTAAATATTGCATAAAAACGATGGTTACTTCCAACAATATTAATACCAAGTGTGTGTAATAAAGAACATATAATTTCTACCCACTTGTAAAATAATTACAAACAAGTATTTTACATTTTTGGCTCAAGTTGATGAAAAATTTGCATTTAAATTCGGATACATCGGTGCATCGACCTAAAAATCACATAAATACATTAAATGCTTGTATTAGAAAAAATGAATATTTTTTAACAACAACTCTGATTACTTTAAATTATATAATTTTCTTAAAAATTTAGAGGTATAAATGTCATAACAGAAAATAAATTTATTCTGGTATTTCCCTGGTAGGACAAGTAACGATAAAAAATTTTCATTTTCGTGTAAGTAGGTATAAAGCGAACATACGGTGCGAAAATTTTTTGAACCACCCAATGTAAAATTTACATATTATCGTCATTTTGAGTTTAGCAACTGAATAATCACCATTCTGCTCTACCATTTCATTCCATTTTGTGTTCGTATAATAAAATGAAGGTAGAGAGGTATTCAAAACAGATAATCTTACGAAACTTATCATCGTTATATATTTAATCAAACATGGCTTCCATTTTAATGAAACTGGTTTTTGATTTTCGTTGTAACGTATTTTCTTTCAGCATTTTCGCCATAAACAGATTTACAACATTTAAATAATCCGTTCGTCGTAATTATCGGAGTCGTAAACTTCAAAAGAATAATTCGCCCCTCCGTTCCGTCCGTCAGACTAGAAAATAGAAATAAAAACGTTGAAATTATTCCACAAACATGAATTGAAATTAATTAAATCCACACTTCAAGAAGAACGCAATCAATAAAATTTATTTGATGGTTGAATCAACGTGATTATCTGTATTTAGAAATCGTATTTTCTGGACTTTATGCTTCACATTATACTAAAATATAAGATTAGGATTATTTCGAATTTAACCAAATGCCATACGAGTGATTTACATTCGGACCATAAATTTTCACAGGTGACAGTTTTTAATAGAACATGTAAATTGGATGTAATTTCGAGTTCAAATAGGAATTGTAAATCTTCACTAGGTACCTGCCTGTTTAATTATTCCACATTTAAGCAGTTTAAAGTCATTAAAATATTTCGTCTTTTTTCGTGTAATTATTTATACCATTTTTTCTTCGGTATTCATTTATACCATTTTAAGCACAATATCCACTTAAGCTTGTTAAGCCTGAGTAACTGAAAAAGTTAGATTCATTTATGGTGCATAACAATGTCCTAAGTTTATTTGTTACCCAATTACCTATAATTATACTTCAGCGAAATCTCAAGGTTTTAATATTTAGGCCCAAGTCACTAATTTTAGCAAAAGGAAGATACATACTTATTCAGTTATTCACTGCAAAACGTAACTCAATTTAAGCTCCACAACACGTACCTATACACACTATCAACATTACTGAAAGAAACTAAAACATAGTTTTTAATGTTACACAAAATAGACTCTGAGTAAATGGTGAAAAGTCGCTTGCGTCTATCCCCAAAAATATCGATTTAAACTAGTATCAAAAGACATAAATCCTGTTATTTTTGAATGCAGTAAGGGATGTTGGTGAAAATGCATCAAGAAAAACAAGATATCCATGTACCTTCTCTTGAACTTGTTCTCATTGTAGAAACTCGTTTAGAGTTGCAGTTAATACAGATTTTTTCTAATGTGTTGCCGAAACCGAAGATTAGGTTGGTCACTTCTACCTTGCTGGGAGGAGCAAATACTTGCTTAGGGGTGAATTTGGAAGCTGCAAAAAAATTCAAGAAAAAATTCTGATCTTTAATCCAATCTTTTGGGGGAATTATGGCACAAGTCTGACGAAATGTAAAAGGTATTGTATTGACATACAAATGAAAAAGTTTTTAGGTATCGTATAGGAGTTCATATCTATATGATCTAGTAAAGTAGAGAATGATGTCAAATGATGTACAACATTATATACTAATTTATAATTTCACAACAGAATGCTAAGAAGTCAATATTTAACCAACATTTACCTAAATGTTGAAATTTTCCGAAATCGAATATTTCGATGTTGTCTCAGGATTTCCTTCTTCATATACTTGCTTGAATGTTTCACGTTCGGGAAAATAATGGCCTATTGTTTACTTGATTGAAAAGGCAGTTAATGCTTACATAGTAAATCAAACTTTAATTGAACGACCAAAACTATAATACTCACACATTATTGAAACATTTTGACACGATAATTACGAACTCATTCATCGGACATGTGTGAATAATCAATCAGGTTGTATTATTTATGTCAACTTTCCTATAACATGTCAGCAGGTGCATATTATGCTGCTTTATTTAACAAAATAAAATCAACTTTGAATGATCTGTTTAGATTTCACTCCCAAGCAGTTGGTGAAAATATTTACAACTGAAAATGAAATAATTATTACGTCAATTATAGTTATACTTAATTCGCTATGAGTGGTACCTTTTATTCCCAATACAACTCAGATTCGTCGTTCGTTACGCAGGATAAAAATTATTTACGCTCGTATTCGGTGGAATAATGTATTCTTTGCGATTTCTGCGCACATGTCTGGTTTTTGCTTCAAATGTATTCAGATGTTTGATGAGTTTAGTGAAAAATGATATGAAGATGCATTTTTGTATTTTATAGGTATGAAATCAAAGAATAAAAATTAATCAGGCATTTATAATAGCAAAGGATCATAGCTAAAAATAAATTTAAAAAATAATATATTATTACTCATACTCATGGTTGCTCTATCATTCTTCTGTAACTACAAGAACTTAAGACACGTGGGATGATGAATTATTAAATTTGTAATATAAATGGCAATGAATGCAAGGCAAAGGCATTTTCAATTTTTATCTTGGAACTTGCACTTCATTTCGAATTTTCAAATTTTAATAAAAGAATTGTGAAAGGTACAAAAACGGTAAAAAAAAATTAAAAATTCTAATCCAAAGTTATATAGCGCTCCAAGCGTACAATTTTAAAACTCACCGTTATCCAGTTACACATTAACTTCTTTGGCTAATTCGTTCGAGAAATCTGATAAAAAAAAACGGTGAACGTGTAAAGAAAGGTAAAATGTGTTAATTGTTTGCAAAATTGATCACAATGGATGCATCAAATACGCCCTCAGTCAATGGTACCGACAGCATGTTAAAAAGCGAAACCACCGAGGATATTTTTAAATCAGCGATCGACGTAAGTAAAAGAAAAATTTTCAGGCACGTTATGTTTTGATCATAAACTTATCTCGTAAATCTATTTACGAGTGGAAAAACCAACCAAATCATCGTTTATCTACCCAATTGAACTTTGCATCAGATAAATATTACTGTTTACTAATGGTTAATGCATTACTAATGTTACAGACTACCGAAAAAAGTATACTGATGGCTGAGGATGAGGAAGAAAATGAAGAAGTAATACTCGAAAGTAACGAGACTAAAAACGAAATAAATATGAATAACGTTACAGATATGGTAGAAAATCAGTTGAACATATGGAGTAGTAAATTCTAACGTAAGTACACTTTAATAGTCTGATTATATCGTTCAGTATGACATCATCGATTGTTTCAGGAACACGATGAAGAATCGAGAGATCAGTTCATCGATATTTCGGTCACCGAAGCTACGAAAATCGGCGAAGGTATGAGCGCCTATGTGACTTATAAAGTCGAAACAAAAACCAACATAGGTTTGTTCAGAAGAAAATCGATGAGCGTTCATCGTCGATTCAGTGATTTTCTCGGATTACACGAAAAACTAGTAGAAAAATACCTCCGATCTGGACGCATCATACCACCGGCTCCAGAAAAAAATGCGTTAGGTTGGTAAATCATAGTTCATTTTCTATCTAACGCCAGGTGAATTCCGAATATTAATTCACCCATTACATAGGAACCACTCGCGTTAAAATGTCGAGCACGCAAGCAGAGCAGAACAGCAGTTCGACTGAATTTGTCGAGAAAAGGAGAGCTTCGTTGGAGCGATATTTAAGACGAACAGCCGCCCATCCAATACTCAAAGTGGACCCAGATTTCAGGGACTTTCTCGAAACTGGTTGGTATCACGTTAAAACAATATTCCGCTTTCATAAATCCAACCTTAATTCTATCCTTTTTTTAGAGGGTGATCTCCCTAAAGCAACCAGCACATCGGCGCTTAGCGGAGCTGGAGTGAAACGTTTATTCAATAAATTCGGCGAAACGGTTAATAAAATTACATTCAAAATGGATGAAAGCGAACCCGTAAGTGCGCATATGGTAGGAAATATTTCGTATTCCCTTATCAGTCGTTTGATAAGCCATATTCGTTTCAGTGGTTCGACGAGAAAACATTAATGTTGGAAAATATCGATTTTCAATTACGAAAACTGCATAGCAGCGTCGAATTATTAGTCTTCAATCGAAAAGATCTGGCCATTTCGACATCCCAGTTCGCCAAAGCCGCTGCCATGCTTAGTAACTGCGAAGAGCATACGGGATTATCGAGAGCCTTATCTCAGCTCGCCGATGTCGAAGAAAAAGTACGTATTTTTAGAATTCATTGTTCTTATCGAAAGTGACAATTGTTAACAGATAATTTCATTATTTAGATCGAAAGTGTACACAACGAACAGGCTAACTCCGATTTCTCCATTTTCTGCGAATTACTCAAAGATTACATCGCGCTTATTGGCGCTGTCAAAGTGAGTTCTAGAATATATCTCAACCTAATCAATTTTTTCGTTGGCACGTATTTGAATATTCATGAGTTGAGTTGACGAAAAATGTTAATTTGTTGTTCAACGTGTTGCCAAGTTAATTATGCTTTTCGTTATGTCATCGATAAACTTAAATAGAAATAATTTACAGACCTTTCGTACACGTATTTTTTACATAATATAATATTTCCGATAGGATGCATTCCACGAACGCGTTAAAGTTTATCAACATTGGCAGCATTCGCAAATGATGTTGACGAAAAAACGCGAGCAAAAAGCTAAAATTGAATTAACCGGACGTACAGAAAAATTGGAATCTGCGTCCAACGAAGTTATCGAGGTAGGTTTGAATAATGAAAGGAGTGTAAATTAAGCTCGTCTTTGGGCCTACCTACTTAATAATTTTATGGTCCGTAAGTTGTTGCCTATGATGTCCTGTATTCGATCAAGCTTCGAAAAGTTTTCAGTCATCTAGTTTTCTAGTTTTTGATATCAGCTCCAGGAAGTAGGGTGGAGAGGGGGGGCGTTAAGAGATATGGAAGTAAAAAATTGGAAATATTTTGGAACCAGTGCTGGGATTTTTTTTTCAACCCTTTGAAATGATTAATTATGAGCCAAACTATTACATAGAACATATTCCTTCAGTAATTGACCCCTTTTTGGGAGATGGAGCTTTTTTTACTTTTCAGTATTTTGAAGGCTTAAATTATTGAAAGAATTTCTGTATTGAAGATTTTATATTATTCGCAAAATATTTTTGACAAAAATTTTTATATTTTCAATTAAGTTAATTTTAAATTGATCATATATAAAAAAAAAAAAAAGAGTATTTCATCAGTAATGTTTTATAGTAATTTGTCAGTGTGGCTGTGAAAGAAAACATTTAAAAATCTGTGAAATAAGATGAATTAAAATATACAGTATGCCTGAATTTACCCGCATCCCCACCTCACCCTTGGTACCCTCCCTCCAAATGATAACATATTAACTGTACATGGTTTGAGGGTTTGAAGGCATGTAAGGCAGGTATGTAGTATGTACCTATTTTCATAAATTCCTAATGATGATTTTTTTTAAGGCTATGCCAGTTGTTGAATTAATTTTTTTGTACAATTATTTGAAAAAAAATCAAAATCTCGAAATAAACAATAAAATTGATTTTTATGATATGGATTAGAAAAGAAAGTTTTTAAAGTAGAATCTCACCCCAATATAATTTTTTACATCACTGTAAACCCATTTTCAGAGGTTTTCAGATTGCATTACATTCGATTGGAGAAGGGGGGAGGGGGAGGGAGAAGTGAAAATCTCTCTAAAAGAGGTTGAAATAATGTTTATGTTCTTGTGACCGGTGCTGTTATCGAAAACAATGCATAGTGTTCAATTTCCATCCCTTTCACCGTTCATAGGGGTCCCAAAATTGAGGTAAATCGAAAAAATCGAAAATCGAATTTTTCGATAACTGTGCAAATGTTTACCGGGCTGAAACATTCATAGATTGAATATTCCATATATAATTTCAAATTATTAAAAGCAAATGAATTGTAATGGAAGGAAGGATACATTGAGATGAGACGATGAGGAGGAGGTGGGGGTTGATGGAGGGTCAGAAATTTTTAAAAATCGAAAAAAAAAAACTTGATCCGCCTCCAAAAAAATCGATTATTTAAATTATATCCTTTACAAGATATCTTGAATTATAAGTGACCATTTTAGGTTAATAAAAATAAAAATAAAATTTCAACAGTGATTCCAAAGTTTTTTCAACTTTTTACTCGAATAACCTTCCTCAAAAAAATTATAGAAAATTGAACAAATCGATTATCGAGTTTTTCGATAACTGTGCCAATGGTGACCGGGCTGAAATTTTCATGATTGAAGTATATGCTTTCAAAGCAAATAAGTTGTAATGGAAGGAAAGGATACATGTGGTGGTGGGGGGCGGTCAACGAGAGTTCAAGATTTTGAAAAGTAGGAAAAAAACTCGATTCCTCTAAATAAATTGATTATTGAAATAATGTCCTTTTCATGATGCCTTGAAGTATAAGCGTTCGTTTCAGGCCATTAAATTCAAACGAAAATTTTATCATGGTTCCAAAATTTTTGTCAACTTTTTACTTTGACACTCCTCACCATTCCCCCTCGCCCCACCACCTCAAAAAATTGGGATTAATATGAAAAACTGTTATTAGAAATTTTACAGATGCCATCATAGGGTAAGGGGTAGGCCAGGATAGCCTTTTACACTTTTCTTTTCATTCGTCTCCGCTAAATATCAACTTAGATTTAATTACGTACTCATCGAATTCAATATGCCTCATAGTGGGAAGCTAAAGTAGAACGATGCGAGGAAGAATTTCAAAAAATCTCAAAAGTTATCAAACAGGAGTTCGAGCAGTTCGAAAAAAATCGTATCAAGGAATTCAAAGTGGTGGTTACCAGTTACTTGGAAGCGTTGGCACGGCACCAAGTTCAAGTAATAAAGTATTTCATTCGTAAAAAAAGTTTAATTACAGAAATATTAAATTCTTATTTGCATTACAGGTAATGAAACATTGGGAAGCATTTTTACCAGAAGCCAAAGCTATAGTTTGATGAGAAAATGGAGTTGAAAAAAAAAAACGATTTTTATGTTAATCGCAATATTACTTTGCATGTCCTTATTGTATGGTCAGTCCATGTTTTAAAAAATATCCTTTTAATTATTGGATATTGCTTAAAGGAAATTGTTATTTACCAGTTACGGAGTTATTAATGTACAATATCGAATGAATTACTTATTGTTTAGCTTTTGAATTTTAAAGTCGAGGTGATGTGTAATGAGTAAGCGTCGTCTTGCCAATATTGCGCAACTCCAACTTCCTTTTTTTTCTAGTATGAAATATACTTTTTTTACACGAAGAAACGAAAATGGCCATTTAAAAATTTTCTTTTTACATGTGTATTCTTTTTATATTTATTATTTTTTAATTTACAATAATTTTGTATTTCGATAATTTTATCTTATATCAAAAATCATAATCAGTCTAAATCACCGATTTTTTTTTTAGTTATCTCGTTTTATTGTTTGAGAATGTGATAAGTTGAGTTTTATTTACTTTTGCTAATGTTTTTCTTTCCCTTATTTTTTCTCTTCCTTTATTTTTTTATTTATTCTATATGGTTTTAATTTCACTATTATTGTGCTTACGTTCATGTAATATGTATTTATTTCCTCGAAGATGTATGTGATATTTCATATTTCTTAAAATAAAAAATATTCGAGTATTATGTGCGAATCGGGCGGTTTTTAGCCTTTAAATTCTTATGTGGAAAGTAGCCAGGAAATCGGGCGCTCTTAGGATGACGTGTTCAAATTCCATGTACGAAAGTTTTCCATCACCGTCGACATCAGCTTCTTCGATGACTTTTTCGGCGATTTGACTTATTTCCTCGGAGGTTAATTCGTTACGCGTGAGCAGATGAGCAGCTTGTTCTAAATCCGATATACCTATGTAACGATCGCCATCGAAATCTGCAAGAAATGGAGAAGTTAAACGGCAGTAGGATTGCATGAGGTTGAAATACGAAGGAGAATACCGTAGATTTTAAACGCGTAGAATACTTTTATGTCTCTAGGTGCTTGTTCGCTGAATACAGATAGTAAGTCGAGGAAATCTTCGAATGTTAGGTTTCCTTTACCGTCGCGAGAGAATACTTCGCATATTCGTTTACGGAATGGATTTTCCTGTAATTTTACATTCAGGTTAACCGAGATTCGTTGGGAAACTCGAATGAGCTGTGATTTGAACTGATAATTTTTGAGCTTTTTAGCTGAGTTTTTAACAAAACGATAGCTATTACAGCCTACCTGATTTGGGAAGGGAAGGTTGGGGGGGGGGGTGGGGTCTTCAAATCTTTGCGTTTCAGACCATTTGTAATCATCTGGCAAATGTCCAACTTTTTGGTATATATATATATAGATTTATCTATGGATAAAGTGGCATCATTTTTCGTCGTCTACAGGTAAAGTGGCATCTTTTTTTTGATGCCACTTTACCATTACATTGCTCATCGATTCAGCTTTGTGTCATGACGTCACTGGTGTGATTATTTGGGTGATGCCACTTTACCACTAATATTCTATTTTTCATACAAAAAATTTTTTTCGGTCTACGGTCGTAGTAGCCTCATTTTTTTGATGTTTACAGGTAAAGTGGCATCATTTTAAAAATTTGTTTCAAAGAAAATCTATGATATTATACATTCCGTTCGCCATTGCGGTGTCGTTAATGTGACATTAGATGCACTTCTGAGGAATGTGCAAACTGATGCCACTTTGACCATAGATCACTATATATATCGATGGTTTTCTTCAAAAACCACGTAAGTCCGACTTAGGCAAAATTCACTTTTAAGTGGTTTCTTATGTAAAAAAAATCGAGGAATTCGATTTTGAAAACCTCGTAAGTCCAAATCATCAACTAGCGCTTCTATCCGTAAAAAAAGAAACCTCGTAAGTCTGTCACCCAAAATAAAATACTCGTTCCTGAAAAATTTATATACTTGGACTTACGTGGTTTTTGAAGAAAAGCATCGATATATTTTTTTCCCCCCACGCGTAGCGCCGGCGAGTATTCATAAAATTCGCTCAAAATTTGGTGAGAGACTCTTCTTGAAAATGCGCAAAAATAGTTTTTTTGTTTTTTCGATAAATTTCAAAATGGCGGATCACTCAAATTTTGAGGGGGACTGGAGAAGGGGCAAATAGCTCAAATTTTTCGTTTTTGATTTCATATGAAAGAGTGAGTCACGGATACTAACATATCCAAATTTCAGCTTCTTGAGTGCATATTGAGAGGAGTTAGATCAAAAAACGGCTTTTTGAAGAAGTTTTGAGTCATGAAATTTCTTGAATCTTCCATATCTCCCCACCAAATCAAGTTAAAGAGGTCAAATTTTGTGTGTGAGGTTAGTTGGTGACCACAATATGACCTCTTGAATTTGGATCAAAATGGATTCAAAATGGCGGATTATCAAAATTTTGAGTAGAGCTTGAGGAGCCTCAAGTTGGTAAAAATGTAATTAATATGAATTCATATGGTTATTGGGGATAAGTTGTATACTATATC
Organism: Phenacoccus solenopsis; assembly: GCA_009761765.1. Taxonomy (NCBI): domain Eukaryota; kingdom Metazoa; phylum Arthropoda; class Insecta; order Hemiptera; family Pseudococcidae; genus Phenacoccus; species Phenacoccus solenopsis. Next base: position 36,109,035 of record CM019756.1, on the reverse strand, counting down.
CCGAATTCACTTCCATACATGATGTTGGAGGGGGAAGGCGGGGTTACCAACCTAAAATAGTGGTGGGGGTACAGGAGGGGTCGAAAATTTTTTATTGCTGTGTCATATGATAAAATGAGCCCAAGTGACAAACGTATTTTGATTTTAGCTTCCTCAGTGATTTTGGAGGGGAGTTAGAGCAAAAAACGGCTTTTGGAGGGGAAATTGCTGCAGGAAATTTCATGAATCTTCCATATCTCATCACCAAATCGGCCTAGAATGGTCAAACTTTGTGTGTAGGATTAGTTTGTGACCAGAACATAACCACTTAAATTTGAGTCAAAATGGATCCAAAATGGCGGATTTACAAAATTTGAAGATAATTTGAGGACCCTCAAATAGTTATAATTTGAGAAATATCTGTTCGCATGATTATTTCATGGCAAGAAATACTACATTTGTGCCAAATTCAACTTCTTAAGTGTTTTTGGAAAGGATAGGGTAGGGGTTATCAGACTTGGTATTGGGTGTGGCCTGTAGTGATGAACGGTTGAGCATGGTTATTACTAAATCAAAACAAGCCCCAGTTAAAAACTCAGCTCCAGTAATGCGGCATGGCTGCTTACGTTTTTTTTTTTAATTTCGTTTATTTGCAAATGAATATGGTATTGAAAGTTTCTTATTTTTATTCACGGTAACAGAAACATATATTCTACAGTATAGTATGAATTATTCATCTCTATAAAAAAAAAATACATATTTTTTTATTTAAAAAAAAAAAAAAAAAAAAAAAAAAAAAAAAAAACTTAGTAGCTCCAAGTAATTACGTATAAGTGTAAATTGTAATTACTGGAGTAACAGAGTAATTTTATAAATAACTCAAAATATACGCAGTACATCCATAGGGTTGGGTAAGGTTGATGTATTTAAAAAAAAGAAAAAAAAAACATGGGCTCGTTGAAGGTTCTGCTTTTCCAATTCTTTAATAAAAAAATTTTCAATTTTACAAATATGTGAATATTACAAAATTTTTCTTTCTTCATAAAAATTAATTTGAGAATAACAAATTATAATTATACAAAAAAAAATTTAACCATAATATAAAACCGTTCAAAGTTTATATTTTATATATATGTACATTTTCTGAACATAGTTTTCTTTCAAGCTTCGCTCTCCTCTCCACTTTCGTGTTCTAAAATTTATTTCCTGTTCTTAGTTTTTATAGGTTCCCTCTTGGCGTGGGTAATCTGGGGCCCTGGCCCCACAGAAGTTTACTAAATGTACCTCTGAGCACATACCATTGACATTCAAGCAAAGAAAATTTTTTTCGACAAATAACTCGTAATTTAGAGAAAGATCTGTACGTGTGAAGTGTAATTTCCATGGAGTGTTCTGATAACTGAACGTATAATTTATTGAGAAACAATGACTTGAAATATGAACGTAACAGCGTCATCGCGACCTACCTGCGATGCTCTAATTGCATACCTGACTGTTAACGATTGGGCTTGACAATGGAATATATTAACACAGATGGTAGGTTCATTACGACGATTAGGTACCGCTGTCGTTAGGGTAAAAAAGTGAAAACTTGGCAGTGTCAACGAGTAAGCCATAATTTTTGAAAGTATATTTGCGAAAAAAATGAGAAAGTAAGCAGCCATGTAGTATTAGCGGAGCCGAATTTCTTCAGGATTTGATGATTTCGATAATGGTTTCAATAACATAATTATTATGAAGAGAGAAAGAATTAATAACTTTTTAGTTGCAATTATGAAACACATTGATGGAAATAATATAATTATAGGAAAAAAAACAAGAAACTGGGAGGAAAAAAACTTTGGATCAAAATTTGAATATTACTCGGAGTTGGCCTCGGTGATCTAGGTTTCCTTATTTTTACTCAAATATTAGAGATATTTTCTATCAGTTTCAATTAGAAATGAATCTGTCATATTGTAATACCTAGTTAACTCCATGTACGAAATTGGAGCTTTGTAGGTGCATTTGATGAAAAAAATTAGTACTTTCTGCTAATGCACTAATTAAAAAATTTAATGAGATGTGGTCCTTTAAAATAAAAATTTTTGGTTTCAATTATTGTGAATACTACAACTACAATGTGTTGGTATTCTCAAATCATTTCTACGAAATCAACAATTTTAATTTTTTCATTCATCTTCTCCACACACCGAAGACTACGAGAGCGTAAAGATTTGATGCCTTTTCTTCAGAAGAACTTCCTAGTTACGATGCAATCCTTTTTTATTCCCTTCAAAAGTCAAACGTACGTGGAAGGTTGAAACTCTGATGTGTCATATTTAGGGGATGGTTTTGAATTCATATTTTTGAAATTTAAGGAGACTCCTCAAGCATTCTTAAATCGAAATATTGAGATATTCTATTCGGGAAACATTCAGTACCAGCTTAATTTGAAGAGCAGAAGACAAAACTGAAAATTTTAAAATAATCAGTTATACAGTCCCAAAAAAGAGGAGTTTCTGGAATGCTAGAATTTGTTCACAAAAAAATAGTATGTTTACCTTGATATAAGGGTTTTTAGGGACCGGGATTTCAATGGTGATGTGTTAATTTTGAATTTAGAACTTTTTGGAAAGGTGTTCGGAAGTTATAAAAAGCCCTGAAGGATTGGAAACTCAAAATGGACGTCACTATCGAAAACTATCTTTACGTCAACATAGCGAGTTTCAAGGATGGTAATTTCAACGATGACGTCAATTTTGAATTCACAATCTTTTTAGAGGTTCCAAAATTTAATTTTTTCAAAACGCCATGTTTAAGTCAATGTTAAGATTTTCAGTGATAGAGATTTCAATGTTGATTTTAATTTTGATTTTTGAAATTTTTAGGGGTTCGCAAAATTTAATTTCTTAAAAACACCATGTTCAAGTGAATGTATGGCTTTTCAGAGATGAGGATTTCAATGGTGATTTTAATTTTGAATTTTGAAATTTTCAGGGGTTCCCAAAATTTAATTTCGTAAAGCACCATCTTTAAGTTAATATAATGAGTTTCAAAGATGACAATTTCAACGATGACGTCAATTTTGAATCCAGAATATTTTACAGAGGTTTCTAAAATTTAATTGTGTAAAACACCATCTTCTCGAAAATTTACAATTTACATTATCATTGCAATTCTCATTTCCTAAAACCCCTATGATGTTTTAAAAAATTAAATTTTGAAAACCCCCGAAAAAATTCTGAATTCAATTGACGTCATCAACCCTTGAAACTCGCTATATTGACGTTAAGATAATGCTTTGAAAAATTAAATTTTGCGAACCCCTGAAAATTTCGAATTTCAAAATCGAAATTATCATTGAAATCCACATCTTTGATGAAAAACCATAGATTCACTTGAACATGGTGTTTAAAAAAAATAAATGTTGGGAACCCCTGAAAATTTAAAATTTCAAAATTGAAATCTCAACATTGAAATCCGCATCTTTGAAAAGCCATAAATTCATTTGAACATGATGTTTAAAAAAATAGATTTTGGGAACCCCTGAAAATCTCAAAATTCAATCAACATTGAAATCTTCATCCTTGTCAAGGCTTAGATTGAATTGGACATTGTGTTTTAAAAGAAATTAAATTTTAGAAACCCCTGAAAAAGTTCAAAATTCAAAATTGACCTCAAATTGACTTTCACATCTCTGAAAACCTCTTTACTATGATATAATTCCCTCTCCTCATCACAAGAAACGCCTTAACTGCAGCGTATCGTGTTGAACCTGAAAATACAATTATTTGAAATTTTAATTCTTCAAATATTTTCTGAGATATTTTGACCACTACAGAATCAATGTTGTTCCATTTGAGAGTTTCAGAATTTTGAGATTGTCGAAAAAAGTCACAATTCCAGTCCAGTCGTTGTTAAACAATATCTCAAATTTTCCCTCAAATTTAAGAGGGCATATTATAGCAAGTTTTGGATTTGGCGAGGAAATATGGGAAATTTAAGAAATTTCATTGATCAAAACTTCTTGAAAAAAATCATTGTTTCTCCAACTCCTCTCCAAAGTGACTTGGAAAGTTGAAATTTGAATATATTGGTGTTCTCATTTTACTCTTTCATATTACATTATAAATAACCAATATTATTGAGATTCCTAGAGTCTCTCCAGTGTTCCTCAAAATTGAGTCGGATAAGAAATTTGTAAGAAAATATCTTTACATATTTGAACGATTCACAAAACGAAGTGAGGAATATACCTTAGTATACACAAAAGTTTTGAGTTCGGGCAAATCAAACAGACTGTAATAACCCTAATACCTATCGTTTTCATTAAAAATTCATCTAAAAACGATGAATACGAATGGGTTTCGAACTACAGGCAACGACATTAATGAGTGATGTTTGAAATGTTTTATCAAGCTTCGATAGCGTACGAATGCCTACAAAACTACATGTCGTAGATGAGAGAGAAATAATAGATGTTTTGATAAAACGAGATGTTGTTATCTCTGCTTGATTTTTAAAATTGAAGTTCACTGAGTAGTATACAAACGCATTTTATAATCATTGGTACGATGTTATCTCTTCTACGTACACATAGTACATACAGATAGGTATACGAAAGCTTATCCATTAAAGGTTTTTTTTACAAAATTAACACCGAAAAAGGATGGGAATAAAACATTCAGATACTTGAGTCGTCTTCCCTCTCCCTGTTAGTTTCATTTTTTCAAATATTCTACGAAGAATCCTTTCCAAATAAGTACGAGTTCCAATATCCTTATATTATGATCGTGAGCAACACAGTGATTATAATAAGACGAATGTGCATAGGTCAGGAACTATGTAACTCTCTTTTCTGATGATTGGCTCGTAGAATTATGAATCACATGGTTTTTCGCACGAATTACTCCAACGATACAGTTTTGAAACAAGCTTGAAAAATCGCGTAAGAATTTGCTACACGCAATTTTATATACAATATTAGGATACCAGTCAACTACCAACATCGAATTCGATTCGCGGTTAGGATACACGTACGACATTCTTTAATGGAATTTTTTTCACCTTAAATGAAATCATAGTCCAACTATCTCGATCGATATGCTGGGATTTCCATTTGTGACATTGTAACACGGAACAAAAAATGGTAATACTACCAAAATTCCTACTCATAACGCCGTTATAAAAACCGGAATATTCATAATGTACGGTGAAATTGGCGGTACTAGTGCTTGAAAAATTGAATTTTAAAACATTATCGCTATCGCCACCGAACAATCGGGCCCAGTTTTTCTTTGAAGTTGGAAAAAAACTTGTTTGCACTTGTAAATAAGTAGGCACAGGCGCAGACATTATTCATTGTAAGATCGAAAAGTCGAATTTGCTTTGTATCAAGTTGACAAATATATGGTATACTTACCATCTGGTATTCCGTATAAACGTGTAATTAAAAATCGAATTATACAATTCTGATTAGTAGACTTTTTTGTGTCAAACATACTCGTTCTCGGACTGAAACTTTTCCGACATAAAAAGTTATACAGTTGTATACGCGTGGTCTTTAATTGCTTCTTTATAGCTTTCTACTTTTTTCGATCATTAAAGCTAAAACTTTCTTCAAAATAATAAAACCATTCGATGGATTACTTTTTCTGAGTAAAAATAATGAAAAATTATGCTCGTGGACGCCTAGACGAGTGAAATATTTCTGCTTTTTGCGAAAGTGTGTTTGAAAGTTTGATGATTGCAATGTAATTCCTGCATAATATAGAGTATAAATTTCAGTCTTTGAGTAGTATTAATAAGTAATATAGAGGGATAAAAGTGTAATTCAATCAGGGTTTTGATAGAATGCGCTGCACCAGCTATGAGGTGTACACTTGGTGTACGGTATAAATCTGCAATGAATTTCTCATCAATTTATCATTGAGATTTTTTTTCGCTTGAAATTTTTGGAAATTACTGTAACAGTATTACTTGTGTAAAACGAATATTTTACAATAATTTCTCACCAAAATTGTCAAAAATATTTTTTACCATAATCAGTTTATCACTTATCAGCTTGTATACTATACCTACATCAATAGTGTACTTGTCTTCTCACATCTGATATAGCGCACTCTATCATGCCCTTAATCCGTAATGCCGAGAGTATAGCTTTTATTCCTCCATATTACTTATTAATACTCAAAGATTTTAGTCCACCAAATTAGTGTTTATCATTTTTGTTGGCTTTAAAAAAAATTAAAAAAAAAAATGATTTTTACAAAATTTCAGATTTTTGTGTTCATTGCCTCATTGGTCATTCTCTGTTGCCTAAAAGCTGAAAACAATAGGTTTCAGTTTTTGTTAGGTGAGTTTTTCATTAAAAACAATAGCTATTACCATGTATCTAATTCGGAATGGAGGAGTTGTGGGAGGGTGTACTTTTAAAATTATTTCGTACCAGACCATTTGTAAGCATAATTATGGCTAATATCCAAATTTTGGTATGTGTTTCCCGCATGTGTAGCGCTGGCCAGTAGGAAAGAAAATCTTTGAAAATTTGATGAGAGACTCTTCATGAACATACACATTACTACTTCTCTCCTTTTTCTGCTACTCCACCAAATGGCGGCTCATTCATATTTTAAGTAGAGGTTGAGAGGAGAGAAATACACCAAAATTTGTTTTCGTAATCTCATATTAAAAAAAAAATTGAGGACATCAACATATCCGAATTTCAGCTTCCTAATTGAATTTGGAGGACGATTAAAATAAAAAGTGACTTTTGAGGAAGTTTTGAGTGATGAATATTCTTGGATTCTCCATGTCTCCTCACAAAATCAATGTAGAAAGACCAAACTTTGCATATAATGTTGACTGAAGACCATAAAATGACCTTTTAAATTTGAATGAAAATGGACTCAAAATGGGAAATCATCAAAATGTGAGGTAGGTTTGAGAACCCTTAAATAGCTGAAATTTGATAAATATGACCTCGTGTGATATCTATAAACAAAAAGTACTGCATATCTCTCTATATATTAAAATCAAAATGAAATCGGTTTTGAGATGCGCGCGCATCCTTGTTATGAATAACAGGTATAAAAGGTATATAAAGGATAGCATGTATACAAAGGAAAAAAAAGGTTGTAAATTTCAATAAAAGCTTTGTACATAGGCAAGAGCAAGGGTAAAGTTGTAAAATTGTTTAAAATGGTAGGTATACAAAGGTATAAATGGGCTAAAAGGAAGAACTCTTGGTGGGGTTAACAAATAAGAATAAATTGGGTTGTGCAGTTTGGAATGTACTTATCTGATATAATTAACTGTTTTTTCTTCATTTAATTTTTATTTCGAGCCCCGAAGGGGCGAGTAGGCACTAGTTCTAAATTAAAATCCCAGCTGATTTTAATGAAGAGCGTAAGGAGGAGGAGGAAGGAGAAGAGGGGGAGGAGGAGGGAAAGAGGAGAGTTTGTCCTCACAATGTGATGGGGATAAAGTAAACGTGAAAAAATGTCATTTATGGTATCGTATAATAAATTGAGCCCAAGTGACTATTAACATATTCCAATTTCAGCTCTCTAAGTGATTTTTGGGGGGGGGGAGTTGGAAAAGAAACGGCTTTAAAAGGAAAATCATTATTAAGTGCAAAATTCCTTGAATCATCCATATCTCCTCATCAAATCATTCTAGAGAGGTCAAACTTCCCATGTAAAGTTAGGTGGGGATTGAAATATAAATCCTTGGATTTGGTTAAAAAATGTATCCAAAAAGGATGGGGGGAGGTGTTAAAAATTTGAAGAAGGCTTAAGAAGCCTCAAACAGGTATATGATTCTTGCATGCAAGAAATACTACATATAATACCTATTTTGTTTCATTTGTAGATGATCTTTTTTGTGGGGGGGGGGAGGAGGAGATAAGGGAAATTCGTTCAAAAACTTGATATACCTATTACTTACTATTTATCACATAAATATTCCAAAGTTAAAATAATGTATTTGGCGGCGAATCAAAAAAATGTAAGCATTGACTGAAAAACTGACATTAATTTCATTGACTTATTTTATGACAAAAAATTCTCAAAAATCGATTAGAAATGTTATTACATTATACAGAGACCATAAGATGAAATTAAAACAATTCAGATAAAATTTCAAAAATTGATAGTATAAGTCACTAAACTCATTTTTTGGGTAATTATTCCATTTTGAAGGAGATGAATTCATTACAATCAAAATTTCAAGAATTCCAGGTTCCGCTACACTCAGCTTTCACACTTCTTATGTATATTTCATTTTTGATCATTTATCACTTTTCTTATTTACAATCACACATGGGACATGCATAATTAATCACTAGAGTACATAGTTGATATAATGGTCTTATGAGCTTTGTTTGTTATTTCTGCCCCGATGGACTCTAAAGACACTTCATGATTCATTTTTAACTTTCATAGTCTCTTTAATTGTCTCCAGAGGTTCGTGGCTTTTTAAAATTATTTATACTTAATTTATGTCATTCGTATCTGAATTTTGCCTGCTATGACGTTCTCTGTAAAAATCTCAAATGTTCTTTCAAGGTCCTACACCCTCCAAAACGGTGTCCCTCAAGGAACGGTCTTGAGTCCGACTCTATTCAACATAGCTATAAACGACTTACCCACAGTGATACCTCCAATAATATCTAAAGCACTATTCGCAGATGATTTTTGTATATTCATATCATGTAAAGACGCTTCGGTAGGTGAAAACCTTCTTCAAATCGCATCAGATAAAATGTCTCTATGGTCTCAAAAAAATGGCCTAAAATTTTCGCAAACTAAGTCTTCCTCAATACATTTCTGTAGACACTATAAATGTTCGCACTCTCTCGATATATACCTCAATAACACCTTAATTCCAGTGAAAAACTCTGTCAAATATTTAGGAATGACATTTGATAACCGACTCAAATGGTCTGATCATATAAGGCAAATTCGACTAAAATGCTTCAACAAATTAAACTTATTAAAAAAACTCACACGTACTAGCTATGGCTCTGACCGTTCTACCCTACTAAGACTATATCACACAATCATTCGACCTATCTTAGACTTCGGCTCTCCACTCTATTCGTTCGCAAGTGAATCTTGTCTTAATCAACTAAACATCATCCAAAACACCAGCATAAGATTGGCCACTGGAGCATTTAGAACCACCCCTATAACCAGCCTTCTCAGCGAAGTTTCTGAACCCCCATTATTCATACGTAGACAACTCATTAACACAGTATCCTTTCTAAGTATAACTGCAAATCCAACATTTAAATCAACTCTCCATAACCTAATCCCAATTGAATCTATGTCACAATTATTTAAAGAACTTTTATATCAAATTTCATTGCATCTTCGCATTCAACATTTCCCAATTAAAATATTACCTCCATGGCAGACATTTACCCCGAATATAGATCTTTCCTTAACAAAATTCACAAAAACCTCAACAAACCCGATTATACTCAAACAAAACTTTCAGTTCCTATTAGAAAAATACACGAATTTCAATCATATATATACAGATGGTTCTAAAACTACTTATAACACAGGATGCGCGATTATCCATGATAGTACGCACATACCCATACCTCTTCCATCATACTACTCCATTTTTTCCTCAGAATTATATGCAATCAAAACAGCAATCAGCTACATCAATGACTTTTCCCTACATCATACAGTTATATTTACAGATTCTCTTTCATCCCTACTAGCCATCCAAAATCACAGATCTAAACAAACACATCCTATAGTACAGGAAATTACTTCATCTCTACTTTCCTTTCAACCAATAAAAACAGTCATCTTATGTTGGATTCCATCCCACTCACAAATAGAAGGTAATGAGTTAGCTGATTGCATTGCCAAACAATCTTACCTCCACCACCCAATCGCAGATATAGATATTCCTCTGAAAGATTTGAAAACCTATGCCAAATCCTTACTATCCGAAGAATTTCAGTCATACTGGTCAAATGTCCCAAATTCAAACAAACTCAAAAGTATTAAACCCACCATAAACATCTGGAAAACTTCTCTGCAACATAACCGTCGACATGCATCCATTCTTACTCGTCTCCGTACTGGCCACTCCCTCATAACTCACCAACACCTCCTTGCCAAGCAGCCACCTCCTATATGTACCTCCTGTAATGTCCTCATAACCGTCTCACATATCCTTACTGAATGCGTTCTTTATCAATCTCACCGGTCTAAATATCTTAAGTCTAATACTTTAAAGGACATTCTATCAGATGATCAGGCACAAATTGATAAATTATTCCTTTTTCTAAAGTCCACAGGATTAACAAGTAAAATCTAGATTGTTGCTGTGCCTCTAGCCATTGTTGCTGTACATGGCACATAAAAAAAAAAAAAAAAAAAAAAAAAAAAAAAAAAAACACTGAAAATCAAAAATAAGTCTTGATGCATTTCTTGGGTTCATCGAGGTAGGAATTGAGACCATAGCATCGAGCTCATTACAAGGAATATTAATCGATGGGACCAAAGATGAGTCAGGAAAATATATTTTTCTTTTTTTTAGGAAAGATTACCATTTTTTCCCTCTAGATTTCAAAATATGAAACTTCCATTTTTTTATATATTATTCGCTAATAGCATTAAAAAAACTAACTCACTCAACACGAATAAATAAATCTTAATTTTATAAAATGGGGTCAAGTTTCCAAAAATTCAAAAATTCAAAAAAAATTTTCACAAGGCTTAAAATTTTGTGCACTTTTTTCAATTTTTTTTTTCAAATCACAATTTTAGCCATTTACAAAAATGAACGACAAATGTGTACTTTATTGATCTTGTACACTGTAACACCTCAATTTAAGTTGTTTCGAACTTGGAGGTAAAAAAATTATGTTCGATTTTGGCTTTAGAGTGGTTACGAGAGTCTGAGTTTTTTTTTTTTTTTTTTTTTAAGCAAAACACTTAAACGGCATCATTTGAAAGCAATGAAAAATAATTTGAACTCGTTAAATTTTGAAAAAATTGTTGGTTAAAATTTGTTTTGTTTTTGAACCTTATAATATGACTTTTGAGCAGAAAAAATTTTAAACCTCCTGAAAATTAATTTTTTTGAAATATTCAAAACTTTGAAAACGGTGACCTCATGTAGGGAGTATAGAAATTGAGTTGGGATTATTCGGTAATTTTTGTGACGTCTTTTTGAGTTATTCAACCACTATTGCAACCTGTTCTTTTCGCTTTTCAAAAAAAAAAACAAAAAATGAAATTTGACCTGCCCTACTAAGTGCTCTTAATTTTTTTTTGTAATCTGAACTATAGATTTTTTAAGAAAATTAAATAAAATTTCAAATACTCTAAGAATAATAATAAAATGTTGATTTTTTTTTTTGTAATCTTAGGGAAGTAAATTAAAAAAAAAAAACTCAAACTTTCCAAAATTAAATTTACAAATTTCTTCAACGAATAATAAAATTTACGAACTTTTAGGGTCATTTTCCAAACCATCACACCCTACGTTGTATTTTTCAAGAGTAAATACGAGAGAAATCTCTTTTATGGCTTTAAATTAGCCGTGAAAATTTTCAATTTCATTTAGGATCAATATGCTCTTGGAGTTTACTACTGCAAGTCATAGCTCGAAAATTATTTTATTTATTTTTTAATTCCAAATCCAAATTTCACCAAATTTCGTGATTGAAATATTACAAAAAATTAAGAACATTAAATTTCCTCTAGATAAACATAATAGTAAATTTTGAGCTGTTGAATTCAAAGGCATTTCCATTTTAAAAATAATTGATGTGTGCTTAAGGTTACATAAGGCAGTACATACTTATCCTCAAAAAAATTGAATTTTTTTCGCATCTTATCAATCTACCCTAATCAGTGGTGTAATTAAAGAAAGGCTACAGTAAGCAACAGTCCCTCAAAAATTTATTGGGATCCCCGCTGGTCTCGTCATTGGCTTACCAAGTATCCAAACCATACTTTGAGAACTGAGAAGTGACAAAAAATGTTGAATTAGAATAACTTAGAATAATTAAAAACTAAAGTATTTTTGTAGCCACCTTGGTCTTTCCAAAAAAAATTCTGATCACTATTGACCCTAATGGATAGGTACATATAGGAAGGTACTGAATTTAAATGAAAATAATATATTTTTAAATTACTTTCAGTTCTGGTAATTTTTCCATATATTCTAAAGGCACTTTGATAGTGGCAGCTTCATTCCCAATCATACATTTGGGCACGATTTCTGGACAAGTTTCTCTGAATTTTTTGAATACCCTGAAAATACACGACCTATAGACAGTTATAAGCGCTTATTTTTAGAGTAATCGTCTACCCATGACGAAGACGAGAGTTCGCAAATAAACTCGCTACAGTCGGTTTTATTAATCTACAGTACGAATAGCGTATAAAGTTTACTCGAATGTAAACGTTTTTTACGATTATCTAATAATAATCTTTTTTTTAGTCGAAAGAGAATAAAGATTAACCTTGCAAATAGCCCCGACTCGAAGATTTAGGTTTTTGAACCACATGCAGACAATTTTAATGGATTAGGTTTATTAACTACACGAATTCACGCCTTCGACTTGTAACAAAATTTCTTGAATTACCTTAAAATTTCTTTTCTCGTGAAAAACGTACAGTCCTGCGGATCGAGGTGAATATTATTGAGCTATTTGGCGCGAATGCGATTTTCCACGTGCTATAATTACGTAAGAGATATGACTTACCTGATAATCTTCTATTTGAGCTTCGGTGAAAACGGTAACTTTGTTTCCCATTTCTGGCTGGACTTTTTAACTCAACAGTTGATACATGTGTGAATATTTCCAAATATGCGGGCGTGGCCTTTGCGTGTTTTAATATCATTTTATAGTAGCGACTGTCTGATATTAATTACTTAAAAGCTTTACGGTTTGTAGCAATACGCTACCGTATGCTGTTGGAGGAAAAAATCTCGTTCGGGATTATTTCCTTGACATTTAAACTTAAATAATATTGTAAATTTTATCTATATAGTGAAAGTATATCGTAATATAGCGTTTCTATACGCCGAGACGTGTTCTGTATATTTTATTTAATTTATTTAAAAACATTAACGTCTCTTACTCCGGGTATCAATTACCTCGTGGATTTTTAGATTATCTATAGCGTGAGACCGAGAGTGAATTCACGCTGGGTGCTATTCGACGCAGACACTCATCGATAAAATTTTGTTAACTCATTCCTCGCCCTAGTAAATCGGGTACTTATGGAATTACGTCAAAACGTGACGTGGTGTAATTGATTTCATGTATGGAAAAATCATAATCGCCATTTCATTTCAATAATAAACGTCAAACTACTTCGTGATGTTAACGATTGTTGAAAAACTGGTAAATCACAAAAGAAATACGTACGTAATATAAAGAATGAACTGTTTTATGTGGAATATCAATACCTACGGAAGGATATATGATCTATACCTATAGTGATGTAAAATAAATATTTTCTCATTGTCAATAATTTCACGATTATGATTAGTGATCACCTAAATCGAATAAGTATAAAATAGATTTGAAAGTGCTGGTTATCAAAACTCAGATGCAAACAAATACCTATTTTATTACTTGTTTACACGAACAATTATCAACCATCATTAAAAGAAAGCCCAATTAATACTTAAGCATACTTACTGCATAATATGTATGATTCTAGCTCCCATTTTTTTTCAGATATCTACTATACCTAAATTAATTAATCTCTTATCATATGAACATTGATACTAATTTTCTCTAAGTATTCATTAGAACAATTAGGAATTCTTTTTAATCCCCCCTCCTTTCCTTGGAGTGTTGACCAATAAACATTTTTCAGTTGACAGTAAATGAAACTAGGTATGGCTACACATAAATAGTGGACTTCACCGATAATGTTGAACAATAACGGTTGTGTAGGAATAAAAATAAAATTCAAAGCTCAAAAGCTCAACTTTCTATGAGCTTTAATAGAAAATGTCTAAGAATTAAAGTTGTAGAGAATAAAATTTCCTTCAACTTTGTTTCTATACATTTTTTCTTCATGATCCTTTTTTCATGAGATATTTGCAAAAAACTAAAACAGCTTCAAAGTTCGAAAGCTCACTGTTATGGGATGGATCAAGTTCAAAAACAATAGGGCTCTTAAGCTCCATTTCTTCTATCTATCCTATAGATTTAGAGTTAATCATTTCTAAAAAGCTTTACAATTTAAAAGCTCAACTTTCAGTCAACTTTTATGAAAAGTAAATGGAACCAAAGTTGTAGAGAATAAAATTTCCTACAACCTTGTTTCCATGTATTTTTTCTCTACAGCACTTCATTCTCGAGATATTTGTAAAAAACTGAAAAAGCTTCAAAGTTCAAAAACATGACTTTCGGTGAGCTTTCATGAAAAATGGATAGAACCAAAATGGTAGACAATAAAATTTCCTACAACTTGTTCCCATGTATTTCTTCCTTTAGAACTCCTCATTCTCGAGATATTTGTAGAGAACTGAAAAAGCTTTAAAGTTCTAAAGTTCCACCATTAGTTGACAGATCAACTACAAAAACAATAGAGCTCTTGAGGCCCACTTTTTCTGCCAATCTTCCAATTTTGAAGTCAGTCTGTCACTAAAAAAGCTTCAAGGTGCGAAAGCTCAACTTTTGGTAAACTTTCATGAGGAATGGATGAGAGCGAAGTTGTAGAAAATAAAATTTCCTACATATTTGTTTCTATACATTTTATCTTTATGACTATTCATTGCCGAGATATTTGCAAAAAACTAAAAAAGCTTCGAAGTTCCAAAGCTTGACGTTCTTCCGACGAATGAATTTCAAAAACAAAAGCCTCTTGAGCTCTACCTCTTCCACCTATTCTAAAAATTTAGAGTCAATCCGTCATACTTTACTCGGTTTATAGTCAGAGAAGGGGAATTAAACAAAAAAACAAAACAAAAACAAAACAAAAAATCATTGTGATCGCAGAAGGGGATTTCAATTAAAAGTAAAGTTCATTAAAAAAAAAAAAAACATGGTGAACGCATAAATGGATCTTACTTAAAAGTAGAGTCCACTAAAAACTAATTCAACACATTATATTTTGTAATTATGAGTAATAAAGATATCACTTTTTTGCTCAAAAACTCGGTAAATAAGTCCTTTAATTACACAAAAGTGCTTATAGAAAAAGAAGCTCATAATACTTTCTACCTAAAATATTTCATTCATTTTTCTATGGGGTACACCCAGAATGATAAAGCTGTCCCTTTTTTATAAATTTTTCAATTGTTAGTTTAAGTAACATATTGAATGAAGCAGGTGAAAGTTTTTCATTATTTTATAAGGAATTTTGATTGTATGGGCCCAGTCTTCGTATTGCATTCCTAAAAAAAGGGGGCGTAGTCTCATTCTTTTAACTGAGATTTGAATGAAAAACCATGTTATTACAACCTAAGTAATTTGAGGAGAAGTTAATAAGTAGGAAACTCAATATTTTACCTTTCAGACCATAACTATTACGATATGTCTGTATGTATTTTGTATTTCTTACATTAGCCAGCTTGAAAAGCATTTGTAAAAATCTTTCAAAATTGAATTAAAAGATTTTTGTGTAATGAACTTTCAAAAATACTTCTTTCAAATTTTCGATAAAACTCAAAATTATTGTTCATTCAAATGTCAACATGATCTAGAGGGACTTCAAAGCCTCAAAATTGTTGATTATGAGTTATATGATGAAATAAGATGAGGACATCGACATATTGAAATTTCAACTTTCTAAATGAGCCTATAAGAAAGCTGGAGCAAAACAATCGCGTTTTTAGGGGACTTTACTTTCAAGTGAAATCCACTTATGCGTTCACTATCGTTATTGTTGTTGTTGTTGCTTTTTTTTGTTTTTTCTTTGTTGTTAGTGGACTTTACTTGTCAAATAAGTCCGCAACTAAGTCCGCTATTAATTCACAACAGTTTCTTTTTTAGTGGACTTTACATTCAAGTAAAATCCACTTATGAGTTCAATATGTTTCTTTTTTTGTTTATTTTTAGCGAACTTTACTTTTTAGTAAAATATGTCACTTATTCGTTCATTTTGAGTTTTATTATTGCTGTAAGCTGACTTTACTTTTCGAGTAAGTCCGCAAGTAAGCCCGCTATTGCATTCGCACCAATTTCTTTCTAATAGACTTAACATTCAAGTAAAATCCACTTATGCATTTAATATAATTCTTTTGTTTGTTGTTAGTGGACTTTACTTTTAAATAAAATCTGCCACTTACGCGTTCAATATACATTTTTTTTTTTGCTTGTTTTAAGTAGACTTCACTTTTTAGTAAAATATGCCACTTATGTGTTACCTTTTGGTTTGTTGTTGTTGGCTGACTTTACTTTTCAAGTAAGTCCGCAAGTAAGCCCGCTACTGCATTCGCACCAGTTTCTTTTTTAGTGGACTTAACATTCAAGTAAAATCCACTTATGCATTTAATATGATTCTTTTGTTTGTTGTTAGTGGACTTTACTTTTAAATAAAATCTGTCACTTATGCGTTCAATATACATTTTTTTTTTTTTGCTTATTTTAAGTAGACTTCACTTTTTAGTAAAATATGCCACTTACGTGTTCCCTTTTGGTTTGTTGTTGTTAGCTGACTTTACTTTTCAAGTAAGTCCGCAAGTAAGCCCGCTACTGCATTCGCACCAGTTTCTTTTTTAGTGGACTTAACATTCAAGTAAAATCCACTTATGCATTTAATATGATTCTTTTGTTTGTTTTTAGTGGACTTTACTTTCAAGTAAAATCCGCCACTTATGCGTCCACTATATTTTTTTGATTTTGATTTTGTTTGTTTTGTTTTTGTTTTTTTTGTTTAATTTCTCTTCTCCGGCAATAACTCGATCAAAAATTTGAAGGATTGACTCGAAATTTGGAGGATAGGTAGAAGAAGTGGAGCTTGAGAGGCTTATCGCTTTTGGAGTCGATCCTTGAAGTTTCCCGCCGTTTTTTGCAAATATCTTCAGAATGAAGAGTCGTAAATAAAAAATGTATAGGAACAAAATTATAGGAAATTTTATTTTATACAACTTTGGTGCAATCCATTTTTCATGAAAGTATGCCGAGAATGAGCTTTTCAACTTTGAAGATTTATTTTTATTTTATTTTTTTTAATATCTCGAGAACGAAGTATTGGAAAGAAAAATAAATACCAATTCAATAGTTGTTGCAAATTTCAAGCTTTACAACTTTGATACTCATACAATTTTCACGAAATCTCACAGTATTGAGGAAAAATTAACTCAATGTAAAGTGACATTTGGTTCTCTGAAAGTACGATGTTCTCATTTTTCGACAATTCGAGTAAAATATGGTATCAGAGACTGTGGAGAACTTCTTTGTGGTGAGAAAGGTGTCTGAATGCACTACATGAAATTTTAGCTTTGTAGCATTTATATTGATTTACACGCCCATTTTAGCCTTTACTCACTGAACAATATACATGTCTACGAGTTTGGAAATATCACATCTGTGGTTATAGGTGTATCAAGAATATAAAATGTACATATGTACCTATATAGGTATGATTCATCAAAGAAAGGTTCCATTGCCACCAAACTGCTCGATACAGCAAATCCACAATATAGCTTCGGAGAAAGAATCATCGTACACAGGTAATCAATAATACGAGAATGTTTTAAAAAGCCCACAAGCCTGTTGCCATTTACGGTAATGTTTAAATGTGCAAGTTAATACTAGCTGCGAATATGTCTCATGCATATGTAACATAAACGCGACGCGGAGACGAAGGTATAATTATTCTCTTTTAATCGTACGATAATTGTTTGATCTGTATTACTATGACAGTGCGTGAAACCCAGTAACCTTCTGAGCGAAGTTGTTAACCATGAAAGTCTGGCATTACAAAGATTCTCCGCTCGCCCATTTTTTACTCCTCATCTAGGCCTATAAAAAGTTCCAGCGATTGTACGCTGGTAGGACGACTTCCTTCCGTCTGATGCGACAGAACCAGTTTGGTGTTTCCTTCTTTCCAGTCGTTTCGGTGCAAATGTTGCAGTACGAAGTTACGAACGTACATGCTAAGGCGTCTGGGTTCATGGATTGTGTTTTTTTTTTTTTGGACGATGGTTCGAGGTTACAGGGTGATGATCTGCCTGCAACAATGCCTTGGTTATCTCGATTATTATCTCAGTTGAGAGAAATGCACCATTACCCGGTTATTTTGTGGTTTAACTGGATCAGTGACTATTTCAAATTCACTATTAAAATATTTCCAACGTAATTTCTGCTCACGTAATATATATACATCAGATCTACATAATTCAGAAAATTGAACCAACTGAAAAAAATATTTTATTTTAGATTTCATCTGAAATTTCAAGGTGTTAGGTTCACATCCGCGCAAAAAAGCCAATCACCGGATCCAAGGTGATTAAAACGCCTAATTACGCCCACTCGCGCATTTTTTCGGAGCCAAAAAATGATAAAAATAATTACATCGGTCAGTTCTACGAGAGCAGCCTTGCTGATTGTTATACCAAAAGGAAGTTACAAATTAATTAATTTTTCCAAAATTATTGTGGTTAAACCAGAATCCAAGCATGCTACATGCACTAACCAGTTTTGTTTTGGTTGCCTCATGTTCAAATTTTATTCCCAATGACGTAAAAGACTGACAAGAAGATTCGTAAAAATATGCAAGTTTTGTTGGTTTTATTTTTAGTAGCTAACGTTGAGTTATGTAATCGTCGGCTTTAGGTTTCCTTATTACCACTATAGTTTAACGTTTTACGACCTTAGCGTGTATTGCTCTGTCGTCCTCGGTCCTCGTAAGCGTTGACGTGCTTTAATTGTCAGCCAGATTAGAAAATTCGAACATTTCATCATGATTTTGTTTCGTCAGTTTCTGTAAATTGTAAAAGTTGCGGAAATATTGATTTTTAAAATGAGCAAAAATAGAAAGAAAAAAGTAATTAGTAATTGCGAACTTAATTAATATGTTACGATCAAATGTGAGAATAATTTGCATTAAAGGGATATTCGATATAAACATTGGTACTACCATTTTCTTGAACATATTAAAAATGTTTGAAGAGTCAATTGTATGGCTGGAGGAAAGTTTAGTTCTTCCAAAAATCAGTTTTTCGCTCCTATCTTCCAAAATATTGTTTCTATGTAAAAAATAATTCTTTACAAAATTATTCTACGATAATTTTCCTACAACATAGAGGGTCTTATTTTTGTCACACGCCCTCAAAGGCCCCTAAACCACACCAATAATTTACCCCTTTTTTAGGAATTTTCTATGAAAACTACTATATTATGTATCCAACGTTAATTGAATACTATAAAATGATGTTTTGAATCTGGGTGAAAATGAACCATTATCAAAATTTGAGGAAAATATGAGGAGTCTTAAATAGCTGAAATTTGATGAATACGAGGTCCTGTGATTTCTGTAGAAGAAAAAAAAAAAACGATATAATATCTATAATTCAAAATCTCAATTCATTTGAGAAGGGAAGGAGGGGGTTGTTTTCCTCAACATGATGAGGATGAACTAAAGGTCGAAAATTGTACATTATCGTGTTAAGAGATAAAGTGGGCCTAAATGACTAACATATTCCATTTTCAGCTTTCCAAGTAAATTTAGAGGGGAATTAAAGTGAAAAATATCTTGTAGAGGGGAAATCATGAATTCACGACATGAGAAATTTCATGAATCGAACATATTTGTTTACAAAATTGACTTAAAAAGATCCAACATCACGCATAGGATTAGGTGAGGACCACAATATGACTACCCCTTCCCCCCTTGAATTAGGATTAAAATAGTTTCGAAATGACACATTCTCAAAATTTGAGTACTGCATGAGGAGCATCAAATTGCTAAAATTTGAAAAACATGCCCTCAAATAAATTCAACATTTTAGCTGATTTTTGAGGGAAGATGAAGAAGAAGGTAGTTGCACTAAAAATGTGGTAGAGTGAACTATAAACGTTGAGAATTATAGATTATGGTGTTTCATCATACAATTAGCCCAAGTGACAAACATGTTCAATTTCAAGCTTCCTAAGCGAATTTAGAAGGGAAGCGATGATGAAAAATTTTACGAATTGTTCACATCTCCTTACCAAATTGACCTAGAAACGTGAAACTTTGCATATAGGGTCAAGCAGGGACCAGAATGTGGTTCTTCGAGTCAAGATCAAATGGATGAAAAATGGCATATCACCAAAACTTGAGAATGGCTTGAGGAGCTTTAAAAAGGATAACAACATTTTTTGCAAATTTGAACGAAATGAATTAAAAACTCGGCTCCAATAACGCAGAATGAATTCTTGGTTTTTTTTTTTAATGGGAGCTTTGTTAACCTAATACAGTTTTCAATAAAAACGTAGCTATAACAGCCTACCTGATTCGGGAAGAGGGGTGGGGGGAGGATGAGGTCTTCAAATCTTTGCGTTTCAGACCATTTATAATCATGTGGTAAATGTCCAACTTTTTGCGGCAGGTATGCATGAAATTCGTTCAAAATTTGACGAAAGATTCTTCTTGAAAATGCAAAAAAAGTACTCTTTTGTTTTTTCCATACACCTCAAAATGGCGGATTACTCAAAATTTGAGGAGGTACGAAGAAAGGGTAAATAGCTCAACATTTTTGTTCATAATCTCACACGAAAAAATCCATCATGGATCTTAACATATCCCAATTTTAGCTTCCCAAGCGCATTTTGAGGGGAGTTATAACAAAAAAGCTTTTTGAGGACGTTTTGAGTTATGAAATTCCTTGAATCTTCCATATCTCCTCACCAAATTGACCTAGAAAGGTAAAACTTCGTGTGTGGAGTTAGTTTGTGACCAGAATACGACTTCTTGAATTTGAATTAAAATGGACACAAAATGGCGAATAACCAAAATTTGAGTAGAACTTGAGGAGCCTCAAATTAGTAAAAAATGTAATTAATATGAACTCATGCGATTATTGGGGATGAGAAGTATACAACATCTTCAATTCACTTCCATACATGATGTTGGAGAGGAGAAGGAGGGGTTATTGACCTCAAAATGTGGTGGGGGTACACGAGAGGTCGAAAATTTTTTATTGCGGTGTCATATGATAAAATGAGCTTAAGTGACTAACTTATTCTGATCTTAACGTCCCAAATCAATTTGAAGGGGAGTTAGAGCAGAAAACTGCTTTTAGAGGGGGAAATAGCCGCAGGAAATTTCATGAATCATCCGTATCTCGCCACCAAATCGACCTAGAAACGTGAAACTTCGTGTGTAGGCTTAGTTGATGACCGGAATACGACCGCTTCAATTTGGTTCAAAATGGATCCAAAATCATGAATCATAAAGATCTGAGGATGATTTGAGGAGCCTCAAATACTTATAATTTGAGAAGTATGCGTTCATATGATTATTTCATGGCAAGAAATACTACATTTGTTCCAAATTCAACTTCTTAAGTGTTTTTGGAAGGAATAGGTAGGGGTTATCAGACTTGGTATCGGGTGTAGCCTGCAGCCATAAAGAGTCTAGCATCGATATTACAAAACCCTAGCAAGTCTCAGTTGAAAACTCAGCTCCAGTAGTGCGGAAAGGCTGCTTACGTTTTTTTTTTTTTTTTTTTTTTTATTCCATTCCTCTTCTCTTACGATAACTCAAGTAAAAATTGACGGATTGACTTTAAATTTAGAGAATACGTAGAAGAAGTGAAGCTTAAGAGCCCTATCATTTTTGAGTTGGCCAACAGTGGAGCTTTCGAAATGGGAAACTTTTTCACTTTTTTGCAAATATCTAGGGAAGTAAGTCTTGTAAAAAAAAATGTATGGAAACAAAGTTATAGGAAATTTTATTCTCTACAACTTTGGTTGTATCCATTTTTCTTGAAACTGCGTCGGAAAATGAGCTTTTGAACTTTGAAGTTTTTTTAATTTTTTTTTAATATTTCGAGAACGAAGCGTGGGAAAAAATGAATATTATGATCAGAATATTATCTCTTAAATTTGGGTCAAAATGGATCTAAAACGGGTTTGTAAAAATTTGAAGATAATTTGAGTAGCCTCGAGTAGTTATAATTTGAAAAAAAGACGCTCATAATTATGATACTACATTTTTTCTAGACGTGAAGAGGTTAGTGATGTTATTTGCAAACCTGAACAAGTTCCAATGAAAAACTCAGCTCAAGTAATGTGATTGCTGCTTACTCTTTTTCATCAGATTTTTTGTTACTCATCGTCAAAACCTAATTGAGGAGCTAACAGTATAAATAAATATTACGACGTTTGGCGACGAGGAATATGAATTATTTTCGAAACCAGTTCAAGTATTTAATTTTGGTAATTGGTGTATTCAGTGAAGAAATGTATAGTTTGTCGATTATATGTCACTTCGTCACCTCCCAACTAGATTACATTCGAATTTTCTTCAAATAATGTCTCTTCGAGTTAATTAACCTAGCAGTAATTATTTGAAAAAAAAGAAAAATCAAAACTTTTTTTATTTCGAATGCACATCTACTGCAGTTTAAAAAATATGTCGATTTGAATTAAAATTATACGGAAATTTAATCAGAAGTTAATTTGCACTCGGCATTAAGCGACATGTCAGACTCCTTAAATTCGGCAACGATGACCTTCTCCAGGTGGGTCTTCAGAGCATGGAGAGATGCGCGAATTGGAATATTTAAATTGCCCGTGTCATATGCACGTAAGGCGTGTTATGATGCAATTATCTTTACGTCTATGAATTAGTTCATTATTTAAAAATTCGATTTCATTGTCATAATTCGACGCTATTCAAACTCTTTTACCGTCGACTACATCAAGGTCGTCGAACGGCCTCGGGCTATGACGTCACAACCGCCTACGGTTACTCGGTGAAAAATCAGGTTAGACTTTCAGATAATGGTCAATAGCCTTTGAGCCATTCGACGTTATCGTACTGTAAACATAGGGAAAAAAAGGAAAAATACAAAATATACGATAAAAAGATCAACTTTTACGCACATCTTCTCCATGAAACTTGACGTACGTAAAACCATACACTGGTAAAAATAAGAAAGTGAACGGCGGGTCCTTGGACTACGCGCAGATGTACGAACGTCACGATTAGTACTTTCAAAAAAGCAAACTTAACCTTTCGAATAATTAATCTAGAGTCGAGAATTGTTCGGTAGGAAATTTTGCCAGCTCGATGTTTCCGAATCGTACGTTCATTTCCGAACACGTCAACGTCAACGAGCGTTGATAAACGAGTCATCTCGTCTAACCTATATTCAGCATTGGGCGATAATATCGCAGCGAATTAAAGTTCGAAGAAAATTTTCACTTGACCATTAACCGCATCGGCCATATTGATAAGGCGATTTATGTCAAGGTTTTGTTTATATATTTCCGAAATTTATTAATATCCGAGCGATTTTTTACCCCGATAGAACAGTCAAGAAGTTAGCATTGTTACTACGCCAAGACCTTAGCTACCTCCACCTCGCTCTATACCTACGCCGAGTAACTCGTTTCTTTTCCACATCTCCATAGTGCGAAGGTATCGAAGAAATTCACGCGATACCCTTAACCTTCGAATATGTCTAAATTTTTTTTACCCAACTCCCAAGTATGGTACATTAGGTGTAACAATTTTTCGTGACAACGAGTCCGCATTATACAGCTCGAAACCGGATCGATAGCGATAAAATTTTGAAAATTGGTTTCATTACATTTTCAAGGTCCAAGTCTTCCTGAATTAAGTCTATCGAAGTTTACCTCACTTGGGTTAGATTAATTTGATTCAAATTTTGAACTTTCGTGAGAGAGAAAATTTATCGAGGTCGAAAATTTCACCAGTCTTTATTTTACCTAATTAAAGCTCACTTTTTTCATTATACCGGAAAAAATAAGACGAAGATTTATTACGAATATTTTACGCGTTTTCTAAATCAGTGTTACCAGGCAAAAAGTAGAGGAAAAAATTATTTTAGCGTCATTTTGACGATAAATTAAATTTAAATACAAACTTATCGCTTTTCATTTTTCAGGCGGTCCATTTGAAAAAAATTACAACGAGGAAGGGGAAGAGGAGAGGGTTATCAAGCATTCAAGAATAACGATTAACTAAACCCGCTACTGTAACTTCCATTTAAAAAGAAAAAAAAAACAAAGCTATTAAGAAAAAAGGTGGAAGGGGAGGGGAAGGGAGAGGGTAAATCGTGCCAGACACAGACATTTTGAACGACTTCGATGTTGCAAATTAAAAATTTTTTTTCAATGATTTTATTTAGTGTAGCTCGACATGAAAGAAACAAAAAATAGAAAAAGAAGTAAAAAAACTGAAAAATTTCCAAAAAATGAAAAAATTACGCCAAAATGAAAAAAGTTAGAAATGTTCAAAAATGTTCAAAACGTTTTTAAATTTAGAAAACTGGGTTTTTAATTTTTTTTTCAATTTGTTGAACATTTTTTAATCATTGTAAAAATTTTAAAATCGTTTAAAAAATTGATTGCTATTTTTTAATACATCAAGTGGTTCTAAGCTAGGTGATAACATTTATTCACTTCTTATATTTTCAAAATTTTTCTTATATTTTCAAAATTTTTTCATTTTCAAACAATTTTTTAATTATTTAATCAATTAAAATTTTTTTTTAAATAGAAATTAAATGCAAAAAGTTCGTTCAAATTTTAATTTTTTACGTACTTTGAGTTTGAGGGGATGTGAATTTTAATTTTTTTATGTTTTTTATATTAATAAAATTAATTTGTTGGAAATAAGTCAAGAACATTTAATATTATGATTATTTACAATTTTATATTAAAATTATTCATTATAAATTTAATTTTTATTTTGTTACTTTTCATTTTTAAGGATTTTTTTTTCTATACCACATATTATAATTATAGCTATGTCCGCACTTATGGATAATTTAATTTTTTTATTTCTTGAAATTCTGTAAATTATGATTTCATTAATTTGCCTGTTTAAAAAAGGGTTACGAAAAAGAATTAGAAGGGAAGAAGGGGGAGTTTAGACAGCAGAATTCCTTCTGAATAATTATAAGAGATGTATTTTGTAGAATGCTTGTTGGACCATTGTGAGAAAATTGTTAGAACAAAAAGTAAGGAATTGTAAAAAAATGAGTTATTCTAAAAATTGGAAAAAACTTTTTTTTTTTGTTAATTACTTATTGTAATAACTTTTTTAAATGTTCAGAAGGCTGCAAATTTTAAGAATTGATTTTTTTTTGAGTTGAAAAAATTACTGCAGCCTTTTTGATCTTTAAAAAATGTTTGGGTCATTATCTCTTCACTCATGGCTAATTTCTCCACGAGCAGCCTCCCTAAATCCTGTTAAGTTCCTCTTAGAAATAATCACATCTGCTGTAATACTCAATAACGAACGAATGATTCTCCTAACTCCATGCTCTTATTATTATTCAGAAGGTATTCTAATGGCTCAATTCCACCCCCTCCCTTTCCCTCCTTTCGCATACCTTTTTCTAAGTAGACAAATTTATTCAAGAAATTATGAAACCACAATCTACATAACTTGAAAAAATTAAATAAAAGTATTTGAAAATGACACATAATCTAAATATGGGAAAATGTTTAAAAAATGTAAATCTTACCACATAAAATTTGAATTAAAAAAAAATTAAAAAATATTTGAAAACTAAAAAATTTCAAAATGCTCAAAAATCATGACCACAGCCTAGGTCGTTTTAAAAAACAGAAATATTATGAAGTCACGTGTCCTCTTAGACCATACTCTATTTATGACTATATTCTCTTAACAGATAGCCCACTACTCCTGTAAAATCTGTCAAACTCTACTTATTACTCAATATTGCCTCTTCATACAATTGCCCGAAATATATTATCAAAAATTAAACTCACTCTTAAAATCTACTCTCAATAGTGATCCTACTACCTTACGCCCCTCACCCACTCATAAATCCTCTTCAACAGGCAAAATTTTTATTTATTTCAAATAATCTAGCCCAGGTCTTTGATTTAAGTGCCAATACGTGTTACAAAGCACAACAAAAAATTATTAAAAAAAATAATAATGATAAAAAATAACCACCTTCTTCCTCCAAAAAACGTCGGAGTTAGTCAAAAATGAAAAATTATCGAAAATGAAAAAATTCAAAACTTAATCACAAGAAAAGGGAAAAATCTTCAAAAATTGAAAACGCGTGAAAATTTCATCAAAAAACAGTAGATAACTGCAAAAAAATTTTCAGAAATTAAAAACTCTAAAAATAAAACTTACAATTTGCTAAAACATGAGAAAATTTTCAAAAACGAAAAATTCTCTTATTTAAAGCAAAAAAAAAAAAAAAAGGAAAAATTAAAAATTAAAAAATGTTTAAAAGTTGAAAACGTATAGAACAATGAGCAAAAACTTCCACCAAAAAGTGGAAGATAGTTCAAAAATTAAAAATTCCAAAAAAAAATTTACAAATAAAAAAGTGTCTAAAAATAAAAAACTCCTCAAAAATGAAAAAATAACAACTTCTAAAAACTCACAATTTATCAAAAAACTAAAAAATCTTAAAAATAAAAAGTTTCTCAATTTAAATCCCCAAAAAATAGTGAAAAATATCAAATACTGAACACATATTGGTCAAAAATGAAGAACTCTGAAATTTAAAAAATTCAAAAAAAAAAATAATAATAATGAAGTTTTAAAAATAAATAGATGTTCAAAAAGAAAAAAAAAGGTTAAAAAATAAAAATATTTAAAAAATTCTCAACTATCACCAAATTTTCATTATTGATATTCATAAAGAAAAAAATGTAAAGAGAACCCAATCATAGCTATCATTGGTCTCAAAAAGAGGAGCAATCCATGTTAAATAACCATGTGAACGAAATTTCAAGGACAAAATGAAACGCCAACTATTATCCCAAATAAATATAATTCAAATGAATAATATAGGATAAATTCATAATAAATAATAAAGTTATATGTAATTCATTTGAATATTCGGGTAATGTGATTACGACGACGAACAAATTCACAGATACATAATAAATAATAAATAAATAAAATATAGAATCGTTTTGTTAAATAAATAAATATAAATAGGTACCTAATTATAATTTAACAACATTCTGAAATTGAAAAAGATGTCGAAAGAAGAAAAATAATTAAACAATAAAATAAATAAATAAAAATACTTGAAATCTGTACACACGCAAATAAAGTATAATATGGATCCATAATTAAATTAATAAATAAATAAAAAAAAAAAAAAAAAAGACTCGTGGGGTAAATTTACCGGTTTGCATATCATCTAATACAACGTTGTATCATCGTTAAAATTACGTTTAAAAATAAAAATAAAAATAATAAAAATATGGATGCTCCGGAAGATAGGTAAATTAAATGTAGGTATATTACTCGAAATATTTACATGAGGGGGCAGATAAATAAATTAAAATGAAATTTTCGGGTCCTATACTTACTACGAGCATCCATACGACTAAATAAATAAATCAATATCACAATCATTTAGGTATAAAAGTAATTCAGATCACAAATACCGATCGTATAATTACGTTTCACTACTCGGTTTAAATAAATATACAAATACATTAAATGCAAGCTGTCAGTTCTGAGATGTGATTAGTATGAATTTTAATCGCCTTTAAATCCGGCGATTAGGTGAACTTTGAGAAATGGCACACTCGAATTAAAATTACTTCTTATTTAATTTGTTTTTAAACTTATAAAAAGACACGACATATAACCAATGAGGACGGTTGTGCGAAGGGGATGAATTTTTGTAACCGGTATAATAGTCAGAGATACTATTCTGGCAGCGCGTACTCGATCAACTCCCTCTGGAATCCGCGACCACCGTCCGGTCCCCTTGGTAATCTAACGATGGTCTCGGAATTAGCCAAATTGCCTATGTTACTTCCAAAGGAGCGGTTCCGCACCAAACCTCGTCCATCTGAATCGGATAGCCGGCGTCCAGATTCGGAGGAAATGCTGCTGTTACGAGACCACGGTCCGTCGCTGGGTTTGGTGAGCGAGGTACGTCGTTCGAACGATCCGCTGTTGCCTCTATGAAGAGGGTAGTACTCTGGGATGGATTCTTTGCGATACGGACCATCGGAGCTTTCCCCGCTATTACATCGGGATAGAGGACCAGCGTGGTAACCATCATCGGAGCTCCTACCTACAGAATACCTACGACCACTGGATTCGCATTTGGGGAATCCGCAACAACAACACGATGGCTCTTTGCGAGGCAACGAGTACCGACGCATGTGGAATATCTCCGGTATGGAGGCTCCGCTGTTCGATCGAGATCTACAAGAGCTATAGCTATCGGAGCTCGACTCCCAGCCGGTGGATAGGCGTCGTTGGTCCGGTATATAGTATACTCCGCTATTGGACCTGGATCGCGAGAAACTAGAGGCCGGACTATCCGTACCGGAGTCTCGGGACCAGCGGCGTTGATTCCAGAGCTGCTCCGGTTGCTTGTTGGGTAGATGAGGGGAGGAGCAGCGACGTTGCATGCGTAGTTTGTATCGGTCGTCGGTTTCGGAGCCGCTGGCGCACGACGAGGTGGCGTACTCTTGGTCGTAGCGAGTGTTGGCGAACTTTTTGGCCGGCACTTTTTTCTTGGTCGGTGGAGCGTTCAATTCTAGAACTTGTATGCTCTTCGGGTCGTTCTCGGTGTCTTTGTTTAGAGCATTGTGAGCCGATTCGGTGCGTACGAATTCGATTAAAGCGCTCACCGTGTTGTGCATTTCAGGATGCTTGTTGTAGAACGGTCGCACGTCCGCTGGTATAGGATTGCCCGGTCGCAGGATTCGGACTAGGGCGATTTCGCCGCAGGGACGGAATAGCTCGGCTATGCACTCGATGGTGGCCTTCTCCGGCGGAATGTCGATGGCCACCACCGTCCTCGATGGCGTCGTTTGGTCGTACAAAGGCAACGGCTCTTTACGTCTGAGCTTCGTTCCGGCCTCGTTGATCTCCAGCTTGGAGGATTTCTCCAGCGCTGCCCGAACCACACGCCAGTCGCGAGCTATATGTTTGACACGTTTGAAGCTGGCGATCAGCTTCAACGACACGAAGCCCTCTTTATTTCTACGCACGTGTTTCAATAGGAAGGCGTCTTTTACGATATTTTCGTCGGAAAAATAATATTCTACCTGATCGACGATACGTTTGGTGAGCTCTTCGTCCGGTGGCTCGAAGGGTTCTTCTTCGTTGGCGCTATCGCTGGTCTTAATCTTCTTAGATTCGTTACCGGAGACCGCTTCGGAAGATGAATCGGTACCAGAGGTGGCCGAGAAGCGGTTACTGATCTTCGATTCGTCGTCCGTACTCACCACCAACGAACTACGAGGGGTAAACGGTACCGCATCGTATGACAACGAAATACTACTATCCACCGATGATATACTACCACGATTCTCCATCAGTTTCGATGACTTCGCGAACAACTCGCCGCATTCGTCTTTACGTTCGATCACTTCTACTTCGTTCGTCACGTCCGACATTTTTCCGGCAATTAACGACAATTTACTCCGACCGAAGAAAAATTTAATATCAATAAATACCCGGTAAAAGGTGAAATAAATAAAAAACAACACGAACGTGTCACACAACCAAACAACCAAATAAATAAATAATCGTTCGAGCCGGTAATTATGACATGGCGCACTTTCACTATTCAGCGACGGCGGAATGCAACAGACTGTGTGGCAACCACAGTACACTTGCCTCCAAGTTAATGCAGACTAAAATATACTGGGTACGGGGGAGCGACTTATATAAACGATTATGTCAGGGTTACCGCTACACTAATAACGTGTACGAGCGCGCGCGCAACGTTTCGGAAACCAGACTCACTAATGTCAGGGTCCTGGCGACATTGCTCCGATCATTTCCGATTATGTGTTTTTATTATTACCGATTCTAAATCCACCGAACGTTGTTTTCCTTCCGCACATTTCTGGACTTAGGATCACCGAGGTCATCCTCGCGCCCCCTCAACTCGCATTTTTTCCCTTACCAAGGCCTTCGGAGGCGAAGGTAGCGTGCAAAAAATTGTGTAAACAAACCTCGTCTCCAACGTTCGTAGAACCCGGTTCCACTGTCAGATAATCGCTTCCTAAAACAGAGATTTCGCGTACCCGTAGATCAGCAGTTGTCGTTCATTTATCACACGTCGTCCGATAGTCGTTAAATTCGAGCGTAATGAATTGATACGAGAGTTCCTTATTACCGTATTCGTTTGTTCTTCGAGATCCGAATGAATTTAATTTTACGTGATGACTGGTGGTTTTTTGACGTCTTTTTTCTCTTTCGAATTCACTTTTTTAATGATAACACGATGGAGGAAAATCAACTACGTTGGTGTAATTTATTATTTTTGTTTTTGTTTTTTTTTCTTTTTTGTTGAAAATTCACATGATTTCGGTAAATTTCAAGTCTTCGTCTTCGATGATTATAACGATGCGTTAGAATTGGGAAAATATTTTCGCCCATTATTACATTATGAATTGAAAATTTTTAAACGACCTTGAATTTTTTCTTCATTTTTTCTAGAAAAGAAGTCCTAGTTGAAAAATCGCCCAATTATGGGCAACATAAAGGCTGAAGCTTGTGAAGTCAAAACTTTGTGGTTGGTAAATTATTTCGAAGCTGTTATCAAAAAAATTATGAAAAAAATGAATATTTTATTTTTCATAATTTTTTTCTTCTTTTTAGGTGGACTTTAGTTCTAAGTAAAATCTACTTATGCGTTCATTATGCTTCATTGTTTTTGTTTTTGTTCTCTTCTTGTTTGCTCATTTTCAGTGAACTTTACTTTTGAGTAAAATCTGCTTGACTTTTTTTTTTGGTTTAATTTCCGTTCTCCGATACCAACTCAAGTAAAAAATGACGGATTAACTTTAAATTTAGAAGATAGGCAGCTGAAAGTCGAGCTTTGAAGCTTTTTCAGTTTTTTGCAAATATTTTAAGAATGAAGTGTCGTAAAGAAAAAGTGCATGAAAACAAAGTTGTAGGAAGTTTTATCTTAGGCAACTTTGGTTCTAACAATTTTTCATGAAAGTTCACCAAATGTTGAGCTTTTGAGCTTTAAAGCTTTTTTTAGTGATAGAATGACATTAAATTTGGAACATAAGTAGAAGAAGTGGAGCTCAAGAGCGCTATTGTTTTAAAGTTGATCTGTCAGCTGGAAGTCGAGCTTTCAAACTTTGAAGCTTTTTTGGTTTTTTTGTAAATATCTCAGAAATGAACTGCCGTAATGAAAAAGTATATGGCGAGAAAGTTGTAGGAAATTTAATTTTATATAATTTTGGTTCTATCTATTTTTCATGAAAGTTCACCAAAAGTTGAGCTTTTGAACTTTGAAACTTTTTTTAGAGAGGGATTGGCTTTAAATTTGGAAGATAAGAAGAGGAAGTAGAGCTCAAAAGTGATATTGTTTACAAGTTGATCTGTCATCTGAAAGTTGAGCTTTCAAACTTTGAAGCTTTTTTGGTTTATTGTAAATATCTCAGAAATTAACTGCCGTAATGAAAACGTACATGGAGAGAAAGTTGTAGGAAATTTTATTTTATATAACTTGGTTCTATCTATTTTCCATGAAAGTTCATCAAAAGTCGAGCTTTCAAACTTTGAAGCTTTTTTGCTTTTTTGCAAATATTTCATTAATGAACTGCCATAAAGAAATACTATATAGAATAAAAGTTGTAGGAAATTTTATTTTATACAACTTTGGTTCTATCCATTTTTCATGAAAGTTCACCAAAAGTTGAGCTTTTGAACTTTGAACCTTTTTTTGGTGAGGGGTCGACTTTAAATTTGGTAGATAAGTATAAGAAGTGGAGCTCAAGAGCGCTATTGTTTTCAAGTGGATCTGTCATCTGAAAGTCGAGCTTTCAAACTTTGAAGCTTTTTTGGTTTTTTGCAAATATTCCAATAATAACGTGCCGTAAAGAAATAATGCATGGAGAGAAAATTGTAGTTAATTTTATATTATACAACTTTGGTTCTATCCATTTTTCATGAAAGTTTACCCAAAGTTGAGCTTTTGAACTTTGAAGCTCTTTTAGTGACAGAATGACTCCATGTTTGGAGAATAAGTAAAAAAGGTAGAGCTTAAAAGCACTGGTGTTTTTTTTGAAGTTGATGCATCCGCTAACAGTTGAGCTTTTCACAGCTTTGAAGATTTTTCAGTTTTTGGCAAATATCTCAAAAATAAAGGGTTGTAAAGGAAAAAAGTATAAGAATAAAGTTGCAGGAAATTTCATTTTCTACAACTTTGCTTCTGTTCATTTTGCATGAAAGTTCACTAAATATTGAACATTTCAACTTTGAAGCTTTTTTAGCAAAGGATTGACTCTATATTTAGAAGATAAGTCGAAGAAGTGCAGCTAAAGAGACCTATTGTTTTCAAGTTGATCTGTCAGCTGAAAGTCGAGCTTTCCAACTTTAAAGCTTTTTCAGTTTTTTGAAAATATCTCAAAAATTAAGAATTATAAAGAAAAAGGTATAAGAACACAGTTGAAGTTGCAGGAAATTTCATTTTCTAAAACTTTGCTTCTGTTCATTTTGCATGAAAGTTCACTAAATGTTGAGCATTTCAACTTTGAAGCTTTTTCAGCAAGGGATTGACTCTAAATTTAGAAAATAAGTCGAAGAAGTGCAGCTAAAGAGCCCGATTGTTTTCAAGCTGATCTATTCGCTGAAAGTCGAGCTTTCCAACTTTGAAGCTTTTTCAATTTTCGCAAGTATCTCAAAAATTAAGGGTTATAAAGAAAAAGGGTATAAGAACAAAGTTAAAGTTGAAGGAAATTTCATTTTTTACAACTTTGGTGTTATGCATTTTTATGAAAGTTCGCGGAAAAATGAGCTTTTGAACTTTATTTTGTTTTTAAAACATCTGGAGGCTCATTTTTATTTTAAGTAGTACAATTTTTTTTTTAATAATTTGATATTACTTTCTGAATTCTGTCCCTTAAAAGCTCCAAAAGCCCCAATGTTTGGAAAATTGAGCTTCAGTGTACTAAGTTATTCATTCTTATGTTTTTGTGGTAGCTGATTTTGAATGTGAAATCATGTTTAGTATTCAGCCATCCATAAAATCCCAAGAGACCCAAAAATTTCAAAAATCTTAATTTTTACAATTTGCATTTTCAAAGAATAAGTCAGTTATTCATTCATATTGAATTATATGTTTTTGAACTCACTGAAAATGTTGAAATTATTCACTCGAGAAAAGAATAACCATTGTGCTAATTAATGAAGTATTTTTTTCAGCGAATTGTGGAAATACAGAAGCAAAAATTATTCACTCCGTGGAACTGCACGAAAATTTTTTCACAGTTCTAAGAAGGAAGTGATTATTGACAAACTGGTTACGTCGATTGTCTCACTGAAAATACCTACAATATCGTACGATCGTTTATTCATCAGCTACGGCTATGTTTCCAAGAAAGGAGAAATTTGTTTCGAAATAAAAAAAAAATGAAGAAAATTGCATTGAAGGGCAAAAAAAATAAAAAAAGCGTTTAACCAACCTAGTACTTAGCGCTACTTACATGGCCATTGGCCAGATAACGAAAGTTGATTTTCTAACATACATCTAAAAGCGAGGAAATGGTGCGAACAATTAGGTCAAGATCAGGTATCCGGTAATGTGCAATTGCTAAAGTCGAAGATAGCATAAAAATCCCAACCAGGACTTTCATATGGCCTACATTTTTATCTAAAATTTCGGAAACTTCAAGTATATAACAGCCGTCGAAAAAAATAATAAATAAAAGTTAATAACCGGCGGCGATAAAATAAGGTAAATACGTAATTCGCGTGTTTAATTCGTCGAAATTGATTCTGTCGACTTTCTCGGATATACAGATCGATTGGAAAACCATGGCGTGATACAATTCGCCAAATCGTCTGTCCTACGCTTAGGTATGAAGTGGAACCGACAAACAATACCGCAAGGTCTACAGGAAACTGCAATGGGTGCTGTGATCAGACTACTCACATGCTCTCTCAGTTGGAGATGAGACTTGGGAAAGATACGACGTCGGCGGTGATAAGACGAGACGCGGTTATACAATATACACCGCGTGTAGCACGTGCTAGCGGTGGCAAACTGGTTTTTTTATAATGATCATAATCGTATTACTCTGTCGAGCGTGTAAATCCTTCGTACATAACAATGACATTAGCCTACGTTTTCATTACGTTTATCAAAACGTGCAGTTTACTTCCGATACGTTTGGCAAGGTCGTTATACTAATGGCTGGAACTGAATTCATAATTGTAATAATAAAGCGTTATGAGAGGAAAAAAAATGCTGCCACAGGAACCAGGAAGAGAATAAGTTTTTAAGTATGAAAAGCGGAAGTTTATACGCAGCCTTCGACCGTAGTACTTTTCATACCATATGATAAAGATTGTTTATTTTTTTGCATTAGCTCGAGGTCGCGAACGGATACAAATTTTCAAGAAAGCAATTAATATTAAGGTCGGAGTAGGCTTCGAAAATGCTGCAGATGCTCATTTGCAACTCTATCGACGTATCGGCGTTTCGAAGGTTGGTGCTATTGTGGTTGGTTTTCGGAAATTATGATTCTTTCAGGGTAATTAGTATGACCATCTCGTAGACTCGTAGACCTAATCGAGTATTGAATTTATTTACGTTTTAAATAGAGCCATTCGTCGCGTGAAATGAAACTCCGTCAGTTTTGCTTTTTCACGAAAAACATACAACGCTTCTTATCACTGTTTCACGGTCGATTGATTAGCGATGTTTAATTGTAAGGTAATTTTCGCGGAACCGGGAGACATGAAGGTTGAAATGTGTTACTCGGTGAAGAACAGAGGGTCATCGACACGATGTAACATATGGTACTCGTAAACATCGTATTTTACGATGATGTGTAGCGAGAAAATCGTATGAAAAAGTTCTTCAAAATATTCTACAGTTGCCTGAGTACTAGAAGACATCAGTTTTGGGGTAGTTTTCAAAAATTAATGATCGTTTGCAAAAAGAATTTGGGATGGGCAAAGTGTAAAAATTAAATGTTTTTTTTTTCAAGGTCAAAAAATTTAAATTTTCGATATTCAATTTTTTCAATTCACTGAATACATTTTGTTATGTTAAGAACAAAAAATTTTAATATCAAATTTTTTTCTTTTCTTCGGAGACTGATATATTTTTCTAATTTACTCGAAAATATAGTTTACTGTCAGAATAAAAATCCCACCAATTCGACTAAAGAGGGGCTTAGGGTCCAATTTTCACCTTCAAGGTGTTCTCAAAGTATTTTTCATTAGTGCTAAAATTCAGTAAAACGCCTAATATATGCACTGGCTACGTTGGGTACCCCTGAAAAACAAAAATCGGGCACAGCGTGTCTCTAGACTCCTATGGGAATAATTTATCTATTAATAAATAATGTGAATTATTATGCAACATAGAATGATTTTTCTCTAGATAAATCAGAAAAAAGTCAACAAAATCGGAAGTCAAATTTTTTAATGTTGAGATATCAACATATGACCCCTAAACGCATAAAAAATTGAATTTTTCATAATTCAAAATTCTGGAACAGAAA
This sequence comes from Phenacoccus solenopsis, assembly GCA_009761765.1. NCBI lineage: Eukaryota > Metazoa > Arthropoda > Insecta > Hemiptera > Pseudococcidae > Phenacoccus > Phenacoccus solenopsis. The sequence continues at coordinate 36,073,436 of CM019756.1, read as the reverse complement.
AAAAGAAACAGCAACGCTGCATTACTGGAACTGAGTCTTTAACTGGGCCTTCTTTACATTTGCAGATAATGTTGTTCATCTCTTCATGGCAACAGACTATACCCATTACTGAGTTCGAAAGACACTTCTTATCCCTTCCAAAGCCATCTAAGAAGTTTAATTTAGAGTATGTAGTACTTCTTGCCCACAAGAGTCACACGAGCCTATATTATTCAAATTTTAAAGATTTGAGACTACTTATAAGACTATCTGTAATTTCGAATCTATTTTTGGTCCATTATGAGATGACTCAAATTCAAGGAATCATGTTCTAGTCTCTATCTAAACGCACATAATAAACAGTTCATCGTTTCTGAGTCGATTTAGGGAGAAGATGTGGAAGATTCAAGAAATTTCATGACTCAAAACTCCCTTAACAGGTCGTTTTTCATTTTGACTCCGCTCCAAATGACCTTGGAAAGCTTAAACTTAGTTACGTCAGTGACTTTGGCCCACTCTTTCAACAATATAACTTCAACTCAAATTAAAGTGCTTCGAAACAGAGGGGTTGGAGGGGCGGAGGATTAGAAATTTCACGCAATTAGCTATTAAGTACCTAATTACGTTTAATTAATAGCTACTATCTTCGTATGAAAACTCGAAAAATTCATCTTAAAGTATTGGACTTCTAATACCTTTTCGAGGAGAAAGGAGTGTGGAAAGTGAATCAAGTTTCAATGCTTTTGATTTTGTTGGTGCTCGTATTTCTTGTTAAGCTGATTTGAGCCTCATTAAAATGTTTATAGTTTGGATGGACATTATTTATAAATTTTTGTCAGGAGAACAATTTTCGAATCCAAAATCACTCCTTAAATGAGATACTTAGGGTACGATTGCGAAACTGATTTCATATTCATATGAAGGGGATTCTATTTCGCACCCCTACTGCAACAACACCACATCTCAAAAAAATAATCTTCGACTGCAAAAACACCACATCTCAAAAAACTACCAAAAATAATTTGCATTGCGAAAATCTGCCTTTACCATTGGAAAGAACGTGAAAAATTAGTAAGGATCAATGAAAAAAAAATGAATTTGAATTCGTATTTCGTTATTTACGAAGCAAATAAAAAGCAATTTTCTTGAGTTTAGGTTATTTGGAGTGTTTTGAGATGTGGTGTTGTTACAGTAGGGGTGCGATTTATGCGAACACGTCGTCGTTAATAATTGAGTAATTAATTAATTATAGTAACTAATCCGCTTTCTGATTGGTTATACGTCATGCATATAACGGCCAATCATAAGGCTAGAATATGATAAAATCTAAATAACTTTATTTCTACCTTCCTGAATAGATAATATCGTTCAGTTTTTAGTGAACGACTGAAATTCGTTCGCGATTTGAATCATTACCTAATTCATGTTTTTATTTAAGCTTAATTTTCTGTCTAATTTTGACTTCAATTTCAATGGTACATCGTTTGGATGATCACATTCACATAGTAAAGTATCCCCTTCTTAAGTAGGCAATTAATTGTAAAAGGTCTTGTCCGTCCGAAATAGCATGAGCTAAATTGTGTCAGTTGCGCAAGCTAAAAGCCAAAAAAATTCAAATTTTTTTGGTTTCCCAAAATATTATTAAACCAAAATAATAAGATGAGAATGTTAGGAATAAGATAATGAATAGATTTTAATTTTGTGACTTAACTGGGATTGAAAGTTATTATTAAAACATAATCTAATAGCATGTTGGACGTGTTTGTTTTCGCAAATCAAAAAGGATGAAAGTAAACAAAATCTAGTTTGGCAGACCCTGATGATATTTCGTTTTGGCTTTTAGCGATGCATTTCCTACAATTTAGCTCATGCTATTTTGGATGGACAATACTTGCAAATATGTGCAAGTAAATATTCCTATAAATATAAATATGGGCTAATAATTACCTCATTCAAACCCAAATAGAAAAACCTCTACTCTTTACCCACATTCGCTCTACATAAACTATAAGGAGTCAATAAACTCGAATCCTTCGCAACATATCACGAAGAAAAATAAACATCAATGAGTCAGGGGTTAACTGCAGGACTGATCGAAGAAAAAAGTACATGACTACTACCTACCATAGCGACCGGTTATCCTTGCTATTTGTATTCAGATTAGGTATAACAACGATGGTATATAAATTGTGACCATCTTTTACGAAATTTCAGAACTCCATGTCCACTTACCCACAAAATGTTGATTTTTTCAGCTCTTCGTCTAGTATTATCCGAAATACTGGCTCCAGGTTTCCCTAAAACAAAACGAATATCAGCGATGGTCTATTATAAGTTCATAGAAAGATGGTGAATTTACAGCATGATTTATAAACTCGACCTTAGATGATTATACGCATAAGTTGATTAAACCGGTTATATGTATAGTTACCGGCCTCACAGTATTTTCCTTACTACCGAGTACCGACTTCCTTTCCGTTTTCCGATTTTGTCGACCTTGCTTACCAGTAAGACTATTACTCCTTTCGTTATTCTAGAAAGACTTTTTTCCCCTCCTATATCGTGTATCAGTGTATCTGTTATAAATAAGGAACTGGTAATACTTGCAGCTAGTTTATATTTGAATCGTAAAACAACGTACATTAATCACGCTTCAGTGGAAGAACATAAACGAAGGCGAATTTAGGATCTCTTTCATGGACCGATTTGATCTATGGGTTGTTTCAGCGTGATCTAGGTTTCTGCTGTCTTCGGGCTATTACGTAATGAGAAGAAGGTGTCTGCATGATATTCGACAAAATAAAACCGGTAACCTTTCCTTTCCAAGCTGAGACAATTAGATTACGTACTAATAATATGCGTAGTTGAATTCGCTTATTTTTAATAGTTTATCAATTTTGGCGAGAGATTATGGCGTGAAAGGTTACGATGTCGAAATACTCGATGATAAATTTAAAAAACAATTCGATAATATTTACGGAATTACAAAAATCGCAGCAGTGAACTTATCATTCATCTTTTTATCACTCAAAACACAATCGCGAGCATAATTTATCGTTTTTTGTTTTCCAAAATCCAATGCCCAATGTAGATAACAGACATGGCCAATGGCGAACCTTGTGGCGATGATTAGAACAACGGAGAATGGTAATATTTTTTTTCGTTTATTATAATATTAATAATAAAATACGATCAGTAATCGGAAACGTGAAAGAGTAGAATAAATTAAATTTAAATACAAACACGTTAACTTTAATTGCCTAATTATAACATTGATGATTTAAAGGTCATTGTAACAAGTTCACGTTTGTTTATACGAATTTTTCACTTCCATTACCGAGAATACGAAATTAGGATATTTTATATTTATTTTTTTGTTTCGTATATCAGCCTATTTATTCATAAAAGCTGTTTTATATCACGTACGAATTAATTCTTTTTTTTTTTCACAAGATAAGAAAAGCGATCAATACCTATCAGAACGTGATTGTAAAATAGAATGCGTTACAAAACCAAGTGGAAATAAACCGGACGGATATCCGATCGAAAAGCGATTCTCAAGTGATGTTCGGTTGTCCTTAAGTTCCAAGGTAAATGGCATTCAATCGATTCTACAGCACTCGGTATAGGTATATTCGATTAATATGCGGATGTAGACGGATCGGGCATTGAACAAAGACGACAGTCGTTGGCAAACGCAAAAAATAAAAAATAAAGCTGAAAAAACAATATGGAGTAGTTGCCGCCGGGTATCAATGCGAGAAAAGCGGTAGGCCTCGTCCCAATTTTACCGACGCAGGTTTTAAAAATTCAACAACCCGATGATTAATCGAAAATCCCATCGATTGACAATGATTTTTTTGCACCGATGTGCTCGGGCATTTTGTTATAAATTTATAGGCATGAGGTACCTATTTGAAGATGAAGTTTAAAGAGCTCTATATGTGAGTGTATTATGTGAGTGAAGCATTCCTATGTGAGTATTTTATAGGAATTTGTGATAATATCGAAATTTTGATTAATTATCTTCAGCAGAAAATTTTTCACGACGCAGAATGTACTTAAAATTTCACAACTTAGCATCATATGGAGCTTGATTGTTGGCAAAAAATGTATTTTAAATTGCTCGTTGAATGCTAGGTAACAGACACAATTTTCTGCGTCACAGGATGTGAGAGTCGACGAAATTCTATTTCGGTTTGTCATTTCTTTGACATAGAGATTTTTCAAAATTTTCATTATGTGAAAAGCAAAATGTTCAAAAGTTCTGTAGGCAATGGATAGGTAGTTTATTATTTCAGTAAAATGGTGTAATTGGAAATAAAAAATGTTTGAATAGTTGCATTAATCGAAAATTCTTCGCAGAGATTACAGAGATACCTCTGTATATATTCCCATCTCATTTTAGGTAGGTACCTACCGAATTTCACATGTGGGATTACGTACGTATGTACTAGGTATCTAGAAAGTTCATAAATTATAACTCTACATTCGGATTCAGCACTCATTAGCGAAAGCTTCATAATGTAACCATTTTCCGAAACACTTGTCACAAGTACCTACTGCCATAAATTACAAAGAAAAAAATTTACACGTGCAAGAAAAAGCTTCTGGCACGAGAAATCACGTACCCTAGAATCACCTAGCTACAAACACTTATGGATAATGAGGCAAGCCATCCGTGAATGATAGTTCACAGTATGTTATCACGTCGAAATACCTTCACATAGCTTTATTTCGCAGGAGTCGACAGGGGAATTTAATGCACCAAATCGAAATTCATTTCATGTACGAACCTAAAAATCGTAAAAATAAAAAATTTCAAATTAAACCGTAGAAGGACGAATCTTTTTGATGGCATTAGAGAAATTACGATTCGGTTTCACGTGTTTGTAATGCTTGATGGATTTCAGTTGTAGTGAAAAAGCTAAAAAATTTAATTCTTTTAGCGAGAAATTTTTTTTATTGAATGATTTGAACGAAAAAAGATGTAAGTGTGCCATGGTTCACGGAGTTGACGTTCATAGTTGCACAGCTTGTTTTATATTTATTAATCTGAAATCGATCATTCCTAATGAGAAATGGCGCTTTTGTGAACGAGTGGTGAAAGAATCGGTACTCATGCTATTCATAAATGGAATATTTCGAAGGTTGACACTCCATTAATTTCGTATATACCAACACATTTACCATTAAAACAATAATAAATCTGATGTGATATTTGGGCTTCTAATATGCCCGTTAGAGATGAAGAATTGGAGTAAGAAGGAACAAAAATTAGATGCCTACATTGTTAAATTTATGGAGAAAACCCTAATAATTTATTAGTCACCCACTATTCGTAAGAACTAACTAAAATCTCAGTCATCAGTCAAATCAATATGAAATAAATATTTGAAGACGAAGAAGCAATGTTAAAAGTAGTCCTTTCGATTTCAGCGTATGTAAAGTTGCCTACATACCAAATGAAAGGCAATGAATTTATCTTCAAAACATTTTTAACGAGTTAATAAATAAAATTGCAGACTGTTCTAACATCGAAGAAGGAAGAATGATGATAATTAGGTTAATGGTATACAAATAAAGATGAATTTTTATTGATATTTTTTGGCATGATTTTGGTAATTTGTAGCCCTATACTAACAAACTGCAAACGACTATTTCTTATTTTTAGAAATATACATTCGAAAAGCAATGTGCGTTACTGGCAAGGGATTAGGTATATAGATTCTATTTTCTTAGTTCTTTGCTAACAAAAAAGATACTGTATTTGTGTAAGCAAATTTATCCATGTCGTGTAGGTACGGCGTGCTGCTATGTGAACAGGAGCTATAGGTACCTATTTCTACGATGACTGGCCTTATGCAAGATGATAACCATATTTCCTATTTTTTGAATTAATATATTCTTCAACGTTATCACTTTATCGTGAAAAGAGATGATTAAATAAGACCGTTGGATTAAAATTGAAATATTATTTCCAATACGTGTAGGCATCATGTGAAAGTGTTTTCAGTTAGTCTACGAATGAAAGATTATTCTAAAAAGTAAAAGTAGGTAAGTAATTTTCGAATTTACGTTGGGAAAAATTTTCACCTAAGCTAGACTTATTGGCAATATGAACAACCTAGTGAGAGTAGATCATGAAAGCTATGAAATCAATGACATTCACTCTTTTTGTTTTATACTTATTTACATATTACAAGGTCGTTTATGAATGATAATTATCCTGATAAGGATACGTTATTAAAAATTATTAGACAAAAAATAGGTAATCAATTTCATCATTTTCCTCCACTATCTCTCAGTAATCAAATAAAAGTTGAATATGGATGAGCACATTAAAGATCTGTTCAAGGTTTCCTCGCTACACTGCCCAATCTGAAACTCTAAATTTTGGACCTTCAAAAATTCGAATCCTCGAAAGTATTCTTAAACTAATAAGAAAAATGAAACTGACATTTATAATATTTCAAATAAAATTTCAACTTAAATCTTGTAACCGGGAATAAAAATTTGCTTACAATGCAAAAATTTTAAGCGGTAAAATCAAGACAAAACAAATAAAAGCTTGTTGAATGTTGATCAACTCATCTTTAATTTGAGTTTTATGTTCTATAAAAAAAGTTCTGTGATAAAAACAAAGTAGGTTTTTATCTTTTATCCTACTTCCTGAAATAAAGAAATCAATCACATAATTACGAAACGAAAATTAATCAAATTTTAATTTATTTCAAAGTTACATCATTTTAATTGATAAATAAATAAATTATTTCTGAAAAACTACGCACACTTTATTTTTTAACCATGGAGAGTCATCTATAACCATTCAATCAACATAAAAAACAAATTTTCTAATAAACCTCGTTTTAGGTCCTACGACGTAATACGTCACCAAACCGAAACACCGTGCTATCCAGAACACATTTAACATCCATGAATGAAATTAACTTTTTTGTTTTGTTTGATCACATGACGAAAGTTTTAATCTTCATGTCGTTCTGAGGTAGGTATGTTATTAATAAATTTTTCGTTATAATTATTTTACCATGATATATTGAAGTATTTCCGTATCTAATAATGAACGCAATTGAATAACCGATCGAACTTGCACATTTGTAAGAAATCTCCTGCCCAGGTAAAGCTCCATTATTACGTCACAATTTGCATTTCTTTCTTTATTGTCGTTTAATGGCGTCGCACATGTTTATTAAATATCCGGCGAAATATTTTAAAATGGCGGTAATACCAGATTTCGCGTAAATATTCTTTTCGAGTGTACTAAAGTGGGTAAAAATTCGCAAAAACCTCATTATCAACTTGCCGCGTATACCTGTTCTTTGTTGAGAGCTGTAATGTTTGTGTAATTTTGTGCATTACGACAGCCGTTTTAGTAAGAGTGTGATAACACGTAATTTCGTTGCGGTTTTTATGTCTCATCGACCGTACCGATTGATTTTGTAATATTATCTAGATTCCGGTTTACTCTGTCGTGTCTTGTTTCCTAGAAATTGATGTGTTTCAGGAAATACTGCAATATACATGGTTGACTATATTGAGGTGTTAATCGAGTGTTTTTTGTTATGCCTCTGTTTACGTAGGCTTTTAGTACTGTAAATACATTTGTACATAGTGGGTGTTTGTCACACAATGAGCATGGTGAACCGTGCTGCTGGACGCAGTGGCAAAAATGTTAAAACAGAGACACAGTCTGTCACAAAACAACAAATAACTATCACAGAAAATGTCAAAGTTGTAGAAAAAGAAAAGAAACAAGTACGTATTGATAATATCGTATTCCACACCTAAAGACATGTTTGCTTATTGTTTTCGATGTGTTTTTAGCCAACTCCAGATCAAATCAGACTTGCGTCTTTAATAGATAAAGGCGAAACACAGCCGCGAGAATTACACGAAAAAGTAAACAAAGTAAGTAAAACTAGTCGATTAGCGATAGAAATTATCACACTTCGTGTCATATCGTGACATTGGAATTTACAGATTAAAGATGTAATTTGCAAAACAGAAGATGAAATTCTCACAGCTTTATACGATTGCGATAATAACGAAGAAGCAGCTATTTCATACTTGCTCGAAGGCAAAACAGTAAGTTTTTGAAATCCCCTATGCGAAGGTACTTCCGGTACTATTCTAATCTTCCATATCACAGGATGGCTGGTCAACTACAACAAAAAAGAAGAAAAATCGCGCCGCCAGCGCATCGAAAAATGACGCGACTGTAAATAATCACGGAGAAGCGACCGAAAATTCCGAAGATTGGGATAAAGAAGCTTCGGCGACTACGAACCGAAACGACAAAAGCACTAGAGGTTTCCGCGGAAGAAGAGGCGGAGGCACGAGAATAAACGATCGCGGTTCCTTTAATAATAGAAAATGTTAGTCGCCTGGTCTCCTTCGAAAAACTACTCTTATACTGGTTGACTCTGTTCTAAATTCGTTTCCGTTTTAGGGCGTGGGCGCGAAAACAAAGAAAACGAACGTACTGAAGACGGTTCCAATAACGCTCCTAGCGGTAGAGATTATCGCGGCCGCGGCGATCGCACGGTAAACGGTCCTTCCAGATTAGGCAGAGGTCGTGGCAGTAGAGGGGCCCGAGGCTCTGGCGGATCTCGTACTTTCCAAAGCAGAGACGGTTTTCCTAACCAAATCGATACGTGGAATAATCCGGTAACGGAGAATACCAGAGGTAAAAGTCAGTATAAAAAGCTTCTTATTTTGTTGACTCGTGTATTCGTCTCGAATATTCATCTCTCTATTCGCAGGTGAGTTCCCATCGCCTGAAGATTGGGATAACGAAGAGTACACAGGGTCATTAGCTGATAGTAAAGTATTCACTCCTAGTACCACTGTTGAACCTGAGACTGTCGAGGCAGCACCTGCTGTCGAAAGTGAGATCAAAGAGGACTCATTAGCGCTTCAGATGTCGCTACAGTCGTCCCCGAGTGTAAGTATTTACCATGTGCAGACCTTAACGTTCATTTTAATCAATTCCTTCAGTAACAATGAAATCTACGTTGCGATATTTTTGTTATTCAAATCGATCGAAACTATTGTATACGTTTCTACGAAACGATCAGGGTTTCTCATCTTGCTAATACGATAACCGGAACGCGAGTTTTGTCACGTGGCGTTATTTTGTTTAACACGAAATTCCTCACGTATTATCGGTTAGTTGGCGATAAACTAAATACAACCGATGGTTGAAATATGGTCGCAGTTTTGTTCTACCTTCAAACGCTTTGTTTACCGCGTTTTTACGCGTCAGCGATTTCATGTATCTTCCTTGAAACTACGGGAAAGTTTATGAAGTGAAATCAGGGTCATTTTGAAACGGTGACGAATAATTATAACAGCTTCGTAATGCTTTCCTGTGAAGTGGCGTAAATATCTACGTGTGTGTGTGGCTTATCTATTGATTTAAAGTATGGTAAAATCCAGAAGATAACGTTTCCCCTTTCTCTTCCCATCATCGTGTCTGGCCAATTTATGTTTCGTTAGTGCATTTGGGAAATTAAGGTGACTAATAATCATTTTTTTTATAAACCTAATTGAGTAAAGGAAAGAATTTGGTTCCCTAGAAATGATAAATTGGCACGAGATTGATATAAGAACAGATTAATACGGTGGAACTAGAATGTCTCAGGAAATTCATTTTTCTTACTTTTGAAATGGGCAAATATGAAAAGTTGTGTAATTTTTTCCACGTATTTGTATTCAGAACTTACTACTGAAAGTCAAAACTCCAATTTTATTTCCATTTTTTCTTTTTAGATTCCAAGACCAAATAATGAACTTTCATAAAGCGAAATCGAAATATTTTAATTTTCAGTGTTTGTATTGTTGGAAGAAAATTTCGAATTTTTTCTCATATGAATACTATATTGAATTTTAATGTAGAGTGATCAGAAACATTTTAATTTGTTTCTTTGAAATTAAAATCCACCTTCAAGTCTATAAAATGCACCTTTTCATCATGGTCTATTTCAAAAATACAGAATTAAAAAAAGATAATGATAAAGGAGTATCAAAAAAAAAAAAAAAAAAGTTGCAATGCATATGAAGGTCTGTGAAAGAAGCAGGAAGAGTAGAAAATTTGAACTTCGTGGAAACTAATAATAATAATAATAAAACATTACAAATGCGAATCATGGTGAGATGAAGGTCTAGACTTTTGTTTTTTTTTTTTTTTTTTTTAATCAGCTAAAAATTTTGATAGGGAGCACATGGAAATCACCAGTTAGGATAGGAACTCCATTTTCCTGAGTGATATTTTTATTATTTTTTTTCAATTTTACGATGAATTCCGAATAAGTTTTCTAGTTTATTAATAATATAATTTTCTTCATTTTTTATTTTAATTTTTTCTTTTACTTACTTGTAAAATTGTATTCAGTATGTTGAAATGAAATGATGAATACATGGAATAGAGGTTGGGGTGGAAGGGATTCAAACTGAAAGGAAATTCCGAATGCACAGAAATGATTCAAGTCTGCAGTATTTATACACATCGCGGTTCTTATTCATTATAATTTCAATATTCAAGACATTAAAAATTTAATTCAATTTTTCTTTCGTATTTTTCGATTCGTCGAGAAAAAAAATATCATTAAAAATTGTAAAATAAAATTGATAATTTTTTTGAAGAAAAAGCAACAACAACAACATCAACGAGTGATAAATATAAATCCCAAAAACGATACAAAGTGAAAAAAATTAAAAAAATGAAGGGGGAAGTAACATATTGAAGTTGAGTTGAACATTTCAAAAAAAAAAATTGGTGAAAAAATTACATGTTTATAAAAATGAATTATTGAAAAAAGAAAAATACTAGAATAAAAATTTGAATGAAATGAATAATTAGGAATAAAACGAGAAAAATTCGAATAGTTGCTGTACAAAGCTCAAAATAAAAAGACCAAATTATATTCAAAATTTTTGCATAAAAAATATAAAAAACAAAAAAAAATGGATAAATAGAAAGAAGGAAGATAATGGCTTTTCAAGAGAAGTAAGATGTTCAAAAATTTATATAGATTAAAAATTTGTAAAATAGTGAAAAAAAAGATGTTTGCTAAAGAAATTGAAGTAAAAAAAAAATCGATATCTTTGAATAAATCATTTATTTGACCAATTAAAAAAAAAAAAAAGGGAATAAAACTAAGAATTTTATAATAAAGGAAAAAGGAAATTGAATTAAGATTTAAAGTACAATTCCAAAATTGTATTCAACATATTTAAGCAAAGAAATAAAAATACAAAAACTTGTTGAAAATCGAAAAATTTTATGTGATACGGAGTAAAATCAAGTAATATAATTACATTAACAATGAGATTAAACACTTCGTTGAGGATGAAATGGAAAAAAATTGTGAATCTGCGCAATAAAGCGTGAAATGAAATAATGAAACTGAACTGGATTAGAATTAAAAAATTATTTTTTTAAAATAATTTAAATAAAACAATTTTATTTTTAAATTTTATATATTAAAAAAAAAAAAAAAATAGTTTATAGTTATTGAATTTTTCGTGATGGTCAATAGGAAAGTTGAGTTATTCTATTTTACTAGAATGGACAATTTTCGCTCTTTAAATTAGGCGCTTTGTTATGGTCTAGTATTGTCAAATACGCTTACTTTTGACTCCTTTTTTGATAAATTCCAGTTGAGAAATTATCAAGAAATTTGAAAAAGTGAAATAAATAATTGAACAAACGAAAAAAAAAAATTCCCAACTTGATAAAAATTGATGAAAAAAAAAATCAGAACCTTATACTTTTTTATCTGACGAACGAAAGGAGAAAGGTCAGAGGGAGATAGAAAAACAGCAATTGATTAATACCCGAATAATTGTTCGCCGAGGAGTAGGAGGGAGGGGGGGGGAGTAATAAAGGTAGATGTAAATAATGAAGAATGAGTAATTACTATTCGGGGAAAAAAATACCTTCTCGTAGTTTACCGAATCGATAGGATGAAAAAATGATTTCTTTCGATTGACTGTATACATGGTGAATTTCGCAGACGTCCATACAGACGATGGTGGTGGGCAGCAATCAGCTGACGCCGGCCGAACGACAATACTTCAACCAGTTGACGGCGCAGGCGAGCGAGAATCGTAAACAAGCTCAACAGCAACCGGTACCGCAGCCGTCGTCCAAAACGCCGCAGTCGCCAGCACAACAGCCGCAGTCTTCTGTGATATATAATTCTTCGATAACGACGCCTCCGCAAGCGTTTCCGGCGGCGGTAACGCAGTCGTCGTTTACGAACGTCTCGCAAACGTACGCTTCGGTCACGCCGTCGCAACCGTTTACGGCCATGGTTTCGTCGCAGACGTTCCATCAGTCGCCGACCGCATCCTATCAGTCGCCGTCGTCGATATCCGGATCGGCGTCGTATTCGAGAACTAGTTGTGAGTATTGGGTCGGACGTGCGACGGAGATGGGGAGTTAGCGACATATTCATGATGTACGATTTCGTTTCGTTGCAGCCGAGTATACCTCGTCGAACTTCAGCGACGTGATGAATAATTATAATTCGATGCAGTGCGTTGGCCTGCAAACGAACGGTTCGTTACCTCAGAGAAGTAAACCGCAAAGGCCTACTTCTAGACAAGAGACACCCACCAAAGTAAGTATGGGTTGAGGGGTCCCTGGATTAAATAGTTGTAACTTATAGTACTCTTGAATAGGTAGGTAAGTTGACTTGATATTTTTATATCCAGTTTTTGCCAGGTTGTTGTTCTAGGTGGGTATTATCCCTTCATTAGTATTTTGGCATTATAACGTATATGGTATCTTCATGAGAGAAAATGCCGTAAATCCTGCTTATGGCATCATCACTAAAATCTCTTATTTAGTATTTTCACGAGGGAAACGACATAAAATCCCCTATGTAAGTGAAAAACTGAGAAACTAAACTAGAAGGAAAATTATGAAGTAACGTTAATTTTTTATTCAGACTTTCGTCCAAAGTATTTTTTTTTCTTGTATTATTACAATGTTTTTATTACACTTATGTCTGCGCTGATGAAAAATTTTTCATTTACTCTTCTTAATTGAATGAAATGTAAAATTTCTCGTATGCAGCATGTTAAATATTAATTTTTAGCCTTATATTTCTTGAAATACCTCGGAAAATATTCTTAGTCGTTTCCCTCATAAGGATGGTATGCACACGATTTTTGGTCTTTTCTTTCAACTACAACGATATTATCAAGATGTCTTAACAAACTTTTCAGATCAGAATTCATCACTTTTTCATCACCCATTCTGTACTTCTTATTTACATTTTTCTGACTATTTTATGAGCAGAACTTACTGAATTTCCTCTACTCAACCGCCTTATACCCACTCCTGTAACCCTATTTAAATACGACTCTAGCCCAGTGCTGTACATGGCGTCAATTTATGTATAAAAAAAAAGAAAAAGTTGCAGTACTCGAAGAAAATGTTTTAATTCAAATAACTCCATTTTTCATAAATAATTTAGAATGCACACTCTTTATCGTAGAATAAGTGTATCCTCTCTCACGCTTGTCTGTGTATGAAAAATTCGGAAATGTGTTGGTTAATTTCCTCGATATCGCTGTGAGAGGAGCAGGGGCGTAGCGAGGACATTTTTCAAGAGGGGAACCAAAAATTGTTAACTAATATCATGAAATTTTACCAACTTTAAGCATTTTTTTCTCTTTTTAGCTGAATTTTTAATTTAAAAACAATAGCTATTACAGCCTACCTGATTTGGGAAGCAAGTGAGGGGAAGGTGGAATCTTCGAATTTTTGCGTTTTAGATTTTTTGTAATCATCTACAAATGTTCAACTATTGCACGTTGAATTGGTGCGCTTTGAAATATTTGGCGAGGCGTTTTCAAAAGTTATTCATGAAAAATCAAAAAAAAAAATCGAGTATTTGTCTACACACTTTTTTGCGCTTATTTTAAAATAATTCCTCTCTTACCCCTTCTAGATTCACCAGTTTTTTAATCAGTTATACTACATTATATTATGGCATAGCCGGTTGGGGAGGGGGAGTTCTTTTTTTAAGTTCTTTTTCAAATTAAAAATATAATGAGCAAAAATAACCCAAACACGTTTTTTTTTGCTAATTTTAAACATTTACTATTTTTCCTACTTGACTTAATGAAACTGGACCCACCCCCCCCTCCTTCCCAAGCAGCGATCCTAAAACCGGTACTGCATTACGGTCTTCGTGTTGACGCAGCCCCCATACTTCCATCGTTTATAGGTCACGAGATATTCATTTTTAAAACATATTATCATTATTATTGACATTTTTAGTTGAGTTTTCGATTTTAAAAGGACAGCTTTTGCAGTCTACATGATTTAGAAGGCGGATTGGGGGAGGAAGAGGTCTTGAAATCTTCGCGTTTCAGATCATTGGTAATCATTTGGAAAATATCCTAACTTTTTGGTAGTTATGTATTCGTGAAATTCGCTCAAAGTTTGGTGAGAGACTCTACTTGAAAATGCGAAAAAATGACTTTTTTATTTTGTGGATACACCTCAAAATGGCGAATCACTCAAATTTTGAAGGGGACCGGAGAGGGGGTAAATCGCTCGAATTTTTGTTTTTGATCTCATGCGAAAGAGTGTGTCAAGGACACCTACGTGTCCAAATTTCAGCTTCCCAAGTTCATTTGGAGGGGAGTTAGAGCAAAAAAATGCTTTTGGTGGGGGAAATTGCTACAGGGAATATCACGAATCTTCCATATCTCTTCACCTAATCGACCTAGAAAGGTCGAACTTCGTATGCGTGGTTAGTTGATGGCCAGAATATGACCTCTTAAATTTGGGTCAAAATGCGTCCGAAATGGCGGATCGTAAAAATTTGATGAGTCTCGAGTAGTTATAATTTCAAAAATATGAGTTCATATGATTATTGCGTGGTAAAAAATGTTCCTTTTTTTTTAAATTCAACTTCTCGAGTGTTTTTGGGAAGGATAGGGTAGTGGTTTTTAGACTTGGTATCGAGTGTGGCCTGTAGGCAATTAGGCAGGAAGGGGTTAATTTGCTATTTTTTATTTCCATTCATTGGCAAACGTGAGGATGGATACCTATCCTGTGTTGAAGGCGAAACACTCCAAATTCTGTGGAAAATTTTTGATAGGTACTGAATAGGCACTTTTCAAAAGTTAGTTATGAAAAATTAAAAAAAAAAATCTGATAAGTATTTTTTTCGCTCACTTTCGTGTACTTATTTCAAACTATTCATGAATAAGTCACGAGATATAGATTTTAAAAACAATTTTTAAAGATGATTGAATTTACTTCAAGTATCGTTTTCAAGAAATTTATTATGTATTAGAATGCTCCGTTATGAATTCTATGTATATTAAAATCATATTTTACTCCATTTTCGAGTTGACTCATCTTCACTCCGCGCACCATTCTTAGTTTCCCTTGTCGGTTCCGAATAGCCTGTGGTCAAATTAACTTTCAGAAACTAAAATTACGACCTATCGTAATGGGTTAAAAGTTCACGAGCAACCTGAAAATATCGATAAAAACGTAATTTGGGCATTTTTGAGCAATTCAAGCCCAGGTATTTGAGAAAAATTGTCGCGTGCCATATGAAAATGGTGTAGAATTTCGCCAAAAACTCTAGAAATGTTGGCCTAATTTTTTTATTATTTTTTTTTTGCAATTTTCTAGAGCATTGAGTTCGGGTAATTTTTTGAATATTTTTAAATAATTGGCCTGTGACTCTATGAAAGTGGGCAGACCCATTAAACCTTTTTAGGGGTATTGAGCGAAAAATATTGCCAACTTTATTTTTCAAGTGCCACAAACGGATCGCCAGCACCAAAGAGCCGCTAATGAAATTCAAGTATGTTCAAATAGATTCGGATTCGCTGGTAATAATTTTGTGCAGAGTACTCAAGACGCGAATGAGGTCAAGTAGAATGGGGGAGGGGGGACAAAATGCCCCCTCACTCGCGAGCCAACTTGACCTAACCCAACTTTGAGGTAAGGAATGTAGGTCTGAAGGTTCCAAGTCGGAAGGTTCGAATAGTGGAATAAGTAATGATGTAAAAATTATAGAAATAAATATCTAAAAAAAAAAAAAAAAAAAAACTTGAAAAAAAAAAATTCGCAGAAAAATCATCAGAAAAGAATTCTGCATGGAGGTGGTTTCGAACCTGGAACCTCCAGCATACCGAACCATTGAATTTACCGCATGGCTACGAGCTTCACTGCAGCATTTGGTGAAAATTGCGTATAGTACTATAGTACCCTGTTATAACATACCTCTACACATATTGCGTGAATTTCATTGGTTCCACTTTGGTGCTGGTGATCCGTTCTATTCAGGTACCACCTTAGTGCCCATTCCCTGAAGGGAATTAGCACGGCTGTATCGAACGAGTAATAGAGTGTCTAAGATGCGTTGTAACATGGACGAGTGTTTCAATAGGTGATGCCGGGCTCGGTGGATATACCATCGGCGGACGGATCGGCGAATTCGGCGATGAACTATTTGGGCGCGCAATTCAGCAGCGCGTTGGATTTCAATAGTAGCGATAATTTCGAAAACGCGTCGGCGTCCAGCGACCAAAACGCTGTATCCGCGTTGTCTACTAAATATACGCAAAATGTAACGGCGAACGCGCCTTCGCACAGCGAACTACCGTCGATGAATTCGTTCCAAGCCTCGCAACAACCCAAACAGAACCTTCCGTCGAGTAATATATCGTCCGTGTTGAACCAAAATAATAAGGTGAGCGATTGATTGGGGGGTGGGGGAACTCGCGAGGAGTCTACAAAGAGAACGGAATTAACGTACGATTTTTATGCCCTTTCAGTTATCTTCCGAGCCGTCGTTACAGAACGATAACAGCGTATACTCTAGTACGCGAATGGCCCCCGGTATGCAAGACTTGAAGAATAGCAGCGACGTATCGTCGCTACCGTACGGTATACCGGACACGTATCAGTCGCCGCAGCAATCGACGACGTTCCAGAAATCGTCGTCCAATGTGTCGTCGTCGTTTCATCAATCGGCGGCTTCGAATTCTAGTTACAATTCGTCGACGTACAGCGCTTCGACTCCGGTAAGTAGAGGCCGGGAGGTGGGGAACGCGAGAAAGTGATTTTCATTCGATAACGACGTTATTTTCGGGGTTTCAGATAACGACGAGCGCCACTAACGTGTATTCTGGTCAGCAACAACAGTCGCAGCCGGCGCAACAGCAACAGTCGCAGATGAGCGGAAGCGGTACTCCGTATTCGACGAGTTCGACGTCGTTTTCGGTGTACAGTAGTAATAGTCATACGATGGCGACGGCTACGCCGCCTCTACATAATTCCGTCTATCATAATAGCTCGTATCAGCCTCATCCTTCGGTGTCGGCTAGTTTTCAGTCGTATCTGTCCTATCCTAGTTCGATAGTGCCCACCTATCAGGTATGTGGGAGTAGGTGTAGTGGAATTGGATCGGTATTGCGGAGTAATGATTGGTTTTTTTCCATAGGCCGGAGCTGCTGGGTTACCGCAACCGCCTTACTTGAGTACGCAGTATGGTGGAGGATCGTTGCCCGGTCTCGATGGCACGTACGGGGCTGCACCGGCGTTCCATGGTAATTATGGTGTCGCTGGTAGTATGCAAACGCCTGTGGTGACTTTGCAACAAGGTCATAAAATTTCTAGCTCTTTATCGACGAGCGCGACTTCGAAAGATTCTCAAGTAAGTGGGAATAGATGCGAGAGTTGTTTAGTATTTAGGGTTCGACTAGTGTTGCCACATGTCCATTTCGAAAATACGAGATACCAAAGCAAGAGGGGAAAAAAGGCCGAATGCCATAGAAAATTATATTTTGAAAACTAATTACCCAATTGACACAAGTCGCAATAGAAAATTGAATTATTATTATTTTTATATGTACGGTGGTCTTATTTCGTTTTTACTTATATTTTTCATAACTTCAGTTGTTGTTTTTTTTTTTTTTTTTTGATTTGACAAACATATTGGACAATTCTATTGTCAGGTGGAGCCCTTTACACCTTCACGGACAAAACCGATAAATACTAGACGTGGGTAACTCTACGTCCGACCCATTGAAATCCAGACGGTTAAAATGCCATGTTCCCTTTTGCAATATAAAAGGATCTCTCGACATTTTATTACTATACTACTTTTTCTCTAAAACGCGTCGTTCGCGAAAAAAAATATGATATTTTTCATTTTTTTATTGGACCTTACAGTATGAGCTAGTTATGAAAAAAAAAAAATCGGTCGTGTATCCTCACCAAATTTTTTTTTTAATTTTTTGAAAATTTCAAAGCCCAAAAAATTTAAGACAATATGATTGGAAATACTTGAAAAAATTTCCACGAATGTACTCGTGTAATGTCCACCATCTGTGAAAATTTCAAAATTTTTCATCACATCTGATCCAGAGTAAAAAAATATTGAATTTTTGACACATGGGAGGCGATTTCTCAGGCAGGGGTGGAGGTCAAATTTTTTTTTGTGGAGGTTTTTCATCGAACACAACATTTAGGACCACTTGGGTTAAGGGGCATTTTCACCATCTTATCAGAAGAGAGCTTTTGTCATGAACTGTAGCCCCTCGGTTTAATAATTATATATATATATTTTAATGATTCCCGGACATTTTTCCGAATCCGCTTTCCTTAACGACCATTTTCCTGAATGGCTATTTCCCCGAATAAAATTATCGCGAAAATATTGTTTCACGAATGTCTATTTCTCGAATATTTATTATTTCATTTCCCGAATGCCTATTTCCCGAATTCCTATTTCTCGAATATTTATTCAAGTTTGTTATTGTCATATCACATCATTTCTATTGATTAACAAATAGATTAAAGATGAAAGAAACACATCTACATGATTTTTATGCTATACGATATGTTTTGCGGACCCCTGAGGAAGAGAACACTTAATAAATGTGACCTCCGATTTAGTTTAAGCGATACCACTCACTGAATCAGTAGTTGTACCATTTATTTGTAATTTTATCATAATTATGTGTATAAGACGAAAAAGGGCGAAATTCAACGAATACAGCAAACTATAAAAATATTTTTAGAACCCCTAAAAATTTGAAAAAAATTGTATAAATAATTTTTTTATGATTTCATGATGGCAATACAAAAAGAATATCTCGAAACCAAAATTATTTTGCATAAAAATAATTTTTTCGAAATAACGAATAAAACATCAAAATTTCAAAACTTTGACCCCAATATGGGGAAGGTTAATATTAACCTAGAAGGTTGAAATTTTTTGAGCATTCTTTTAGAACCATTTGACAACTTTTTTTGCCTAAGGGTCATCGATTTTCGAAAAAAACCAAAATTCGTTCCACCCTAGTAATCAACCTCAAAATATGATGGGGGGTACACTAAATATGGAAATAATTTTTTCGCGGTGTCCTATGATGAAATGAGCCCAAGTGATTAACTTATTCTGATTTTACTTTCCCAAGTGAATTTGGAGGAAAGTTGAAGCGAAAAATCGTTTTTGTGGGGGAAATTGCTGCGAGAGTTAGTTGATGAGCGTATGACCTCTTCAATTTGGGTAATTTTTTTTGTTTTACAGTTTTATTCGCTAAACACAAAAAGCACAATCAAAAAGCACAATTATTGTAATTTTTCTTCATTACACCTTTTCTGGCTAAACTCATAATTATTACTTCGCTATAAAGCTCAGCATCATGCAGATGATGCACTTTTGAAAGAGCGTTATAATAATTTTACGACCATAACGCTCGTGAGAAGAGTTCAGAAAAAAAATAGAAATCGAGCTAGTATCATCTACGCATGCGGATTATGAAAATAGTCTCGAACTAATCAACTTTGAATTTGTCGTGCAGGTGAAGAGACTAGATAAATGATGAATGAGTGTATCCTGATGTATTATGTCGTCAGTTTTTTTTTTACCATAATGAGTTTGAATATTTGAAATCTTCTGTAGTCCTATCGTTTTGGGTGAAAATAGTTTAAAATAAGATGCAAAACTGAATTTCAGAATATTCTCTAATTTTGAAATATTTTTTCAAAGTTTTTGGATCCAGGGTGAATAAAAATTTTCATCAAGGTTAATTAGAGAAAATGACAAAAAACAAAATTTTATCGTTTTTCGTTACGTTTTATGTAATTATTTCAAACATTTCGTTTCTACAAAAACTATTTTTTTTTTTCGTTTTTCGTTTCGTTACATTTGCTAATCCTAGTTATGTGGTGGACCGAATTTTGTTTACTTTTAAGGGTGGTTTATGGTGGACATAACGCATAGGTATAATACATAAGCATGGTGTATAAGAAGTTGGAACAATGTAAATGAACAGCTCAGTTTATGCTGCGCATAAGATAACGTTACGCATTGACATAAGACATAAGAGTTCACTCAACTTCAACTTCTATGTCTTATGTATGTTTGTCTTATGCGAAACTGTGTTATCAACTGATCGTTTGTGGTGTGATTTTTTTAATTAAACGCGGTTTTGTAGCGGTTAGTGTGATTTTTGATTGAAGTTTAGGTTAAAATGGATACCAAAAAAGATGAAACATATTTCGATCATTTATTAATTACATTTGTGGAAAAATTTAGTGATAGTTTTCTTATTTACGGAAAAAAATTAAGTACATAATTCGATGAAAGAACATCAGTAGGTGAATAAAACATCAGCAGATGAACATAATGAATAAATAAATGAATAAATAAATATGATACTCGGTACTCGAACATTCCTCAAAAAGCTGTTTTTTGCTCTAATTGCCCTCCAAATACACTTAGGAAGCTGAAAATAGGATATGTTGGTGTCCATAACCCACTCTTTCATATGAGATCAAAAACGAAAAATTTGAGCCATTTGCCCCTTCTCCAGCCCCGCTCAAAATTTGAGTGATCCGCCATTTTGAAATTTATCGAAAAAACAAAAAAACTATTTTTGCGTATTTTCAAGAAGAGTTCCTCACCGAATTTTGAGCGAATTTTATCCACACCCGCCTGCGCATGGCGAGTGACACAAAAAAACGAAATTTCCTCAAAAACAGGTTTTCTGTAACTCTCCTCAAAATGCACTTAGGAAGCTGAAATTTAAATATGTTGGTGTCCGTGACTCACTCTTTCATATGAGATCAAAAACGAAAAATTTGAGCTATTTGCCTCTTCTCCAGCCCCCCTCAAAGTTTGAGTGATCCGCCATTTTGAAATTTTTCGAAAAAACAAAAAAAGCAATTCTGCGCATTTTCAAGAAGAGTTTCTCACCAAATTTTGAGCGAATTTTATGAATACTCGCCGGCGCTACGCGTGTGGGGGGGAAAAATACATATATATACATCAAAAAGTTGGACATTTGAACAGATGATTACAAATGTTCTGAAACGCAAAGATTTGAAGACCCCACCCTCCCCCGACCTTCCCTTCCCAAATCAGGTAGGCTGTAATAGCTATCGTTTTTATTAAAAACTCAGCTAAAAAAAAATGAAATGAAACTTTTAAAAATTAAAAAAAAAAACAAACTTCAAGCCAGTTAAAAATTTTTTCACTTTTCAAAGTCATATTTTGTCATTCAGTGTGGCGATTTTTTTTTTTTTTTTTTTTTGAAATCCACTTTGTTTAATTTTTATTTATTGGTCTTTGAATAATCGTTTTACAATAGTTTTAACATCGTGTTTTTCGTTTGATTTCTTTCATTGCTACACACAATGCGAATGTAACATTGGTTAACGAAAAAAATATATATATATATTATAGTTACATATATAAAAGTCAGCTCCCGCTATGTAAAATGCAGTTATAAGTTGGCTCCATGTGAAAGTGGATACCGTATATGGAGCTGACTTTCACAAATCATGCATTAGTTTCGCCAAGGCGCGCTCTATCCCAAGGCATACTCGCCAGGAGGAGCCAACTTTCTCTATAAATGCATATTTAAATATACAACTCCATATACGGTATCCACTTTCTCATGGAGCCAACTTATGACTGCCTTTTTGAAGCATGGAGTCAACTCTCACACATATTCTAATTATCGATTTAATGTATTTCTTTCACTTATAAAACGGAAAAATAACATTTAACTGTTTGCTGGAGGCAAATAGCTCTTACAACATTTTTTAAGGTGGATCCAACTTTCACTGTTTTTCAAGGATCCACTTTTATACGTAACTCAATATATATATATAAAAACTTTGCGCAATGAAATTCTTTTCACGGAGGAAAGTAAATTTTCGTCAATTTTTTTCGATTTCTTTCCCTATAATATGTACTCGGGTTGGGTTACGAAACTGCCGGGGGGGCTTCTTGAAGAAATGAAAATTGGATAAAATTTCAAAATACCTCACCCGCTGCTGTGTCCTTGACAATTGTGATTTTTACGTGATCATTCGTTAATATCTCGTTTCTGGTTGCAGTACGATAATTTACAAGCGATCACGTCGGCGTCTAGCAACACGGCTAGCACGACGAGCGGCAGCGCGATCAGCGGATTATCGCAAGCGTCGACGACGACGTCGGCCAAAGTCACGTCCAGCTCAACCGCAGGTAGGTAACCGTAAACCGTACGTTCGATTCCGGTCGTCGATATTTAGCTCGGCGACTAGTGGAATAATCGAATGATGTTATGACGACGACATCATTTGTAGGTAGTAAATCGAGCGGCATGTTACCAGGCATTCCACCGGGCGTTACGCCGATGATAGGACCGCAGTATATGATTAGTCAGAGCACGCTACCGTTGTACCAGCCGGCGTATCCGATGACGTACGAAGAAATCCGATACCTGCAGCGAGGAATCCATCCGGCCATGGTGAGTACAGGACGGTCGAGAGAGCAGGTTCGTCGAGGAAAAACTGGTACATTACGCGCGTTTGATTTCAGCCTACCGGATATTTAGACTTGAATTACGCGGCGCCGCAGACCAATCTAACGGCGGCCGGACGCGATACGTTGAGTGTTCCTTTTTCGTCGATATCAGATGGCCGATTCCCGCGACCCGACAATACAACGTCGCCGGTACCGACGGCCGCGGCTGCGGCCGGAGCATCGCTTTCGCAGCAGGTGAGTCGATGGTTGTGATTTTAAAACGCTTTTTGGAACGCATGCCCGTTTTGGGGTAGTATAGAGGTGGTAATGTTAATGTTTAGAATACGGCGTCAACGCATCAACAACCGCATCTGCCAATGTTGCAGGCGTACGCAGCGGCCTACATATATCCGTATCAGCAGTACACGACTCCGGTGTATCAGGTATGGGATTTTTTATTGTGACGGTTTGCGCGCGCACGAATCGCCCGATGGTAATGTTGTGTTTGTGTACCGAAGGTGGCACCGACCGCGACACCGGCGGCTCCCGGATCGTCGAGTAATGCGGCTCTGACGGCCGCACCGTTCAAGGCGCCCGCCGGATATAACTCGACCGGATACACGTCGCAGTACGATTCGCTGGGAAGTAATCAGACGAACGTGGCGGATTATTCGGCCAAAGGTAACTCGGCCGGTACGTACTCGAGTACGCAGCCGCCGAATAAGGCGAGCGGTAATAACAGCGCTAACGTGTCCGGCCAGAATGCGAATAGCGGTAGTACCGATCTGTCTATGTATGGTAAATCGCACACGTCGTTGACTAAGGTAATGTTGGACGGTGTGGCGAAATTTCGCATTCGATGAGAGCCCGAGAGTTGAAGTTGTATTTTCGTTGTTGCAGTCTTACGATAAACAGACGTTCCATTCGGCAACACCGCCGCCTTTCACGATGCCCGGTAGCGGACCGACGTCGAGTAATTTGGGTAGCGTGCCGAATGTGAGCGCGGCAGCCGGATATGGTCCTCAGTTGTTTATACCAAACGTAGCCTCACCAGCAGCAGCTCATCAGCAGCATCATTTACATCAGACCGCTCATCATCAGGTGGAGTATAGTTTTGCGTAGGGGTTCACAGTTGGGCGTATTCGAATGCCCATGTGTGTTGTGTATATTCGAATACTGCGTGAAACGTATTTCGGTATTCAAGGGATAATGAATGCGTGATGTACATATTTCCGTTGTAAATTTTACGTATACAGGGTGTTCCGTTTCGGGTGCACCACCAGCAAACTACGAATACAGCAACTTTAGTTAAATGCGTATGTAAATGGTGGTCTGCCTGCCCAACAATTTGAAGGGACTGAGATATGCAATGTCGAAAAAATTATTCAACTTTGAAAATTTATATCTAGTAAACTATGAATGATGGGAATAAAAAAATAAATAATTTATGAAAATAGAAATGAATATTGAATATTCAATTCAATTCTTCTATTAAAATAGATTATTATTTTTTTTTATATTGAAATTAACTATAAATAAAAATAGATAAATAAATATGTAAACTAAACTAAAAAAGGAAAAAATTATTTAAAAATCTTCTAATAATAAATAATTTATATTTAAAAAAATAAAAAATAAAAAAAAATTTTCAAGTATTTAATTAGAAATACATTTTTGAATAAAATAAAAAATATTAAAATATTAAATTTAAAAATAAATGAAAAAAATTTAAGTTAGTAAACTAGCTAAGAAAAAATTATTTTTAAACCTCATAATAATCAACTCGTTGATGTTAAATGTGCAGCATATCATATATATAAAGCTTTTATATTTATAAAGCTGCAAGGTAAAAAGTCGAAATTAATTCTGGAAAAAGTAAAAAAAAAGTCCCGAAGTTTTTCTATTGCACCTAGAAGCCTTTTTTTTTTTTTTTTTTTTTTTTTTTCATCGAAAACTCAAAACGTGTACTATCAGTACAAAATCCGAAACTCTGAAAAAGTTGACCCTGAAGCCCCAAAAAATCTGAAATGAATTTGGAAAATTTTGCTTTTTTCAACCTATTAGCATATATCAGTTTTTCTTGCTATGCAATGCAAATAATTATACTTTGGGTGTGTGTTTGTTGTGTTGAACGTAGGTGTGTACGTGTGTGAGTGAAACTAGCTACAGCGAGCCCTGAAAGGGCGAAGCCCTCTAGTGATTATATAGTTTTATTGACTAAAAAATAATGACGATGGCGGCAGCAGCGATGCTTGCGCCGGTGGCCACTGCTCGAATACGCCCCTTATGAGGGACTGGGAGATTCGCTCTCACCCCCCCCCCCAAAAAAAGTCCACCCTCTTCAAAATTTACCAACAAATTTTTTTAATGATTTTTTAACCCACTATTTTTTTTTTTATATTTCAAAAAAGTAATTACACAACATTCACACGAAAATTAGATTTATTTTTTCATGTGGGAAAAAAAATCCACAAGTGCATCAAATTTGAAAGAAAAAAGCAATAAACGAAAATTTCACGATCGTGTCTAATAAAAATTGAAAAAACAAAAGGAAAAAACGATGAATTTATAAACATGTCGTATAAGAAATATTTAAAAAAAAATCAAAAAAATTAACATAAACGGATCGAATAAAAAAAAATCATAAATGTGTGAAATGAAAATTTTTCAACTATCTATTTATTGAATTTTTTATCATTTTCTATTCAACCAGTTTAAGAGAATTTTTCGTTGGTTTTTTCAATATTTTTTTATTCGACATGTTTATGAATAATTTTTCGTTTTTTGTTTGGTTTCTAAAATTTTTATTAGACACGATTGCGAATTTTTGGTTAATTTTTTTCCCCTCGTAAGAAAATAAATCTAATTTTCATATAATTATTCTTATATGATATTATAAAAGGCCACTATATAATAAGCGAAGACGCGAAGCTCATTGTGTATGAATTAATGTTCGTATTATTTTGTAATTGTTGCATTATATTTGTATGGAATTTTAATGTTTAATCGTCCATTTCAGCTGAGTAGCAAAAGCCTCCTTGCCACAGCCTCGCGCCGCCACTGAATAGTAAATGTAGTGTAGGTTGAAGATGTAATGGAGATGAATATAAAAAAAAAATGTCATGGTGCTTACCGAGTACGAAAAGTACGAAAATAGTACGAAATTTAGTATTTTGTTACTTTCGTCGTCGTCGTCGTTGTTCTTTTTACTTTTTATTAGTGCCGTATACAGTCACTGAGGCTAGAGACACGTGCTTGAGGATTTAGACCTGTTTAAGGAGGCCAGTTAAGATGAGAAAGCTGAGAAATGGCTGAATGGTGGACTCTGAGTCTCCAAGGAGATCAGAAAGGGATTCGGGTAGACGGAGCTGTCGTCTATGGGAAGTTTATTTTGAGCACTCTGGGTGGACATGTCTTATTGTCAGCTGGATGGAGCACACACGGCACAGGGGTAGGGCAGTTTGAGAAAGAAGATGAGAATGAGTCAAGGCACAATGACCTATGCGTATGTAAATAAACGTCATCTGTCTTCTTTGAGAGTAATTGGAGGGGAAGGAGCGGTAAATTTGGAAAAATTTAGAGACCGAAAAAGGTAGAAAATTCCGATTTTGTTATTTAGTAGACACAGCGTTCGTGAAAAATCAGTAAATTTTTCAATTTTATATGAATAACTATTGAAAATGTGGTATTGAGGGCCTGTTGAAAAAAATTTTTCGGTACTGTAATTGTGAATGTATCCTGCGTACATTGTGGTAGGTATGCGTTTTATACGTAGTTCCGATGTTGATGGGAAAGAAATTGGAAAAAATATGAATTTTTGATTTTTCGATTTTTTAGGAAAGTAAAACTTGAATATTTTTATATTCCGAACTATAGTTGGTAGAACTGTAGCATTAATACCAACATGATATCATGTTTACAATGTAGTTTCATTGATGAAAAAGTGAGAAGTACATTTTGTGTCAATGTAATTACATGGTATGTTTCACATTTTGACACCAACCTCTTCCCCTTCCCATTCATATCATTCGCAGTTCAAGAGATATAAATTTTTAAGGCCGAATGATTTTTTCAATTCGATTTTTTCTGCATATCTCAGCCCCTTCAAATTTTTGGGCAGGCAAATCACCATACATGTATGTAACCTGTGTTCCTGCATTTGTGGTATTCGGGTTGTGTGGCCGAAAAGGGAACTACCTGTATGGTGTGTATGATTAACTGAGTTCTTATTAAAAAACTTGGTGTCACGAGACGAAAAAACGAGAAGTGTATGAAACTCATTCGAGTATACTCCGTTCTCGCTTTAACCGAAATACTATCGACTCGTTGCATGTATTTTTTTAATTTCCGAATTTTTTTATTCCTCATAATAGGATGGAGGAGATATACGCAATAGTGGAACAAACGATCGCAACTTTTTCTTATCATCGAACCGATCATCTTATCGCTGAACCGATTTTCTCACTGTGAGTATATCGATATTTTGTTATCATATTGTCGATATGCCGTTTCACCCTTTTCCTTTCATATGAAAACGTGACCTATTTAGTATGTTTTGATTGTAGGCGAAACACGAGCACGTCCGTGGTGTGACAAACAATATGGAAGCGAATGAATACAATTGAATAAAATTTTCGTTGATTTAAAATAATTTAAAAATGTAATACTGTGTTTTGTTTTGCTGTTTTAATGTTTTTTTTTTCTTTCCTTTTTTTTTGTCGTATTACAATTTATTTGTTCGCATTATTAATTCAAGCTAAAAAAAAATTAATTAGTGTATATTATTTAGAGGTAGATATTTTAAATTTAATTATGCTATTTTGCAAAGGCAATTAAAATAATATTTACACAAAGTGGTTTATGTTTTGGGCTTTTATATACGCAAAACAATAATTGTATAATACATGTAGGAAAGGAATCGTTAAAAATTATATATATTTTATATATTTTTAGTTGTGTCTTTTTTTTTCTTTCTTTTTTATATAATTTAATACTTGAATATATATATAAACGAGTATATATAATATTTTCAATTAAGTACCCTTTAACCAAGTATCGGAAATTGTTAGTTTCTTCGCATGATAACGATACGATTATGTCTACGATTTTTACGAAATAAAAAAAATTATTTTCCGTGTAAATTTTAATATAAAATTCATTTATTTCAACGTGTCGAAATTCGACGATCCATTTTGTTTCTTTTTTATTATATTTTTCCCCCTCTCATTTTAACGCGTGTGTATTTTATGCGATAACGGAAATGTTAATAGAGTTTGTTTTTTATTTTATTAATTATAATGTACGTATTTGGAAACCACGACGGTGTGAAAATATAAGAAGTTTCAAACGGTGTTCAATTTTATTGAAGTGAAGATTTATTATTTTTATCCTTTTTTATTGAAGTGATATCGTATTGGAAGGTAAGTTATGTTTTACATTTTTTTGAAAGACGTATTAATTCGTTAACAATTTGTATTGAAGGCTGCCAACATTAATGGGTTTTTAGGGCAAGACTGATCTCTGAACTTTTTTTTTGTAGATGTACTTTTGTTAGATTTTTTTCATTTCGTAGCAACTACTTTGAAGACTCATTCTCGTTTTAAGTATTTTTTGCATTTTTCCAAAGTTTGGTATTTTTGAACTTTTTTTTATTGGGTAGGGGGAGGCTGTTTTGAATTTTTGTACAATTACTTTATTTCGACTATTTTTCTCTTTCGAGGAACATAATTTTTCATTTTTTGAGTCTTAATTGTTTTTTAATTTTTGAACTTTATTCATAGCGTTTTTTTGCGTTTTTTTTGTTTTTGTTTTTTTTTTTTGGAGAAAAGAGGAGCGGGTACTTCATAGTTTTTGATTATTTTTTTACTTCTCAACTTTTTCTGGCATTTTATTTTTTTTTCAATTTTTTTTTGGCGGAACTTCATTTTTGACTTCTTTATCTACGTGAAATCTCGAGTTTTTTTTTTTTTTAGAATTTATAAATAAGATTTATATTTCTAAATCGTAATTCTTCAGGGAGCGCTTAATTTATGAACGATATTTTTCAATCATAATTTATAATAAAAATTCTTCATTTCTGTTCGTTGATTTGATTTTTGCTGACGTTAACTAAGACCAAATATTTTAGATCAATAAGTACATTTCAATTTTGAAACACCTGAAAGTTGAAATATTGTGTATTTGTAATGCGTGATTTAATTAATGAACAAGAATCCTTTGTAAGTCCTTCAGTTCATTCTTGATGGTTTGGAAGTTTGGAACTTCAATATGGAAAAGGTACACATGAATGCAGGCACTAATTTAAGATTTTGTTTTGTTGACCACTAATGAGCTTTTTTTGAACTATAATAATGTGTTAATTTTTGATACGATAAATTGAACACGAATTTAAAGATGAAATTTTACCATTAAATTATTGAAAGGACTTGAAATCGAAAATTACTGCTTTGAAAAATAGTTCATATAAACTTGATCAAGATGCAGAACTAAAATGAAACAATTTTTTCGGCTTCTTCAATTTTTAATCCAACACGAAAATTCAAGGAAAGGTGACTACGCTTCATAACACCCCTGAAGGCGCATCATTTCAAATTTCAGTATTCACCTTTTTAATTTTTAGCACCATACAGGAAGTTTCTCAGAATGTGGTAATGATTAATTTACTTGATAATTGAAAATTCAACTCATTTTGTAAACAAAATGAAAGTTACTGTTCCAGAAAATGATATTTTTTGCTATTTTCTTTACAAATGTTCTTCCCAAACGAGCTACATACTATTTTTTTTTTTTGAAGTCAAGTTCTCAATTTTATAAATTTAAGATTGTTAATAATTAATTACATTTACACTTTACAATCCAGGGCAGTTGTGTTCAAGTGTACAGTATGCTCCATGCGGTAAAAAAAGGAAAGAAATATTTTCAGTGTTACTAAGTGATAATTTCTACCATTGTCATCGCATGTGAAAATAATATAAAAAAAAAAATCCATTATTCATTTCGTACGCCTAAAAAAGAATAAATATTTTCATTTCGAGTTTATTATATGAACGGTCATTAACCTTGACATAATTCAACGCATTTTTCTAAGGATTTTCTATTGTAGTAATGTTTTTTTAGCTACAACTGTCACTTATATCTACAAAACTGACCATAAATCTGCGTATTTGATAAGGAAGCAATGTTTACATTGGACGCGACGTAACTTGTCCAATTATTAGGTGAACGTCCCTCGGTGAAATCGCTCGCTGCTAATTTACACATCACATAATTCAACAGGTGTTGGAAAATGCCTTACGATCTCATACGCACATCACTAAATGATGGAATTCTCACAATCACTCTCAACAGACCGAAGGTGAAGAACGCCATGTCTTCAGAGGTAACACATACTCTTAATATCATTTATACTATACGTAGAATGTAAAAATGTGATTATTCAACAGATGATGGAAGAAATAACATTCGCATTGAATGAAGCTGCTGCTAATGATGAAGTTTTCTTCGCCGTACTCACCGGTGCTGGTGATTATTATTGTAGCGGTTTCGACTTGAAAGCCGGAGGTTTTGAAAATCAAACTGTCGATGAAATGTTAGAGTATCGGATTCGCGTTGGCAAGTAAGCTTCCAACAAGTATCTTGACTGTAGATGAGCTAAATGGAAATGCTACATGTTAATGATTACCTTTATCTAGAGCAATGATGGCAGCGTTCATAGATTTTCCTAAAATACTGATAGCAATTGTGAACGGACCATCTGTTGGGGCAGCATTCACAACGCTCGCTTTGTGTGATATAGCGTTTTGTACAACGAATGCAACATTCTGGGCTCCGTTTTCTGCTCTCGGTTTATGTGCTGAAGGATGTTCGTCTTATTTGTTCCCAAGGATAATGGGTACTGCGAGGGTAAGCAATTCGGATATAAGATTCTTAAGATACGAATATGAATGTAATATTTCGTCTATTTAATAGGCAAATAACGTACTCCAGTTTGGACGGAAATTAAATGCCACTGAAGCGAAAGAGTATGGCTTAATCGCAGACATATACAAACCAGAAGAAATCGAAACAGTTTTATGGCCGAAAATTCGACAAATGAAGGAATCTCTTTCATACGAAGTAAAATTCGCTCATGAAGCATACTCATGTTATTGTTTATTTTGTACTATTTTTTCTCATTTTATTCGATTTTACAGGCTCTCCTTGCTAATAAAATGCTAATGCGAAAATGGGACAAAGAAATGTTACACGAAGTGAATAAAGCCGAATGGAAAGAATTGGAAACTCGATTCGTATCGGAAGACTTCATAAACGCGATTCTTAAATTTATGTCAGGAAATAAAAAGAAAGAAAATAAGTTGTGATTTTGTGAATGTATTTTTTACTTCTTACAGTGTTACCGGGAACAAGTTTTTTTTTAACTTTTCATTTGGGCCATTTTTAAATGTATTCGGTACCTGATTTTTTTATACGTACTTACTCTGTATACATTTATGAAATAAGTTGATAATTTTAATCCAGTTTCGTACTTTGTTATAATTCTATTTATTATTATTTTGTTATCTGATATACCAATAATATGTTCACGTACCTACATTACAAATGGTATTTTAGAAATTGTTTTTATGACATAAGTATTTAAGTATTCGTATTCTGATTAGCATTTCCTTTTAATTAAAATTTTTAATGACGTTAACGGTACCTACCTACAGAGTGGAATGAATTGACTTGTACATTATTATATTTAAATGACGAATTTTATTTCTGGTTCATTATTAATTCGTCAATCCAAAAACAATTTTCTTCAGACGCGAATTCAAGGATTAGGGCCGAATTTGTAGCATTTGTATTGATTTGGTGGTGAGTGTATGAATAATACGACTTCTTTCAATTTTTACGAATTTGGACACTCTCCCATAACTATTTCGACAGCTAAAATTTTTGTGGTGTGTTCACTAATGGTCTACTTTTTTTTTTTATTAAATCTGCCCGGTCAAAATCTGTGTCTCGTGCCTTGGGACGTTTTTTTGCGAGTAAAATAAAAAATCAATAAAATCAGATGAATAAACACCCATGAATTTCTTGAATAAAAATTTTAAAACTAAAAAAAAATTACTAACCAAGTTTAAACATTGATTTTCGTATTTTTTTATATTATTAAAGAGTATTTCAACGTTATTTCCAACGTGTGAAAGAGTGAAAAGGTGTAACAAAGCGAAGTTCCTTTAGTTAACCCTTTCTTGGATAATCGGTATTATCTTCGCGATGAGAAACTCGTACCAATCATCCAATGATGGATTATTTCCGCACTTCTATTAATTCATCTATATTTTATACCACGGTATTTAACCAAAACAGGTACTCATCAAATAATGACAGAAGGTAGACGAATTTATACGGTCTATTTATTAAAAAAAAAAACGCGTCGCTATTAATTAGCGTTGTAATTTCAACAACGAACTCATCTTTAGTTGATTTTTTCATTCTTCTAATATTTACAAATTGCAGAATTCGCCATCAATCCTGATTCCATCATCCATTTTGCGGTACCGAATTTGATACGCTTTCGACAATATATACAAGCGAGTGAAGAGCGTACAAAAGAAAACTATAAATATTTTTGACATCAGTAGCTCGCGCCAATACAAAAGTGACGGTAAAAATTATCATTGGCGTATAAGCGAGTACTTATTGTTGTTTTGGTTGAGGTATACAAATATATGCAAAATACGATGGTGCTTTTTATTTTTTATTTTTGAACCAGCAATACTCGTAACTCATATTAGAGATAGTTGTTTTACGATCTATTTACGTGTTCGCTATTTCAAATGATTAGATTACGAGCATGGAGTTGTATTATAATTCGATGTCGAATAACAATAGCTCAACTTACGCCTTCGATGGCCAGGTGTGCTATCGTGTAAATGCTGACGAGCTTGAAAAATGCAATAATCGTAAAACACGTAACGAAAAATTACTGCCGGAGCGAATAAAAGGTCGAGTTTTTTACTCGACAATCGGTATATATCTATTATATGCTCTACGCCATTAGCATTTTCTCGTACACCAGTCAGAAAAACATCATCAATTATTGATTTCACAACTTTTTTAATTTCCGTTTTATTTTTTGATGCAAAATGTCCAGTTTATTTAAATAACAAAAATTACTGATTTCCAGGAGGGTAAATATTTACCTCCTTGCAATAACTAACAATAGTGTCACCAATTACGTAGCTATTTCATCTTCTTCATTTTCTAGCTGAGTTTCTAGTAAAAACAATAGCTATTACAGCCTACTTGATTTGGGAAGGAGGAGCGGGGGAGGGGGATGTTTCCAAATCTTCACGTTTCTTAGACCATTCGTAATCATCTGGTAAAATCAATATTTTCTCTCCGAAATTTGCTCGAAACTTGGTGAAGAACTCTTCATGAAAATGCAAAAATAGGGCATTTTCATTTTTTCGATGCACCTCAAAATGACGGATTACTCATATTTTGAGGAGGGCTGGAGAAAGGGCAAATATCTCTATTTTTTTTTTTTTGATCACATATGAAAGTGTGGGTTATGGACACCAACATATCCTATTTTCAGCTTCCTAAGTGTATTTGGAGGGCAATTAGAGCAAAAAACAGCTTTTTGAGGAATTTTTGAGTTATTAAATTTCTTGAATCTTCTATATCTTCTCACCAAATCGACCTTGATAAATCATACTATGAATGCGAAGTTAGTTCGTGACCACAATATGACTTCTTGAATTTGAGTTAAAATGGATTCAAAATAGCAGATTATGAAAATTTGAGTAGAGCTTGAGGAGCCTCAAGCTGGTAAAAATGTGATTAATATGAACTCATATAATTATTTCAGATAAGAAGTATACTATATCCCAACTCATTTCCGTACATGATGTTGGAAGGGAAAAGGAGGGGTAATCACTAATCAATCTCAAGAATAGTTGAAAATTTTTTGTTGGTGCGTCATGTGATGAAATGAGCCTAAGTGACCAACTTATTCTGATTTTAACTTCCTAAATGAATTTGGAGGTAAGTTGGAGTGAAAAATGGTTTTGAAGGAGGAATATCTACAAAAAATTTCATGAGTCCAATTCTGGACAAGCCCTTGTTAAAAACTCAGCTCCACTAACGCGGCATGGCTGCTTACTTTTTTTTTTCAATTTTTAATAAGTCTGTCTTCAGAACATACCGTGTGTCCAAGTGATTCGGGTACAATCAGCGAAAAAATCTCTTTTTCAATTACTTAAAATTAATTTTTTCAAATGTAAAGAAATTGTAATGCAGTTGAAATGAATTTATCAGCCTTAAAATTCGTTGAAATAATTTTAAAAATGATTTCTAATTTAAAAATTGTAGTTTAATTCTCATTATGTTATCTAGAAACTAAGATTTTTGCGCTGATTGTACCCGAATCACTTGGACGCACGGTATATGTATTTGACCTAAGGAAAAAAATTCAAATTCTATTTTACCAATATTATTAAATTTTTTTCTGTATAATAAGAGCTCAACAAAGATTTTGTTGTTGATAGAGATGAATTTAATTCTAAAAATATAATTCCATATTTTAAAAATATTATTGATCGAACAAGATCAAAATATGAAACTTCAATGGATTCAAATTCAGATAAAAAACAATATTTACCTGATAATAAAAAGACAACGCAGTTAACTGATGTTAAATATTGTATTATTCATTTGAGTACTTCTTCAAGAATTATAGAGATTAGAGAATGAAATGAAAGACGTTAATACACTGAAAAATTATTTAGAATCAGACGTTGACATCTTTTATTTACATAATAGACCGTAGTACTTAAATTAGATATAAAAAATTAATATCTATTGTTTATCCAAACAACTTCGAAAGGTCTTATGAAGATACGATATAATGTTATATCAATATAGTGAAATAATTCTGCAATGATACATTCATGTCTCCTTTGCTGTAAGCATTTATATTCAAGGTTATTTTCTTTATGCTCTAGGTAAGAATAAGGATCATCAAATTTTGCATCACAAAATGGTCAAACGTTAAAATTCCTAAATTTCTAATCGCTCTCATGAATTCTTTATATACTAATTTCATTGTATTTCTCCATTGTTTTTTCTTTTTTATCAATAAATCTGATAAGCTATTGTAAAGTAAATACCTATTATCTATACTATACTTTTATACTTAGTTTTTCAATAACCCCATTTTTTATTCTACATAGATTTTGTAGGTACTTTTATTCTTAGGCAGCTTTTGCTTTATTAAGTTTTTTCAAATGTTGAATAAATTTATCTCTTTGTACCTCAATCTTATATTGAGCCGAGGGTTGACGAGCATCAGTTGACCCTTTAAATACACATGTTTTATCATCAAATGGGCTCAATCCTCTTTCATTTTGTTAAATTGCATAAATGTTTTCTTTTACACTTCTAATCATTAATCGTTTGAAAGAAAAAAGATGAGAAATTGAATAAATAGTGGAATGAGGTACCCACAGAACAAATTGAAGAAATTGTTGAGTGGCGTTCATGTTGTAAAAAAATGAAAGAAACGAAAAAGCTCCGGAATTGATGGTGTTTGTCGGTTATTCCAGGAAGTGTAAATATTTACCCTACTGGAAATGTAGATAAAATGTGATGAAAATATAACAATTTTAGTTATTCTTATAGATTAGACGTTTGCGCACCCAAAACTAAGAGAAAAATAAAAAAGTTGTGAAATTCAATAAGTGATTATGTTTCTTTGACTGATGTATGAGAAAATGCTAATGGCGTAGAACATACAATAGACATCTACTAGTACCTCGTTAAAGTTACGTTTGCCAAATGTCATTTGCTTGCCAGTTAAACCGATGGCCTTGGTCTATGCTCGTAAGTAAAGCCAGTACGAAAGATTTTATTGTTTACATAACAAACGAGCGTCGACTGTCGAATACCAAGTCTTCGGTAGATACATCACGTATCATCGATAGAGAAGAGATTCTTGTTATACGAAAATTACCAGCAGTTAATCCCATTCCAATTTTCTGCCATAGGTAAATTAATGAACAGGAGCCAGAACATACAACGGTGTTCTCACGATGGCGGCGAATTTTCCAAAATTACCTTCATGGTTGATTTTTCGCCTTATTGTTTGTCCAGTTGCGCATCGACGATTCATCCACATGCACGTACCAATAAAATCTGGTTAAGTCGCCGGTTATTATAACGGATGCGAACGAGTGGAATCCAATTTAAAATTATCCACTTCACAAATACCCACAGCCGGTCCGAAAGCAGTGAAAAAACTACACAAGATGCTACGAATACGAACGCAGTTGAAATCAAAGAGGTAAAATAAATTGTGTTTTCTTTGTATTGTAAAAAATAATGGATATCTATAATCCAGATATTCGGTTCAACGAATTCGTCATGCTATCAAGAAAATGACATCGACCAAAGAGAAAAGAACCCGCCATGGCAGGGACTCCGATACGGTGCCTGAAATGTGTAATCATTGAACGTGCAAACAGTATTAAATGATTGAATTTAATTTCGTACCAAATGGTTCGAAAATCTCGTCTCTAGTAGGCTCGAAAATTATCGAAATTTACGAAAAAAAAATTAACAGGATTCAGAACCTCTAAATATTGTCAACGAAATGGTCGCAGAAACCACTAAAGCGTTCCAATAAGCTGATCATAAAATGACAATCGTTTACTTCGAAACATAAGAGTAGATTTTTCGATCACACTGTACCAAAAATGAAAGAGTTTGATTTTACATTTATACTCTATATTTGTCGGAGTGCTGTTGTTACTGTATCAGTGGTATCTTCCATTTCGATTTGTATATGTCTCGGGAAAAGCATTAAGCATAGTCGTGGGAATGAAAATAACAGCTCGACTCCCTCCGTACAATAGCACGCACGCCACTCATCAGATACGCACGATTCAATGAGCATTCCTCGTTCTTCATTTGGAATTACCTTTTGCGGTAACCCAGCTTAACTTCACGCCGATTTAACCGCCGTTGTTATCACTCTCACGGGCTAAATTTACCCGTGCCCGAGCCTACATTCTATTAAGTTGATCTAATAACCCGAGTCGAAGAAAAAAATCTTATAAAAAAATATACCCCGTGCTCGCATTAGCGTCTTGAAATGAAACGATCAATTTGGACCCAAGTACAAAACATCCACAGTGCGGAAAGCGATTGATTTACTGGATGAGGGATTTTCTAATTTCCAACCGGTAGCTACGCGTTAAGGTATAAAAAAACTGGAAGGAAATCTTAATAGAGGATGTAAAATTGAGTTCGAAATGTTTAATTCAAATTTTATATATTTTATGTTTCGAATGGAAAATCAAGCTAGTAAATACCTATCTGCGAAAGTTTTTGGTGTGATCTGTGGGCATGAGAGAAATTGACATTGGAAATATAGAATTATATATTTTTCAATTCCTATGTTTTTTTTTTTTTTTTTTTTTTTTTTTTTTTTTTTTTTTTTATTTAAAAGATTTAGAAATGAAGTTCAACATTTTTAAAAATTTTCTACAATATTTGCAAAGCTGAAGAACCCCAATTCAAAATTCAGCTCCAGTAGTGCGGCATGGCGGCTTACGGTTTAAGGAGTACATCTCATTATTAATTACTAATTACTAATTTACTTTAAAAATAGCATCATAATGTGAAAAAAATACTCGTATATACATATACATAATTATGCATTTTTATACATTATTGCATCCGAGATCGTCTTTCAAGTACATTGTCGCACCCGAAGTTGACGTTATTACACCCGTTGCGGATACTACAACGTTTTCTTAGTATAAGGGTGTACGCTAAAATAGTTGGTAGCAGTGCCTAGAGTATGAAGGAGAATTTTATATCCGGTGAAATAATGTATAATTATGTTTAACTGGATTTAAATAGTATAAATAATTTTTAGTAGAGTTTTTAAGTTGAAAACGATATTTATTACAATCTACGTGATGAGGGAGGTGAGTGATCGGGGGGGGGGGGGAAGATAGCTTACATCTTTGCGTTTCAGACTATTTGTAATCATCTGGCAAATGTCCAACTTTTTTAGGTACATAATATATTTTTTGCACATCCAAATTTCAGCTTTCCAAGTGCGTATTGAAAGGAGACAGAGTAAAAATCAAATTTTGTTTTTTATCGCTCACGCGTACCGCCGGCGAGTATTCATGAAATTTGCACAAAATTCGGTGAGAGATTCTCCTTAAAAATGCAAAAAAGGGACTTTTTTGTTTTTTCGATAAATCTCAAAATGGAGTATCCCTCAAATTTTGAGGGATTTTTTGCTTTTGATGTCATATGAAAGAGTAAGTTACGGACACAAACATATCCAAATTTCAGCTTTCTAAGTGCATCTTGAGGAGATTTAAAGCCAAAAAACGGTTTTTTGAGGAAGTTTAAAGTCATGAAATTTCTAGAATCTTCCATACATCCTCACCAAATCAATCTACTAAAATCAAACTTTGTATGTGGAGGTTCGTTGGTGACCATAATATGACCTTTTTAATTTGAGTCAAAATGGATCCAAAATGGTGGATTGTCAAAGTTTGAGCAGAGCTAGAGTAGCCTCAAATTTCTAAAAATGTAATTTATATGAACTCATGATTATTGTGGATAAGAAACCGACCTAAAAAGGTCAAAATTCGTGAGTAGGGTTAGTTGATGACCAGAATATGATCTCTTCAATTTGGGTCCAAATGGATCTAAAATGGCGGATCATAAAAATTTGACGATAATTTGAGGAGCCTCAAGTAATTGTAATTTGAGAAATATGTGTTCATATGATTATTGCTTGGTAAGAAATACTAAATTTGTTCCAAATTGAACATCTTAAGTGGTTTGGAAGGGACAGGGTAGGTTTCCTTAAAACTGTTATTGTTTTATAAATAATGTTTTTACTTCTGCATTACTTACTAACCCTCTGCATGTATAACTTTGCTAGAAATTAGCATTGTATTATGATGTAAAAAATCACTGTAATGCGGTCCATCAGACTTGAATGAGGCCTTGTGGAGGCTAGAGCGAGGGGATGGAGGGAATACTGACAAACCAAAAAAGGGAAAGCTTCCCTCTGTCTCCCCGCCTAGTCGCGCCTTCCTGGGATCTTGGTACAAGAAAATGTACCCCAATATTCTACCTGATAAAATAGCCCCGCCGAGAAAGTTCGGAGTTGTAGGTAACAGAAAAAAATTACAGACTTTGGATTGGGAATGACCTGTAGTCATGAAGGGTTTAACAACATTAGGCCCATATTTGATGCTGTGTATATACTTTGATGAAATTGTTATTAGAGTCTTTAAACGACTTTAACGCCACATATATAATTTCGTACGTTGTTACACCCAAAATGGTCTTCAACATACATTACTGCATCCGTTTTCGGGTGCAATAATGTATGTATTTATATAAATGTGTGCAACAACTACCTAATCATTATCTATATGTATATAGGATGCAACAAGTACTCTTAAAGACCCGGGTGCAACAAAGTATTGCAATTAGGTATATATATATATAGAAAATTAATAACAATTTTTTATTATAACACATCCTTCACTAACATGAAAAATATTCACGAATTAAGCAAACAATTCCCATCGGAGTGATTACGAATTCTACACTCGCAGCTACTATACTCTACGAATCCATTAAAAGATTAGAATATCAAATTGTACTCATAATTTATTAGTACAACAGACTAATTCATACACCCACTGCCTAATACGACACTACTTGGGCAAATGTTTGTATTTAAACTATTACCAAGTTCCGTGTACGAAGACGACTTATACATCACGCAACACCATTATGAGACAGTAGTTGCCTACGGCACGCCATCGGGAGCCATTAATAAACCGAGTTGCTAGCATGTCTACATATTGAACATGTCAATCAAAGATGAGGTTAAAAAACTTGCGAAATGATGTAGGTAATTGCATTTCACGAGTATAGAAGATTGAGTGTTTGAAAAAAAAATGTATGTTTTAATGAGAGTACGAGATTGGTAGAAACATAGGCTCGAATGTAATTACGAGAATTGTTCGCAGTTTTTAGGGTAATCCGTTATTAAGCTGAGGTGTTGGCTGTTTTAATGTGATTTGCGATTATCGAGGTAATTACGATGGTTAAAATTATGTAATTTTTTGTTACACGAAATAAGTTGATTTTGGCTTTTTTGCCAATTTTTACGCGCTCATGAGATACGTACGCGAATTTCTTAATATCTCATTTCACTCGGGATGGATTTCCAAACACCACTGTACACTCGAGAGGTTCCAATTTACATTGGTTAAATTTCTGCCTTGGCTAACATGTGCACAGTGGTCGTATAATTACAAGAGGCTATCGAATTATCAGTGGATCTTTTGAAAACGCCCTTTAATTGTATAATAGAGCACATAATTAAAAGATGATTTAATTCCAGTTTTAATTGTGTCCTATGTTAACTCCCCTCTTCGCTTCCGCAAATTAATAATTCTGCCATACTAGTTTGTCAAGATTACGTAGTCGTGTCGAAGGAACAGGGCTATTATGTCAATGCTACGAGTAACATTCAATTGCACCATTTGCACTCCCCATTCCGTAAACAATGAATGTATAAAATTTCATATCAGTAATTTGAAGTATCAAGTTCATTTTTGCAGGTGTAATATATAGTTGCCCATTAACGCATAGTCGCAGATAACATAATTCAAAATGCGAAGCTGAAATGTAATTACAACGTGTGGCCCAAGAAACAACAATGCACCTAGTAATTAGACGAAATGAACACATTCAATGCATATACACATAGAAAACACGAATATAACGTAGACATCACATGCGTGTCTTTCTCTCCATTATTGGTCTCTAATACATTATTGTTCGAATCATCATCAACTTCCAACTCTATAGTCTACTGCGTTCACTTTTTGGGTGGTCTTTCTTTTTTCAATTTTTCGCTCCTCCGATAGTGACAAATTAGAGATTCGATTCTTCGTATAAATCTCAACTCGTGACACGTGTTAGCGGGATTGTTTAATGGCGCGAGGAGTGATTGGTTTATGAAAGGTATTTTTCTCTTACACCTTTGATTCTCTAATGACCGGCGAAACGTGTATATTATAGATTTCCTTCTCTACAGTCTAATTAATGTGCGGCAGTCGCGTTGAAGTGGATAAACCCGCCGAAATGTAACGATGATGACTTAATGGGCTTGTTGGTGCTGGTTTGAAAATAAAACGTTCGCTCTTCGATTCGACAGATGATGGTAGCTCGTGATTATAATCGATGCTGATGGTGTACGCTTGTTCCGCATTCGATTCAAGTGGTCAATGTAGCGTTTATATCTACTTCACCCACACTAATCAATCTGTCTATTAGTTTAATCATCTTTTCCAGAGTTCTGATTGTAGATTTATAGATAAATCCGTTTTAATAAAAGGTGCATTCTATATCAATTCACCCAAAAAGATATGATTTTGACATCATAGTCTTCGCTTTCTCTCATTTTATTTTTACAAGTTGGTTTTGTCTCAGAGCTACGAACTGACAATTCACAAAACCTATTAGTTCAAGAGTCAAGGTAGAATGTACGACGATAGTAACTTCAGTATTTTACAGTTATTGGACAATTCAAAAAGAGTGAGCTGCCTGAAAAGAACACATTTGCTGGACCTCCACATGTAATAATTCAGTTAGGGAGGTAAGGCTGCTGCGACTTGATCTCCAAATAATATGTCGATTGATTAACACAGTTGCTTACAGCTAGATGGCTCTTGTGATTTTAAATGAATAAATAAATAAATAAATGAAGAAATGAAGAAATAAAGAAATAAGAAAATAAAGAAGTCAAGATATAATCGACAAATTTATTGTTCATAGTATTTTTTGTTGTAATGAATACTTTTGTCGAAATCGTTATTAACATGTACTTTTGAAATAAGTTGAAACTTCTGAAAAAAATATAAAAATCTGAAGTCACTCACCTTCAATCCTGAGCGATTATCGTTAACTTCAAATCGCTCAATTTGTGGAAAATCAACCAATCTGGCAACACTGTAAACAAAAATTGAAATTGAAATTTATTGAATCGAATATTATTGCATGACAGCTTCCACTTTCGAGTATTAATAAGTAATATGAAGAGATAAAAATGTAGTTCCATCAGGGTTTTAATAGAGTGCGCTGCACTAGCTATGAGGTGTACACTTGGTCTATAGTGCAATGAATTTCTCATCACTGCCATTTATTTTTTTTTTCGCTAGAAATTTTTGGAAATTACTATTACTTGTGTAAAACGAATATTTTACAATAAATTTATT
This sequence comes from Phenacoccus solenopsis, assembly GCA_009761765.1. NCBI lineage: Eukaryota > Metazoa > Arthropoda > Insecta > Hemiptera > Pseudococcidae > Phenacoccus > Phenacoccus solenopsis. The sequence goes on along the minus strand of CM019756.1, from coordinate 36,031,318 downwards.
TTCGTTTTTCAAATTCTATTTATTACTGATATCAAATTCCAAGTATTTTCACCGATATTTTTAGTTGACGAATAAGTACACGAGTGTAAAGGAATTTCGAAAGACTAAAGGCATGAACAAAGATCAACACGTATCGTTACATTACAGGAAAGAAAAAACACGAATTCATCCCATAAATTTGGCTGCATCGGCAATTCATTTTTTTTTTTACATCAGTCTGGTTACATCTTAGGCCTGAAAATACTATGTTAGAGTATTAACGTAATGTACTAGGTGGGGTCATATACGATCCCGCTTAATATTGGAAAATTGAGTACCAGTTGAGGTTATACTTGACCCGAAAACACAGTATGTTCAAAAAATAATAACTGATGATTGCACATTCATAACGTACTTGCTGGGGTTTAATAAATTGAATCAATCCACGCGGAGTAGCTTAATCCTAGCAGATTTTTTTAAAGTTGCAAATCGAAGTCATCAAATGCATCGGTAGTGTTACCTTTCTATGAAAATATAAAGTACATATTTATTTTCTTCAATTTTTTTCCCGTAATATCCAAGCTATCTAGGAAACATAATACTACCACAATGTACGCAAAATACATTTATAATTGCCAAGAAGTTTTTTAAGAGGGCCCTCAATAATACAATTTCCAAAGTTATTTACAAAAAATTCAAAATTCACCGATTCAATGTTTATGACTTTTCTTCAGTTGGAAGGAGTTTTTGACGAAAAAATAAAATCTATCAAATTAGGTTTCCAGGTGAATCACAAAAACATGTCTTTATTAAAAAAATATGTATATATGTTGATATTATGCACATTTTTCACGTCTTAGAAAATTTGTGATACTCTAAGCCCCAGATTGGGCGCCAAAAATATTCGAAGCCCCAGACTGAGCGCCAAAAATATTCTAAGCCCCAGATTGGGCGCCAAAAATATTCGAAGTCCTAGGTTGGGTGCCAAAAATATTCTCCGCCCATAATGAAAATCATATACCCTAGAGAGAGCCAATTTGTTTTTGGAAAATGAAGGCAACGAAGAAATATTTATACACAAATGACTCGCAGAGAATAGCAGTTAAAATATGATCAAAATTATCAAACAACTAAAATTTTTTGCGTAATTAAAATTTTTTTACATTCAAGATAATGTTATATTTTGTCGTTTGAAGGCTGATGAAATTGTTGGGCCACAATTTTTCAAAAATTTAAATGCCTCAAATATTTTTTAGTTATTATTTTTCAAGGTATTTTCAAAAATGAATTATATAAATGGATGATTTATAACTCAAATGGGTTCAATTTAAAGTCGTTAGAAAATGAGACAAAATTTGTAGTTCCCAAAGTATTTCCACACTGTTTCAAAATGATAACATTTAGATGTTCCATCTTGTAATAATTTACGCTTTGTAAATCAATGTGAGATGAAAATTGGAAATATTTTGTTTCCTGAAACCTTAAAACCTTGACTGAAACCCATAATACGCACGTGATGTCAATAAATTGCCCCTTTCTTATTTTTTTCTTAAAAAACACACAATTTTAAGTTTTTTTCAAAAAAAAAAAAATTTGAAACCATGTAAATTCTCAAAAAAAAATGTTGATTGAACATTTTTTCAGCATTTAAATGATAAAAATGTGACTTTTGAGAGCAAAACTTTTCAAATTATTAACTTTTTTTTGACATTTTTGAAAAATTTGACTTCATTTTGGCAAACGTATTTATTGACTTTGAGGATTGAATTTTTTCACATTGGCTGGGCGTCATTCCTAGTAAATTTCACTCAACTCTTTCAATTATCCCCCCCCCCCCCCGGCAACATTCAGAAATTCAGCTCTCATCTCGTAATCTAAATTGTGAAGATATTTCAAAGCCCCAAGTTGGGTACCAATTTATGACCAACCTTCGATTAGCTGAAATTTTAAATGTCGATGAACACTGAAAAAAAGTCGCGAAGATAATTTTTGATGATTTTTATAAGAGGTCCCAAAAGGACTCGGAAATCCTAAATTTCATAATAAAAGTAAATCAAGAATCTCCTCCCCTCCCCCACGAAAAAAAGTGAAAAGTGTAAAAATGGTAAAAATTGAAATTTTAGGGTATTTAGGAATTCTCTGAAATCAAGTTTGAAAGTAACATCCGAGAAATAAAAGTTCAAATGAATCGAAGATCATGGGTAAGCTGATAAACCGAGAAGAAAAGAAAACAAATTGCAGAAAACCTTATTTGAAGATTCAAAAGGGAATCAAAAGCTATGGATAAGGATGAAAGCGAAGAATTAAAAGATCATGAGGTTCAATAAGACTAAGGCAGGTAATGAAAAATTATTAATATATTTATTATTTATTTTAATAAAATTTATTTTTTTAATATTTATATGGTGATAAAAAATTTAAAAATTCTGAAAATTAAAAAAAAGTTGCCTGAAAAGTAACAATAAAAAAAATCCAAAAAAAATTGAAAAAATAATTTTTAAAAGTTTTATAAGATTAGGCTGTACACGGCGTCAATTACCAAATATATATGTATATATCACCCGAATATTTTAATAATTCATTTATTATTAGTTTTAAAATTAAATTAAATTCTAAATTATAATACTTATTAAGCATGTACATTTTTTTTTTCTAAAAATGTTTAAAAAAATCGATTTGCCAAATAGCATTAAATCTGGACTACTCAATCATCATTCCTACTCAGAACGTTAATGGAATTTTACAGACGTATTATGATTACTCTTGTGAAAAAAAAACGACTCTTACCTATTATTATAAAAAGTAAAAATAATAAAATGCGAAATTAAAAACGTCTAGCCGGTCGCCACCGACGACAAAATTCCGCCAACATAAACGCTAGTAAATCTACCTAGTGATTATTTTAATAACTTGATTACTCCACATTCAAGATGACATGGAGCCTGCAATTTGACCATCTGGATACTCACACGAAGCGTCATTATTTATGGTTTTTTAATTACTTTCTCGACTACCGAAGACTACTTCACACTTCACGCGTTCTATTTCAAGTTCCATATCATCTCGCATTCTATTCGATAGAAATATGGAAAAAATTAGTTGAAAAAATTTCTGCAATTTACCACGAATACATTGTCCGCATCGTGAGAACGAGTAGGCTAACGGATCAGCCGTACGAGTTCTACGACCTAGCAAAAATCCAATAAGGAGATCCGAGCTAGCATGCCACGTACTCTGTGTTATCCTTATTGAGCACACGAGCGCGCAAAAAATCACTATAAGACACCTAAATATTAATCCGTTATAACATCATACACGGATGGACGATGGTATCGTATTCGATATTCTTTTAAATGTCATCCTATGGGTACCAACGGTACGTCATTGTGGCGAAAACATCGATTAGAAAATTATTCGTTATGCACGAATCGTATTCTCAAGAGTTGAAAGTGTGCAAACAGCACCAAACCAGTACTTTTGTCCTCTTTTGACAGTGTGTAAGCAAAAATCTCCGCTGTCTGTGATTTTCAATTTAACAATTATTGTACTTATCGCGGAATCGCGAATCGTGCGGTAAAGCGTTTGTCGAAGCACGTACGCGAACATTCACTGAGCATTGCTTGTCCGATCCGTTCGCTGACTAGTCTTTACAAAATATCAATTAGAAATCGTTTTGGCCGAGCTACGTGCCCCATTATTTTCCATCGTTTTCGTCATTTTATGATGTCAGCGTTAGCCTAGTTTTTTTTTTTACCTTCATCATCTCGCGATGCTCGACGTCCTAATCTGACGGCCAACGCATAAAAATCAATCATCGAATATTTGAAAAATTTCCATACCTTCTGTGGTCGTTTAAAAAATAATATTTTACTTTTGCCCGTTCCGGCGTACCGTAAGTAAATTATGTCTTTCCATTTCGTAGCTATATCGTCTTTCCCTCGCCGTGCCACACCTGATTTGAATTTTTTCTAATACGCTTTTCGATGCTTTGTCGGCGTTCAAAATGTCAGCGAATAATGTTCCGCAGTGAGATATTAACATCATCGGTAACGTGAGAAAATGAAGGATTAATCTTCCGAACGATGTAAACGCGCGCTGTACACGTAAGGGAGAAGACAGAGAAGGGGAAAAGGTACTCGGGATTTGACAGTAGTTGAAATTGGGTGCCAAATGTGATTAAGTTCGTTGTCATTACAAAAGGAACGGTAATTTAAAAAATTCTAATATTAGTTAGAAATTAAAGTCATTAAGTACGTCATTCGTCATTCGCGTACGTGGCTTCACATTTCGGAGGTAAAACTCGTGTACTATTTCAGCCAATCTATACACAGTCATAGAGATACAGTCTGGAAATTTTCATGAAGCTTGGGGCTTACATGAGTTGAAAAATCTATTCGTCGAAAAATCAAAAACAATTTTGAAAACAATGAAAAAATTGCAAAACATTGAATTGATCAAACTGAGAATACAGATTTATCAAAATGGAAAACTCGATATTGAAAAGATCAATCTTCTAGCAGTGTTACATAAAATAATTACATGCATGAAAAGAATTCCATCAGGACTATTTGTGAGGTGAAATCAAATTCTCAAGAACTGAGTACTCAAATATAATAAATTTAATTTAATAAGAAATGATCTAATTTAATGAAGCCCTAGCTAGTGTGTAAGTAACATCTAAGAAATAAAAGTTCAAATGAATCAAAGATCATAAGTAAGGTGATAAACCAAGAAGAAAAGAAAACAAATTGCGGAAAACCTAATTTAAAGATTCAAGAGTGAATCAAAAGCTATGAAGGCGAAGAATTAAAAGATTATGAGGTTTATTAAAACTAACTGAAGACTTTAAGGCAACTGATCTTATGGTGATAGGTATATAGCCAGTAGCCAACTATGAAATGTTTAGGTACATACTTGGGCTCAGCATAAAAGAAAGTTCTGAACTCTCAGAATGAATTTTCGGACATGAATTATCATAAAAAAAAGAGTAAAAATTATAATGAATACAAAAATACAATATATTCGATACAAATTTTTAAAATGTGCACTTATTGTTTTATTTTTAGACATTTTTGGATTTTTGACTTTTAAAAATTTATTTTTGAACTTTTTCATTTCTGAACTGTTTGCACTTTTTTTCATTCAACATTTTCTGACTTCAATTAGTTTTTTGATTTTTCAAACTTTTTCTTTTTTTTTTTGATGACTTTTCACTTTGTAATTTTACTTATTTTTATTCAATGATTTTTGGGGGGTTTCAAATAATCTAAACCTGAAGCACCACTAAATAAAAGCTTTTCGAACAACAAAATGAAAGATGAAATTAAAAATGTTGATCAGATCAAAATCTGGGATGTAGAAAATTATAGAGACGCTTTGATAGGAAATTTAATGCATAAGTATCAAACTTCCCAGGAAACAAATAAATTGATCAAATTAAATAAAATTGGATAAATGAAATGAAATGCCTTTTGAATCAAATTTGATCAGATTAAATCCCATTTTATGCAATTTGTTAACTTTATATCATAGAAAATAAGAATTGATCGAATTTGTCAAAAAAAATGACCAGATATCATTTGATAAGATTTTATTAGATTTGACAAGGTTCGATTTAATTTGATCAAATTACATTAAGATGTGAATATCAAATTTGATCAAGTTAAATGAAATCAGATAAATGAAATGAAATCCCTTTTGAATCAAATTTGATCAGATTGAATCCTATTTTATCAAATTTGATGATTTTGTATCAAAGAAAAAAAGGATTGATGAAACTTGTCACAAAAATGACAAGTTATGTCATTTGATAAAGTTTCCTCAAATTTGATGAAATCCTATCTAATTTGATCAAATTATATTAGAGTGTAAAAATCAAATTTGATCAAATTAAATAATGAAATCAAATGAATGAAATGAAATACTTTTGGAATCAAATTTTACCAAATTGAATCCCATTTTATCAAATTTGGTACTTTTATATCAAGGAAAAAAAGAATTGATCAAATTTGTCACAAAAATGACACGTTATGTCATTTGATAAAGTTTCCTCAAATTTGATGAAATCCGATCTAATTTGATCAAATTATATTAGAGTGTAAAAATCAAATTTTATCAAATTAAGTGAAATCAGATGAATGAAATGAAATGCCTTTTGAATCGAATTTGACCAAATCGAATCCCATTTTATCAAATTTGGTACTTTTATAACAAGGAAAAAAAGAATTGATCAAATTTGTCACAAAAATGACAAGTTATGTCATTTGATAAAGTTTCATCAATTTGATGAAATCCGATCTAATTTGATTAAATCATATTAGCATGTGAAGATCAAATTTGATGAAATTAAATCAAATGAAAACCAATACATTTTGGGTCAAATTTGACTATATTACATCTTATTTCATCAAATTTGATAACTTTACATCTAATTTTTAACGGAGTGCATCAAATGTCAACAAATTTGATCAATTTTGTTCAGATCTCATCAAATTATATCCCTTCAATTTACGGGTAAAATTTCATAAAATTTTGTCATATTTGATGAATTTTGATCAAATTTTATCTTTACTTTTTCATCAAATTTTATCAAATTTTGATCACATTATATCAAATTAAATGCGATGAATTCGTGTATGAAAGAATTGATTAAATATCTTTTCCTTATTTTCTGGCATTGACATTATGAGAACAACACAATGAACAACTGTATGACAGATTTTGGGGGAGATTGAGAGCCCTTCATATGGGAAAATCTTGGGACAAATCAAGCACAAAATATTCAGGGTGACTAATTAGAAGTCTTTTGACCCGAGTAAATGAAAGAATATGGGGACAAATGAATAATGAAATCAAACTTAAAATTCTGATCAAATGCAAAAATTTGGCCAAACCAAAAATGAGGGATTATGAGGCCAACTAAATGTAACTGTGGGACAAATGAAGTTTGCGAAATTCATTTTATCAATGAGTATTGAGTAAAGCAAGCTTAACATTATCTAGTTCATGAAATGGAAAATTGAGGACAATCAGATGGAAGCTCGTGTGGTTAACTTCATGAACAATTCAGATTATGGGGCCGACTTGATGACAAATTTCAGGAGATCATGGGGCACATTTATTAAAATTTTACAAGGGTGAAATAATGAAAAATTGTGCAAGTAATCAAACAGAATATATCAAGGCTAACTCATTAGAAGCCTCTTGACCAAAGCAAATGGAAAATGTGGGGACAAATGTGTAATGAAACTAAGCTCAAATTTTCGATCAAATACATAATTTTCATCCACACTAAATCAAATAGAAGATTATGAGCTCCATTTAATGAAACATTTAGAGTAGATCAAACTTGAAATTGTGTGGTTCACAGAATGTATAATTAGGAACGATCATAGGGAAGCCCGTGTGGCCGACTTCACGGAAAATTTGGGATTCGATCGAATCAGGCAGCTAAAAGATTATGGGGACAACTAAATTAAGGCTTTTGAAGGCATCTGAACGAGACAATGAATTTAAAATTCGAATCAAAACAAAATTTGAGGCCTAAACTTATGGAAACCATTTGATAGAAACTTTACATTCTGGAGACTACCAATATGAAAGATAGTGGAGCCAACTTCACCAGGTTTCAACATTCATTTCAAACTACAGTCCTAGCCCGGTACATCGTTTTACCTTCTCGGACACCGCAATCACTACCACATTCGTTATTTATGAAAATGTCTCTGGAAACGAACGCTCGGGTACAAATATTTGGGCACCCAGCTTCGGACACTAGTCATTTAATATCTCATCAATTTACCAAACGCGTTTCCCATCTCGCTGCTACACCTCGCGTCAAGATTGATGCGAAGTTGATGATGTCCGAGTTGTCTTTGCTCCTTAACTACCACCGCTACATGTATATTACGCGCATCCATAAAAAGCGACAAATTACAACCTATTGATAAATGGAAGCGCACCGCGTACCTATACCAATCGAGTACGTGCGCTTTCGTAAATAGGAATTTTTATCGTCGCCAACGCGTGAAAATATCCGCTACGCGAACGAAAACAAGACATTCGAATCGATTTTCGCCATTTCTATTATCGATATGAGCAGCGGAAATGCGCGCGTGTAGAAATCACTTTTATCACGGGCCAATATTTACTATGAAGTGATTACTCGGGCGTGAAGTGATTGTCGATTATTGGTCCGATTATGTGTTTTAATTTACCAGCTAGAGGATTTTTTACGGTCGAGTTTAACGAACTCAATTTCACAGGGAGTAGGCGAGGACTGCAGGAAAAGGGACTCGGGAGCTAAAATAGCCTGAAACCCCCTTCACATTAATTCCTCCTCCCATATTCAAAATAAAAAATTTTATTTTGTGTGAACACGCTACAAAAATAATAATTATTAAACAAATAAGTCACTTTGAGCGTATATTTATGTACGAAATTTGAGTAAAAAAAATAATCTTTAAAATGTTTAAAATAGGGAACACATATTACAAGGGAAATTCCAGAACTTTGAATCACAGACTTCAGTCTGACAAGGTTTGATGAAATATGGAAACTAAATCATCAAGAATCTCTCGACAGAAATATCAACAAGGAGAGTCAATATGGGAAATATAGTGGAATGAGGGGGGGGGGGAGTTAAAGCATAAAAAAACCAACTTATTGCACACATTGAAAAAAAAAAACAATATATTTTCATTATAACATACCCTATAAACGAAATAAACTCCAAACGAATCATGGAGTGGAGGTATGAATTCATAATAATTACATTTTTATCAACTTGAGGCTCCTCAAGCTCTACTCAAAATTTTGATAATCCGCCATTTTGGATCCATTTTGATCCAAATTCAAGAAGTCATATTGTGGTCACCAACTAACCTAACACACAAAATGTGACCTCTTTAACTTGATTTGGTGGGGAGAATGGAAGATTCAAGAAATTTCATAACTCAAAACTTCCTCAAAAAGCCGTTTATTGATCTAACTTCTCTCAATATGCACTTAGGAAGCTGAAATTTGGATATGTTAGTATTCGTGACTCACTCTTTCATATGAAATCAAAAACGAAAAATTTGAGCTATTTGTCCCTTCTCCAGCCCCCCTCAAAATTTGAGTGATCCGCCATTTTGAAATTTTTCGAAAAAACAAAAAAAACACTTCTGCACATTTTCAAGAAGAGTTCCTCACCAAATTTTGAGCGAATTTTATGAATACTCGCCGGCGCTACGCGTGGGGGAAAAAAAAATATATACACCAAAAAGTTGGACATTTGCCAGATGATTACAAATGGTCTGAAACGCAAAGATTTGAAGACCCCACCCTCCCCCGACCTTCCCTTCCCAAATCAGGTAGGCTGTAATAGCTATCGTTTTTATTAAAAACTCAGCTAAAAATATTTTTAATTGCCCAACATTAATTTTTTTGAAAATTTCAACATTTATAAAACTTTGTCTCCATTTTTGGGGTCTAAAAATTAAGTTATGATGGCTGAAATTCTTATGCCGTTCTTTTGAGATCATGCAGAGAGGACAGAAACCCATGACAGCAAATTTTTGTTTTCTCATTACATTTCAAATGTGAGATGTATTAAGACGATCGATTAAAAAAAAATCATAGCTGTCAGTAGAATGAGCTAATAAAATATTCAGAAATCAAAAAAAAAAAGATGATGAAAAATTGAAAATAATGGTAAAAAATGAAAACAATATTTTTTTTTTAAATTTTTAATCCAACTTGAAAGTTAGGATTTTGCACCAAAATATATATTTTTTAACAAAAACATGCTGCATGAAAATTTTACATAATTTTTTTCCGGGAGGGGGGGGGGATTTTTTCGTCTACAGGGCAATATCCTAGTGACGCCTCCACTTTCGTTTTTTGAAAAAAAAAACCGAAAGTCGACCCACTCCACTTACACAAAATATTGTCCATGGATAAAGTACTTACTTAATATACGTAAGTATAATCGATTATGTAATCGAGTCGAAATTAAACCTCGATAAATAGGTAAATGAGGCATTATGATTATCAATCGTCTAAACGTGAGGCTCGGATATTTAATTACCTTGCATAACCATTTAAGATGGAAATACACATTAGAAGGCTCCGGGGAAATGAGGAGAGCTGACGAAAGGGAGATCTCTTAGCGTAAAATTTGTACTCTATTGACTGATAGAGCACGTGAGAAGGCCCGAGGAGAGTTATAATGAATAAAATACGAACATTCATAGCCACCAGGGCCATTTAAATTTACGCTTAACGGCGGATTTAATAGATATCGCGTACTTAAGAGGTACAGAAAGAAAAAAAAAGTGAGAAGTGAAAATAACTAGGTATTTAAGATGAAAGATATTAATAACAATATCATTTATATATTTGAGAACCTACATCTACGAGATTCAAGGTAGGGAGGATGAAAAACCGTGGCCGGAAAGATGAAACGATTGAAAGCAGGAGAAATGAGAGGCACAGGTCGGCGGAATATTCGTGGACGCGAACGTGCACCTCGAACATCAGTGGTTATTATATTTAACCAATGGTTTAGTCGCTCCGCCTTTCCATTGGCTTGTCACTTAGGACGAAATTACCGCCCAGTATTAAACCCGCGATACGCTCCATATTTCGTTCTGTCTTCATAGTCGGTACCGGCGTTTTGCTAATTTTTTGGTCGAATTTTCCGAACACACGCTGAGAGCTTTTTCGCGACCTCTATGCAACGTCGATGGTGTGTCGCGTGAGAACTAAACTCGTGGATTTTTTGATTTCGCGATTTACGATTAAAATGTCGCATTAAAATGCCGAGACCTTGTCGAGAATCGTACGGCGACCAGAAACCGCCGTACTCGTACATCTCGTTGACCGCAATGGCCATCTGGAGTTCGCCGGAGAAAATGCTACCGTTGTCCGACATCTACAGATTCATCAGCGATCGATTCCCGTACTATCGTAAGAACACCCAACGTTGGCAGAACTCGCTCCGGCATAATCTCTCTTTCAACGACTGCTTCATCAAAATCCCTCGAAGACCCGACAGACCCGGTAAAGGAGCGTTCTGGGCATTGCATCCGGCAGCTTTGGATATGTTCGAAAATGGTTCCTTTCTGAGACGTCGCAAACGATTCAAATTACCGAAAATAGATCGTGACCTGTTGCGGGCCACGTTACCCCTTAATTCATCCAAAGTGAACTTGGACATCGACAGAAACGGTATTTTCTCAGCTGTGCCTATTAACTCGTCTAAAATACCAGCCGAAGATGATTTTCCCAGGAATACAACCAAAGTCGAGGACACCAAGTGTACCCAGGTCACCACCAGTAATAGTAAATCTTTCAGTATCGATAGCATTATGTCGAACACGTCGAATAGTTCGCAGCCTTTAGTACCTAAGCCAGTCTTCCCGCATTATTATTACCCACCGGTGTGCTTGCCGCCGTTGTTGAACTCCAATTATGCGGCCATTTATGCGGCCGCAGCGTTACGAGGATTTTTAGCGCCGCCACCTATCGCTGGTAATACCGTGCTACCGTCTATTGATAGTTTGCGGTTTTGTCAACCTATTCCTGTATCTTCGCCGCCCATCGATGTCGTCGATACGTCCAGTTCCTCCGATAGTATATTGGCCGCCAGATTCAGTGAGTATTGACCTACCAATCATATCTTACCTATAGAGCCATTAGGCTAAAATTTACACTGAACATTCCAAATAAATTGGATTATATTTTAAGCTGTTGAAATATCAAATAGGCGCGTTGGTTTTTCGTATATTTCACCTGAATGTCGAGAAATCCATAAAAGAATTGAAGGAAATCGAATATTTCCCCACATATTTCCTTCTTCACCTTTTCCATAGATTTATAATCAATTTCTATCCTTTTCGTATACACATATGCTACCTGAAGAATTAAATAAAGGACTAAATATGCTTAATAGCTCAAAAAAGTCTCATAATTTGATGAGACCAAATTCAATTGTAATAGATCAATTTGTAAATACATAGTTGAGGTCTTTTCAAAGTATTGCTCAAGTAAATTATTATAGTTGTATTGGTATGAACTGAAGAAAGCCCTCTCCCCATCATCCTTTTCAAAACAGAAAAATCTTAAATTTCACTGCGGAAGAAAAAAAAAGAAGTGTAGAAAAAATTTGAAAAAAAAAAATCAATGCTAAAGATCTAACTGTAAATGGACACTTGTTTTTTTTTTTTTTTTGAGGAAAATCAAAAGTGTTTAGCTTTCTTTTCAAGGTATTACCAGAGCATGCCATCGCCAGCAACCTATAAGGTGCCACCTAAGACTATGTCAAAGGAGGCAGGATCATGCGGACTTGTATCCAACCATGTTTATCAGGGAGGCAAACAAACTTTTGAGTGGGTTATTTCATATTTTTTTTAATCACTTGAAAACGTTGATTTCGGATTACATTAAAAATATTCTCTTAATATATAAGATTAAAATGATAAAAACAATCAACTTCTTACGAAATGCTTCACAAATGTCGGATCCAATCATTCCTGACAACACTAAAAGAATTACTTGGGTTGTCTCCTTTCTTGAAACTTCCAACCTATTTTCCCAAATATGAATTCTCGCTGGGCATAATGACCTAGGTAATTGCAAACACCCCTCAAAAAAATGAACAAACAAAAAAACAAACAAAAAACTGGTATTTCATCTGAGTGAGCTAAAATAATTTTTTTTTTTTTTTTTTTTAAATTGAACAAACGAGGGAAAAATATAAAAAAAATCCAATTCTTAAAGTCAATGAGAAAATATGTCAAAAAAAGATCGAAGTTCTCAAAACATTGAAAACGTAAAAAAAGTCCATTTTTGAGTAATTTGAATTCTTTTGCGTTCATAAGACACATTTTCTTGCCCGAAGACTGAAAAATATTCACTGTTAATTTTTTTTTTTTTAATTTAAAGGGTTTGAATATTTTTTTTCTTTGTGTTTTTGAAGAGCACCAAATTTATATTTTTCAATAATAAATAGGAAATGAGTATAGGTAATTTACAGGTTTCATGCATATTACATGCTTGATTTGAACTCTTTATGACTTAGAATACAAAATATGGCCAATTTTCACTTCACAGGGGTACTCAGATTATCATCATTTTGTTTCATCATTCAGATGTTTTATCATAAATAAGTCGTACTTTAGCAAATATTTTTTTGTTAAGCGAGGAGGGGAATGGAGATGGGAGAATCTCTCAATAATCACAGCAGTCATTAGGATTTAGATTTTGAATGAGTAGGTATAATTTGTGTGAAGAAAAAAAAACGCATTTTCCCAATCCCCTTCAAAGCAAATAGGTCTGAGATCATGGGATTGTTTCGAATCAATTCATTCAAATGTATACTTATTTCAATATGCCTATATGAATGTGCAATAAAGTTATCTTCTATTTTTCCTCAGAATTTTGTAAACCAATTATATTTTAATATGTATTACGATACCAAGCTTTAGGTTTATTTTTAGGAAATGAAGTTTGATATGAAAAATAAACATATAAAATTTGCTCTATTTGTCAAGTTCGTGAAAGCAGATCAGGTCCAGTTTTCATGCCGAATTAACGTTGTATATCCGAGCACTGTGACTCAGAAAATTGTCAGCCATTTTGCATCCATTATTAACACTAACTATTTTTCTGTTTTATTTGGAATATCGCAACAATTTTTAATTCTGTAGATTTATTTTTCAAATGATTAACTCGACGTGTGAAAAAATTTAAATTTAATGGTCTAATTTTTAGAATTATTTTTGAAAATAAATTTTCCAACTTTGAAATTCTACAGCATTTTTATGGAGTGAAATTTTACAAATTCTTAATGATAATTAAATCTACTTCTTTCGAAAATTGCGAATTTACTGCAATAAAAAATATAAAAGCCATTCGGTCAATTAATACAATATAAAAATTTGACGATGAGTAAAAAAATAAATGAAAAATAAATATTTAATGTTGCTTAATTTTTTTATTTATTTACATTCAATAAGAATCTTATACTTTCTTCGCATATTATTTCCAAACATAATCTACATTTTAAATCTATACTTATACTTTGAAACATTCAATCAGAGTTTTTAGAATTTAAAATTAAAATTCTAAAACAAACATTTCTAAAAAAAAAGGAACAGAAATTAGTTATATCTACTAATGCTCAAATTTTCTTCAAAATCAAATAAAAACTCAAAAATGCTATGAAATGATTTTCGATGATGAAATTCAGAAAAAACCCAACAACTGAAATAATAAAATACAAAGGGAAAACTTATTATTTAAAATAATGCTTTTATTCAATTTTATTGGAAAAAGTAAATTGTATATTCGATTATGAATAACTAATAAATAAAAAGTAAATGAAAATTACATCACATGACTAATAATAATAAATATTTATGCATTTCATTTTATTCACTTACTCTCCGCCAACACCTTAACGTTAAATTGTACTTTGAAAGGCGAAGAAATAAATCAGGACATTCATGAAATATTATCAAATGAAAATAAAAAGACAAAATAATGTTCGATTTTTCGATCTTATACTTTTCAAAGATTTTGTTGCTCCTTCAATGTCAGTTGTTGGCTAAATTTACATAGACCTTTTTTGAAAAAAAGGATATGAGGCAATTATCTACTAATGAATTGAAACGTGACTAAAAATATGAAATTTTTCCTCTCCCTCCCTTCATACACAAATTAAGCAAGCTATAACTTAATTGTTATATTAAAAATAAAGGAAAGCAGCCTTACCGCATTACTCGAGTTGAGTTTTTAATTGGGGCTTATTCAGATTTTCAAATAACGTTGTTGACCCCTTCATGTCTACAGGCCACACCCAATACTGAATCTGAAAAGCTCCAAACCCATTCTTTCCAAAACCACTTGTGAAGTTGAATTTAGAGCAATTATAAGATTTTTTGCCATGCAATAATTATATGAATAAATATTTTTCAATTTATAGTTACATAGGGCTACTCAAATTATGCTCAAATTTTGACGATCCGCCATTTTGAATCCATTTTGACTCCAATTGAAAAGATCATATTCTGGTCATCAGCCAACTCTATATACAAAGTTCGACCTTTCCAGATCGATTTGGTGAGGAGGTATGGAAGATTCATGAAATTTCCTGTAGTAATTCCCCTCCAAAAGCTCATTTTGCTCTAACTCCCCTCCAAATTCACGTGGGAAGGAAAAATTAGAATAGTTTAGTCAAGTGGGCTCATTTTATTATATGACGACACAATACTAAATGTTCGCCCTTTCATGTACCCCCACCACATTTTGAGGTCGATAACCCCTCATTCTCCCCTCCAATACCAAATGTGAAGGTGAATTTGAGAAGCAGTATACTTCTTATCCTCAATAATCATATGAGTTCATATTAATAACATTTTTACCAATTTGAGGCTCCCAAGCTCCACTCAAATTTTGATTATCCGCCATTTTGGATCCATTTTGACCCAAATTTAAGAGATCATATTCTGGTCACCAACTAATTTCACACACAAAGTGTGATTTCTTTAGATTGATTTGGTGAAGAAATATGGAAGATTCGAGGAATTTCATATCTTAAAACTTCCTCAAAAAGCTGTTTTTCGCCCTATTTGCCCTCCAAATACACTTGGAAAGCTGAAATTTGGATATTTTGGTATCTGTGACTTATTCTTTTATATGAAATCAAGAACAAAAATTTTGAGCAATTTGCCCCTTCTTCAGCTCCCCTCAAAATTTGAGTAATCCGCCATTTTGAGGTGAATCGAAAAAAGAAAACAATAACTTTTTCGCATTTTTAGGAAGAGTCTCTCACCAAATTTTGAACGAAGTTCAAGAATACTAGAATACATATCTCTCTATATATTAAAATCAAAATGAAATCGGTTTTGAGATGCGCGCGCATCCTTGTTTTGAATAGCAGGTATAAAACGTATATAAAGGATAGCACGTATACAAAGGAAAAAAAGGCTGTAAATTTTAATAAAGCCTTGTACATGCTCGAAGGGTAAGTCATAAAATTGTTTTGAGTAGCAGGTATAAAAAGTATAAAGGATAGTAGGTATACAAAAGGAAAAAATGTGATAAACTTCAATAAAAGCTTTGTACATAAGCAAGAGGAAGGGTAAAGTTATAAAATTGTTTAAAATATTTTTGATTTTGAAAATTAATAGTTTAAAATTAACTTATAATCTTAATTAATTAATATAAAAAAAAATTTAATGTTTCATAATGAAAAATTATTAATATATTTATTTTTTAATTTAATAAAATTAATTTTTTTAATATTAATATTTATAATAATACTGATTAGAATTTTAAGGTATACAAAGGTATAAAGGAGGGAGCGGGGAGCCCATCCTGAAAGGAGGAAGTCTTGGCGGTTGTAACAAATGAGAATAAATTGGGTTGTGCAGTTTGTAATGTAGCAGTACTTGTCTGATAAAATGACTTTTTTGTCTTCACTTAATTTTTATTGCGAGCCCCGAAGGGGCGAGGAGGCACTAGTATATATAATAATAATAATAATAATATACATTCCAAAAAGTTGGGCATTTGCCAGATGATTCCAAATGATCTAAAACGCAAGGATTTAAAGACCTCCCCCCTACCCCTCTTTTCAAATCAAGTAGGCTGTAGTAGCTATTCTTTTTATTGAAAATTCATCTGAAAAAAAACAGGTAATAAATATCTAATGAGCACATAGTGAATACTAAATTCATCGTTCCATTATTTCGTCTCATTAATATGATTTATCATGCATAAGCAAAGCACTCAAAGGCTTGTATCAAGAAAATAATACGCACAAAAGCCACAGAAATAAATATAAGGGTACAAAAAATTCCGGCGCTATTCAAAGCATTACCTCACTACATAATAAATTTTCTTCCAATTCAGTAGGTTTTCTATAGGTATCCCTAACCCTTTCTAAGTTACAAGAATATACCATCAGTCATCCATATAACATGAAATTCAGTATATAAAGAAATTTCCATTTATTAATAATTAGCTTAATTTACACTCATACATCGTGTATAGCAGAATATTAAAACAGATAATACGAAAGGGTCGCTTCATGTATCCGCAAAATGGCCAACACGAGGGAATATCCAAATACTCCTAATGGTGCCTCCAGGCCACCCTTCCATACAACCGACCCTACCATTATGAAATACCATTTCAATTCACGCGTCATAAATTTCACCATCGGTGGTTAAATTAAGCAATGAATTCACTATACAAGGGTCTGGTCATCTTGCTGTTGCTAGCCTATAGATTGCTAATGTACGCCCATTGTAGTCAACTACTTACTTGTTACTTTTTTACATGCTATACATAAGATAACACGAATTGAAATGTCGCCTGGCATTGACAACCCACGTAGGTATAAATCTTTACACCTATAACTACTAGAGGCATAAAAATTAAACGTCTTGGAAGCTTGAAACTTTTTATTCATCCGTGTAAACGACTCTTAGTTGTGGTTTTCAGCGTCCACGATGAGTTAAATCTGCTAACTAAATGAAGCTATTACGCGTCGAACGTCATATGTGTGCTGGGGTAGCAGGTGCTTGAGCCACTGGAAAGTTAACGTATTCAAATGATTTTTCGATTGTCCATCTTTTCCATTTAGAGTGCTAGAGGTGGAAGGGGTTTGGCTTAAATTACTATTATTTCGTATAAAGTCTCACAGGGCACAGGGTGCTTGGCTATGTACGATGTAATTATAGACCAATGATTCTTTCGTAAGATAAAACAAAGATGAAGGATAAATACGGTTAAAGGCGTAAATAGGAGCGTTTTATTAAGAAGGGGTTGTATTTTTTTTCATTTCTCCACAAAATAATGGGCTCTCCGAAGCCACCGACGGTTTCCCAAATCGTGGAAATTTCAAGAAAAATTCCTCCAATTAAGAGCTCGTTGGTTTGATGTCTAGAGAATGGCGCTGTTACGTTGGCATCGAAGCGTATAATCTTTTATCAATTTAATCGCCAGTTTATCTCACTTTTCCAATTATTTATTACGCTCGGGAAACATTACTGTCATAACAATGACCCGTTAGTGTCTGAAAAGCTATAAATCGTGGACGGTTTAACTCGCGTATCTTCCAAGTTCACGTATAATTGATTGCGTGAAATGTGTATACGCCAAGTACGTTGATTGTACAAATGTACACGGTTATAGATGGCGTTAAGTCTTACAGGAGCTCTATACCATGGTTGCGTTGGAGGAACTTCGATGCTTTGCCCAACATATGTTCACGTTGAACCCCCAAACGGAGTTATTGCCTTCGTAGGGTGAACTGAAACGATGTAAAATCAGATAAGCCACCCTCGTAGAGCTTCCAGCCAGTATTCCATCGAGGAACCGTTTTAAGGACCACTGCTATAGGATAATTTGTTGACTGGAGTTGCTTTTTAGGTGTGTTAATTGTATACCATGGCGCGTGTTTTCATCGACTAGACCGCCATCACGGTGCGGTAATTATAATCATCTTTGGACCTATAACGGGTTCGCTGAATGACGAATACGCGTCCAGATTTGACGAAAAATTTACGTAACGTGCAGATTCACCAATCAATTTACTCACTTTCACCACCATCCGAGCTCTACAACGTGTACATTTTCTATGCTAATCTGCTGCGAAAAATCACCGCGCAACGTCCAACTTGTGGACAATTACTCGATGACAAAGTCGCCTTTTTCTCACCCGTTAATGAACGACGTTTAAGACGGCCACATGAATTATTCATCGGGAAGGTTAATTCGCGCTCGCAATTTGCAACTTTCGTATTCATTATTTAATTCCACAGTAGCTGAATTAGAAGGTTGAATTAGCTATAAACCAACCGAAACCGGCTCCGACGAATACTCAAAGAATAAATATTGCCTAATTTTATACACCTCAAACAAGTGAATTTTCATACACGCTGGCAGCCATAGTTACATTATTCGTGCTTTCAAAACTCGCTGACGATTCTATATTACATTGTAATTTATCGTTAAATATGTAAATTCCGAGTTTCTGTTCTACTATGCCATTTTATAAAGGATCAGCGGCCTTCGATGAAAAAAGAAGTTTCCACATTGATGCGTAATTAGCCGTAATTAAAGGGGGTAATATTTTTCATTTCGATGTGGTCGTTCGGTGATATAGTTTTAGGCGTACATGGGTAATTCTCTAAATCATAGGTTTTAACGTTCATCTTAACGCCGAGTGGATTTTCGTAAGTGCTAGGTTCTGCGGCGTCTTTATGTGAGATCAAATAGTAGATAAAAAACGCACGTTTCCGGTATTATATGGGTTTTTGGGGGGCATACGAGAGAGAGAAAAATGGCGATTGAATTCGTAATTCTTGCACGAGTTTTATGTGGTGTAAATTATGGACAGGAAATTCTTTACGGTTACTTTTTATTCGAAAATCCACTTCTTTAAGGGTTTTGTTGTCGCAAATGGCACAAATAAAAGTAAAGTAAATTTCAGGTTTACATGTCAATATTTATTTTACCCATAGGGCTATAATGAAGTCATCAAATGTATGAAAATTTTATAGTTTGAAAAAAAAAATTTTTAAATTGAGTTTTGAGAAATTAGAATTTTTTATCTGAATTTGTAACTTAAAAACGACAGTTATTACAGCTTACTTCATTAAGGAAGGGGAGAGGAATCGGAAGAGGGAGAAGTTTTCAAATCTTTGCGTTTCAGATCATTTGTAATCTTCTGTCAAATGC
This sequence comes from Phenacoccus solenopsis, assembly GCA_009761765.1. Classification (NCBI taxonomy): domain Eukaryota; kingdom Metazoa; phylum Arthropoda; class Insecta; order Hemiptera; family Pseudococcidae; genus Phenacoccus; species Phenacoccus solenopsis. Next base: position 36,011,605 of record CM019756.1, on the reverse strand, counting down.
TCAACTTTTATATTTTGGTATTCATGAAATTTGCACAAATATATGTACTCGTATATATACATTTTTTTTTGTGGGCAATAAGCACTACCATGTACTGCATACTCTATGTACTGCATACCCTAAATTCAACTTCTTTACTGTTTTTGAAAGGAATAGAGTATAGATTTCCAGACTTGCTATTGGATATGGCCAGTAGACATGAAGGGGTTAGCAATGTTATTTGCAGACCTGAACAAGCCCCAATTAAAAACTCAGCTCCATTAATGCGGCATGGCTGCTTATGTTTTTTTTTAACCTTCAAGTTATATTTAGTTAGAAAAATCCTAAAACAACTCTTAACTGTTAATTTTTTTGATTTTTAAAAGATTTAAATTTTTTCCTAAATTCACTCAAAAAACTTCATATTTATATTCGTATTTGAAAACACAAAAAAATTTAACTATACTTTACCGAGTTTTCAATCATCAACGATAGTTATTTCAGCCTAAATATTTTGGGATGGAAGAGGTTTGGGGAGAGGGGTGTCCTCAAATCTTTGCCTTTCAGATCATTGTAATCATACAGTAAATGTACAACTTTTTGGTGTTTATGTAGGTAAATGTAATGACATATACTCACTGTGAATGTAAGTGTAAAATGTATATGTGAAACTCTAATAGGAGGAAAAGAACTGCATAATTTCTTGAAATATTGAGTATTTTTTTTTAGCGAATTTATAATAAATTTTAAAAATTCTCTGAAAATTAATGATATTGGTCCACTTTTTTAATCTCAAATCCTTCAAAACTCAATTTTTTTAAAGTTTATTAGAAAAAGTTTTATGTAAAATTTCCATGACTCACCCCACTCATGGAGGTTAGCCTAGCTGGAAGCTGAATTTAAAAAATATACGTAAGCAATCTGCCGCATTATTGGAGCTGAGTTTTTAATTGAGGCTTGTTTAGATTTGCAAGCAACGTTGCTAACCCCTTCATGTCTACAGGCCACACCCAAGCTACATGAAGTTCCTCAAATTATCCTCAAAATTTTACGATCAGTTATTTTGGACTCATTTTGACCCAAATCTAGTAGACCGACCCTACATACAAAGTTTGACATTTCTAGATCGATTTGATGAGGAGGTATGAAAGATTCATGAAATTTCCTGTAGTAATTCCACTCCAAAAGCTCATTTTGCTTTAACTCCCCTCCAAATTCACTTGGGAAGGAAAAATCAGAATAGTTTAGTCAAGTGGGCTCATTTTATTATATGACGACACAATAATAAATGTTCACCCTTTCATGTACCCCCACCACATTTTGAGGTCGATAAGCCCTCCTTTTCCCCTCCAATATCATATGTGATGGTGAATTTGAGATGCAATATACTTCTTATCCTCAATAATCATATGAGTTCATATTAATTACATTTTTACCAATTTGAGGCTCTTTAAGCTCTACTCAAATTTTGATCATCCACCATTTTGGATCTATTTTGACCCAAATTCAAGAGGTCATATTCTGGTCACCAACTAATTTCACACACAAAGTATGATTTCTCTAGATTGATTTCGTGAGGAAATATGGAAGGTTCAAAGAATTTCATATCTCAAAACTTCCTCAAAAAGCTATTGAGGCTCCTCAAGCGCTACTCAAATTTTGATAATCCGCCATTTTGAGTACATTTTGAACCAAATTCAAGAGGTCATATTCTGATAACCAACTTACCTTACATACAAAGTTAAACTTTTCTAAATTGATTTGGTGAGGATATATGGAAGATTCAAGAAATTTCAGAACTCAAAACTTCCTTAAATGGTCGTTTTTTGCTCTAACCCCTCTCCAAATGCATTTAGGAAGCTGAAATTCGGATATGTTGGTGTCTGTGACTTATTCTTTTATATGAAATCAAAAACAAAAATTTTGAGCAATTTGGCCCTTCTTCAGCTCCCCTCAAAATTTGAGCAATCCGCCATTTTGAGGTGTATCGAAAAAACAAATTAGCAACTTTTTTGCAGTTTTAGGAAGAGTCTCTCACCAAATTTTGAGCAAATTACATGAATACCAAAATATATATTCATCCATATAGGTATGATATGGTAAAGTTAGGCCCGATCTTGGAAATGCTGCTATTCTTCCGAGACCCGATTCTGCGTTGCGACCGTAGCGTTTTGTGTGTATATTTGAGCGTATATAGCTTTCAGTTTTATACAAACGTTGGGAAGCCCTGGATATGGCGGTATCTTAGGGAGACCCAGCTGGGCCAGGTAAAGATGGTAATAATTCTGAAACGTGTCTCATAAGAACCGTTGCATATCATTTGTATACATGAATTTTGGATTTTTCTCACCCCTTCAAAGGTTCCTAATATGCTACGTTCAAGTGGTTTCCAAAAAGCTCACGCCGGCATCTCCTACTCTTCAAATAAAATCGGGTCTCGGAACGTCTGTTTGGTATCTACGGTTCAGGGTCTGACAAGGATAGTATCATATATATATATACCAAAAGGTTGGACATTTGCCAGATGATTACAAATTGTCTGAAACTGAAACGCAACGATATGAAGGCTGCACCCACCCCCCTTCAATTACCAAATCAAGTAGGTTGTAATAGCCGTCATTTTCAAGCTAAAAATTAAGCTAAAAAATATTTTATCGCGTCATTTTCCAATAATGAAACTTCAAATCAGCTGAATTTACCAAAAAAAAAAAAATTGTAATAAATAAGTTTTTAGCAATTCTGTCGGATTATTTTTAAACACTTTTGTACAGTTACCCAATACTCGAGGAGAATTACTGCAATTCTAATAAGGGAAGGAGAGGGGTCGAGGGTAAGCTACATGTCACTGATGATACAAGGAATCTCAAAAAGTTATACGAATTCTTTTTAACTTAACCAACTGCCAATTCACATACCTGGTACAGTTTCTTGACACGGAATATTACCATCATTGGCAACTGCCCGTAACCATGTGTATAATACTAACTCATCACCGAGTACTTCAAATACATCGAATAATTCCATCGCTGAAACATGTAACTTATTCTATTACATAAACCGTTTGCCATCAAAATATAAGTACGAAAACAGCGGTAAACATAATCTAAATTAAGGTGTTAATAATTACACGTGTAAGGCACCTCAACACATTATCCAATCTCCTCAAGCTCCGCATCTAACATCATATCTTCATACGATGCGGGCACGTATTACCTAATCAGTTCGCACCTCGTTCCAACGGTAGCGTAATTTTCACGTTTCACCGCATAAACGAAGTTGGAACGGTACCGACTCATAAATATTCGTTTCCAATTAAATCGCATCAATCTAAATTCCATTCACAATATAAATCAAGCCCTTTGGAAAAACCGCGTGCTACGATAGGCAACGGTAAATTTCAAAGCGCTGCGTCGTGAAAACCGAAGAGCAGCCTCGAGCAAAAGGTATAATTTGACCGGCTTATAAGCGGTAACAATCGTTAATAGGTTTACATTTAATATAATAAAAAAAAACAGACGCGTTCTTAGGCCGCCAAATGCGCATCCAGTTTGTAATTGTTTCTCGCTTGGTTGGTAGCTTAGATCGCGATTGTGAGGTGAAGTAGTATTGTAATCTCAAGGTACATACCGACTCTGTACAACGTATATGATCAGGAAGAATATAATCTATGCACAAATTACATTGTGCGGTTAGCTGGATTGTTAATCTATTATATTTCCTGTTAAGGTTGTGTTTATTCTTAAATTGGATGCACGTTTGAATAATAAAAAAAAAAAAAAAAAAAAAAAAAAAATGGAAAAACACATACATACGTGAAAACGTGTAAATATCACTTAGTCTAGCATCGTATTATTTTGAATATATAAGATCTACGAGGAGAAAAAAAAACTCTATACCGCTAACCAGTAACCACATCTATATAAATTGGGATTAATTCTGATTTATTATATAAATAAGCTCGTTTCCACAATGCGGCTTCATAAACACCCAAACATAGGTATGTAGGAAATCACATCCATCCCTCAGTTCTCTTAAACCGTTTTAGTTAAATTTATCGTACACTCAACTTCTAAAACGGGTTCCACTATCCTAATATTTGGCAGTAACCTCACCGTAAGGAAGTGTTCGTGTTGTGATTTGCACCAGAAGCGTTCACGAGGTTAATTACTATTTTCAATCGATCATACATCAGAGTATAACCATTAAGATTAATATGGATTTAATCGAAATCGCCTTTATTACACGTTTTCGTTAATTAAATCATAAATTTTATTTGAACTGGCGGCTAAGATGTTTGGTAAAAATAACTCCCTAATAATTAGCTCGACCTAATAACGTAAATGAACAGGGTTGGCAACAAAGTAGGCCTACGCTTTCCTACTTTAAAATATAACAACAATAACCTCATAAAATGACCACAGCACGAGCTTCCATCAGGTGCTCGAACAGACCTGCAAATTATAATCGATATATTTGGGTGCATGAAAGTATACTCTACGTTTGCATATTAGCTGCAGGTGTAATCAATTTATATTATTTTAGCGAATGGTTTTGGCATCCGGACAACTAGTTTACCTTAGAGACGTATTTGTTTTGGCAAAAATATTAACGTCGGTTGATTTAATTTATCAGAAGCCTAATTGTTACCAAAACCGTGTATAAGTGGTTGAAAGGTAATCCAGTTTTTAGATAAATTATACTGCTTAATCGTTCGAGTAGTTGATTGCTAGCTTTCATAGCTATTAAAAGGCTTCGACTGTGGAGTCAATGTTGGTATAACCATGTATGACTTAATATCGCAACGTACTCATGTTGTAGAATCGATTCCAAATTATACATTATTTAATGTTAAAACAGCGCTTAAAGTCTGACGAAGTCATAAATTCAAGCTTATTATATGCATTTGGCAAACACGTACTTGGCCTAGACCCATGATCCAGGAAACCCACCTGATTCTTTTGTGAGAGTAAAAATAAATTTTTTAATGTGGATGATATTTATTCTCTTCAAAGTGTTAATGCTTCTCCTACATAGTTTTGCAATTGTCTAGGAAAATTTGCGAAAAAGCTAAGAACATGTACTTATGTGCTGAAATTACATTATCATTCGATTTATGTATAGCAATTTTTTATGTTTTATAAGTTATCATTAATGATTTTTTTTGTCATTTTCGATTTTCGCAAAATTTTTGTTTCATTTTCCAAATTGTACAAAATTTTTACTTGTGTGGTAAATTATTCTTTTATTTATTTTTTTTGTCATTTCAACTTGCTTTTTAAATTTTTTTTTAAAGGAACATAAACATGAATTTTTATTAGTCAAAAATGAAGAAAAAAATGCTGAATAGAAAAAAAAAACAAAAACATCAATTTAAAAGAAGGTTTAAGATGAAAGTACCAAAAATTCAAAATATATTTATCATTATATTTTTTTTGAATTTTTTTTTTATGTATAATTTATATTAAAATAGTAATTTATAAATATTAATATAAAAATTATTAAAAATGTTCGGTCATCTTTACTAATTAAAACAACATTTAATATTTTAGTCATTCTTGACTTGTGTAGTTTATCATTTTTGAATTCTTAATAATTATTGACTTTGTTTTGTTTTTTTTTTCTTTCTAGTTTTTTCACTTTTCAAAATTATGTTAGAACATTGGCCATTCTTATAGTTATTAACACAATTTTCAATGGTCGTTTTTTTATGTATAGTTCATTTTTTAATTACTTTTTGAAAAAAATTTTATTTGTTAGCCATTCTTGACTTATGCAGTCGATAATTTTTGACATCTAGATAATTATTAACTTTTTATTTTTTGTATTTTTTGTTTTAATTTTTAGTCTTTTTAGTTTTCGAAATTATTTCAGAATTTTTGGTCATTCTTTAGCTTTTTTTTTTAAAACATTTTTAGTCATTCTTGACTTAAGCAGTTTATGATTTTTGACTTTTTAACTTCTTGATGATTATTGACTTGTTTTATTTTTTTTTTATTTTTTTTTTATGAATAGTCTTCTCTTTATTAAAAGTTCAACATTTTTGGCCTCTCTTTAATTTTTTTAGTAACACTTTTTGGAATGATAATTATGATTTACAGGTCATTTTCGCATAACTCTTTTTTCTTTATGCTTCACAACACAGCATTTGATCTTTAGTCATTCTTGACTTGTGCAGTTGATAATTTTTGACTTCTTGATGATTATTGACTTTTTTGTTTTTGTTTTTACTTCTTGTTTTAATTCTTAGCCTTATCAGTTTTCAAAATTATTTCAGAATTTTTGATCATTCGTTAAGTTTTTTCGACATTTAGTCATTCTTGACTTGGGCAGTTTATGATTTTTGACTTCCTGATGATTATTGACTTGTTTTCATTTTTTATGAATAGTTCTTTTTTTATTGGAAGTATTTTAAAATTTTTGGTCTATCTTTTATTTTTTTAGTATAACTTTTTGGGATGATAATTTTATATTGGCCATTTTTTGATTACTCTTATTTTTTGTGCTTCATAAAATAACATTTAATGTTTAGTCATTCTTGACTTGTGTAGTTTGTGATCTTTGACTTATTGATGATTATTGATTTCGTCGAGTTTTTTAGTTACTCATTTTTTGATGACTAAATATTGTTTGACTCGTAATTTTTCAAGATTATCTTTGATTTGTTTGGTCATCTTGAGTATTACTTGTTTTGCAAATTATCTTCATATTTAGACCAATTAAAAATTTTTGAGATCCAATTTTCTTTTATTTTATTTTTTATTTTTTTTCTAATGATTCTTCATTCTTTTTTCAGCATTAGTTTCTGGAATTATTTGCAATCCTTGATCTCTTGATGATCATGTTTTGTTTTCATTTTTGGTGTCAAATTATATTTTATGATTTAAATTTATTAATTTCATATTTTCATACCCTTCTTTCTTTGGTCGTGATTTCTTGACCTATTTCTTTTTTTTTTTTAATTTATGTCCTCGACCATCTTTGAATTGGTGTTCAGTAACCTTTCATTATTAATTATTCTTTGATTATTTAGATGTTTAACTTAATAGCATAGCAAAAACTTCTTCAATATTTAATTTTTTGAGAAATAGTAGAAGCGGGGATTGAAATGAAAAACTCTATCACAAAAAAGGGATTACAACCTTTTGGTAACGATCGTAACTCCGATATCTACTTTTTAGATATTTTAAAATTTCATCTAAAAATTTTTGATATTCGAGTCCTTGACTTTCATAATTTTTATGACAGTTTGATACATTATCAAATTTCTATGTAATCTATTTCGACTTGATAATTTGATAATTTTGAACTTTTTAACTAATCTTTTTTCAAACAAGATTTTTTATATAATTCTTGGTTATTGTTTTTTCACTTTTTATCATTTTTCACTTTTTATCATTTTTTACTTTTTTACTTTTGCACGGTCAAAGAAATGTTCCTATAATAAAAAGGTACATAGTACATACATTATTAAATTTTTGAATAGACTAGAAATTTGAGACCTTGATATAAAGTCTGTTGAATGTTGGTAAAGAGGTAAGGACAATGATGGCGAATCTAATAATTATCATTTAAAAGTCTTAACAAGAAAATAACCTTCGAATAAGGACACTGATGATATAAATTCGATCCATCAGATACCTATGTAATTCTATCAGTCATTGAACTTTGAAGTATACAAACTAAACCGCAGCCATAGGAGGTGAAAACCATAGCATTTTTCCATTTTAATCCGACATCAGTTCATTCGATAAGCCAACGATAGGCGCCGAAAGGGGTTACCCATCAAATTAGTCGAGCTAGCGTTTTTCGAAAGATTAAGCGATATAATATTTATATTTAATACAAACTATTCTAAGTCCATTATCGACTAACTGTGTGAAAAACACCTGCTTCGTAAACACTTTTCCACAGAAGTCTATAATCGTATCATACAGAATATTCGTGCGTTAGCGCTGCCGGTCGGTGGCGTTGATACCTACGGTATCCGGATTAATAAACTGTTTTTACTTCATAATTATAAATGATGGACTATAAATTAGAATATTATAAATGTTATAACGCAATTGTCCGTTCAATGGTTCCTATTATATTTACATATCTACATCGTTATACCAGATACGGAGCGCGCGTGCATCTCGCCCAACTCATCTCTTACCTTTCGAAAATGCACCTTTGAAACCACTGCGCTCCGGCTGAGAAGTGTTACTCGTCTCGGCGCTGAGTTCTTTAATAGCGGAAATATAAACGTGTTTTCGGACCGAATATTTCGATCCGTTTTCCGACGCAGCTTCGGAGTTCGGACATCCCGCTGACAAAAAACCGTTCCATTATTTGAACAAAATTATATTATTTCGGACGTAAAAAACAGTGTTTATATAACTACCATTAAACGTAGCTTATTTAGATTCGCTTTATTAGCTATTAAAAGACAACCGTACCGTTAATAACACGCTGACCTGCATCATTTTTTAGTACCTACCTGAAAATCTATAATAAAAATGTACCTATTTAATATACCCTCATATGAAGGAAATTAACGTTAATTACACCGTTTCGTTGATTAATAACTTAATAAGTCCGAAGTATGTTTAATTTGTATGGTTTTGTTGTTTATTACACTCTTTTTTAGCCTAAAAACTTCCCAAGAGAATTGGACTTGAATGGGGCCAAAAATTGTTTGGTCAATGTATCATAAAAATGAATCTCTATGCTGACTATTAAAATCTGTATAATATTTTTAATATAATAATTATTTTAAAAATTGGAAAAAGAATTTGGAAAAATAATAAGTCCACAATCACCTCCAATATATCACCAGTGACAAAAATGGATGAAATGAAAAAAAAATAATGACTAGAAAGTGTCAGATTAGAAACAGATTGTGAAACATGGCCTGAAAATATTTAAAAGTAAAATTCATAATATTCATCTCATGACCACTAAATGTGACAAATAAATATGATTATGAGACACTATTAATAGGCACATGTTTGAATTGGAGACAAATTCAAATATGTATAACCCAATGAGAAAAAAAGTCCATACATTACCGGAAATGAGTGTAATATTATAAAAATAAAAAAATTACCAAGATTTTTGAAAGCTTTCAAATAGTCAAAGATGACCAAAAATGAATCGAACACGACAAAAGTCCTTGAACGCAGCAAAAAAACAATGAGTTTGACAAAAAATTCTCAAATTCAAAAGAAAGTATGAACAAAACTCTTGGATTGAAAAAACTCTATGAAAGACCGAAATAGCTAAATGTGACCAAGAAAGTCAAAAATAATCAAAAATATTTTAGAAACTGCGATAAGTATCATCACATTTTTCAAAAAGTCAAAACGAATTTCTAAAACTTCATATTATATGTGTAACATTAAAAAAAGTCATCTATTACCAAGAAACTCTAAAAATTACTAAAATATTTGAAATGTTACCAAAAAAGCTAAAAATGACCAATCTGGTCAACAATGATTTAAATAAAATGAGTTAAAAAAAAATCAAACATGATTAAAATCTTATAAAATTCAAACATCTAGTTCAAACATTGTCAGATTCAACAAAAAAATTTATTTATGACCAGAATATACGAAATGTAACAAAAAAATTACGAAAAATCCAAAAAAGGTAGTAAGTCCATTTTTTTGAAATCTCAAAGGTAAAAACCATCAAATGAGCAAAAATATGACAAAAAATTCATATCTGAATTCAAAAACAACCCAACTATGAACAAAAACAGATCAATAGTGTCAAACTTTTCAAGAAATAAAAGAAAATTCAAACATGACCAAAATCTTCTAAATTAAAAAAATAAAGTTTATAAAATGTCGAAATATTGAAAAAAAAAAAAGGTCAACGATGACCAAAACCGTTCAAATAAGTAAAAATGAAATGAAAAATGCATATATAAAAAAAGAACAAAAAAAAAAAAAAAACATGGCCAAAAAAAATTTATAAGCAAAAAAAAAGTCAAGCATAACCAAGATTTTAAAAAATTGAAAAAATTGTCATTTATAAATGTCAATTTCGATTCATTTTTGGCCATGTTCGAATATTTTTTCATTCCATGCATGAAGGTTAGGTCTTATTTTTTGTTCATTGGAAAGATTTTGGTCATATTTGACTTTTTTTAACTTGGAAGTTTTGACATCTCGATTTTTTTCTGTTGTATTAGATTTATGTCACACTTGAATTTGGAGTATGAAGTTTTGATCTTATTTTTTATTCATTTTGATATTTTTGTCATAGTTGACTTCAGGGGCGTAACGAGAACCTTCTTCAGGGGGGGGGGGGCGGGAGAAAACCAAAAATTGCCAACTAATACCATGAAATTTTACCAACTTTTGACTTTTTTTTTTTTTAGCTCCACGAAAATACGATGTCACAGTCTTGTTAGTCTTAAAAAATTTAAAAATGGCTGTAATAATACTGCGCAAGTGGTCAAGTTTACCAACTTTACGCTAAAACTCCAAATTTACCAACTTTCCAAAAGCCAAGGGGGGAAGCTCCCCCCTCCCCCCTTTCGGTACGTCCCTGGTTGACTTTTTTTGTTGTTTGAGAATTTTGACAAAATATTTCTGAAAGTCAATTATGACCAAAAACATCGAAATGAATAAAGAATAAGATCAAAACTTCATACTCCAAATTCAAGTGTGACATAAATCTAATAAAAGAGAAAAAAATCGTAATGTCAAAATTTCCAAATTTAAAAAAAGTCAAATATGACCAAAATGTTTTCAATGAACAAAGTCCAAACCTTCAAGCGTGGAATGAAAAAATATTCGAACATGACCAAAAGTGGATCGAAATTGTCATTTCTAAACCACAGATACAAATATTTACATGAGCAAAATTTTATAAAATTGAAAAGATTTTGATTGCAAGAGGACGGAATTCTCAAGTAAAAAAGAAAAGTCAGTTATAACTAAAAACTATAAAATGAATGAAAAATGAGATCAAACGTACAAGTAATGGTGAAAAAAGTTCAAGGAAGACCAATTATGTATACTTACAAGGAAATATAAGAAAAGCATGGACATAGACAAAACCTTCAAAAAAAAAAAAAGCAGCCATGCCGCATTACTGGAGCTGAGTTTTTAACTGGGGCTTGTTTTGATTTAGTAATAACCTAGCTTAACCGTTCATCACTACAGGCCACACCCAATACCAAGTCTGAAAACCACTACCCTATCCTTTCCAAAAACACTTAAGAAATTCAATTAGGCACAAATGTAGTATTTCTTGCCATGAAATAATCATGCGAACACATATTTCTCAAATTATAACTATTTGAGGGTCCTCAAATTATCTTCAAATTTTATAAATCCGCCATTTTGGATCCATTTTGACTCAAATTTAAGTGGTTATATTCTGGTCACAAACTAATCCTACACACAAAGTTTGACCATTCTAGTCCGATTTGGTGATGAGATATGGAAGATTCATGAAATTTCCTGCAGCAATTTCCCCTCCAAAAGCCGTTTTTTGCTCTAACTCCCCTCCAAAATCACTGAGGAAGCTAAAATCAAAATACGTTTGTCACTTGGGCTCATTTTATCATATGACACAGCAATAAAAAATTTTCGACCCTCCTGTACCCCCACCACTATTTTAGGTTGTAACCCCGCCTTCCCCCTCCAACATCATGTATGGAAGTGAATTCGGGATATAGTATACAACTTATCCCCAATAACCATATGAATTCATATTAATTACATTTTTACCAACTTGAGGCTCCTCAAGCTCTACTCAAAATTTTGATAATCCGCCATTTTGAATCCATTTTGATCCAAATTCAAGAGGTCATATTGTGGTCACCAACTAACCTCACACACAAAATTTGACCTCTTTAACTTGATTTGGTGGGGAGATATGGAAGATTCAAGAAATTTCATGACTCAAAACTTCCTCAAAAAGCCGTTTTTTGATCTAACTCCTCTCAATATGCACTCAAGAAGCTGAAATTTGGATATGTTAGTATCCGTGACTCACTCTTTCATATGAAATCAAAAACGAAAAATTTGAGCTATTTGCCCCTTCTCCAGCCCCCCTCAAAATTTGAGTGATCCGCCATTTTGAAATTTATCGAAAAAACAAAAAAAACTATTTTTGCGCATTTTCAAGAAGAGTCTCTCACCAAATTTTGAGCGAATTTTATGAATACTCGCCGGCGCTACGCGTGGGGAAAAAAATATATATATATACCAAAAAGTTGGACATTTGCCAGATGATTACAAATGGTCTGAAACGCAAAGATTTGAAGACCCCACCCTCCCCCGACCTTCCCTTCCCAAATCAGGTAGGCTGTAATAGCTATCGTTTTGTTAAAAACTCAGCTAAAAAAAAAAAAGTCAAATGTGACTAAAATATTTTGAAAAACTAAAAATTAGATCAAAAATTTATGCTAGTGATAAATAAAAAATTAAAAAGTCCAAACATGAGCAAAAAGTACATCAAAAGCAAAAAACTTCCTAAGCGATAGAAAAAGTCAAATATAACCGTAATTTTATAAAATTAAAAGAATTAAGTCCACAAGGTATCAAAATTCTCAAAAAAAAAAAAAAAAATAGTCATCTATCGACAAAAACATCGAAATTAATGAAAAATGCGATGAAAACCTCATACTAAAAATAAATAAAAGTTCAAATACGACCGAAATATAATAAAATAGAGAAAAAATTCGAGATATTGCCAAAATTTGCAAACAAAAAAAAAATCAAATATGACCGAAATATTTCGAATAAATACAAAATGAGTGGCAAAATTTATGCTTGGAATGAATAAAAAATAAAAAAGTCCAAATATAAACAAAAAAAGATGAAAAAATGATTGAGCTCCCAACCAACAAAAAAAAGTCATACATGACGAAAGCTTTAATTTCAGTCTCCTCGAAGAAAAGCAGAACAAAAATGAACTAAATTCAATCCCAATATTACATTCGGCTCTGTTACAAGTAGTCTACCTACGTAAATACGATAAATTCCACACATAATCTGATACATGACATCGCCACGATGAGTGTAAAGCACGATACACGAGACACGACCCATCGGTGCGTCATACCATTGAAATTCCATCGTTGCCACCAAACACCCATACCAAACACTTTGAGTAACACTGCGTTAAAAGTATTACCCGCTAATTAAGGTTCAGCGTTAGTAAACAAAACTATTAAGAACCGCTTCGAAGCCGACTCAGATCGAGGAAAGAGAAAAGTAATTTCTGCAAGATCTATATTATTGGTTTTTTTTTTGGGAGTCGGAATACACAAACATACCGATCGGCGCGAGAAGTAAAAAAGAAAATAAGCTAAATGCCTTTCAGCGTGTTTTGAAAAGGGAGCTCGGCATACATGCCAAGCTAAACTGTCGGAACGACTTCCAAGCACTGCCCTGTAATTAAGGCAGGATAATTCAAACACTTTTCTTTTGTCGGCCTGTGTTTAGGGGGCGTGCCATTTGATACGAATCAAAACCACCTTTATAGCCCCTTCTTCGTCGCCTACCTTGTCCGTCGCCGCCGCGCGATAAACGCGCACGATGCTATATTCATTTACCTGTGCCATGCCGCGTTGTGTAAAGCACCGCGCCGCTCTGTGCAGCTCGAGTGTTCACATGCGAGCGTGTATATTGTTTGGGTAAACGTTTACTTTTTTAAAGGGCCATAGGAAACATTAGCGAGGCGAATTAATTCGTGCAAACTTGACGTACATCGTACGTCTAGCCGGCCCAAGGTTTTTCTAACGAGATAATAAAACGGACATGACTAAACAATACCTACGTAAGCGCGAGCACGTAGGTAAATTGATGTGTAAGCAGTAAGACTTAATAAATTACGAGTTTACGCGTTACGTAATCAGATTAAAGAGACCTAAGATGTCGAGAGACTTTATTATGACTCCTTCGTGTATCCCTATAATATACAAATACATAGGTATATTTAGACTCCTCTCTCTATCATCACGCCACAGCGACAATGTTTGAATAGCACATTCGAAATCTCAACTCATACCCTCTTATTATTTTTACAGAATCAGACGACCGTCTCGAATTGAAGACCGAATCGATCAAATGATCCGGCGGCTACCAGTAATGAACTCGAGAACGATTGATCTCCGGCGGATGTCTCCTTTAGCAACGCTAAGAAATTGTTATTATTATAGTTAGAATGGCGCGGTAAAGTATAATAATGGATACGATTGAAAAAAAAAATTACATAATTAGCGTATATACATATCTGTGATTAATATTTTACTACTACATACTTTGTACTTAGATGTATAGTTTCCACGATTATTATAGCTTAGAGTAGTACGTTTCAATAGATTTCCTCTCATTCTTACAAATTCGTCGTCTACATACGCTGGAAATTATACATCGTATTGTTATTCATTTTGTATATACTAAATGCGTTTTATTTGTTGTCTTTCAATATTTAATAAATGTTTAGAAAATACGACCATGCGTAATTTCGTCATCCTATTTCGACCTAGTATTACGTCAATGATACGCGCTTATACGAACGTGTAAAAACAAACGGTCATATGTTGGGCGAAATATTAAAATATGTTTATCGGGGATTATGATCGTATAGCGTGCCAACTTTTGTAAACACAATGTAACGTACTTATACACATATTAACATTCACGCAGATAATACAGGAATTACCAAAAAGTGCGCGCCATTTTTTACCCTAAAAATTCACCTTCTCATGGCGAGGTTATTCAAAAAAAAATTATATTAATGCGTAAATGTTTTTCCGCTTTTTCTCTACAAATCAGTCATTAATCTGGTCAGTTTTTCTTATTTACCAACAAAAACGAATTTTGTGTTACATAATTAATGAGTTAATCAACTCACTGGGTATATTATTAAATTACATAGTTATAGATATTTAGATAGGATATCAATGACTTCGTGAAATTTGTATAGTGATTTAAAAGCAGTCAATTACGTCGAATGTCAGCCATAATGTAATAACATTCATTAATTATTTCACCTTGACTTTTTTTCCATCAAAATACGAATAATAATTTTTTCGGCCATTTTTTACCGCTCTATTTTCTCTTACCTTGAGAAAAAAAAGTCATTTGATTAGATACCTATTTCATTTCCTAATCACTCTATTGATTTTTTTTTATCGATTTACTGTCTTTTGAAATTCCAATTCGTAATAAGCGTAGAATTATGGAGGAAAAACAACGAAAACAAAAATTACATACGTATTTACTGATAAGATTTACCTGTAAAAAAACAAGTATCGAGTAATCATATATTTTAAAAAAACAAATCGTTAGTTTCACGCTGAGAAAAAAATGGGGGAATAGGAGAAGCAAGAAACGAATATTTTATTTTTTACACTTTTATGTAATAAACTAATAATTTTATTTTATCCGAAGTGAAAAAAATTTAAACATTTCTGCGAAGAATTGAAAAATATTCGCAAAATTATTTTCATTGTCAGAAAAGAAAAACTTAAGGGAGCGGCAACTGTGGTGAACCTCTCTCCCTCACCTCCTCCAAAACCGTCTCCCGAAGACCAAAGTTGAAACCTTTTTTAACGATAAAATTTCAAATAAGAATTTATTAGAAAAATAATGTTCCAAAATTTTTTTGTTTCACCTTGAATTTTTTTGAAATTTATTTTTCATGTAAGTTTTTCAAGATTTATTTTCGTGACTATTTCGGCAATAAATAGAAATTAATTTTTAGAAAAAAAGTTTTTATCTGATTAAAGTGACCAAAGTGTCTTAAATTTGTTAGAAGAAGAGTGGAGTCACATTTTAAAAATTACTGAGTAGATACTTAAAACATGATAATTCCAGAATAAGAAATGAATATCAAACTCATTATCTTTGACAATGAACTTGTCAAGCGGCATAATACTCCAAACGGAGATCATGAAATTGGCGCCAACAGTAAAGGAATTATTTCATTATTATTGCATTGAGTGCATATCTACGTGAGTAATTAAGTAGGTACCAAACTATTTGATAATGTATTTATTTATTTATTTATTTATTGCAAATTTTCTCCAACAGCTGTTCGCCTATTAAGTAGGAGGTAACATGATATTATACAAAATTATAAATTATAGATATAAGTGAGAGAAAAAAAAATACAAAAATATAAAATACACGTATATCCCACAAATCTGTTCTCCCAGCGAAAGAAAACTATACTGTAAAAAAAATAAATAGATAAATAAAATAAAAACTTAAAAATCCCACTGTCCGAACCCTCCACTTCCCCTCCCTCTCCTAGCAGTCCTAGCAGTAGCCACATCCAATCAGTTACCACCTAAATGCTTGAACAGAATTTCAAAATGTGTATATTCAACTTTGTACAAATGAAAATCGAATTTTTGTACGATAATGAGTTTGAAATTAATTTTTTTGCCCTGAAATCACAATATTTCAGGTAATTACTATCGCATCATTTAATTTGGTAATCCAAATTTACAAATCAGTTCCAATAATTTTTTTTTTTAATGAACATGCTATGTAGTACAACTATAGCCAAATTTGAAATGCATTTTTCATGCAATACATATTTTAGGTCATCGAAACTTAAATTAAAAACATTAAACTAGAACTTACCCAAAATTCTAAACTTGAGAGATAGGCAATGATTAAATCATATTTATTGGGTTACTTAAGTAAATACGTGTAGTGAATTGTTGTCTAAAAAGTCTTTTAATTAATTCAGCATTTTCAAAATAAAAATGAACTAAGAATTGCTATAAATTGCACGTTAATTTAAAAAAAAAAATGAAGTATCGATAGAAAAGTATCTCCCTCCCTTCCTTCCCAAACTGCCTATAAATACTGCTCCTCTTGATACTATAATGCCACAGGTTGGAAGAGAGAAAGACAATAATAAATTGGATAATGGAGTGAATAAAAAAGAGAGAGAGGGAATTGAATCACGTGCCTCTAGCCTCAATGTCTATACTTGGCACTAATAAATAAATAAATAAATAAAAACTTATAATACGAATGTGTAACAAAACAATCGAAAAACATTATGCAAATGTTGGAATTTGAATCACCAGTAAAAAATGAAAATTCATCACATCGAATTCAATAAAAAAATATCTTCATATCTCAAACAAATTAAATGATATAGTAATGACGACCACAATAATTGACCACAATAATTTTCAAAATCAAAGTTTGAGTTATTCTAATATTAAAAAAAAAAAAAAATTAATTCCCAAAATACCAATTTTCGATAAATATTGATTGTAAATTACCATCTGAATTTATATTTCAAAAAATACTATTTTTTGAGGATCTTTCAAATTTTGAGTGAATTTATGAGTAAAATATACCGTGTAATCTATTGAAATCTGCACAGGCATTAACCAAATTCTTTTTGGCGATATGAAATTAGTCATGAACTGTAGCAATTAGGTTTGAAATTTTTAATTGTTTAATTTTTTCATCTTAAAAAAAATATATATCAACCATGATTACGTTCTTCATAATCGAGTAGATAATGGAAAATTGATTTATTTTTTAGTTCATTACTTTTGCATCGCTGCTTAGTAACTGATTTTTTTTGCCGAATTAATTCTTTTGAAATTTTAACATTTATATTCAATGAAAGATATTTCATTCATTCCATTTCTCAATGTAGTCTGTTTAAATTTCAATGGGTTTCGCCGTATACTCCAGCAAAAAAATTTAAAAAATATTTTTTATCCAAAATTTTACGGTTCATCATTTCAAATAGCACCAATTTTTGGTACAATTTAACGGAGATGAATGCGAAAACCATTTTTATGAAGGTTCTACACTCCCCTCGGAGGGGAAAATTCCACTCCGATTTTGGGGCACTTTCAGTATGCTCATTGTGGAGATATAGAGAATAAATACACTGAAAATTATTCTAATTTTTGAGTTATTGATGACAGTCTATAATTTTTAGTTAGATTGCTTCGCTTATTATTTTCAAAATTTTTTAACCTAGATTTCTGAAATTGCTTTGAGCGAGTTTGGAATTATTTTTGAGCAATTTTTTCTTGAAATTCGTAATTCATAGAAATATTAAACCTGAACCTGGTGTTAGCGGGAGGGAGAGGGGAGTATACTTCATTTATTTATTTCATGTTTAAAAAAAATTTAATATTTTTCATCATTTTAATTACCTATTTTTTCAATAATTATGTCATTAAAAATTGTTAATTAATTTCCTTAATTTATCATTTAAATTATTGAACAAAAAAAATTGCTGAAAAATTAAGAATGTATAAAAATTAAAATATTAAAAATTAGGGGAAAAAAATAGAAAGTATGTATTTCAAGGTACAGTACACTAAAAATAATTTTATTGAAAAATATTTTATATAAGGGGGCTTAAGAGTTAATCTAATCTTACTTTGAGCCCAATAATGCCATACTGATAGTCCTAATTGAATCGTCACAAAAATTTTCCATTTTCTCTTTGAACCGAGAATTTGAATAAATATTCGACGGAAAATATACAACATATTTTCAATTCTTCACTCACCAAAAGTGGCATATGGGTGTTGTACCCACCAAGTTGACTTTTTTTTCACTACTCATAACCTATGAAACCCGATCGATACTTTAGGCACACCTTGTTGCGTCGGGTATATTAAATGAATTTAACGCCGTACATACATGATAAATGAACTCGCATTTACAGTTGGTGAAGTTCGCGTGTTCGTATTTCTATGTGCACAATTTATTAATAAAAATGGTGTTCACGCACTTTATGAAATTAGCAGTAAAAAAGCAAATATAATTAATAAAAACATGAGAAGGCGTACAACGCTGTTATTTTCGTGTTTTTAAAACATTTTGATATTTTCGTACAATTAACAAGCTTCGGAATACGATTCGGCGACCGTTTTCCTGTACTATTGTTGCTATTTAATCCTTCCATTCTTAATTAATTCATTAAATGAGCGATGTTTGTTGAATTTATTTGAGCGGTATGGTTTAATTGGATGAAAAAACTGTATTTGTTGAAAAATTCCAAGGTTGATTAAGAACATTAATTGAAGGAATTTTAACGGCTAGTTGGATCTGCTGGTGTGCTCACATTGTTGGTTCTTCATTGTGGATAATACACCTATGCACGCAATATGTGAATTTAGTTGCTGACTTTTCGAGAGTATCAATAATTTTTTTTTTTAATATGGAAATTAGGAGATTCATTTCATCAACTTATCGGAATAAATGAGAACTTATTAAAGCTTTAAAGCTTCTTTAACTCACCACGAAAATAAATTCTTACAAGAGGTTACAAAAATACCAAATACCGTGATCACGATAATTCCACTAAAGTACTATACAATGACACGTAAAAAATCTCACTCATAACTCGGTTTCCGTACCCCTGTTATCAAATGGTGGAATTAAAAGTCCATTCTAATTGAAAGATTATTTATTTTTTCATACAGCGACTTGAACGCTGGTAGAAGAAAAAAGTCGATTATTGTCGATTTTAATTCGACCGCCGCTTCATAAATATCCCCATTACCCCGTAACCAGTTGGTTATAGCTTACCTTTTAATTTGTTTCTGACGGCACTCGTTTAAATCTCATTATTTGGTACGCACTCCAGTCTCTACTCGAAACCGACCTCCTTCTCTCCGCATTACACCGGTATTTCGATTCCCATTAAGACCGACGGACGGTTTTTATAATGTTACCTACTCGTCAGTTTGTATATAAAATATTGATCGTGTTAGAAAAAATTAATCGATTGCGACCGGCTCGCGAATTCGTGTTAAAAAAAGCGGCTCATTTTCTTTGATCGCTACAACTTGCGATACGCGGATGTTGTGTTAATTTGTTAAATGGTTTTGAAACGTTCGAAGATATCTTTAACTTCTTACATCGTTCTATACGTCAGAAAGGAGTCATTTTCCTATTTGCTTGGCAGGGATAATCGATTAATCCTTTCAAAACTTCAATTTCGTCCATATCATCATTATGAGATGAATGTTCAAGTAAAAGCTGTTAAATTAGCAAAACCCTTCGTGGTAGCAGAGGTACAAAAATTTAAGCCAAGTATTCTTGTTTCACATTGCAGAGTTAAAACCACCCTGAAGAGGTATTAGCTCAAAACCAGTCATAACAAAAAGAAGCAACTAAAATAAGACCAACAAAAAGTACCAGAAATTTGCTCAAACTGGTTGGAAAATGCTGAAAATATCTAAGTATTGGAGTTCTAAAAGAACACTTAAGCTCTAATACGGTCTCTGATGGATGCATAATTAACAATCTTGCAACACATTAAGCTGTTAGGTAGTATTAATGGCCAAAGTGTATATTGCAAATAGTACCACCCAGTTGAACTTGAATATGATCAATTTGAGAAAATGAGTTTTAAAATTGACTTCAATAACAATAGCTAGTTTCTAGATTTTTTTTTTTTATTTCAATAGATTCGAAAAGAAAAATTTGAAGCTAAGCCCGAATTTTTTTGTCCACAGGCTAATTCTATGTCTCATCTACCACATAGTCTTTGATTCTCAACCATACGCTATCAGATTATCATTATAATTACCGTGGACAACCACAAAAAAAATCAGCTTAATAAATTAATTTGCGAAATATGACCCAAATTTGTACCAATGAGGTAGATGACACGAATAAAGTCTATCCTGTGAGTGGGTAGAGAGAGCTAAGACTCACTAAAGTTTGTATATAGTTGGAAGATTTTATACATAATTATGTAGTACATTAAATGCATTTAACTCAAATAAAAATATTCATTCTTGAGGAAGTATGTATTTTGCGGTAAGAAAAGAGAGCTGAGACCTCCACATAGCATAACTGAGTTGCCATGTAGAGTCAAAAGCCCTGATATACGCATTTTTCCATTCAAATGTATAATGTCACATATTATAGTCGAATTAATTGTAATGAAGCCCATAAAGTACTAAATTTCGAACACCCCTAACTCCTCGCTTATGGGTCATTACAAAAAAAAAATGTTACTTACATTCCTACTCTGTGATAAGTTGTTGCAATATTTAATCAAATTTAATAAAATTAAACCAAATTTGATAAAACCCAATCAATAATAGAATTTAATTAAATGAAATTGAACTAAATCAAATTTAATGATATTTAATGAAATTTAATAAAATTTAATTAATAATAAAAATTTCAATTAAATTGGATGAAACTAAATCATATTTAATGAAATTGAACTAAATTTAATGAAATTTAACCAAATTAATGAAATTGAACTAGATTTAATGAAATCCTATCAATAATAGAATTTAATTAAATGAAATGAAACTAAATCAAATTTAATGATATCCAATGAAATTTAACCAAAATAATGAAATTGAACTAGATTTAATGAAATCCTATCAATAATAGAGTTAAATTGCATGAAATGGAACTAAATCAAATTTAATGATATTTAACAGAATTTAATGAAATTGAACTAGATTTAATGAAATCCTATCAATAATAGAGTTAAATTGCATGAAATGGAACTAAATCAAATTTAATGATATTTAACAGAATTTAATGAAATTGAACTAGATTTAATGAAATCCTATCAATAATAGAATTTAATTAAATGAAATGAAAGAAAATCAAATTTAATAAAGTTCATCCAAATGTAGTGAAATTCACTCAAATATAATGAAATTTAACAAAATTCAACGGAAATAAACAAAATAAAATAAAACTTAATTTATAATAAAATTTTAGTCAAATTGAATGAAATTAACTCAAATTTAATAAAATTGATCAGATTTTAATGAAATTTAACCAAAATAATAAATAATAAAAATCGTAATTAAATTGCATGATACTAAATCAAATTTAAAGAAATTCAATAAAATTTACCAAAATTTAATGAAATTTAAATTGAATTGAATGAAACTAAATCAAATTGAATGAAATTTAACCAAGTTTAATGAAATTTAATAAAATTCAATTAATAATAGGAACTGAAATTAAATTGGATGCTACAAAATTAAATTTGAAAAAATTCAATGTGTAGAACCAATCAGATTCCTTCAAATAATACTGCGCTGCGAATGGGTAATAGAATCTCGCTCTTTTATTACAAATGTAGGCTTATATCTAAGTTCAGTTTTGTTTGTGATGTGTATCTCGTGTAGTGCAGCGCGAAGTATTTGTATTTTATTTTTTAAGATCTCTGTGGGACATTGCGAATCATTGCTGCGAGTGCGAACGTGTCCACGTGAATATCCGGAGCGACCTAATGACTGCGCCGTTCATTTGAGAATACGATTGTGCAACGTATTCTTATCATTTCTTCAACTCATCCCTCGGAGGTGAAGCAGACCAAGCGCTACAAATAAAGTTTAAGCAAATATGATGAAACTTCACCAAATTTAATGAAATTGAAATACATTTAATGAAATATAATCAATAATAGAATTTAATTATATGAAATGAAACTAAATGAAATTTAATGAAATTTATCCGAATTTAATGAAATTTAACCAAATTTAATGAAGACTCACGTAATAAAATGAAATTTAATTAATAATAAAAATTCATAAATAGATTGAATGAAACTACATCAAATTTAATGAAATTTAACCAAATAAATATAATGAAACTTAATATGCAATAAAATTTAATGAAATTCAATGAACATAATCAAGTTAAATTAAATTCAATGGAATTTGATCTCATTTAATCAAATCATGTAAGCATTCAAATTTAATCAAACAAGATTTAATACATTTTGGATTAAATTTGATAACTTTATATCCAAGTTTTGTTGAAATATACAAAATTTCATCAAATTTGTTCAACTTTTATCTGATTATATCAAATTATACCAAATTTATTGTATTCTTTTTTCCTTAGCATACAGGTTGGTCTAATATGCAATATATATCATTTCCGTAGAGATTTATTTTATACCAGATCTAAAGATCTCTTTGAAGAGTAGCTATTACAGTAATTCATAAAATGTAGGCGCATGCTTTCGACTTGCATGAAATTTTTTCCAGTTTAAAACTGATTGATCAATTTTACTTAAAATCTTTATTACTAGTTTTTGAAGTGAGAACTGTTTATCGTTTATGAAATCTTATATACTTTTTAAAATTCCTTTTCGATACTACTTCGGAGATCATCGAGTTACATCGATGCACTAGAAGCGCTCACAATAGCACAGGTAGACTGAAGTAAACTTACACAACAAGAGCAGAATGTGCGTTAAAAATTTGTTGAAATTAATAAAAACTGAGCCAATCATTGCGTGCTTCAGCTATAGCACCAGAAAAAAACTGATCAGCCGGCATATCAGTGAAAGTCTCATAATAATATGCAATCTCATCATTGAAAAACAGAGAAACTATTCCTTTACCTGTCATTACAATGTCTAGATTATTTATGGAATCAATTTCATTTCTTATCGATCAGGCAAAAAAGCAATCAATGTACCCATAGATGTAAAATTTCGTTGTTGATAAAATTCAGTTTTTTACATCCATGGTACTAACTTAAAATGGTATCATCACTTTTTGAAGACTTGTAGAGTCAACTTTCATGAAGATCTGTATAATTCATATGCTAAAAAATATCTCTAGGGCCTTCACCCAATGTCCTATATTTCACACCAGTTACCACTCTCCCAGTCACCCTAAAATCCATGCCTCCAGGGTCACAATACCTTACATGATAATCTCGCGTGCTACGTCACAATCGATCAATCAAATTTCATTTCGCAGACACCACCGATGATTATGTCAACCAGATGGAACGAGGCATTGGTCAAGAGGCAGTGTTGAATTATGCACAATATGCAGCCGATGGTCTATGACCAACGGTATAAAGCTAATCGTTCCAAATTATGCATCCAACCAGTCCATCCCCTCGTACGAGGAATCGTTCAACAATCAAAACTCGTGTAACTTGTCAATAAAATATGTTAAAGGGTACGACTTATTTCCATAAAAGAAGCTCAAGAAGTCAAGCACCGGTGTTATGGTAAAGAAATTAAACATTAACTAATAATTAGCGGCCTGTTAAGACCGGTTGGAGGGCTAAAGAGGATCCTTTTTACAAGAATCATGACGAGGCTGATTCGGATACTGGGCGTGAAATGGGTTTTGTGTTTTGTAAACTTAAAATCGAATGGTATAGACACGAGTATACACCGGACCATTGGGAATTAGGATGGAGAACGTTGAAGGAAATAGTGTACTCGGAAGATCATTCAGCTGTATTGTTTTCCAAAGCGACGCCATAAAGGGATATAATTACCCATCAGTGATGAGATTGCGGTTGATATGTAATGGACTGAGGTGATGATACGAGGTATATTTCTTCTTCGTTTTTACCCTCGTACGTGCATAAAAAATAATATATCTACGTAATTGTAAAACGGTAGATACATATGTCTTTGATACGAGCCCACAACAGGTGCAAACGAATACCTTGAATTAACTCCGAGCTTCATCACGCTAAAACGTTGCGTGAAAAATCAAATCAGGCGATAACAGAAGGAAGTATACAGACGAGCAACCAATTGGCCGGATTCCCGTTACTAGTGGTTTACAATGTTAATTACTATTGCAAGAAATCAATTGGTTGCGATGACCAAAACTGGCGAAGTCGGCTCCAGAAGCCCTCTCATTAACACATTCTTGCTAACAGTGGACAAAATTATTGAAATTTCCACCATGTCATTTGGACCATCTAAGCTATTTAATTTCGCCTTCATCGATTCCAAGATGAAATTAAATATTTCCCTGGGCCCGGTATAAATGGTAGTGCGGTGTTTCCTAATAAAGAAATAACTAATATAATATTTGTTATTTGTGCGTTTAGAAAATGCCGGTTTGGTATTCGTGGATGGCCGATAAACGCGGCAGAGGAGGCAACGCAGGTATCTGTTAGGTGATGTAGCCACGGGGGGTCTAAAGCGGCGTCCTTTTGCTTCACACCAAACCGGCCGAATATCTTAACACGTTGGCTGGTCGCTATAAAGCGACTAACTTCGCTTGATTTATCGATAGCATGGCCCCCCTGGCTAAATGCTTTTTATCCACTTTGCCTGCTTCGCTCTTTCCGAAGCGCGTTCTTTAATCTATCCCGTTACAAGTTGCCTCAAAGGTCTGACGAATATTCTTTTTTGATTTTTTTATCAAATGGAAGATGAAAAATTATAATTGAAATTTCTTTCCCATTTTCACACCATCAAGCAGCGCGTGAAATAGCGCCTTTCAAATACGTGGGTAGCCTTGTGAGTTTTCATTTCCATTTGGCGGTAGAAATATCTTTTATTCTTTCAATTCGTAGTCACCTTGCTGAATCTAAGTATGAACAAATTAATCGTGTATTCTTTAAAAAAATTATTCCCTCCATTTTTTCGCTTCTAAATAACTTATAAAGCCATAAGAGAGATACGAAAACCTCGTACTCGGTGATTTAAAAAAAAAAAAAAAAAATACAGCCAACTTCACAAATATGATTAATTGTAACTCATACTCGCGTTAATTTCGCGACACCCTATACCCACATATTATTGATATACGCACCGTACACGTCACCGAAGCGTTCATTAATCTGTGAAATCTGTGTATGTTACTCTATTATATTATTGATTTGGAAGTGTATAATTTTACACATCGACTCTATTATCATATCCGCGCTGCCTGTTACTCTCGAATATAATTAATTGTTTGATTTAAATTTCGCCTCTTAAACGTACTGCATACACCGATCGCGTAGGATGTCTTTTTTAATTAAATATTCCCAACTGGTATTGTTTAAATTTATTCTCCAGCTTATATTTTCGCCTAAAAGGCATCTACCAGTATAGAGGATCTCGTAAACATGACTAAACGGAATCAATTTTCGTTACGAAGTAACTACTTATTATAGGGCGGATTTTTTCGTCTCGAAATAACGTTTAATCGAAATGGCACCTGCTTAATTCGTTGCGAATTATTTCAAAAGTACAATTACCTACTTGTAGTTATTGTAATCGAGTTTCTGCATTGCTGTTTAATGAACTGGTATTTTGGATACATGGAGTAGGAGAGAGATGTTTTATCAATTTTTGAAGTATGTGTTTCAAATTATCGTGTATCGAGTAATTAGCTATTAACGTGGCTGCAGGTAAAGAAATTGTGCATCGGTGAATTAAATTTCATACATCTGTATCGTAATTAAGTAAGCACGATGGGCTGGGGCTGATTTTCAAGTTTTATACGGGAATTGAAAGGGGCACCAGACATCAGTTGGTAACTGACCTAAAAAAATATCAGAAAATTCAAACTCCTAGGGATGTTAGGAACCTCTAACAAAATAAGGGCATAATGAAATTTTTAAAAATTTTAGAACTTGAAAATATCAAGATTTTTTTAGCCAATATTTTTCAGAAAATTATGAAACTTTGGATTTTCGAGTTATTTATATTTTTTTGCACTTAGGTACGCAGAATTTTTTTTTAATGGAGGGGTGAAGCTTAACGATTTTTAGGTAAGTTTTTAATTTAAAACGATAGATACCTATTAAAGCCTAATACCTTAATTGGGATGGAAAGGGGAGATAGGATGACCCTTCATATCGTTACGTTTTAGCTCATTGTAATGAGGTACATGGGAAACGTCCAAAGTTTGGGATATATATTCCCCCTCCCCTGCGCGCAGCACCGGCGGGTATTGGTTAAAAATCACTAAATATTTGGACAGAAATTCTTCATGAAGATAATTGAAACCAAGTTTTTTGAATTATTGATTTACCTCAAAATGACGTTATGCTCAAATTTTGAGAAAGGATGAAGAGAATAAAAATGGCTCAAAATTTGTGTATCTAGTATCATATGAAAGGATAAGTCAATGGCACTAACATATTTGAATTTCAACTTTCTGAGTGCATTTTGAGTGGACTTGGACTAAAAACAACTTTTTGAGGAAGTTTTGAGTAATGAAATATTTTTGAATCTTCCTCATCTCTTCATCAATCTAGAAAAGTGAAACTTCCTATATAATGATACTTAGAACGATTCAAAAATAAATAAATAAAACTAAATAATTAAATATAAAAGGAAAAATTAATTTCTATAATATTTCAAATATGATATCAATTCGAAATCGAATTATAAACCGGATCATTAAAATTTGAGGAAAGCTTGAATCAAACTTGGTAAATATGGACTCGAATGATAACTAGGAAAGTAAAAAAAAAAATTAAAAATAAGCAAATAATTTGCATGGCTCCACTGAGGTCTCGAAAATGCTCGACCACCACCGAGGTTGGCCACCGAGTACATGATTCAATTTTAAAACCTTACTGCAATCGATGTGAGTCTCGGAGTTATTTTAATAAAACTAATTCATTTTTCAGAACGCCCTCTGTGAATGAGCTCCAGTACTGAAAATAAATTTGACTTTTTGCTTGGTTTTTTTGCAAATATCTCAAGAAACAATATAGATAGAAAGTTTACAAGTAGCTCATTCAAACCTTGAATTCGGGTCAAAATGAAGGATTCTCAAAATTTTACAAAGGCTAGAGGAGCCTCAAATAGTTGAAATTTCAAAAAAAGGACTCGGATGATTATTGTAGGTAACAAGCCTGAGCAGAGAGGCAAAGGGGGTTATTCCCGGGCCCGAGTTTTTTTTGAGGGGCCGCCGAGCCCGCAGCTTGACGCATCGGTGTTAAAAATTTGTCTTCAGCTCCCAACCTCTTTTTTTTTTTGCTCTTATGACTTTTTCTCCTGGGCTCGGATTTTCTCTGCACGGCGTTGGTTGGTAAGAAGACATACATTTATTTATTATCTTGAATTAAACTGTTTAGGTTGTTTTGAAAGGAATATGGTGGCGGTTTTCAGACTCTGTATTGGTTGTGGTCTGTACATAAGTATGAAGGGGTTGGCAACGTTTTAATTATACAAACGTAAATATATCTCAAATGAAAACTCAGCTCCATTAATAGGACATAGCTGCTCAAGTTTTTTTTTTTTTTTTTTTTTTTTTTTTTTGGAGAAGAAGAAGAAGAAGAAGAGGAGGAAAAAAGAAGAAAAAGAAAACCTTCATATATTTCACTTATTTACAAAAATTATCAATAATTCAAATATTTACGTTTATTTTTTTTTTTTTTAATTTTTGTGTACGCAAAAAAGACACAATGAAGAATTAATTTTAAAATTACATTAATCAGTGTTTCAATCAATTATAACGCCGAATACGTGTTCTGTGGTCTGAAAGTAATTCAGCAATTATTTCTTCAGAAGTTATAAAGAGAACGAAAAATGTACAAAAAATTGAAACAAAAAAACGCAAAATGAAAAATTCTCAGAAGCAAAAAATATATGTACTCATTTTAAAAATGTAAAATTTTCATAATAATGAAGAAAATCTTCAATCATTGGAAAAATTCTTTAAAATAAATGAAACTTCTAAAATCAAAATAAAAAATTGAAAAAAATATTATGCTCAAAAAACGGAAAGAAATGTCCTAAAATTGACAAGAGACTCGAAAAAAATAATAAAAAACAAGAAAAATATTCAACATTTTTTTTTTCGTGTCGTATGCAGCTATGTCAGAGGCAACTTTGTTGAAAAAATTAGTTTACATTTTCTCGTTAAGTTTCGCTTATTTCATGGAAGTAATATGGGGTATGATGGCTTATAGTTCAAATAATATCATCTCCTACATTATTTTCATGAAATAAGTAAATCTTTACGAGAAAATTCGTACAATTTTTCGCAACAAACGTATTTTGTGTCCTAACACTCAGCGTAACAGTACGAAAAAAAAAAATGCCAAGTGGAAAATATTTATGGGAATTAAAAACCTTTTTTGAATATTTTTTTTCATTCCAGTTTTTAGGATTTTTTGGCTTTGTGAAATTTTTCCATTTCTTGGGCACTTTAAATTTTTTCTTGAGCATTTGTTTATTTAAACATTTAAAATAAAAAATCCTAAAAATAAAAAATTAAAAAATTAAAGCCCTCAAAAATGGAAGAATTTCAAAAAATGAAAACAAAATCCTCAAAAAAATAACAAAATGAAACAAATTCTGTAAACAAGTAACTTTAAAAAATTATTCTTGAAAATTGAAGAACTGCATATAAAGGTAATAAAAAATTGAAAAAAATTAAAATTTCTTCTCGCAGTTCGCCTATACCACGCTACATAGCTATTATGAACTTTTTTTTTTTCGATAATTTGAGATCTTTAAAAATTGGGATGCACCCCCGGAAGAGCCACGCCATGGTGGCAGCATTTGAAAACGCTGCTAAAGTGATCTTGGATACTGATAACAAGATTAATTTGGAAATGAATATTGTATATAACAATGATATTTCTTTCAGTTGAAGTATATGGTAAATTAATAAAAATTCAAAAAAAATGTATAAAAGATTATAAATGTGAAAATCATATCAAAACTTCTTTCACCTACGTTAATATAACGTTATCAAAAATATATATGATCACTTTTGTGGGTGAGTTGAATTAATGAGGAGATAAGTAGAATGCCAAATACTTTCTAACAATGCATTCTCTCTGCGAAATAAATATTAGATTTGATTATTTTCAGTTTAATTTTTCAAATACTTTAATAAACTCGTTGATTCGATCGAGCAGATTCCTCTAAATTGGTCCCTGCCTCAGACCCACCTTATGCAAGTTCAACGTCTGCGCCCAGCATACGACGCTTACGACAGGCATCTTCACACGAATACCTATAAACTTGACCTTATCCAACGTACACCCGTTAATTACCTAAAATTACGTCTAATTTAAATAATACAAGGCTGCAAAGCGAATCGAAATGAAAACCCGGTGAAATCTAGAAACGACAACGGAATTCGATTACAATTTACAAACGAAATAATTCGCTCGCTCGCTAATTGAATTTCGTCCAAATCGAGAAAATTGTAGCACCGCTAAGCCGGGAAATTATTTACATTACGAAATTACAAGGCGGATTTTAATGAATAATAAACAGATTGAAACATTGTTCGTACCAGCAGTGAAATCATACGCTCATTACGCGCCCATTTAAAAACATCCGAGAAGTTTATTTTTCGGACGTAGGAAAAAAAATGAACTCAACGGAGGCGTATAATTAAAGATCATTAAAATTGATTCATTACTTAAACTAATATACCTTAATGAGAAATAAAACGGATGCGTTTTTCTCTGACTGCGCAATTTGAGCGAGGTGAAAACGTGCATTGCATTTATAAAGTTGTAACTTTTACTTTTTATCGAGAATAATTGAGGCGACGCGCGCAAACAAATTATACTAGCGGAGGTACCCTAGGCCTATGCAAATGCTTCTTAATTACGTCGTTGAAAAAAAAATTTATAAGGTAGTTGGCTATTATAAGGAAAATTTTATTTTTGTTTAGAACGCTACTATATAATTAGCCTTCGTCGATGCTCGAAAACACGTTTCAGTTTAAATACTGATTTATTTTCGCCGATTTATGTATTCAAAGTTATCAGTATGAAGTATATTCAAGCTAGGTTTTTCATCAATGAATAATCAATAAAGCCTTAATTATTATTGATATATTTTTTCGTCTACTTGTTGACACATCAAGTGAAGTTTACTTATTATATAATAATTGCAGAAATTCCTGTCTTCGGGTGTAACAGAGGTAATTATACCTCCGAAAAAGTAACCAAAATCTACGCCTAATTATCTATTAGGTAAATTATTTAAATGTTGAAATAACATACTACGTAACATATGCAAATTGAATATCACAACATAAAATTTTCCTATACTCTTTAGAGGTTTTTGAGGTGATTGGTGGCAAAATTATTCAAAACACCAAGTTACTGCATTCTGAAAAATAAACAAAAAATACGAGTAGAACCATTTGCTCACTATAGGAGTGCTACACGTCACCAATATCAGAGGTGTATCTCGGAGTTCACTGCGAACCTAGCGTTCATTTCTGAACTAATTTCATTGTTCTAACACTAGTGCCAAAGTTATATAGAATACGAAGTAATTGCACTCTGAAAATTAAACAAAAAATTAGAATAGGGCCAATCGCTCACTATACGAGCGCTGTAATCTAGTCTGAACTTTGATTGGTTAATTTTATGGGTGAAATGAATATATGTTGTTATTTCAGCCACCAATTAAAGATATATGTCTTGCGATCGTTTTTGAACTAAATGTACGACTCTTATGGGAGTGCAGTAACTTGGTATTTTATACAATTTTGGGAAATGCAATAACTTGGTATTTCTTTCATCTTTGGTTGGTGGGTGAAAAAAATCGCAAGAAGTTGAATTTAAAATATGCGGTATTTTTTTCCTATAGGGATCACATAAGCTTATATTTGCCAAATTTCAGGTATTTAAGACATTTTAAGTCTTCCTCAAATTTTTAAGATCTCTCATTTCAAATTTATTTTGACCCAAATTCAAGAAACTATTCTAGGCCCTTTCATAGGTCTTTCTTTGCTCCAGCTTCCTTCCAAACCTACATAAAAAGCTGAAATATTCATATTACCATAATTAAAAATTTTTTATCTTCGTTTTATCCTCAGTACATTTTGGGGATGAGAATCCCTCCTCTTCTCTTCTCATAAAATTAGCAAAAATGGATATGAAGTAAATTACACTTCTCATTTTCAGTAATCATATGAGCCAATACTCATCAAATTTGAACGATCTGAGGTTCTTCAAGCCATCCTCAAATTTTGACTATTCCCATTTTAAATTCCTTTTCACCGAAATTCAAATGATTATTTTTTGCTTCTCAATTATCTCTACAAGCCGATTTTGTTACTTCCATTTCGATTTGGTGAAGATACCTATATAAAAAATTTAAACCTTGCATGACTCAAAATTTCTTCAAAAAGCTCTACGTTTTATTTATAAAGCTGAAACTTGAATATGTCGGTATCCTCAACAGCTAGTATAGTCTACCTGATTTGGGAAGGGGGTGTAGGGGGAGGTAGGGTCTTCAAATCTTTGCGCTTCAGACTATTTGTAATCATTGAGCTAATGTTTAACCTTTTGGCACTTATATATATTTTTCCTCTAGACTTGGCGCTGGCGAGTATTCATGAAATTCGCTTAAAACTTGATAAGAAACTCTTTTTAAAAATGCAAAAAAATGTACTTTATTATTTTTTCGATACACTTCAAAAAAGTGGAACACTTAAATTTTAAGGAAGGCTGGAAAAGAGGTAAATAACTCAACTTTTTTGTTTTAAATTTAATATAAAAGAATGAGCTACCGATACCAACATATACAAATTTCAGTTTCCTAAATGCATTTGGAGAGGGGTTAGAGCAAAAAACGACCATTTAAGGAAGTTTTGAGCTATGAAATTTCTTGAATCTTCTATATCTCCTCACCAAATTAATCCAGCAAGGTCAAACTTCGTGTGTGGAGTTAGTTGGTGACCAGAACACAAGCTCTTGAATTTCGATCAAAACGGATTCAAAATGGCGAATTATCGAGATTTGAGTTGAGCTTGAGGAGCCTCAAATTAGAAAAAATGTGATTAATATGAACTCATATGATTATTTAGGATAACAAGACAGTATACTAGGGTAAGTGTACCAATTAGTTGACATGCTCCAAATAATTGACACCCAACACGTTTTTCTTCAAAATAAAGTTTTTTGTTAATTCTGGGCCATTATTATCAATTATTTTAAATAAATTTGTATTTGTTACAATTTTAGCAATTTATTATTTATTTAACATGAATCGTTGGGGGGTCAAATAATTGGTACAAGGGGGCGCGAAATAACTGGTGTTAGGGTGTCAAATAATTGGGACATCTCACTTTTTCACTTTGGAGGTTCTTAGCGGGGTTACCAATGAGGGTAGACTCGAATGTAAATAGGTCAAAATATTCCCTAAATGATGTAGTTTCATATGCTATATTCGGATTTTTGCTACCATTCATAGTTTATGGGAAATATTGGAAAACGTGTAAAAAAATCCTTAAGGGTGTCAATAATTGGTGCATTTACCCTATATCCCCAATTTACTTCCATACATAAAATCCCGAAAATGCGGTGGGATACATGAGAGGTCAACATTTTTTTAGTGTGGTGTCATATGATAAAATGAGCTCAAGTGACTAAGCTATTCTGATTTTAACTTCCCAAATGAATTTTGACGGTCAAACTTTGTATGTAGGGTCAGTTGATGATCAGAATACTACCTCTTAAATTTGGATCAAAATGGATCCAAAATAAAAGAAATACTACATTTATTCTAAATTCAACTTTTTTAAGTGGTTTTTGGAAGTGATAGGGTAAGGGTTTTCAGACTTGGTATTGCGTGTGACCTGTAGACATGAAAAGGTTATCAATATTATTCGTAAACCTAAACAAAGGGAATTAAAAACTCAGCTCCAGTAATGCGGCATGGCTGCTTACGTTTTTTTTTCTCACGAGACCATGAAAAAAAAATGCTGAAGTATTCGTTACTTCTACCGATCTTCAAATATGAGTGAGTCGACATTTTGAGAATTATTAAAAATTCCAAAAAAATAATTTCAACCATAATTATACATAAATAGTCTTTCACCAAATTTCGAGAGGGGTGCAAGCGAGAAGAAAAAATATATATAATATAAATGATGCCATCGAAAAGTTGTTCATCAACCACTCATGTTACAAATAGCCTGAATGACTTATTCGTACTCAGGTAAGTATGTATCGGGGGTAAGGAAAGGTACTGAGACCTCCATAGGGTTATGATTGAGTTCGTATGTACTCACAAGTACTCGTTTATGCATTTTTCATTCCCATGTATAATGTCATATAGCATATTTGAATTAATTGTGAATGCAGCCGCTTAGTTTCAGGTTTTAATATTGAGTTTAGATCTATTTATTTTATAATTTTATTTTTAATAGAATATTTAGATATGATTTATATAATAATTTTTACTCTATATTTTTTTATTATTTTTAATTTATTTAATTTAATTTTTTATTTAATATTAGTTTTTTTTATGTTAATTTTTTTTATTTATTCGGGGATTTCTTATCAAATTTCAAATATTTAAAACATTCCCAACTCCTGAACTATGGATCCTAGCAAAAAAAATTTTTACACAAAATTTGTAGAAAATTTAGTGTAAAATAAAATTTTACTGAGCTCTTTATGCCTTAAAATTAAACACTGAGGAGATAGAGCAAAAAAAATGTTTTTTAGAGAGTTCCAACGCCTCTTCCCCCTGTGAGCTACCTCACCATCTTATTTTTTTGCCACCTACTAATGGGCTATATCTATGAAAACAAATCGTTTTTGGGAATTTTTCTGTAAATAATTTTTATTATTATAGTTTTTCAGTAGAAAAAAACTCGCCTCAAAAATAAAAATCATCATCATTAAAAAAATCCCCTAATGAATCCTACCCTTCTAAAAAAAAAATTATAGCAATAAAATAATAGCAGCTTCAAATTCTTATAACGATTTGAAAAAAAAAATGCAACTCTGGAAAAATATCCAACAACAATTTGAGAAAACTGCGATGCAACAACGAAAAGGAAACAAATTATACAATTTTTTTAATCTGCATCAGAAATCGTAGACGACTCCGAGAAGAATGAAAGTAATAATTAAATAAAAAAAATCACGTTATCTAAGAAATGAATTTTTAAAAAAGGAAAAAATTCTTTTAATTAATTTTCTCACAGAACAGCTAGACGATTAAGTACATAAAACGTTAATCCAGGTTCACCATTCGATACACCATCGTAAATTCTGCGAAAAAGAAATTCATCGGACGCATTTGCATTTCGCGCTAGAAAAAACACATTTCACGTGTTCACTGGGTTATTCATTAGAACAATGTATGGCCAGCATTCGGAGACTGGAAGAGATTACCGAGAATATGAAATATTACATTATTTCAACTGCTGGAATTGACTGTACGATTCGACGTGGCATAGCGATTATGCAAATTCGCGAGGAATTTTTGGTCAATTTCAAACACATTCGTTTGCATGTTAATCGGTTCATAAAGATGAGTGTAAACATATATCTGCAAGTAGGAAAAGTTGACCCGAGCGAATTGGCGATACGACGCTCGTGCTCACTAATAAAACTTTCAAACACGTCGTTTAAACTCGCCATTTTTTGCGTTAATTATTCGCACCACGCTAACGTAAGTTTTTATTACGTGCCACGAAGAAGCCAAAGTAAACATATAATGCATTTTTAGATACATTAAACGTTAAACTTATACTAGCAATTTTATTGTACACGCGAAGCCGCGCAAGAAATTCAAAACACGATTAATAACTTATCACAGCTATGGTTACAACAGCAAACAATGGTGTTAGAAAGGGTGGTCGAACGTATTACCTTTTTTTTTTTTCAAGCCCAGTACTAATACAAACGCATATAGGAGTCAGCAGTCGTAGCTTCGAAAAAAATAATTTTTTTATTTGATTTATCGCGTTCAATGTACGTAATAGTTGTACACGCAACAGGAAGTTTCTGTATCTATGGTCGTTTCGCATTAACTTTTAATTTAGCATCGCGACATTATCGTAATAAAATTTTCACGAGCTTTTCTACATATTCTAAATACGGCTTAATTTTCACGCATACTAATACGCTACTGGTAACCAGTTTCGGTCCAGTATTGGTTACGTTTCGGGATTTATCCGGAATTATCCGAATCAGTTGTGTAGACGTGATTACAGATGTGGTATTGGCTTGAAACTAATTTTAAGCGTGTTTGCTTTACACGTAAAAAAATCTTTATTAACCGCAGATAGTAATTTGCTGGTAATTTATTTATTTATTTTTGATTTGGATATTCGCGATTTTCGGAATTA
The DNA here is from genome assembly GCA_009761765.1 of Phenacoccus solenopsis. Lineage (NCBI taxonomy): Eukaryota > Metazoa > Arthropoda > Insecta > Hemiptera > Pseudococcidae > Phenacoccus > Phenacoccus solenopsis. Next base: position 35,975,841 of record CM019756.1, on the reverse strand, counting down.
ATTCTCGATTCGTGTTATTCGATTTATAAACAATGCTTTTTAATTTTCTGTTGACCTTGGGTGAGAGATTCTGCGTAAGCGAGTTTTTATGGTATTTTAGGGATTTTTTTCTTTCGTTATTATTTCGAGTACCTATTCGCTTGAAATAAACAATTTATTGGTGTAATTTGTAGCTGAGTTTTTAATAAAAACGTTAGCTATTACAGTCTGACTGATTTAGGAAAGGAGGTTCGTGGTAGGATGGCGTCTTCAAATCTTTGCATTTTAGACCATTTGTAATCATCTCGCAAATGTTCAACTATTTGGTGCTTTCATACATTTTTTTCCACACGTATAAGGCCGCTGGGTATTCATTTCGCTCAAAATTTGCTGAGGGACTCTTCTGGAAAATGCAAAAAGGGAATATTTTTGTTTTTTCGATAAACCAAAAAATGATGGATTTTTCAAATTTTGAGAAGGGCTGCAGAAGAGGCAAACAACGCAAAATTTTTGTTTTCGATCTCATATGAAAGAATGCGTCATGGACCTAAACATATTTGAATTTCAGCTTCATAAGTGCATGTGGAGAGGTGTTAAATCAAAAAACGACTTTTTGAGGAAGTTTTGAGTCATGAAATTTCTTGAATTTTCGACGTATTTCCTCATCAAATCAATTTAGAAAAGTCAAACTTTGTGTGTGGAGGGAGTTGGTGACCAAAATATAATCTTTCTGAATTTGAGTCAAAATGAATTCAAAATGGCGGATTATCAAAATTTGAGTAGAGCTTGAGGAGCCTCAAATTAGTAAAAACTTAATTCATATGAACCTATATGATTATTAGGGATAAGAAGTATACCATATCCCAAATTCACTTTCACATATAATATTGGAGGGAAAAAGTCAGGGTTATCGACCTCAAAAGTGGGAGGGAGCATATGAAAAGTCAAAAATTTTTTATTTTTGTGACATATGATAAAATGGGCCTGATTGAGTAACCTATTCTGATTTTATCTTCTCAAGTTAATTTGGAGGGGAGTTAGAGGAGAACCGGCTTTAGGAGGGGAAACTGCTATAGGAAATTCAATGAATCAACCATATATCCTCACCAAATCGACCTATAAAGGTCAAACTTTGTATGTAGCGTTAGTTGATGACCAGAATATGATGTCTTAAATTTGGGTCAAAATGTATCTAAAATGAGGAATCGTAAAAATTTGAGAATAATTTAAGGAGCCTCAAATAGTTATAATTTGAAAAATACGTGTTCATATGATTAATGTATGGTAAGAAATACTAAATTTATTCTAAATTCAACTTCTTAAGTAGTTCTGGAAGTGATAGGGTATGGGTTTTTAGACATGACATTAGGATCTGGCCTATAGGTGTGAAGTGGTTAGCAACGTTATTTATAAATCTGGACAAGTTCCAATTAAAAACTCAGCTCCAATAATCCGTCATGGATGCTTACGTTTTTAAAAAAATTTTCTTTCATATTTCTTTACTTAGTTGCGTACCTATTAGCATTTATGTACGTATATTACCTACCTATTTTCCTATCTACATATTTACTTTATTAAAATTAATTTATAACAATATCAAATTCAGGGACCAAACTTTATATAGGTTATATCGGAGTTACCTACACCAGTAGTTCCATCAAAAGTTGTAATTACCTATCCTTTATTTACCTACTTATCTTCCTACCAAATTTACCAGTAGGTGTAGCATGCTCTATTTACCAACCTTATACCTACTCATCAAGCTTCATAATTATTTTATTTACCAACTTAATAATCTTGAAAACCCTATAGAGTTGACATCTTATAATTCAACATTTCAACTATTTATTGAATTTGGCATTCTCCTAATTTACCACACTACTAACTCATACATCGTGATTATTTTCCTACTCTTTAACAAAATATTATCCTACATTCTTACCAAGTTATAGGCATGCTACTTATCTTCTTATGAATTCAATATTCTACCTACTTACTCATTTTTAAATCCTATATATTACTTACTTGTTGAGTTGAACATCATACCTACTTATTTACCTACTGATTTATTGCATTACCTATCGTTCTACCTATTGAAGAATTCTCACATTTTTACATATTTTATTGATTTTATATTTAACCTACTTGTTCACCTGCTTATTTATTGATTCAATATTCTACCTACCTACCCACTCATTTATTAATTGTACATTTTACCTACTTAATTATGAAGTTTAATATCATACTTATACTTACTTGTTCGCCTACTTATCTATCATACTACCTAACTTCCTACTTATTGAACAGTTCAACACTAAACATACATTGTAGCTACTTTCCTACTTCTTCTCATCGAGTTTGGTATCCTATTTGACTACCTATCAATTTAATATTCTACCTACCTATCTATCTACCTACCTACCTACCTACCTACCCATTTATTTATCCATTGTACATTTTACCTACTTAATTATAAAGTTGAACATCAAACTTAACTTACTTGTTCGCCTACTTATCTACCTAGTGATTCAATATCCTACATGAATACCTACATACATGCTTACCTACTAATTCATCTATAATTCTATACTATACCTATTTTATTTAGCTCAACAATATACCTACACTTGTTCACCAACTAATAATGATACCCGACTTATCACCTATTAAATAGTTTAATATACCATCTTCTTTATTTGGTACCCAATACCCATTCATTTGAAACCCTGTAAATTTATTCACATATTCATTTACCAAATTGACATTTTGCTGCTTCTCGAGTTTCATACAATATTCATAACCTATTATAATACACAACTTCTTACTTACATACAACCGATTTTATATAACAACCCAATATCCCATTTTTTACCTACTTATTCACCAGTATTTGGTCTCTTGTTTCCTGTTTATATATGCATATTATTAGAATGATCTTTTTCAATTTAAATACCTATCCAATCAAATATCGAACTTTCGAATTGCCTATTTATTTTCATCCCTATCTTTCATCATACCACATCAATAGCAATTCGAGATAGCTATTTGGGCATCATCTTAGTAAATAAATGACATGATAGGCCAATGAAGGGACAGAGTGTGTAAGTTATTCAGGGCTCAGATTCTCCGAAGGGGCTAAGAGATCAAAAATTTTATGTTATATAAAATTTCAATATGTTTATTTAATGAACTTGTCTGTTCCTCTCACTTGCGTATGTGTTCACTTTTTAGTCAATATTACTCCCTTTTTCTGTTTTTCTATATGAGTATTATTTCCTCATTATTATTTATATTACTGCTTTTTTTGATTTTTTTGAATTTTTATGATGCATTTATCTTTCATTTTGTTTATTAGATGCCTTTCAAGCCTGATTTTTTACTTCGAAAAATTCTTTTGAAATTTATTTCCGATTTTTTTTTTCGTAAAAATTTTAAATTATTATTTTTTTCTTCTAAATAATATTTTTATTATTTTACTTACAATATATTTTATTTTAAGAGAGAGAAAAAAATGATATTCAATACGAATGGTGCACTACTGAAATAATGGCACCGGATTTTATGGAAATCGAACTCAACTCAGACGGACACCTTTCACGCTCAATCACGAATACGAACATTTGTTACGTGAAACTCTAAATAGGGGGGAATAAACTAGGGTATAATCGATGATCGCATAATTCGGCTCATATAAAAATTAAAATAACACCGTGCCCATTATTATAGGCTGTTCGTTTAACACTTCTGGACGTATACCGATGTAGGAAATTAGGAATTGATCCGTTTATTAAGTACGTCAGATGGAAAGGTGTGTACGAAGCGGGAGACCGAGCGCCAGATGAGTCGGGACTATGGAGGAGCGTATTGAAATATAAACCGTTTACACGTATAATCAATTTAATCATTACGGTACGGAATCACGTGGATTTATATGAGAAAAATATTACATGCCGACGCATAAGGTACAGGTGATACGTTGGCTGCAAGAAACGCCCTTCGGTGTTGTCTTTAAATCTAGAAAAGGCGTCGTTAGCGGGGCGAACGGCAAATATTTGAGTTATCAGGCTGGAAACCTAATATTTTGAGTGGAAATCCTTTAATTTATTTTGGTGTTTCGGTACACACATCTCTCACCTTCTACCTGGTCGGCCGGTGCTGTCTCAGTCTGCGTTCGTAATAATACCTATTTTCACCGCAAACATTTTTTTATTTCTCGCCTCTCTAAAGTCGGTTGTTGCCGAACTAATTGAACGTTAGAGTTCGAAAAACCGACATGAAATTAGAGGGAACGATGTGAGATCATTTCGAACTTCTTGGCTCTGCGGTTCGATACAGCCCCGGGCTAATTGACTAAAAACCTCGCGATGTTGGTTATACCGCTCTTTACGTGCGTGTAACGTAGCTGGCAGCGTTGAGGGAAAAAACTAACACGGAGATGGTGTTTAAATTTTTATAAATACTGCGAGTTCTTTTCACTTAGCTTCGGCGTGATGATTGCACCATAGTACGGTACTCGCGTTTTCCACGTTCGCCTCGTCTATACGAGTAATTATCTTCTGAGTTGTTTGTTTTACCAGCGACCCAGAGTGGCCAACGTCGACCACACAGACGTCGCGGAATTTTCTACCATCGGCGAAAGCTTTTTAACGAGCTTATATTAATTCGTATACAGCGGTAACCATAGTCGATTTATACGCGTAAATAAATAAACCTTTATACGCGCTAATCTGTAAGTTTACCCTGGAGTTTTTATCCAACTGGCAGGCCGGTATTTATCCGCATTATGCCGAAAATACCGAGTTTATATTCGTCGTTTTATACACGTTTCAATTAATATTATGTAAATTCTCGATTTATATGGAAGAAACTAATAAAAGGTAAAAAATATATATACCAACGAAAATAGCCTCGGAAGCCAAATAGCCGGCTATTAATTTGGATTATTAAAAATACGAGCGTACATCGGCGTGTCTTTAAAAAGTGGAATTATCTTCTGGAAGCTATAAAAACCAACAAACTCCCGCAGCTATGAGCGCATCGGTTTTTAAATTTCATTCCTTCCTTCTCTCTCGCCATCGAATACATCGGACTTCATTATGAATTATGATTTTCGTAGGTTAACGCGACAGTTGTCAGGCTAATAAAATGACCGGTTATTAGCCGCGTATTCGTGACAAATGATAATATTTGGACTGGCCGACGATGGAAATGCGGCGGTAATAATTTGCGGCGGGGGGATTAAATAGTATATTTTTTCCTTTGTTGACAGTGAAATTTTCATATCTTTCCGCGCTATCTTTCGATGACGTAAGAACGCAGGTGTATACAGAAGCCAAAAAGTCATCTTTTGTTGTAGGACAAGTTTTGACAGCGGGGTGTTGGACGTATTCAGGGTGGCGGTACGATGTCCACGACAAGTGACACGATCTATGTAGAATTCGGTGAACGGAAATACCGACTGGAATATTTACATTGTGGAAGTATGTAAATTTTATGTAATACGTAGCCAGTTCATTAATTCGATCTTCGTCACCGTGGAATAAGTGATGTTAGTTGGAGTAGACGTGTTGTTGAAGGTATTAGTGTTGATTTAGATATGACTACTGGTTGTTATTTGCATAGAAAAAGAGTTTATAGGGAATATCTCGTCGATGAATTAATTCAAGATGCGATTTTATTTTTTAATCACAATTACCTACGTGGAATGATTAACGCATCGATGAAGATTTTTTTTTCATCGAAGCACCAAAATCAAAACCCAATGAAGAAAACTCCAAGAACTACACTAGCATTTTTTTTTTTGGATTAAATATTAATTAAAATTTTTATAATTAAATACCTTAGAATTAAGCATAGAATGTCTGTATAGATGGGCATATTTGCTTTTAATTATAAAAATAAGTTCGAAAATGAAATCAACCCCATTTAAAACATATTTTGATACTACATACAACCTCATTCCCCCATCGATGGATGCATTTCTGACGAAAAATAAAAGGGGAGGGTATATATGGTTTCTCAAAAAATTGAAAAGAAAAATCAATCATAAAAACGAACATTTTGTACTCATATGTACATATTCAAGTACAGTGAATAATAAAGTTTTTAGCTGAGTTTTTAACAAAACGATAGCTATTACAGCCTACCTGATTTGGGAAGGGAAGGTCGGGGGAGGGTGGGGTCTTCAAATCTTTGCGTTTCAGACCATTTGTAATCATCTGGCAAATGTCCAACTTTTTGGTATACATATATATTTTTTCCCCCACGCGTAGCGCCGGCGAGTATTCATAAAATTCGCTCAAAATTTGGTGAGAGACTCTTCTTAAAAATGCGCAAAAATTGTTTTTTGTTTTTTCGATAAATTTCAAAATGGCGGATCACTCAAATTTTGAGGGGGGCTGGAGAAGGGGCAAATAGCTCAAATTTTTCGTTTTTGATTTCATATGAAAGAGTGAGTCACGGATACTAACATATCCAAATTTCAGCTTCTAAGTGCATATTGAGAGGAGTTAGATCAAAAAACGGCTTTTTGAGGAAGTTTTGAGTCATGAAATTTCTTGAATCTTCCATATCTCCCCACCAAATCAAGTTAAAGAGGTCAAATTTTGTGTGTGAGGTTAGTTGGTGACCACAATATGACCTCTTGAATTTGGATCAAAATGGATTCAAAATGGCGGATTATCAAAATTTTGAGTAGAGCTTGAGGAGCCTCAAGTTGGTAAAAATGTAATTAATATGAATTCATATGGTTATTGGGGATAAGTTGTATACTATATCCCGAATTCACTTCCATACATGATGTTGGAGGGGGAAGGCGGGGTTACCAACCTAAAATAGTGGTGGGGGTACAGGAGGGGTCGAAAATTTTTTATTGCTGTGTCATATGATAAAATGAGCCCAAGTGACAAACGTATTTTGATTTTAGCTTCCTCAGTGATTTTGGAGGGGAGTTAGAGCAAAAAACGGCTTTTGGAGGGGAAATTGCTGCAGGAAATTTCATGAATCTTCCATATCTCATCACCAAATCGGCCTAGAATGGTCAAACTTTGTGTGTAGGATTAGTTTGTGACCAGAATATAACCACTTAAATTTTGAGTCAAAATGGATCCAAAATGGCGGATTATCATTTGAAGATAATTTGAGGACCCTCAAATAGTTATAATTTGAGAAATATGTGTTCGCATGATTATTTCATGGCAAGAAATACTACATTTGTGCCAAGTTCGATTTCTTAAGTGTTTTTGGAAAGGATAGGGTAGGGGTTTTCAGACTTGGTATTGGGTGTGGCCTGTAGTCATGAATGGTTAAGCAAAGTTATTAGTAAATCAAAACAAGCTCCAGTTAAAAACTCAGCTCCAGTAATGCAGCATGGCTGCTTACGTTTTTTTTTGGGGGGGGAGGGGGAGGAGGAACATAGTGGATAGAATTTTCAACCTCTCTCCCTCCTATCCTCATGTATCAGTTTAGAACTGAAATCAAACTAGTTTGAAACCTATATTTTGATACCACAATGACTATCTTCCTGAGTAGTTTGCAATACTTTTTTCAAAGGATAAGAAAAAAGGTTCACTGGCTCTTGAAAATTCGAAAAAAATGAATTTTCAGTATTCAATTATTAGTAAGTAAAAAAAATGTAAGCAGCCAAGCCGTATTACAGGAGCTGAATTTTCAAATGAGGTTGCGAATAGTTTTACTGACCCCTTCATGCATACAAGTTACACCTAATGCCAAGTTTGAAAACCCACCCCTTCTGAAAGCACTAAAGAAGTAAAATTCAGAATATGTGGTATATTTTACCCACAATAATCATAGGAGGTTATATATTTCAAATTTTAGCAATATGGGCTGCCCAAGTTATCCTCATATTTTGACCCAATTTCAAGATATCATATTATGGTCATCAACTAACCATACATACAAAGTTTAACCTGGAAGATTCATAAAATTTCTTATGATAATTTCTCCTCCAAAAGTCCTTTTCTAGTGTAATCCCCCTCCAAATTTACTCGTGAAGCTAATATCAGAGTTGGTTAGTCATCCGAGCTCATTTTATCACATGACAACACAATAAAAATGTATTTTACCCCTCGAGTAGCCTCCCACAATCATTTTGAGATGCATAACCCTTCTTCCTCCCCTCCAACTACTTGTGTGAAGGTAAATTTAGGATATAGTATATTTCATATCCCTAGAATAAGTATTTGAGTCCATCACATTTGTAATTATTTAAGACCTTCCAAGCTCTACTCGAATTTTGATAATTCGCCATTTTGGATTAATTTTAACCCAAATTTAAAAGATCACATTCTGGCGTCAAACTGACCCAACACACAATGTTTGACCTTTCTAGATTGATTTGCTGAGGAGATACGGAAAATTCAAGAATTCATGATTCAACAGCTGTTTCATGGAATATTCTGTGCCAATTTCCCCTCCAAAAGTCGTTTTCTGGCGTAATTCTCCTCCAAAGTCATTTGGAAGCTAAAATCAGAGTAAGTTAGTCATTTGAGCTCATTTTATCATATGACAGCACAATGAAAAATTTTTCCACCTTGATAACCTACCCCCCCCCCTCCCACTTCTCCCCTCTAATACCATGTGTGAAGATAGAAAGAATTACATAAGTTCATATTGGTTAAATTTTGACTAATTTCAGGCTCCTCAAGCTTTACTTAAATTTTGATAATCCGCCATTTTGGAAGATTTTTGACCCAAATTCAAGAGGTCATATTCTGATGACCAACTAACTTCACATACAAATGTTGACTTCTCTGGATTGATTTGGTGAGGATATATGGAAGATTCAAGAAATTTCTCATAGTACTTTCTCCTCCAAAAGCTGTTTTTGCCCTAACCCCCCCTCAAATTCACTTACGAAGCCAAAATTAGAAAAGTTTGGTCACTTTGGCTAATTCTATCACATGACATCACAATAAAAAATTTTCAACCTTTCATGCACCCTTGTACCCCCACCACATTTTGAGGTCCATAATCCCCTCTCTCCACCACTATAATGTATGAAAGTGAATTGGGAGGAAAGTATACTTCTCATTCCTAATAATCGTATGAGTTCATATTAATTAAATTTTTATCAATTTGAGGCTCCTCAAGCGCTACTCAAATTTTGATAATCCGCCATTTTGGATCCATTTTGAACCAAATTCAAGAGGCCATATTCTGGTCATCAATTAACCTTACATACAAAGTTTCATCTTCCTACATCAATTTGTTTGGGAAATATAAGAGATTTAAAAAATAACGAATGATAATCTATTTTCGCTACAATTCTCATCTGAGGTGATGTAGGAAGCTAAAATTCAGAAATTTTGGTGTCTGTACTTGATTGAACATATGTCATCAAAAATAAAAATTTTTAGACATTGAGAGTACTTCCAGCCTCACTCAAAATTTCAGTGAACCACGACTGCATGTTTACATGATGAGTCCTTCATTAAATTTCGTCCATACTCGCCGGAGGTACGAGCGAGGAAAAAAAATAATAAAATCCAAAATTTAGACATTTGTCATAATATGATTAAAAATGAATTCATAGATACAAAGACTCCCCTTCCCCAACTTCTCCACGTTGAATGTAATAGTTATCATTTTTAATTATAAACTCCACTGAAAAATATTCTACTTCATGATGATTATTATTTATTTCATTTAAATGATCACAACGAATTATGATTTTTGTCGAGGAGGGAGGAAATGAATTGTTCTTTTGAGAGCTTCTCACCTACAACCCCCTTACAGAATATAAATCATTACCAAAGCAGCATTGAGTGCTGGTTTCATATTAGAAGTGAAATTTTCGCTGTGACGTCATTTTCGTGAGATTTTTCCTACTCGATCTATATTTGTACTTCCATCAGAAAATTTGATTTGTCGAAATTTGCTTTGTTGGGAATTGCTGAGTACTTTAGGGGGCTGATTTTGGATTCGGGTTCAATTTTTCGAATTTACGCACATTTTGAGTATTTTTTTCAATAAAGTAGAAAACTCGAAAGAGTGAATAGCCAAAATTGATATAAATTTATGTATTTGCGAAGAATGATTTCAAATTTTCAACAAATTTGAGTTCAAAAAATTCTTTAAAAAAATATATAAATATTTTTTACCGCATAAAATAACTTTTATTTAAACGAAAATTAAAAATATAAACGAAATTCGAGTATTAAACCGAAATGCAGATAATTAGAATTACCCTAGATCCAATTTCTTCCATTCTCTACACTACCTGGCATAGAAGGTGGAGACCAATCCTCATTCGTTATCTGTTCATCGAATGATATAGGTACAAAGAGTCGCCCATATATTAAAATAATACGCCATAAAGAACCCTCACTTAATGTACCGAGCCTCGCTACATAATTTATCGATAATTACTACGCTGGCTCAGATATCCGCCAAAGTAAACAGGTAAACAAAATGACACTCTTGCACGCCATGCGAATTTATTCGCGTCACAGTCGTCCATCTAGCCACAAGCTACACAACCGAGTGCATTTTTTAATAACCGTTTCCCTCGATTTCCTTCACAACTGACACGTAGAATTACCAGACGTAGGATTTTTCCCTATATATGTAACGACAAAACGGCGAAGCAAAAAAATAAAAATCCGCCTCTTCCCGAAGAAACGATGCTGATCTAAACGCCCGACGAGACATAGGTATTGAGTTATTAATAACGAGCTACCGATTAAAATCAACGCCTCTGGGTAATGGACAGATTATAATCGGGGAAATAAATTAATTTTTATTGAATTTTAATCGGTACTAGATGCATAACGAGTAAAGCTTTTAATTTGTGATGGAGATGGTGAGTGTACAAAGTTCAATGGTTTATGGAATCCGAAGTTGGCGTAAATTCGCTACCTCTGTGACTCTGTATCGAAGTGAATCAACGTATGAATTAGCATTTCAAGTTTAACTCATTAATTGTCGGTTTCTACGCATGAATTCGCGATAATTGGTATACGCCAGAGGATAAAAGTAGCAGACTTTGGCGCGTTGTAAATTACCTCATCGTTGACCTAAAAGAACTTGGTCTTTACTGCGATTAAGCAAACAAAAACCTAACCTATAATTATTCGAGATTAAAAATAAATTTTCAAAGGTGATATGACAGCTGCATAGGTGAAATGATATTGTTATTTTACCTGCGTTTCGGACTCGGCTGCGTGTCTGGGGATGTGAGAAATCACACGAGTGTAATTTTTTTTTCACTCGAGAGCTCATTAAAGACCAAATAAAGCTTCGAATCGCATGTTCAAAAGGCATGAAATGTGTTGAAATTTCGCTGTAGCTTTTAATGCAAACTAGCAACGAGAAAAATAGATTTAATTTTCTTTAAATAAAACGCTCACCTAAAATACCAAGCTTTGAACTCGTTTCGAGCACTATAATGATATTCGACTACTAGTAATTTGCATGTTTATTGCTTCTAATTGATTGCAGTTTTTTTTAACCGAGTTTTTAACTTAAAAACCACGGCTATTACACTCTACCTGATTTAAGATGGAGAGGTCAGATGAGAGTGAGGTCTCCAAATCTTTGCGTTTCAGACCATTTGTAATCATATGACAAATGTCTAACTTTTTGGGATATATATATGTACGTATACCTAGTTATAATACTTTGTTGCATCCGGGTCTTTTAATGTATATATTGCAGCAACATTAATAATCACAGTTCTTGTACCCACTCGTACTTATAGGTATAAGAAGCTACATTATTGCGCCCGATGAAGAACGAATCACTGTATCTTAAAGACCAAATTGGGTTCAACAACGTATGAATTTACAATTACATGTTCTCATATAAACCGTTTAATGCTTCAAATGACAATTTCATCGTAGTATTTGCGCAGTATCACATATGAGTAAGATTTTTTCAATCGCCAGTACATTCTAAAAAGAAAATAATTATAAATGCTATATAATTATATATATATTTAACTCCAGCGAAATATGTACGATACTGCACCCGACGTAAAATTCATCCATTGACTCAAGATAATGTTACCAATGATTCCAGTATACTCCCATAAAAAATGGTTATAGCATCCAAAACGGGTTCTAGAACATCGATTTTAGACGTATTAATGTCTTTAAAACCATTTTGGATGCAACAACGTACTAAACTATACAATTGTGTATATATATATCTCCTTGCGCATAATACCGGCAAATATAAATGAAAATCGCTCAAAATTTGGTATGAGAGTCTTCGTATGAATAAGCAAAGATTTTCTTTTTGGATTTTTGATACACTTCAAAATGGCAGATTACTCAAAATTTGAGAAAGTCTTGAAAGGGGTCAAGAAGCTCAAAATTTTTGTTTCATGGCTCGTATGAAAAAGTGAGTCATGAATGCCATCATATCTAAATTCCAACTTCCTAAATGCATTTGGAGGGAATTTAGAGAGAAAAACGACTTTTTTGAGAAAGTTTTGAGCCGTGAAATTTCTTGAATCTTCCATATCTTCTCACCAAATCAATTTAGGAAAGTCAAACTTTGTGTGTGGGGTTAGTTGGGGACCAGAATATGACCAATTGAATTTAGGTCAAAATGGATTCAAAATGGCGAATTATCAAAATTTGAGTAGAGCTTGAGCATCCTCAAATTGCTACAATTCGAAAAATATGGACTAATATGATTATTGCAGACAAAACTGAATTCCTTAAATGATTTTGGAAAGGATAAGGTCGGGGTTTTTAGATTGCGCAATGCGTACGGATTGTAAACATGAAGGTTGTTAACACCGTAGCAATGTTATTTGCAAACCTGAATCAGGCCCGGTTGAAAACTCAGCCCCAATAATGTGGCATGGTTGCTTACATTTTTTTGCTCGAATTGGGCAAACAAGTGTAAATGTTTGTTCGACGTTTAAGTGGAATCGGGAAAGTATAACGTTTCGTCGAACAAAGAACATTCTAATGTAAGAGAGCAGGGTGAGGTAAAAGTGTAAACTGTCAAAAGGAGCTTAATCTGTTTCGTGAAACGTTTTAAGAGGCTGTCTATTTACAAGATTATATGTACGGTTGTAATACCTATCTAATAAAATGACATCGTTTACCATGGGGATCCGGGCCGAACCGCTTTTTCAATGACGGCTTTTAAAATGTATAATCGAAATATTATTCCGATCGGTTTAATTTTTCAGAATAACGTTTGACGGGTCCGGTCGTGATCTCCGAGCCGGCTTTATTTGTATAGTTGAAAACTTCATCTAGAGCTTCTAGTTTTCACTGAGCTCGTGTGCAAGTTAATACAGCCTGTTTGAGCAGATGAAAAATTCTTCGTACGAGGGTGTCGATTGCGGGCTCTGGGCTTTAGGAAATGGCTATTTAATACGGTGTTATTTTGGAAGAACGTCGAGGTAGCTGATAACCGGCAGCTATAAACATTATAGTATTCGATCGAATGTAGTTTTTTGTAAAGCTTAAAACACAAACATACCGAAACAAGTTAGGTAACAAGAAAAGGCGTGTCGGAGAGCGGCTTGCAGCTGGCCGCCTCCGGTCCGATAGTCCCTTCTCGCCTTTCTATATTTATACGCGGACGCCGTGTTCAAATAATCGAAAATTATCGATAATATACGTTGTGTCCATAGCAGATTAATATCTATAATATACCGAATTCGTCGGCTCTCTGTATTAAATTACATCGCCAGTACAGAGTATCGCTGCCGCCGTCTTATTTCATTGTTTAGCGTCCGCAGAAGGTCGACGATTCCTCGCAGCTCATTCGTGCATCCGTCGAGTATAACCTTGCGCGAAATTCGTGTATTGCGGAGAGTGCAAAGCTCTCGGTGCGATTTATAAGATAGTTCCGTATAGGTATTTGTGTCGATAATTGACCAGTTTTTCGACCCCCGTCCCATAATTCGTGAAAATACCTACACTCGATAGGGAATGGATATACTGTGATACAATCGAGGTAGATCTAGATACTATGTGAGAGTAATTTATGTTGAGATCAACATTTACCTCTAATTATGTCGCATTAATTTCGCAAACTGAAACCAGATTATCGAGATCAACGCCTCTTAATTATTGAATTACTGTACGAACAGCCCGAAGGCGCTATTACACATAGAGTTACAGACCATAGATATCGAGAAGTGTCAGAATTCGACGACATTGTAGAACAGCAAGATAATAATTTATATCAAGTATAAATTTTTGAAGGAGGGGCAAAGGAGCAAGTGGTCTCAGACTCATGCATTTTAAAAGTTCGTAAGATTTTTAATTTTTAATTTAAAATAAAGATAATTAAAAAAAAAAGGTAAGCAGCTATGTCACACTACTACAGCTGAATTTTTAGTTATCCTTTTCATGCCCACGAGCCGATCTAATACTGAGCCTGAAAACCCCTACTTATCTCTTTCAAACTATCTAAGAAATTGATTTTACGGTGTGCAGTATTTCCTGCCCACAAGAATAACACGAGTTCATATTCATCAAATTTCAGCGACCTAACGCTATTCACACATTCCTCAAAATTTATTCATCTGCCGTTTGTGATCCATTTTGACCTAAATTGCTTCTTCTTCTGGGGTTGGGGGCTTTGGGGTATGGCTTAAAAATTATTTTTCTACAACTTTTCTATCCATCTTTTGACTATTCTATCCCTATTTTCAATTTCTTCTTCTTCAGTTTCTCATCTAGATATTCCATTACGCTACGTGCCCAAGCGCTGAATATCTAGATTAAACTAGCATTAAGTTACAATTGTTAGTTTAATTTTATATTTATTATTTCTTTATTTTAGTTGCGTAAAAGTCCTGTAGACAGGCGCATGTACACATGTAAATTATAAATTACTCTTTATCTCAAAAAACGTTTGGAAGTGAAGACATCTTCAAAAAAAAAAAAAAAATTCAAGGAGTTATGCTCTGCTTCTCAACTCACATAAAATACAAAAATTCAACTTTCTAGGTTGATTCAATATAAAAAAATATAAAAGATTCAAGAAATTTCCTTTCAAAAAGTCGCGTATTTTACTCCAACTCCTCCCAAATCTACCTAGAAAACTGAAATTCAGATATGTTAATATTCTTGAGTAATTTTTTCATATCAGTCTGTGAACGAAAATTTTAAGCCATTGTCCTCCTCCACGCTTCCTTCATTTAAAAAAATTAAACGATCACCTAGTTCGGTAATTACCTCTGCACATACTTGTGCTACAAAGTGAACAATAAATATATATGAATTAAAAAGTTGAGCATTTGTCATATGATTACAAATGGTTTGAATCTCAAAGACTTGAAGACCTCTCTTTCTTCGACCCTTCCTACCCAATTCAAGAAAGTTGTAATAACTATTCTTTTCAATTAAAAACTCAACTAAAATGTTGAAATAATATAAATATTGTAAGTCCAAAAATTTCTGAATATCTGAAAAATCAAGAAATATCTAGAAGCAAATAAGTATAAAAATATATATATAAAAAATTCCTGCAGCAATTTCCCATCCAAAAGCCGTTTTTTGCTCTAACTCCCCTCCAAAACCACTGAGGAAGCTAAAATCAAAATGTTTGTCACTTGGGCTCATTTTATCATATGACACAGCAATAAAAAATTTTCGACCCCTCCTGTACCCCCACCACTATTTTAGGTTGGTAACCCCGCTTTCCCCCCTCCAACATCATGTAGGGAAGTGAATTCGGGATATAGTATACAACTTATACCCAATAACCATATGAATTCATATTAATTACATTTTTACCAACTTGAGGCTCCTCAAGCTCTACTCAAAATTTTGATAATCCGCCATTTTGAATCCATTTTGATCCAAATTCGAAAGGTCATATTGTGGTCACCAACTAACCTCACACACAAAATTTGACCTCTTTAACTTGATTTGGTGGGGAGATATGGAAGATTCAAGAAATTTCATGACTCAAAACTTCCTCAAAAAGCCGTTTTTTGATCTAACTCCTCTCAATATGCACTTAAGAAGCTGAAATTTGGATATGTTAGTATCCGTGACTCATTCTTTCATATGAAATCAAAAACGAAAAATTTGAGCTATTTGCCCCTTCTCCAGCCCCCCTCAAAATTTGAGTGATCCGCCATTTTGAAATTTTTCGAAAAAACAAAAAAACTATTTTTGCGCATTTTCAAGAAGAGTCCCTCACCAAATTTTGAGCGAATTTTATGAATACTCGCCGGTGCTACGCGTGGGGGAAAAAAAATGTATATACCAAAAAGTTGGACATTTGCCAGGTGATTACAAATGGTCTGAAACGCAAAGATTTGAAGACCCCACCCTCCCCCGACCTTCCCTTCCCAAATCAGGTAGGCTGTAATAGCTATCGTTTTGTTAAAAACTCAGCTAAAAAAGAATGAAAATAGAAAAATACTTTGAAAATGATTACTGTTTAAAAATGATGTAAAATAAGGAATAAAAAATGCCTATATGGCTTTTCATCTTCATTTTCTTTCTTTCCCTTTTCCCTATCTATGTATTTCGCCATTTTTTTCAAGTCATCAACCAACGTAAAAAATTTGAACTTTCTTGGTCGATTTGGTGAGGAGATGAAAGATTTATGAAATTTTTGTAGCATTTTCCCCTCCAAAAGCAGTTTTGGCGCTAATTCTCCTTCATACTCAGTTAGGAAGCTAAAATGAGAATAAGTTAGTCACGTGGGCTCATTTTATCATATGACATCATACTAAAAAATTTTCCACCTTTCATGTACCCTCACCACATTTTGAGGTCGATAACCCCTCCTCGTCCCCTCCAACATCATGTATAGCGGTGACTTGGGGATATAGTATACTTCTCATTCCTTATAAAAATAATCATATGAGTTCATATTCATTACATTTTTACTAATTTGAGGCTCCTCAGCCTTTACTCAAATTTTGATAATCCGCCATTTTGAATCTATTTTGAACCAAATTCAAGAGGTCATATTCTAGTAGCCGACTAACTTCGCATACAAAGTTTGATCTTTTTAGATTGATTTGATGAGGAAATACGTCGAAAATTCAAGAAATTTTTTTTAGTACTTTCCCCTCCAAAAGCCGTTTTTGCTCTAACCTCCCTCCAAATTCACTTAGGAAGCTAAAATTAGAAAAGATTGGTCACTTGGGCTAATTTTATCATATGACATCACAATAGAAAATTTTCAACCTTTCATGTACCCCCACCACATTTTGTGGTCGATAAGCCCCTCCTTCTCCCTTCCAATATAATGTGTGGAAGTGAATCGGGGATATAATATACTTCTCATTCTTAATAATCATATGAGTTCATATTCATTGAATTTTTATTAAATTGAGGCTCCTCAAGCGCTACTCAAATTTTGATAATCCGCCATTTTGAGTACATTTTGAACCAAATTCAAGAGGTCATATTTTGGTCACCAACTTACCTTTCATACCAAGTTTAACTTTTCTAAATTGATTTGGTGAGGATATACGGAAGATTCAAGAAATTTCAGAACTCAAAACTTCCTCAAAATGTGGTTTTTGCTTTAACTCTCATCCGAATGCACTTATATGGTTGAAATTTGAAAATGTTGGTGTCTATGACTCACTTTTTCATTTGAATTCAAAAACAAAAATTTTGAGCTTTTACCTCTTCTCAAAACTTTTTCAAAATTTGAGTAATCCGCCATTTTGTGATGTATTAAAAAAAAAAAAAAAAGTACATATTTCGCATTTTTAACCTCAAACTTCGAGTGACCCTTAATTTTGAGATTTATCGAAAATTCAAAAAAGTATTTTTCGTAGTTATGTATATGCGAAGTGGTTTGACCTATAACAGGCTAAACCATTCCGGCTGGCCACCAAGAAATTTTAATGAATTTCTATTGGTTCTCCCAGCCACAAGAATCTGAGATGGTCTGAGAACAACAACCAATAAAAATGAAAAATATTTGGTTCTGAATGACATCAATATGAGCAGCTAAATGTACATGTGGACTTATCTCTTTTGCGGTGTAAGAGGAGAGATTGAAATTTTATCAATACTTATTGAGACTGATGCCTTATTGGCTGTTGATATTATCAACTCACACTTGCTCATATTGACGTCATCAGTAAACACTGCGTTTGAAAAAATTAAGTTGAAATTTTTCACGTGATTTCAAATGGTGTAACCTGTTATAGGTCAAACCACTTTGATGTATATGAAAACTTTCTCACCAAATTTTGAACCCTTTTTATCTATATTCGCCGGCGTTATGCGCGAAGAGGGTAAATATAAATATACATTCCAAAAAGTTGGATATTTCCAAAATGATTATAAATGATCTGAAACACGAAGATTTGAAGACTCCGCCCTTCGCCAACCCTCCTTCCCAAATCAGGTAGGCAGTATTAAATGAACGACCAATTACGTCGAAAAAAAAAATTAATTAAATGATATTGATTAATAATTTAACAGTCATAAAAACAGTTTCAACTTACATCTTAGATCCGAGTAAATTAATACCATCTTTTTTAGCTGTATTCTTCGATGTAAATATTCTAAGACTAAACAGATCTTCTACCTCCACCTCCTCAAAAAATACATACGCATGATGTATCATGTATGATATGCCCCAACTAAATGATGGAAAAAATCCAATTTCGATTTAATTCACTCATACTCTTATTTCCCCCAGCCTCGGTATCACGCTTAATATACTCAAACGTGTACCCACCGTTGATTTTATTCATTACAATTTAACGAGCACATTTAGTCATATACGCCAAAACACGCCCGCATTTAAATCGCGGCGACGTACGATTTATGAATTCATTATACCCTAGCAACCCCTTTTTTTTTAAAAAAGAAAACCTCCAAACCTCGAATGACAATAAAACAACCCCCTCCCCGAAAACATCGATTAGTCACGTAATAAGAGTGGAAATCTCTTTGTCGACAAATACGCGGAAGCTTTAGTAAAAAACCGCATTAAATTTTTTTTTCAAAAAACATGCGCAACGAAGGCAATAAACTACGAAGGCGAAAAAATTAAACCGTTTAAATTACATTAGCCGTGAAATGTACAATAAGCGTTATTTTCATTTTGCCTTTGCGTACTAGATTTTTCTATATTTGAAGTGAGGCTGGTAAAAGTACGGGGGTAAATTTGTATTCAAGAGGGTTAGGGTTAAAATAACGCGACACATTGTCATAAACTTTATTCGTACACGAAATATGATTTCGTTTTACCGCAAAAATGGGGAGGTTTATAAACTTGATTTTAACCGATTCGGAAGGTTATTTTGAAAGCCGACTACGAAGCTCGGTATCATTTATTAGCCGAAGAAGACACCCCAATTTCACGGTCCTTTTCACACGGCTTCCTAACCTCTAATTTAACTCGTATTTCGAATCCGCTGCGGCGCGGTTATTTTTTTCTCTTTTTGGTTTTACGAGCGCGCAACGTCAACGATTCGTGTGTAATTTTTAAACGCGAGCACGCGAAATTTGTTACTCGTGAGAGGCGATAAATTACCGAGAGCTGCGGCCTAGCCGTATTTACATCGTAAATCGTATTATCGTAGTTGAAATTCCGTAAATAGCTACGTACTATGTGTTGCGTATAGATCGTGTACTCGTATATGGAGTAAGCCTACATGTGCCTAATCAGGTATATCATTACAATGTGCCGCGCTAAAGGTTAACGACGACTGGAATTTATTCTTGTCACTGGCGGCGTAAAAACAATTAATATGGTAACACTGTTTTCACGCTACTAATAAAAATTCCGCCCTAATTATACTCGATTAATTTCAATCTCAGTGTTCCGAGTATTGACTACTACATCGCGCATTTTCTGCCATCAACGATGAAGCGTAAGAATCTTACTTTTAGAAAATGAATCAGATGAATATCACTTGGAAATTGTTAAATTAAAGAAAGGGCATAGGTGAATGAGAATGGCAAATTTACCCTCCGAGCGACTTCACTGCAGTACTTGAGTGGTAAGTGAGTATCATTAAGAAAAATTCCTGACCAACTTCTTGGATACCTGTTTAACCACACAGTTCATACAGGACGATATTTGTAGGTTTTTGCGAGCAAAAGTACTTAGGGATTGAAATCTTACCCTTCAAAGTAGTAACTACGGGAGTTTAGTTGAGTATCTCACCTTACATTCGTACTTAGGGCATTCTATTTATGCGAGAACTACACTTATCATTGACCTACCTATGCTCCTAAAATTAGGTAGATGTAAGCTAGGGGGTGCAGAATTTCACTAAAAGACCTCGAAAAGAGGTCATATAAATGTTATATTTTCAACTTGAATTTAAACGTCCCAGAACTTGGTCAAAGTTTTCAAACTTTCAAAAATTTTAACTTAGTTAATTTTCAGTAATTAAAAATACTGAATAAGAAATCATCTCAGCTTCCTACATTCCAGATTTATACTCTGTCAGTGAGTATTGTCCTGCTATATCTCTGGTCAACTGTGTACGGCGTAGAAATAAAAAAATAAATACATAAATTTAATAATTTTTTTTTTTTAAATAAAAATTAGAAAAACTGATAATTTTTTTTTTTAATTAAAAATTTAAAAAAAAATGAATAAAAAAGTTTTAATTACAAAATTTTTTAAACTGAAAATCAGAAAACTTAATTTTAAGAATGTTCAAATCTAACATTAAATAAATCAATTGAAAATTAAAATCTCAAAAACGTAAGCACCCATGCCGCATTACTGGAGCTGAGTTTTTAACTGGGGCTTGTTTTGATTTAGTAATAACCTTGCTTAACCGTTCATCACTACAGGCCACACCCAATACCAAGTCTGAAAACCCCTACCCTATCCTTTCCAAAAACACCTAAGAAGTTGAATTTGGCACAAATGTAGTATTTCTTGCCATGAAATAATCATGCGAACACATATTTCTCAAATTATAACTATTTGAGGGTCCTCAAATTATCTTCAAATTTTGTAAATCCGCCATTTTGGATTCATTTTGACTCAAATTTAAGTGGTTATGTTCTGGTCACAAACTAATCCTACACACAAAGTTTGACCATTCTAGGCCGATTTGGTGATGAGATATGGAAGATTCATGAAATTTCCTGCAGCAATTTCCCCTCCAAAAGCCGTTTTTTGCTCTAACTCCCCTCCAAAATCACTGAGGAAGCTAAAATCAAAATACGTTTGTCACTTGGGCTCATTTTATCATATGACACAGCAATAAAAAATTTTCGACCCCTCCTGTACCCCCACCACTATTTTAGGTTGGTAACCCCGCCTTCCCCCTCCAACATCATGTATGGAAGTGAATTCGGGATATAGTATACAACTTATCCCCAATAACCATATGAATTCATATTAATTACATTTTTACCAACTTGAGGCTCCTCAAGCTCTACTCAAAATTTTGATAATCCGCCATTTTGAATCCATTTTGATCCAAATTCAAGAGGTCATATTGTGGTCACCAACTAACCTCACACACAAAATTTGACCTCTTTAACTTGATTTGGTGGGGAGATATGGAAGATTCAAGAAATTTCATGACTCAAAACTTCCTCAAAAAGCCGTTTTTTGATCTAACTCCTCTCAATATGCACTTAGGAAGCTGAAATTTGGATATGTTAGTATCCGTGACTCACTCTTTCATGTGAAATCAAAAACGAAAAATTTGAGCTATTTGCCCCTTCTCCAGCCCCCCTCAAAATTTGAGTGATCCGCCATTTTGAAATTTATCGAAAAAACAAAAAACAATTTTTGCGCATTTTTAAGAAGAGTCTCTCACCAAATTTTGAGCGAATTTTATGAATACTCGCCGGCGCTACGCGTGGGGGAAAAAAAATATATATATGAATATACGTATTCAATATCTTGTGGTGCCCTTGTATATTTTGAACCATGAGGCGCCCAGCCATATGCCGGGCACCACAAAGAAAGTGTCTTTCAAGGATTCCATATCGGGCACCACAACGTATATATACCATAAACTCCAGTATTTATAAGGGTTTTAATTTTTAATATATAAATATAGTCATTGTGGTGCCCACCTCTAAAACTTTAGCTGTGGACCCAGAGGGGGTGAGACGATCATTTTCTGATGGTTTTTGTGGTTGGGCACCATAACGTTAAAAACGGGCACCACAATGACTTCGTATGCTTAAAACGGGCACCACTATGACTAAAACTATATCTATATATATATACTAGGGGGCTTTGCCCCCTATGTAATAAAAAAAGAGGAAAATTGTTTTTTTCAACTCTCTGATTAAAATTTTCAATTTTTTTTGCTTGATGACATATCTGCATAATTTTTGCGATTTAAAAAAAAAAAATTTATCGAAATCCGTCCATTAGGAGAGGCTGGGCGATTGGAACAACATATTTTTGGCCCTATTTTTGTTGTTATTTTTTTCTTGTAGCTTTATATATATGATACCAAAAAGTTGGACATTTGCCAGATGATTACAAATGGTCTGAAACGCAAAGATTTGAAGACTCCACCCTCCCCCGACCTTCCCTTCCCAAATCAGGTAGGCTGTAATAGCTATCGTTTTGTTAAAAACTCAGCTAAAAATTAATTTTAAAAATGTTCAAATTCAAAATTAAATAAATCAATTGAAAATTAGAAAAATTAATTTTAAAAATATTCAAATTAAAAAAAAAAATTAATAAACATTTTTTAAAATTAAAAATTAATAAATTAATAAAAGAATTTTAAAATTAAAAATTCAGAAAAATTGATGAAAAAATTTTTTAATTTTAAATTAGAATAATCAATAAATTTTTGGCTTAAAAAGTCTTACTTTATCGATCAGAGATTGAAAAATGTTAGTCTCTATCTTTTCTATGTTCCTTCGAACTCATTTAGAAGCAGTTGAACGACCACCCTTTCCCACCCCGCTCCCCACGAACATCTCCAATTTTCGAAAAAACCCGAAATTGCATCCACTCTAGTATAAGTTCTACTATGATCCAAAATGGACTAAAATTACAAAACATATATAATTTTTTTAGGAGTCACAAATGTATCCTAAAAAACGGGTTCTATCTCAGTATCAAACCATTATCATTATTGAAAAATTTAATGAAGCTATAAATAGTCATTTGGGGAATTAAAGTGGAGACAAGTTCTGATCTTTTCTAGACTGCCTTCCAATATAAATCCAGTTGTTCAAATCGATCAATTCGAGCTTGTAAAAAAAATTTCTATGAACTTTGCACTTCCAATGCCTCCCTCCCTCCCGAATCCAAAACTTTAATCAGCGAAGTTTTTTGATAAACCACCGAACTTTCAAGTAATGGACCGAAATTTCTTCAAGAAGAATTTACGATTTACCATCAGTTATATTATATTATAATTAATTTTAATTTAATTTTTTTTTTTTCACTATCAAAAATTGCAACTGAGAGTACATTGAACTCATTCCCGTATTAAATTGGACGCTTCGAACATTTTTCATGCATACAGATTTCTATCATTTCTAAAAATGTTGAAAATTCACGAAAAAAATTATTCGCAATGTGAACCTCATGGAAGTCAGTTACTCGATGAATAGTTTTTTAGGTAAATCATGGATTAGTTTACAAAAGAGGAACGACGACGTATGATTTTTTCATCATTTTACGCTAAGAATATTACATAATTAAGCATTACAGATACCTACAACGATGTAATTGCATTTCTTTTTTAATTACTAACGACTATGCAACGTATAATTATAATTTTATTCTTTGCAGCAGACGTAAATATTATTATTGTTTTTAAACTGTTGACTATAAAAAAGAAGCGTTTTCATCGTATGTTTTTTTTTTTTGTTGCAGTTACAACGCCTTGCCTGCAACGATTATTTTTCTACGCGAAATGCTATAATTTGTAGTGTCGCTATTACAGATAAAGGATCTCCCTTTCAATGCAATTATCCTTTGTGATTTAATTTTTGATATACCATATGCGAGAGGAAATCAGAATAGTGACAAAAAAAAATACAAAAAAAATTATATCTTAACATAATCAATATTTTAGAAAAAATTCTGAAATTCAAAATTTCTAAAAAATCAGAGTCCATCGAAAACCAACTTTTTTTTCAATATTGATAAAGATGAAAGACGGAGTTTCAAAATACAATACTTAGCATTAGACAGTCACATAAATATGTATTTCATACATTGAATTTTTGCCTGATATACTGCCAACTCGACTCCATGACAAAACATTTTCGATTGGTAAAGTTTTCAGCAACATTTGGGTGTTTTAAATAACAAAATTTTAATTACGTTAGGATTTTAATGGTGTATCGAAATTTGACTGTCAATAATACGATTTCCCGTGGATATGTTATCTCTCTGTCCCTTCTGGTAAACATAATGCTCAGCTGGGTTACTGTATGCGCATATAAATCTACTCAACATCAATTTTGTCTCAAACCTGTAATCCATGAATAATTTTTTTACCTAACAAAATTGAAAGAATGATAAATATTTGGCAACACTGCGTTAATTTCAACGGGATAGATTACAGGAAAATATTCAATTTAATCTATTGCACATTTCTAAACTTGTCCGATGAAAAAAAAAACGTAAGCAGCCAGACCGTACTGGAGTTGAGTTTTTAACTGGGACTTGTTCAGATTTGCAGACGGTGTGGGTAACTCCTTAATACACGCAAGCAACACACAGTAACGATTCTGATTCCCCTCCCCCCACCATTCATTCTAAAATCACATAAAAATTCGAATTAAGGATACGTAGTACTTCTTCTCCACAAGAATCATATGAGCTTATATATACCAAATTTTAGTAATTTGAAACTGTTCAAGCCTTTCTCAAATTTTGACGATCCGCCATTATGGATACATTTTCACCCAAGTAACTATTAATCACGCATGAAGTTTTAGCTTTCGAAATACATTTGGTGACGGAATATGAGAAATTTCCTATTGCGACTTCTTGTCTTAAACTTTTTTGGCTCCAAGTCATCTTCAAATTGATACAGGGCTCTGAAATTTGAATATATTGTCACTTGAACAGAGTTGGTCATGTGACATTATAATCGAAAATTTTCCACCTAATGTTCACTTCCACTATATTTTGAGGACAGCTCCTCTCTCCTTCCTTTTTCTCCCCCCATTCATTCATTCCTTCGTTCCTTCGTTCCTTCCTTCCTTCTTTCCTTCCTCTCTTTCTTTCTTTCTTTCTTTCTTTCTTTCTTTCTTCCTTCTTTTTTATTCGCTATTTGTTTACTTGCTCTTTTCCTCGCCCGTTGACTGCCTTTTCCCCTTCCTTTATTCTTTCCTTTTTTCATTCCCTGCTTATTTACATCCTTACTTTTTCGCCTGTTTATTAGTTTCCTTCCTTCCTTCCTTTGAAATTTGAGGAAGGCTTGAGGAACCTAAAATAGCTCAAATTTGTGAAATATGACCTCATATAGTGTGATTACCAGGAATAAGGAATATAATATATTCTAAAACCAGAAAGAAAGAAGGAAGGAAGGAAGGAAGGAAAGAAACTAATAAGCAGGCGAAAAAGCAAGGATTTAAATAAGAAGGGAATGAAGAAAGGAGAGAATAAAGGAAGGGGAAAAGGAAGTCAGGGGAAATGACATAATGGCAATAGGCCTGAGTAATTATTTTTACTACGAGCGAAGGGGGAAATGAATAAATAAATAAATATATTCATAGGTATAATATATACATATACCATACCCAGTTACAATACTTTGTTGCATCCGGGTCTTCAAAGGTACTTGTTGCACCCACATATATAAATACTTACATTATTGCACTAGAAAAATGTTGCAATAATCTCTCTATATATTAAAATCAAAATGAAATCGGTTTTGAGATGCGCGCGCATCCTTGTTTTGAATAGCAGGTATAAAAAGTATGTAAAGGATAGCACGTATACAAAGGAAAGAAAGGTCGTAAATTTTAATAAAAGCCTTGTACATGCACAAGGGTAAGTCATAAAATTGTTTTGAGTAGCAGGTATAAAAAGTACAAAGGATAGTAGGTATACAAAAGGGAAAAAAGGTGATAAACCTCAATAAAAGCTTTGTACATAGGCAGGTAAAGTTATAAAATTGTTTAAAATGGCATATATACGAAGGCATAATGGGGGGAGCCCATCCTGATAGGAAGAATTCTTGGTGGGGGTAACAAATAAGAATAAATTGGGTTGTGCAGTTTGTAATGTAGTAGTACTTGTCTGATAAAATAACTTTTTTCTTCATTCAATTTTTATTGCGAGCCCCGAAGGTGCAAGGAGGCACTAGTACATGTTAAAGACCAATTTGGGTGCAACAATGTACGAATTCATATACTACGTCACGCAAAAATTGTTAGAAGGCTGAAGTAAAAATTTTATCATCGAATATGTGTAGTATTAAATATAGGCAACATTTTTTAGATCGCCAATGTTTTCTATAAAGAAAAAATTATTTATGCTATATTAATTCAGCAAAATACATACATTATGGCACCCGAAATAAAAATTGCCCCCATACTTAAGACACTGTTACCAACCATTCCAGCATACACCCATGAAAAAACGTTATAGTACCCTTAACGGTGCAAGAACGTTAACTTCGGGTGCGACAATGTACCTACTTGCAAGACCATTTCGGGTGCAATAACGTACAAAACCATATCTATACATATGTATAAATAAAAAAAAAAATGGCTATTTGTCATATGATTGCAAATGACTTCAAAAGTAAAAATATAAAGACCTCACTCAGTACAAAATATAAAAACATTCCAAATTGTTGAACATTTGCCAGATGATTACAAATGCTCTGAAAGGCAAAGATTTAAAGACCCCTCCCCCTTCACAAATCAAGTAGCCTGTAATAACTATTGTTTTCAATTAAACACTCGGCTAAAGATGAAAAATTCTTCTGAGAAATTGAGAACAGTCACAGCCTGATCCCAATGCCATTCTTAATTTACGGCTCGCGAACTGAGTAATTTGGTAAATAATGAGAAAGTAATTACTTAACATTGGCCTGGACGGCTTCAAATACCGAAATCCATTGAAATTTCTAATGCTATAAGATTTCACTAATTTCGTCACTTGGCTTAAATGTGTATACAAATTATTTTCATACCTTATCGTAATTTAATCGCGTTTAATTTCCCCAAGACTTGCTAATGTATACTTGGCAATTAGGATTTGCATAGACTTTCTCGTTTTCTTGACTGTATTTCGATTAATGTCGACTGCTCGGCCAATTTGAATAATATGTACAATTGTACACCTAGAATGTAGAAACCTCGATGGATGAACGGCGTACGGTGATCACGAGCGTGAACGATTTTTCGTAAATATTTACAACGTATAGCGAGTTTGCATCGGGATGAAAATTTGCGCGGGTAATTGTTTTGTAAAACTCGGTCGTCGTAAATTGCGCCTGTCAGAGAGGCTATTAAAGTGATTTGAATTTCTCCTTTATATTTTTCCGTTTGTCATTGATAAAACTAAAAGAACACTTTACTTTTACGCGAGCATTTTTCTAATTCTGCTTCATTTCCTTTCGCGTTAAAAGTTTCTCGTAGTATTGCGAAATAGGCAGGGTTGAGGCGTACACCATATACCCGAAGAGTGTATAGTACGCGTATATGGACTTTAATGTTGCTTAAGAGGCTTTTGCAAAGTTTCACAAAGTTTAACTCACCGTAACGATTATTTTCTTAACTCGAATCGCATTTATTCAAATCGTCGAGTATAGAGTTTTGATGGCGATAAAAGCGTATCCGCGAATTACCGTAATAACCGTACATTTACCACGGTAGTGTGAGTTAATTGCGGCAATATAGGCGTCGTACAGATCGATACTGTATCCATTGGTAAAAGGCGTATAAATAAATTAGCGCGTATTGTTCGTCATTGTTGATATATCAAGTTGGAAACATGTTGACAGTTTTAATGCGCTGTATACGTTTCGGGGGCCGCGCGCGCCTTTTTTTTGTTTATCGTACATTGATGGCTTCGGCCGGACGAATTGCAATGGGAAGTTTTACATCGCGGAAAAATATATATAATGGACTGTCCGTGAATTTCCGACAAATTCCATTCGAAACAATTCGACTGTCACGAATCGCCCTTAATAAAATCAATTTTCAAACTTGTTCTTCAACCAAACCGAATGTATTCTATTTTTTCTACTATTATTCAGCGCTTTTAGACCGTTTCTATATTGATATCGCTTGTCCGATGGACCCCTTTTTTTTTCTTTTTCGCTTTCAGTCGCCGCGTCGCTTTTCTATACTGTGTATGGTTGGAACTGCAGAGGCGAGTGGTTGATGGGTGCGAAAAGGGTGAGGTGAATTTGATTTTAATCGAGCCCCCGTATTTACACTGAACCGTGGTTAGGTTACGTTCGCCCTGATCGTGTATGGGTTGACTCTTGCTCGGTTAATTTATTAACTTGTATGAGTTCTCGATGCTTTTCAATGGAAGGATTACACGACAGATTTGTCTAAGTGAGATAATAGTGGATTTAAATTTTTTACGATGGGTAAAATTAGTAGCGTACAAACCCCAGTAGTTCAAAATACCATTATAAAACTAATAAAAAAATATATATTAAAATTTGACTGGTTCTTGAGTTGGTAAAATTAATATTCGAAAAACTAAATAATTTTCTTTACACTTTAAATATTTATTACTTTTTTGAGAAAATTCAAAAAAAACTTTTCAAACATAAATTGAAATGATAATACTTTTATTTAAAATTAGCTGGTTTTCAAAAATTGAAATTTATCAATATACGCGATTATTAGAAATTTTTTATACATGTAATTTTCCTAATAATTTCTTGATATCTTTTTTATTTGTTATTTTAAAAACGTTTTTCATTTCCATTTCTTGCCATTACTCATTTTATCAATATATATATATATATATTTTTTATTTTTTTTTTTTTTGATAATTTGGCGGATTTTTGTCACTTTCATTTATTTTCCATTCATTTTTTCCAATTTTTCAACCATTTTGTTACTTTTGGTTTTTATTTATCGATTACAATTTTTTGTGATTTCATCATTTTTTATTGCTTTTAAATATCTTATCACATTCAACACAATTTGTTTTTTTTTTCATTTTCAATCACTTTTCATATAGCTATGATGTTCTTTTTTTGATC
Source organism: Phenacoccus solenopsis (assembly GCA_009761765.1). Classification (NCBI taxonomy): domain Eukaryota; kingdom Metazoa; phylum Arthropoda; class Insecta; order Hemiptera; family Pseudococcidae; genus Phenacoccus; species Phenacoccus solenopsis. The sequence goes on along the minus strand of CM019756.1, from coordinate 35,946,782 downwards.
CGTTTTTTGTAGATTTTTATTTATTCTTTTATTTCCTATATTTTATGATTTTGAATAAATTTTTAACACCATCTTTCGGGTGCACTAATGTAGGTATTTATACAGGTGGGTGCAACAAGTACCTTTGAAAACCCGGGTGCAACAAAGTACTATAATTGGGTATTTATATAGATATATTTATTTTCTCCTCCGCTTGTAGTGAAAATCGCTCAAAATTTGATGCAAGATTCAATTTTGGGAGGCGGGAATGGAATCCAAAAGGAGGGTTTAGAATGTTCTTTTAGCTGAGTTTCAAATAAAAAACTAAGCTATTATAGGATAGAGCCACCTGATTGGAAAAGAAGAAAAGAAGAGGGTGGGGGTAGGGGAACATTGAATTCTTGTGTTTCAGACCATTTGTAATTTGTATTTATAGATTTTATCTTCGTTCGTCAATCTTAATTGATTTTTCCATTTTTATGGTTTTTATCTATTTTTTTTTTTTTTTTTGATAAATTTTTATCACATTATATTTTTTTTAACTTTAATTCAATTTTTACTATTTTCATAATTTGTTTATTTTATTCAGCAACTTTCGTCACTTTTGTCACAAAATTTTGTTATTTTTTTTATTGATTATTGATTTTGTTGCTGTTGTTGTTGTTGTTTTTGTTTTTGTTCGGGGCGTTTTCAGCTAGCAAGGCTTCTTCCATCAAGTTTTGACATACTTGTTAATTTTGTCACTTTTTATCATTTTCAATGTATTTCTAAGCTTTTTTCCATTTGCAAGGCTGACACAAATTTTTAGTCTTCAATATTATTTCGTCAATTTTTTACAAATTTCAAAATTTTCGCGTTAAATTTTTTATATATTTCATACAATTTTATAATTTCTGTTTAATTTGTTGCTTTTTATTATTTATAATGAATTTATAAATTTTTGTTAATTTCTACTTTTATAGTCAATTTCATTTTCATTATTTTTGTTTTTATTAGGTATTTTTTATCATATTATTCAGCAGTTTTGGTTTTTTTCATCTCTTTTATTCATTTTATTATTATTTTTTTCATCATTTCTTATGAACTCACAAAGTTTCATTCTATTTCCAAAATCATCGCTTTTTATTTATAATAATAGATATATTTGACTATAACTAATTAACATAGTATTTTATACTTTATATTTTTGTTTGGATTTAATTTTTTTATTTTGATTAAAAGTTCATTTTCTTATATTTTTTTGGTATTTTTTATTGGATTTTGTCATTCTTCATATACTCAGTAACTTTTTATTATTTTTAATTCGTTATTAAGCTTTTGTTAATCATTTTCTTCATCATTTTGTTTATCACTTTTTTTTATCAGTTTATCATTTTTTTTCATTCTATCATTTTTTATAATTTCGAGATTTCTATATCTTGTTTGATTCCACATTCATTGCCTTTTATTTAATTGTACACATACATCATTTTAATAAGTTTACCCATATAATATTTTTTCTTAATATTTTTTATAAATATTGTTTTATTTAATTTTAAGGTTCATTTCCTTAATTTTTCTGTTTTTCTATTCGATTTTTGTCATTTTTTGTTCATTTTGTCACATTTTTCAATTTTCCACAATTCCTCAATTTTTTGTTCAATTTATAATTTTTTGTTCATTCGTTTTTTTTTTTTTTTTTTTTTTATTATTGTAGACTTGACCATTCTTTATGAATTCTTTGTCTTATTAATTTGATTTATCATGTGTTGCTCAATTTGTCATTTTTTGTATTTAAAAAAAAATGTGATTTCCTCATTCCATACTTTAATCTTAATTCTCTATAATATACATAGTACTTAGTTTTACTGTTTTACGACTTCTGCCATTTTTCTTTACAATTCAACATTTTTCATCAGTCTCCTAGCTTTTTCATCACTTTTGGTCGTTTTTCATTCTTTCTGTCACTCTTTCAATTTTCTTTCAATTTCCGCACTTTAATCACAAATTTGTTGTTTTTTAATTTTTAGCCGAGTTTTTGATCAAATACGATAGCTATTACAATCTACTTTGAAAATGAGAAGTCAAAGGATCTTCAAACTATCGCGTCTTTCGTATTGCAATTTTTTCCTTTTTAATCACTGTTATATAGTCAGTTTAAAATTCCTTTGTTTTATGATCATTTTGTATGGAAAAAATAGCAGAGTTTTTCTCCCAAGAAGAGAGATAATTATTGAATTTTTTCTGAAGGGTAAGGAATTATCATCTTACGAATTATCTGTCAACCGAATCACCCTCGAAAGAAATTAATTCATTTCACACCTATTTACCTACACATCGAACCCCACACCAAGCCAAGCTGGTACACTGATGAGACGAAAAAATTACTTCAACTCGTTGCGGTCACCACTCATGGCGTTCGTTTTGTTGAGAAACTACGCACAGTCAACCGGTTGACATGATCGTTTATCGAGGAGCGAACAGGTTAAATACACTTAATGATAAAAGGAAGCGGAATAAAGATCGTGGAAATTGGGCTACTTAACAACGCCGAACTTCCGTTTACCGAAGAAATATGAAAAGAAAACCCTCGACATTAAAAGGCGATACTTCTTATAATCGCATCGTTACGAACAGGCAATACGGCTCGTCATAATCAAATTAACAAACACTAAATCGGTATAAAGAGTTTATTTGGCACAAGGGAGCGGAAACGATTAGGGTTGAATGATTTTCGGGGGTGAATAGAATATCTTTCGTATGTGGGGTTACGCTTAATGGCAATATTGTAACCCTATATGGTTCCGCATCACAGAATTTATTATACAATAGTCATAATTAAAACGATGTCGAATAGGTTAATTTTCGCTTTATAAGGACCTTTTCATTTTTTACGCCGTTTCGGACAAAAAAATGCGATTGGTCATACGGATTTGCGCATTAACATTCTTTCCGAGGTGTTGATTTTTTTTTATCGATAGAGCAGATGTGAAGTAGTTTATAATTTTATTGTTAACCTTTTTTTTGAAGCCTTACCGCAGTAATTTATATAAATAGGTGTAGCTTTCATCGGTTTCATGTAGGCATAATTTATGCGTAAACTTACAAGATACTAGATCACTAGACAAATTATCTATATTTTTTAATATCTTAAAAAGGGACAAAACACCGAAGTACATACATATTTAAATTACAACAAAACTTCTTATACTTAATAACTTAACGACATATTTCAGTAGTTACATATATTCAGTCACAGCGGATTCGAATGCAAAGAAAAAATTAAAAAAAAAAAATTAAATAACTCGTTGAAGGAAAACCTAATAGGTATTCTTATGCAATGCTTTGGGACACGATTCTGGGTTAGTTTTGAAATCATTATTAATAAACCTACTGAGTAAATTACACGCCCACAGAGGCTGCGACGCGTCAATCATTTGGTTGGCATTCATTACCAATACCTCTGACAAGTTACTAGCGGTCTTCCAATATCCAGATAGCTCTTTTCCATTAGCGCACCAGTTATACCTCGGACTCTTATGGCGACTATAATATTCCTCAGCTCCTTTCCATCGAAGTAATCTCAAGAAATTAACCACGTGCACGTAAGGCACCCACAAATCGAACTGACCCGAGTAAAACAAGAATCTGTAATACTGCAGCAGATGAGGTAACAAAGACTTGGCAGACACTAAAATATCCTCTTCTTGAATAGTGATCAAGTTATTAGGGATTTTTTTGCCTTTGCTATTTAAGTTGATCGGTTTATCGGGGCTATAGAACTCTAGGGATTCTAGTCTGAAGATATTTCGAAATGCACTCGAGTTCAAATAGTTGAAAATATTCCACTCGTAGCTGACATTGGGACGAGTAAAATCCATTGGATATTTGAAGCCGTACGTTTCCATTAGTACGAATATAGAACGGTATTGCTGACTGGCAGTGTCGAATCTCTTGGAACGTATACCTCTGCGAATGGTTTCTTGAATGACTTCCATGTCTTTCATTCTGTCGTACTCGATTAACCCAAGTTGGTAGAGTAACATTGAATAACCCATTTGATTTTCCGCGTCCACCAACGCGCTGCCGAGGTAGAACCCTTTGAGGGGCATCTTAACGTGTGATACGGGATTTCGTTTGTGAATCATTTGGCCGAGTAGTAAGAGGTATTTACCGCTGTACATTTCGCCGGCAAGATATAAATCGTTCTTTTGCAATTCGGGAAAAATTTGATAAAATTGAAATAAAGCTTCGTATAAGTAATGACCTATGTCGTTTAAATAGAGCGGTATAAGATCGGATTTCTCGGCGTAGCTGAATCCAGTGAAGATCTGAAAGCCATGTATTATTAATATCATTTCTTTTTTTAATGTAATTTGCTTCAACATTTATTAAAATAGATAAATAGATATAGAAATCTTTTTTGAACATTTTTTTAGGTTGACTTAAATTAGAAAATGTTCAAAACTTTTTGCCTAGAGATGAAGAGATTGAAATAACAATATGAAAAGTAATCAGAATTCTGCAAAAAAATATGACACTTGAAATCTTGGCACGATCGCAACATAACTGATATTCCCACAAAATGAAAATCTAGGCACAACTGAATATCTCACATTGGGAATCGCGACAGTCAAAATATGAACAAGATGGACGTATTAAATGTTTAAGAAATGATATGACTTAATGAATCTGTTTTTTTTTCACCTCCAAATCCAAGAGAAAGACTTTATTGACCATTGATCCCATTTGCAAAATTTTTTCATTTTTTTTTTTTGGAGTTTCCTTTTGTTTGGACGTCAAGCGTGAAAATTCTTCATGATTACATTTTAATATTCCAAATGACGAGGATTTGTTTCTTAGAGACTTTGATCTTGTAATGATTTCAGCTATGACTCGATTTTGACTCTCAGGATATTGGTAATGTCTTGATTTTTTAAGCGAGAGAATTTCGTAATTTTATCTTTTGATTTCATCTATGATTTCCAAATCAGGATCTTATTTTTCATGCATTTTGATTTTGTTGATTTTTTTAAAGATTTTGATATTGTTGATTTTCTTTAGAGATTTTGATTTTGCTGATTTTTTTTTCAAGATTTTAATTTTGTTGATTCTTTTTTAAATTTTGATTTTGTTGATTTTCTTTAGAGAGGTTAATTTCGTTGATTTTTGTTGTTTATTTTTTTAAAAGATTTTTGATTTTGTTGATATTTTTTAAAGATTTTTGATTTTGTTGATTTTTTTAAAGATTTTAACTTTGTTGATTCTTTTTTAAATTTTGATTTTGTTATTTTTTTTTTAGGGATGCTAATTTCGTTGATTTTGTTAAAAATTTTGATTTTTGTTGATTATATTTTTTAAAGATTTTTGATTTTGTTGCTTTTTTTTAAAGATTTTTAATTTTTTGATTTTTTTAAAGATTTTAATTTTGTTGATTTTTTAAAATATTTTGATATAGTTGGCTTTCTTTAGAGATTTGATTTTATTAATTTTTTTAAGATTTTTATTTTTTTATTTATTTTAATTTTTTTTTTTAATGAATTTATTTTAGGTCGTTTGGCAACTAGGGCCATTTGCGATCGATAAATTTATACATACATTTTGGTTTTACAAACAATTATATAAAGAATTTTGTTGATTTTCTTTAGAGTTTAATTTCGTCATTTTTATTAAAGATTTTGATTTTTGTGACCTTTTTTTTAAATTTTGATTTTGTCAGTTTTTTTTTTAGGGTGAAATTTTGAAATTTTCTAAAGTATTAATTTTGTTGTGATATCATTTTCAAGAGTTTTATGTTGGAGTTTGGTTTTTGTCGGGATTCTACAAATTCCTATATTATTTTTTAAAGAATTTGTGGAGATTTCAAAAGAATCTGTTATTTAATCATGAAAAACTTTCAAATGAATAGATTCATGTGCCAACATTTTTCAAATTTTGAAATTTTCCAAAATACCTATTGATTTTGTCGCAACATTATTCTTTGATGATTTTAACTTTATAGACATTACAAGAGGGTTTGGTGTTTGGTCTTTGATTATGAAAATCCTTCAAGTGAATGAATACTTTCAAGTGAGTGGATTCTTCCAGTGTCGACATTTGTCCAATTTTGAGATTTTCTAAAGTATTGATCGGCACTGATTTGATGAGGGATACTATTTTAGAATGATTATGATTTTGTGAATGTTTCAAAAAATTACTCTTTGACTATCAGAAGCTTCCAAGTGACTGGGTTCTTCAAGTGCCAATACGTATTTCTCAAATTCTGAGAATTTGTAGAACATCGTTTTTATCGGGATATTATTCATCAATCGTTATGATTTTGTCGGTATTTTGATTTTGTGAAGATTTAAAAAAAATCTAGTCTTTGACACTCAAAAGTTTTCAAATGAGTGGATTCTTCAAGTGTAAAAATTTCTTAAATTTTGAGATTTTCCACACTATTGATCATTAGTGATTTTTTCGAAGATATTATTCTTCAATAATTTTGATTTTGTTGGAATTTTGATCTTGCGGGCATCTCAAAATGGTTTGGTTTTTGGTCAAACAAAAACTCTCAAGTGAGTGGATTCTTCGAGTGTCGACATTTCTCGAATGTTGTGATTATTATTTTTTTTTTATTTTTTTATTTTTTGTTTTTTTGTGCCGTGTACTGCCGCTTAGGCCAGAGGCACTGAGATTATTTAAAAGGTTGATTTTGTCGGGATTTTAAACTCCAAAGATTTTGATTTTGTCAGGTTCTTGTTTTTGTCGCGGATTGGTGTATTATTTATTTTTTCAAATATTTTATGGACGTTTCCAAGAGTTATCAAAAGCATTCATGTCTTGAGTTTTTCTTAGAATATCTAAGGGCGTAAGCTTTTTTTTTGGGTACTGACCAATGTTGCCACATTTAACCACATTTTGAGCAAATCTTAATTCAAAGCACTATGAACCCAAGTTTCAATAAATTTTTTTTTACGAATTTTACTAAACTTACCATATTATCCAAATACAAAACATTGTATTTATCAGTCCATGCGCACTTTTTTTTGTAAAAATAATTATTTGCATCGATAGCTGATGGACCATTCTGCCCAAAAATTGCATACAACGCAGTATTTCCTGGTTGTCCCTGAGTCCATAAAATCAACGGAGCTGTATCTGAATTCTTGGCACTTTTGATTAAAACTGAGAATAAATTCATACTGTGGTTCTTATCGACAGTGAAGAATCCTCCATGTACTTGGTTGTTTTTAAATACTTGAGACTTATTTGATGCCCTGGATGCGCTACGAGCTCCTTCCCAGTCGCACTCTTCTATATATGGCGTATAATACGCAGGTCCTTTAGTTACAGCATTTACATGCAACGTGATCCAGATAATTGTTAGGTAAAGGTGCACACGAATCATATCGATCTTCAGTAGTCGTTGAGTTTTTCCAAATGTCATGCAAGTGTCACATATTATAATTTAATCGATTATCGAAGACTATTAGGAAGATTTGCGGTATCAGTATTTTATCACGATCACAGTAACTATCAAAACACATAAATATCAATGGGAGATAACGAAACCACCACTATGAGACTCGACACTTCATGACTTGTGAGTACGAACTGTAGAGATCCTGGAACAAATATTAGAATGAAAGTCGACCGTACTGTTGTTCACGAATTAAGCTAATAATTAGGTTGTTGTTGTTTATACATCCTACTTCGGGAAAATCTCAATCAACCATATAAAATGTTCCAGTTATTGATTTTTAGAGTTGCGAATTGTTTTGAATATACTTCTTTTGGCCTGACATTGTGACAACATTTTGAGAAAATCTCTGGTTAAAGAAACATTTGAAACTTTAAACTGGTGAAAATATGTTTAAATGATCAAATCGAAAGTTACAATACCACGTGTATGCACGAACTGTGTCATGGTTTTGATAACATCGAGTAACATTGAACTACATTCGTATCATAAGTAGCTAATGTGTAGAGGTAAGACTTTTCCAAAGCAAATAAGTTTTAAATAAACAAACTGAAGAAGCTTCTTATACTCAAGGGTGAATCTGACCAATGATCTGGGTAATATCACTCTAGCAAGCGTTTTTGTTTGATGTACCGGTTCAAGCTCGTTGGTACAAATTGTACACCACTTGAAATATAATATTCGCGCCTGTTCTCTAAATAAATAACACCGGTATCGGTTTCAGCCACACCCCGAACACATTGACGGAACGCAGGTAAAAGGTGGCACTTGACAAAATGTCAACTACGTCGGCGAAACCTTTGTACATATTCGGACGGTTTTTCGCAGCTCGCTGAAACGAACGCTCGCAGCGAGCGGTCCACCGTTAATCTTGTTAATAGCAAATTGTAAACAAAAATGAATGGCCGATGTTTCCAGTCAGTGGGCCTTTTGTGGCGGCGTTTTTGAACCGCGTTTACCGAACTCACCGGCTAAATGGTGTGGCGTTTTGTCGGAATTCCTTTGCCAGATTTGATGACACAGCCACTGCTGCGAGTTAATAATACGTTGTTTGTTTAGACCTGCGGGAATTTCTTTTGGCTCGGTGTCCTTGGGGTGATGCGGAAATGACATGAGAACAGGTACGAGATGCTAGTTTTCTCCTACAGCAGGGTGGTTTTGAAAAATCGAGGGAAAGTGGGTGACGTAAGCTCGGCCATGAAAACAAATCGAAAATCCGACCGTAAGCGAAGTGGAAATATATTAGCGCAAATAAACCGAACGTAGTGACGTTAAAAGGTGATGTGTCAAGATGTCATTTTTCCTACACTTCGAATCAGCGACCTTCATCAACGTCAAACGTTTGTGTAACGTTTAGCTCACCCTCACTGGGGATGGTAGCTACGATGAAATGAACGCGATACAAATTTTCACATCATACATGGTGTTAGCAAAATCAATCCCCAGTAGCGACATCGAATACCTAGGTGGCTAGGTAAGTCAACAGAACGATGGCAAACCTAAAGAAGAGCTGTAAGTTTTGAATTTTCATTTTTCTTACTTTTTCTGCCATCTAATACGAAAATACCATTAGTCAAGAGTGTCAAAAAACTTCAAAAACTACGACACTTCGAAATAAAATAATGATCTTAAAAAGAACAAAGGTTAAGCCTATACGACCTCGAGCAAGTTCCGAAAAGAAAAAACTACGCTCGTCAATTAAAAACTACTTCGACAGGATTTAGCACCATCGAGGTATACAGAGTGAAAAAAATCAAATAGGTAAGTTTGATTAATCGTTCGTTAATTTTACCTCCTTTATCGAAACACCAACGTCTAAACTTCTTTTGTCTATTAGTCCCCTAAATGAACCTATAGACCGAGTCCTCTTACCATCTTAGTAATACGTTTTTAATTTCATTATTAATCATTTTTAATTACTATACTCTTTGGAAAATATTTCACCTTCTCCAAGTAGTAAAATCGAGTAGGTACTTGAGAAACGTATACTATATTCTCGTACTACTCGATGCATTACCACCCGCAGAGATAACTAGAGCATTGTTTTATTGAGTTATATAGACGTGATCGATGATCGATATTGATGCTCCGTATATGTATCCTTGACCGAGTCAGCGAGTTGTAATTCAAACCTATTTCGAAGCTAGTCTTCGCTTCTTCTACTTAGCTTTCAGATCTGCATTGATGGGTGATACGGTGGTACTTATTGACGTTATGAATCATCGCAGGCGAATACGTGGAACGCAGTATGATACGACGTCTAGTCGTTCGAAACAATTGAAAAATCAAATTTATTGGTATTTGTTTCACAAATGGCGGCATATTCGGCCCCGACAAACGACCGAACAATAACACAGCTTTTCAATTTATTTGAATCGTACGAACCGCGCCGAACTTTCGAGTCACTCTTTGTAGAGAATGGAGTTTACTGATGGCTACGACTGATTTGGTATCATTGAAAATTTTCGTCGAAAACATTTCCAAGGGCAAAAAACGGTTTTCCACGATTAAAGGAATTCTAACCCAAGTCATGAGGCCTGTTAAACTCATGACGGATTTTCTCAAATATTGTCGATTTTTACGGAGATTTTGATATACGTACAGAGCTATAGACGTATAGAGAGATTACATCTATCGCTGAAGAATAATCAAGTTTAGGAAACCACAGATTTAATCTTCGAAGTTTTCATCTATTCTACCTGTGTACACCGAGAGAAAAAATATAGCAATCATTGCCACAAAAATATAGCAAATTTTGGACGTGAGAAAATTATAGCAGCCATTCCTATAAAATTCTAGCTTGTAATACGATGTGTGTATTGTATTCGTTATATGGTACCATGGTGCACGGTATTGTATAGCACTAAAGCAATATAGGAATGGTACCTATATGAAATTAGAATCACTGTCTTAACGTATTTGCAATCGCTCGTATATTTCTTGAAGTAAAATGCGTTATTTCATATGGTAACCATTGCCATACAACTTTTCGAATATAAATTTAAGCAATATAGTAATGGTTCCTGTATAAAAATGAAATCATTACTTCACATTTTAGTTATCTTGACTCCATCAAAATAGTAAGAACTGTTTTAGTGCATTATATTAGATACCATATTGATCAGCACTCGTTACTAGATGTTTAAGTAATGAGTGTATTATTGGTGAGGGAATCGTTGTTAAATTCTGAAGTAATAGGTGCTTTATAATGTAGCAGTAAGCACTATGAGCTATAAAGGAATGATTATCTTTAAATAAAGCAACAGGTAGATATTAGATAACATATATATTGAACAACAGCAATTTTCATTAATTTACAATTTTTTACAAGATATTCAAGAATTAATTTATAGTTAATTTTTTACAAAATTAATTACTCAATACCATATGTTCAATTTATTATAGCACCTTTGAACCCAAAAAATGGGAAAGTTGGGTTGCTTATCGTTCAATAGATTATTTCTTCTATACTGGAATGTTTTTTCCCAATATTCGAAAACATTTTCTTTCGATGAAATGTTATTTCTCAGCCATTCCTCCTGCTGAATCACTTCATTATCTGAAAAACTCCACAAAAAAAATCAAGATATATGTAGACATACAGTCATGTGAGTTGAAAGTAGGTAATCTATAATAATACAGCAGGTAATTTAACATACTTGTAAGGCTAGAGTTTTCCACAATTTCGCTTAATTCGCTTCCTTTTGCCCCTTTTTTAGAAAGAATTAAATCATCTTTTAAGCATTTCTTGATATAATTGAAGTAGTCGAACAATTTTCCGCTAGCCAAGATTTGCTCATTTCCTACTTTTTTATAGGGAATGTAGTAAACTGAGGCATCTTCATTTGGAAATAGTTCTTCAATTTCATTCGCAATCGTTTGAAATTTTTCAGATTTATTCTGTGAAAATCAAATAATCTTTATTTAGCCAAAATAATTACACTTATTTCAATAAATTTGTAATAGTGTAGTTTCTATGTGAAATTTTCATTTGCCTGTAAGTTTCAAAAAGGGGACTAAAAAGTTAAGTATGGAAAGTAAACTTACGAAAGAGCTTTCCTAAAAAACCCGAAGTCCCTGTGCTCACCACCCTTATAGTATCTAAAAATGCAAAGTCCTCGCAGATGCGGAATAAGAAAATAAGGATAACGACAGAAAACTCGTTTTTCAGTTATTGATGGTTTTGGGTACTTTTGGTCATTAAACAACGATTGTGAATGCTCTTAGACCATTAGGGGGCTTGCATCATCCGTAAAAAATTTTTTTTCTAATTGGCCTCTTTCGAAATGACAAAATGAGGTCAAGGTAATAGCAGAACCAGAAAATGAAGTAAAGAAAAAAATTCTGTACAGAAGCAAAAAAGAACATGAAATTTTTTATTTCATTTTCCACCAAGTTTCATGAAGTTACGAGGTATACGTTCATTGTTTCACGAAAAAATGTGAAAAAATGCTCACCAACAAATACGTAGCCAAACTTTACACCTAATTTCCCAGAAAAGTGATTTTTGCCCTAAACCTTATTTTCTAATGCCACATCACATAATTATGAATATTTAAAAAAAAACTAAAAAAAAAAAAATTATAAGAATAATTAAAAAAATTAAAAATTAATTTTTTTACTTACCTACTTATCTTTAGAAATTACTTAAGGGTATATTTCACATACGCGGTTCTTTTTTTTTAGTATAACTAAACTTCGCAGGCAATGTATGTTATCTATATGGGAACCAAAATTGATAACGCTAAAAAATAACATTTTGAGACAAGAATTCTTCGCGAATTTCTCATGAAAACTTTTGAAATTTGAGAACTAAGAAGATACCTAAGACACTTCTCTTTAATTTGTTTAGAACGAAAAATTCAAATTCTAATTTATAAGAAAGTTATAAGCGATGAAATATGGCTTCCTCGAAAGCCAATGACTCATCTGTCGTATAAATAAGCTGAAATTACATTCCAGCTGTTTTTAGTTGAGTTTTTAACTTGAAAACGATAGATATTTATTTTAAAAAAAAAGGACATAAGTAAAATATATAATATTTCATAATATATTAAAAAAATCAAAAATTTAGAAAAAATATAGGTACCTATAGAAATTTTTTTTATTCTTTATTTTTTAATATTATTCTAGAGCTATAGGACTATAAGTATTTTTGAAACAAAAATTTATTATATAATATCCAAGAAATGTTTTCCTTCTTAATCTTCCTGTTGCGTTATTGTTTAAAAGCTCGGCAGCATTTGCACTTACATGTATAGCCAGACGCTGATCACGTTTCTTCGCAAAATGTGCTACTTCTTGATCAACTGGCAGAAGTGCGAGATCTTTATAAAAATGAATTTTTTCACTTACCTGCTTGTTTAATCTCTCATTATGAAAATAATGTGGATAATAATGTTGAAAAATCAAAATAAAATAAATTTAATCTGAAAAAATTAAAGAAAAAATGTTCACATAAAAAAATAGCAAATTAATGAAATGCATACGTAATGTTACAAAAAAAAAAGACTATTCCTTCAAAACGAGCTGAAAAATTGAATTTAGGATACTTCGTAGGGTCTCACCCATAGGAAGGAGCCCATAGGCTCATATTTATCAAATTTCAGGTGTTTAAAGGTTCTCGAACCTTCCTTTGAATTTCGTTGATTCGCTACTTTGGATTCATTTCGATGCGAATTCAGGAGGTCATATTCTTGTCCTGGACTAACTCCACATACAAAGTTTGAGTTTTCTGTTCCCTTTTTAGCCTTCTCAAAATCTGTGTAAGCCACCAACATGAGTGAAATCGAAAATCACTCTAACCCCCCCCCCCCAAGTTAGAAATTTATATGAATATTTTCTAACCGAATTTTAAGAGCTACAATGTTAAAAAATATATACATATACTTCAAAAAGCTATATAATGGCCTAAAACCAAAGATACGAAGATACTGTCCCTACCCAACCTCTCCTCAAATCAGGTAGGCTGATACGTCTCGTTTCTGTTGAAAATTCTAAAATAATTTTCCGTTAATTTTACCAATCATCAATACACCATTTGCCCATCATTTCACAAATCGATCACATCATACGAAGGTACACGTTCATTCCCCACATAACGTCCCATAAAGGCGGTCGGCGCGAAAACCGTCAATGGGAAAAATTAAAGGTAGGTTGGTACAATAATAGAAGTACCAAAACGTAGGTATGTAGTAGGTACGTAGGCATACATTAAACCTTTAAACGCGATGTTCCCCGATCAAAGCGTTTATAATGTAGTGTAACAGTCGCAATTGTTACGATTATTTGTCGGATGGCGCATTGTGTGTCGGTCGTAATTCGATTTGGTCGGGTATTGCGTCATTCGACTTTAATAAAATGTAAACGAGTTTGTAAATATTATTTTAGTTGTGACAAATTGAACGAACGGTGCACCGGTTCCCTTTATAACGATTCGGAAAATATATGTAACTCTTTGTCCTACGTGACGAATGCATTTAGATTTGGTGCCATCTTCTGTGTTTTTTCACCCAGCCACGTTTTTGGCGCGGTCCCCCTCGCTATTAAATGATTCGCTGGATGTACGGATAACTATTGCGATTGGTGAATATGGGTGGAGGCTCTATGACCCTATGATGGTACCTTGAAACTTCTTCAATGACTACAACCGAAGAGTCGAAGACGCCGAGAAGTTATATCAATAATAATTAATTTATCGCTGAGAGCCGTTTCGTATATCATATAAGATATCACGCTGGCCGATTTAATTAAATAATATTTTTCTTCTGAGATGCCGACACGTAATCATTCGATATAATTATCGCCATCTATGCATAATCCCGCGTCGCTATATACGCGTAATGCAATAACAATGATCATGTAACCGATGTGTAATAATACCCGCGCAATCAAACAAACCGCAGCTTAGATCAATAATAAACAAAAAAGCATTAATGTGACAATGAGTTTTCATTGTTTTCTCGCACTATTCTGAAGTCGAAGCCGCGCGTACCGCTTCTCTCATTTCATAAACGCACGTGTCGGCGTCCTAGCTTTTCGCTGTCAATATGTTCCCGAGAGGAAAATCAAAGTATACATATATCGGAAATACCACAAATTCAAGTCCATCGAGATGCGGTGGGGCAAAGAGGGGAAGCTGCCTCAGGTATGGATGTTTCGAAAAATGCGAAAAAACAACACTTCTACTTTCCGAAAAATAAAATAAATGTCTAAAAATAGACAAAAAAAAATTGAAAATTAAAAGAGGATAATAATGATGACTAAGTACAAATGAAAAACTATTTTTTAAAAAACAACAAAAACACAAAAATTTTCAAAAATGAAATAATTGAAAATGAAAACTGTCCAAAAAAGAATCCAAGTTTCAAATAAAAAATTATTCAAATATTCAAAAAAAAATCAAAAATACAAAAATGTTCAAAAATTAAAGTCTTGAAGAGAAAAACTATGAAGTATGAAACAGTCTAAAAAATATGAAAAACACATAATGAAAAACTACTATAAACTGAAGATAAATTAACGTTTTAAAAAAGTCCAATAACTAAAACAATATGAAGGTATTTCAAAACAAAAAAAAAAAACAAAAATTAAATATCAAATAATGAAAAATTATTTCAAAATTGAAAAAATTAAAACACTATTTGAAGCCTGATTTAAAATCAAAAAATTGTTCTGAAACGTTTAAAAAATTCAAAAACATGTGAAAATGAAACTGTTCAAAGATCTGAAAATACGAAAAGTGTTAAAAAATTTTTAAATGGTAAAAAATAAATTTTTTCAAAAAGGTTTAAAAATAAAAAATCGTTCAAAAATTTAAAAACATTCAAAAATAAAAACTGTTCAAAAATGAAACGATAAAAAACTAAAAAAATTCAAAAAATAAAAAAATGTTCGAAATTGATGTACTATTCAAACATGAGAAAAATACTCAAAAATATTGTCAACAATTCTTTCACAAATTGGTCCTGATAATTATAGCTATTGCTGGCGGTCCAGATAGATGGTCTATTCTAATAATCGGTGGACCTGATTACAAAAAAAAAAACTTCACATCTAATAATCTTTTCAAAAAATTAAACAACAAGATAAAAGTTGATAAAGTAATGTAGAATATAAATCTAACCACACTTTTACCATTAAATCAAAGTTTCATTTTCATTTCCTGAAAATTTTCATCATAAATTTTCACTTTTGAATAATTTTTAGAACCTAATTTAATTACTTATATGAAAATTATAATACCGCGCTCTTTAATCTTAAGTTATCATGTAACATTTAAAATCAAGATTGTATCTTTTTTATCACTATGAAAATGTAATGTCGTGTAATTATTCGTCGCAAATGGCCCAGGCTGCCGAGCGACAAAAAATAAAGTTATTTAAAAAAAAATTACCTATGTACTTATTACGCAAACTGTGATATTTTAAGTAAATTTAAATTTAGATCGTTTTTCTCATGCCAACTTTTTAATAAATTTTTCATTTATTTCTTCACAACTTTTTTCAATCATTTATTTGTGAATTAATTTTTAAATATTATTTCATTAATTTTTCTATTTTTTTTTTTTTTATTGTGTATTATTGTTAAATATTTTTGATTTGTGTTTTTAGCTAAGTTTTCAACTTGAAAAGGACAGCTATTACAGCCACACTGATTTGAAAAGAGGTAATCGGGGAGGGGGGAGAAGTGTCTTCAAATCTTAGCGTTTTAGATCACTTGAAAATATATCTTCTATTTTTATGGTGCCTGACAATTTTCACTGTTTCATTTTTTTTTTTTGAAATATTTTTAAAAGCACAGATGGAAATTTTCCTTCGCTCTCTCCCCCCTCCCCTCCCAAAAAATGAAACATAAAATATTACCAAGCGTTAACATTACGACATTTTAACAGACGATAAAGTGTAATAAATAACAATACAAAAATAGGTTAATTTTCGAGTTGAAAAAAATATATTGTTTGATTTCTAAGGTACTTGGGAAAAAAAGAACCTTGGTTATCATTAACGAAAAAAAAAAAATTAATTTCCTTTTCATTACTTTTATACCTGTTATTAGACACTGATAGTTTCTTTCATTTGTTTTAAATTCAATTTTTTTTATATCTACTATAATGATTTTGTACTTCCATAATTTCTATTCAACCTATATTTGAATTTAGATGTTCAAATACCAAAATTACAAAATTCATAATCCAAGAAAAATTCTAAAATGAAAACTTTAAAATTATCAAAATTCAAATATGAAAAAATTCTTTCCATCTTTCAAAGAAATGTAAAAATAATACGCTAATGCCGAAATAAATTCTCTAAAGCTGGTAACACTGCGTTGCGATTTTAACATATATAATATGCGAGTAGTTTACTTGACACTTTATGTTTATAGACTACGCGTAAATGGAACAAATTTTTTTCTTTTAAACAATTTACCTCCTCATTCCTGAGCGAGTCTTTTAGATGTTCCATTTGGATTTCTATCACATCATTACATTTCTCAACTGCCCTCCCTTATTTAACGAAAAAATAATTTTCTGTACTGAGGGTATATTGTTCATACATAATATTATCTCTTAAGCATAATCAAACTTTTCGAGGCCTTATGCTATTCTTATGGGACTTGAAATTTATGGTGCTAAAATAACGTATTATTTGAGGCAGTAGTTTTCTGAATTTCAAATAGTAACAGTTGAAATATGAAAATAAAGGAAACTAAGATATATTGTTAAAATTACACAAAGGAAAAAATTTATCAATTCATAAGAATTTACCTATTACGAATAGGAGTCTGTATAGTCAAATGAAGCTCTTTCCTCAGTCATTATGGGTGAATTACTCAATAAATACCTATCCGTTCAAAATCCATCGAAATAATTTTCTGGTCGATTTCTTAAATATTTATGACAACTTTAATTAAAAGCTGAAAAAAAAAATTATCTCCAAAATACATGATTTTAGCAGGCAAACGCTTATGCAACCAAGTACCTACAATATATCTTCAAAAGCTCATATTAAAAACAACGTTCAAGACAATAAGATTAACTTTTCACATTAATCGGAGTAGAATATGCAACCACGAAACAAACAAGGGAATCTCCGAGAGCGTTATTACCGATGAATTTATCGAGTCAGCGATATTGTTGAAATAAAAGCACGTCCGAGACCAGTTCCGCCATGCAAGTTACAATGTACCAGTACAAAGAACATTCCAAATAATAATTAACTAGAATGGATACAGCGAGTTGGAAGTGTCGGCGCAAGTGAATATTTAAAATTATAAAGTACGCCGCCGCGTCGGTATCCAGTGCTAAATATCAGCCTTCGATAAATATTGTTTGATATAATCTAACTTCGTGAGATTAAATGTGTTTACTCGTATATACGAGACGTATAAAATAGTAATCTATCGACGCTATACGGCCATTCCTTCGACTACAGTTCTCGTAATTCGAGATTCGAACGGTATTTCTTAATTCCTTAAGTACATAGATGAAGGAGTTAAAAGGCAAACAACCGTATTAAATGTAACTCGTAATTGAATAATTAAAGGGGTCATTAATTGAGAAATTTCTAATGTAGGTCGAAATATCAAAGCGGTGTAATTTTTTGATATACCATTTTTTAACGTGTCCGCCACTTTGTCGTGCTAGGGCGCGCACCAAATTCTCGACCGAATCGTGCTTTTCTTCATCAAGATAATGGAATAAACGTACACACCGGCGTATTGTATAAATTCGATTTTAGCCTTAAAACCGCAAAAATTAAATATTAAACGCGGCGTTTTAGTTTATTTTAAAAAACATGCGAACTGGCTGGTAATTCCTAAACGCTGTGTTCGATAATAACCGGCTACAAAGTCAATATTAACATTTCGTGTTAAAAACTATTAACGTAGGCATAGGTCTTTTTTTTTTTTTTTTTTTTACTTTTAAAATAAATTACCTATATTAAGGTTACGCAGAAGGGTATACTTAGAAACGCGCGGCGCTTATTTAGTTTCAATATTATATAAAATATCGTAAATCTTATAATTCGTGGTATAGTAGCCAAGGCTAAAAGCGCCATAAGGCCTCCCTCGCGTTCAAATAATCAGTTAATGATACGTAAAGAAATTTTCGAAATTCTATACGAG
Organism: Phenacoccus solenopsis; assembly: GCA_009761765.1. NCBI lineage: Eukaryota > Metazoa > Arthropoda > Insecta > Hemiptera > Pseudococcidae > Phenacoccus > Phenacoccus solenopsis. The sequence goes on along the minus strand of CM019756.1, from coordinate 35,928,235 downwards.
CGTCGGAAAAAATTATACACTTAAGAGCCCGATATGAAAACACCGACAGCCATTTTCGCTGCGACTTTTCCATTATTTTACGTGTCATTGAATCGAGCCGTGTGCTCGGAATAAAATAACGTCATTTTAGTCGTCGACAAAAGGGCTCCATTATTTCAAATTCGTGATTTGAATGCCGCCAGGGATATTTTTATTAACGCGAGCGTATAAATTAAATTTCGGTATACTCCGGAGGCTCGCGTCGTTGGGCGAATTATCATTTAAAACGATCGACGACGATGAACAAAAAAATACGTTTTAAGAAAATAATGATTTTCTCGCCAGACCGTCCGGAAGTCCGCTAAAAAGCATCGTGACGTTAATTTAAAAAAATTATTTCGATGGCGGCGAGGTGGAAATTACGCGCGTATTTCGGCTTAATTGAGAATTTACGCGTTTCCAAAACCGCAACAAAACGATGCGCCGGTAATTACCACGTTCGAGAGAAAGTCGAAATTCGATATTCAATTTACGTGGTGCGGTATTTTTTTTTTTCTTTCGCCCTTTTATACGAAGCCCGTTATTCTGAAGGCTTATTTACGACGCCGAGGTTCACCAGCCGCATAAATAGCCAAGGACAAAATAGAAAAATATTTTCGGCTTCTCAAAAAGACGCTGCTGGGAGATGGTGCGAGCGTTATAAATAAATATAATTAAATGTACGCGCAAGTGCGTTTAAAAACTCGTAAATTTTACCAGTAAATACGAATAAATTCCTGGTGGCTTTGTTTGTGAAATTTATTCTTTACAAATTACACCGTTTATGTCGGCCTTTCGGGTGCGCGAGTCGCCAACTTATGCGCGAGGATAAATATGTCCTACGAGAAAAAATTTTTTAGCCGGGTTCTCGAGCAAGCGGTTTATTTATGTTTTGATGCGTTCGGTAATTTCTCGATTTAATAAATTCAAACGCTGACCGGAGGCTAATTCGATTCGACGTTTTTAATTCCTCCGTGTGGAAACTCATCTCGTATTTTTTTTAACGCAGTTTATTGCTTCGCCAGATGTCGCGATGAGGTGGTTATTCGGCGATTTTTTGAAATGGGGGGAGAGGAAAGGAGAGAATTAATTTTTTGACTCAAAATGTGAGAAAATAGTAAATTTATATTCTGACAAAAATTTTACAGTACACTAGCTAATCTAACAGACTTCGTCCTGTCTCTTCGATTCTTCTATAGCGGTGTCTTGCATTTAAACAAAGATATAGGTACTCTTATCTACATAAATGTTGAAAATTCTAATTATAATAAATGAACATTGCAACAATGACAAATATTTGGCAACACCGCATTAATCTCAACGGGCTGGATTATGAAAAAAAATCAAATTAAAATACATTTCTCTTGAAAAAATTAACACGTAGATTGGAAATATTCCGCATTTATCCATTACACATTTCTAAATTGTACGATGAAGAAAAAAACGTAAGCAGCCATGCCGCATAACTGGAGCTGAGTTTTTAATTTGAACTTGTTCAGATTTCCAGACAACTTTGCTCACCTCTTCATGCCAATGAAGTTCAATTTAAATGTGTTATAATATTTCTTACTCGCAATAATCATTTGAACTCATATTTCTCAAATTCTAGCAATTTGAGACTCCTCGAGCCTTCCTTGAAATTTGATGATTCACCATTTTGGATTATGAAAGATTCATGAAATTTCTTATTGCAATTTTCACTTACAAAATCAATTTTTTACCTTCCTTCTGATTCACTTAAAAGTCTAAAATTTTCATACTCACTCATTTTGGCTCACTTTTTAATGCAACACCAAAATCAAAAACTTGAAATTTTTCTTTCATTTTCACCACATTTTGAGGTCTATAATTCCTCCTTCTCCCCTCCAACATGCGTGAAGGTAAATTTGGGATATAGTATACTTCTTACCTCCGGTAATTATGTGAGTCCATAAGAATCACATTTTTAGTTATTTGAGGCTCCTCAAGCTCTTCTCAAATTTTGGTGAGCCGCCATTTTGGATGCACTTTGATTCAAATTCAAGAGATCATATTTAGGTCCCAAATTAAGCCTACACCCGAAGTTTGATCTTTTTAAGTCGATATCGTGAGAAGATATGGAAGATTTGTGAAATTTCGTAAGCTACAACTTCCTCAAAAAGACATTTTTTGCTCTAAATTCACTCTAAATGTACATAAGAGGCTAAAATTTGGATATGTTGGTGTTATTGATTTAATTTTTCGTATGAAATCAAAAACAAAAATTTTGAGTCATTTGCTCTTTCTTCGACTCTTCTTAAAATTTGAGTGATTCGCCATTTTGAGATGTATCGAAATTTTTTTTCATCTTAAATATTCCAAGATACAACACAAATATATGGTGCAAATATGAGCAGTATGTTATTAACGGTTCAAACGTTTTTAGACATTAAGAGACACACACTGAATTTTTATGTAATTAAGATAATTCGTCGCAAATTCAGATCACCTTAAAAACAAACAAACTTGAGCAAAAAATAATTACCTAAGAGTAATTCTGTATCGACTCGAACAAAATAATAATTTTGACCTTATGGTTTTCGATTTTATTATATTTTTTTTTTCAACGTACAAGGGAAGGGTCGAGGTGTGACAATCCGATTTCGAACAAACAAATATCATTTGAAAATACACGAGCGTGGAGCATTCCATATCCATAATTTCAGCTGCTTTAAATGAATTGGGGGGAGCTATGAATTTTTAAAATTTCCAAATATCTAATTTTTGTCATGTTTTTCCATAAAGCAAAATTTCAAACAAGTATGAACAGTTCAGTTGATTTAATAATAATCCATAATCTTCATTCTTTACATATGTTTAAGCCCTACGAATAAACTCTTTATATGGAAGAAGGGTGGGGGGACTCAGATCATATTATGCTACTGAATATTACCATAAGCAGGGTAAAATTTGAAAAAAAACAACTTTAACCTTACAAAGCTTCTAATATACTCCATTGCTAATGATTTATACCTTATAATCGCCACAATTCGAGTCTCCCACCTTGTATTCATTTTTGGGGGTGGTGGCAAGGAGAGGGAAGGGGGATTCAATACGGGTCAAGTTAACAAAAGCAGCTTGTAGTACTTCACGCAGCTACTCGCAGATAAAGTGTTGCATGGATTACTACATATGGTTGAATCAATTTCTTACCAATTGACAACGCAAACGTATAGCCATAGCTAATATATATTAATGGTAATCGGAATTGCTGATGCACACTGGACAACGATATCCTATTTGAATCGTTTCTCTCGTATATTATTCGTTTTGTTCTTTATTATGCAGCGTAGGTACAAGCTACAACTTTGTAAAGCTTCTAATAAACTTCATCAATAACGATTTATTATGGTATTACCTAATTTATCGCAGTACTTCTATATAAGTGAGTCACCTCCCTCTCGCACCCCCCACCCCACCAAAAAAGAAATTAAATACGAGATATGATTCTCGTATTACGTCGATTACACCATAAATCGTTATTAATGAAGCATATTAGACATTTTCCAAAGTTTTAGCTGCTATTGGGCATTTGAACGTGATGCGGGCTGCCTAACCTGCTCCTGTTTCTTATCACACTTGTGGGCAAAACATATGTTATTTATATGGAGACTTCATTATATTCGCATAAATTTTATAATTTTTGCAACACTTTCTTCCTGTTTTGTGCTAAATTTTGATATTTACGATGATGAATACTTGTTTTTTTAATGGGACCCGAACAACCGCTTGAGCACTAGTGTTCTAGTGAGGCTCTATGGGGCATGTATGATTTTATCAGTAGTTTCCACCAATCAGACCAAGGTTTATAAATCACTTTAAACACGCAGCCAACAAATTTTTCTAAATACACAAAGAAAATGAACGCAATTTATGATGAAAATTCTCATTGTTTACATTATAAATGCTCCATACAGCCTCATTTGAGCAGTTACACTTTTTGCCACCAGATGTCAGCCACCTTGCATTCGGGTCCCAATTGGTTACTCCAAAAGGTATACTCCTGATAGTAGTTTAACGTCGATGGTCGGCTGAGCGACGGTTATTATTCCTCGCCAATACTCCGCGTAATCGTCGATGACTTTGCTTTCAATATCGACGTGGAATCAAACTACCTCATTTAAGGCGTGATGTAGAATTAAACAGAACTCGTTTCAAGTCGCGAACATACTTTTTATTGTCATAAAATATACAAAACGAACATTCTAAAAATCGGACACTATCAGAATGACTGCCGCGCTCCCCCATGGGGGCAAGAGCCGAAGAAAAGCGTATTACGCGTGCATTTATTTACTTTTACAACGCAAAAAAAATTATATCTTTATATCGCCGAGTCGAACAGTGTACTAAATCTCTATCGAGATTTCAGGTGTAACAGCGAACGAACGGCACGATGCTGGGAAAACCCAAACATCGACCGAACGTTTCCTTTTCAATAGATCATACATGCTACAGTAGAATACAGTTTTTTAGTTTTCGCAAAATTAAAAGAACATTATCACAACATAACGAGTAATTCTAAAGAATAGAAGAGAAAAATAGATTAATGCAATTCACTTGAAAATTTAAGTTCAAAAAATACCGAAGTTCCAGTTGGAAAATTGAACTTGGTCCATCCTTGCTCACAAACCATTGTAAATTTTTCTATTCTACAATAGTCACTTGTTATTTTTCATTTTAGAACGAATCATCTGCTTGAAGAATAATTCAAAGATGAAAAATCCTATTAAAACATATTCATTAGATCGATTCAAAATTTTCTCTGCCCTTTTCCTAGAGCTCATCTCTTTGCAAAAAGATTTCCAGCCTTAGATGGATAAACGGTAAGCATTCCCAAATCACTGCTAACCATCCAAAGACTTCCATCGATTCAGCATACATCATGGATGATCTACTCGCGTTCCAAATCACACCGCAACCGACGACAGCTAATTTAATAATATGTCATTCCACAAACCAAGATCTGCTCGCCACAAGCAGCTTCAGACGCTGGTTTATTGCAACAACCCTCCCCGTTAGGCACCATCGCGTTATGTGGTAGCGGTGAACCGGTTACGCTCGTTTGTCGTATCCGAATGACCAGAAGAACGAGTCGTGTCCCCATCCTTTGTTTAAGTAAATTGTAGACATAGGTACAACGACTTCTTGGTACATACCTTCTTGTCTCCGCCTCGAATGTAATTATTTGAATTTAGAATTGGTTATGCGGCGTGAAGTTTATTTTGATTCGGCATCGCGGCTGTATGGTCGCAACGTCGTTGCTGGTCTGGAAAATGAAGTCAAACAATAGTACATAAAATGGTAATCGTAGTAACAGATACACAACCGAAAAAGAATCTTCATTTCTATTGTTATTGTTGATGTTTTTGTTACTATCGTTATTGTTATCATTGTATAGGAACGTGTTGGTTGTTTTTCAATGCCGCGTATACTCTTCACTATGATGTTACACCGTATTACAAAAATATTGTATATAAATCGACTTTCCTCCCTTCCCCCTCTATCCACCGATAGTGTCTCTCAATTATATAACTCGAGTCGTGGTTTTCTTCTTCTCTTTATGCAACAGAACGCCTGCGTTTTTGATTTCCTTTTAAGTTTCACGCCTTTTCCTCATGTTTGACAGAGGTAATCGTAAACGGATTAAAAACTAATTTCAAGCTGCGGATTGTTTAATTTTTCCAACCTATACGTTGGCAACATGTGAGAGATACGTTCACCATTTGCCTTACACCGTCGAGCTTATTAACAAAAAATAACTATTTATCATAAACACCGAACGAGTTGTCAAGATGGTACGTTGGCCTGTTGTGTGAATTTGTTCGGTGTGTACATAAAACTCGACGACAAAGGTCATACGCGATACAATCGTCTCGAGACACATGCGAGCAATCAATTCAACGGTTATTAAACGCCGGTATTCCCAAAGCCCAAAAATCCAACAATGTAATTAAGCTCTGTTTGCCTGACCACCTACACATGTGAGGTTACCAAGAAGCTGTGGGCAAAACAAGTTTTGCATTCAATAACAAAACAAACAACACCGTAGTTCGTAGAGATGGAAATGTACGCACTGGTTTTTATGACGACTATGTATTACGTAGGTACAGTGTAAGTATCTTGTTACACACGCGTCCTCTCACCAATATGTTGGTTAATTACCATCATTACGTGGTTATTTGTTATTGTTATTGATGTACGATTTGCTTCGCTTGTAAGTTATGCCTAAAGAGTACCATAGCGTATGTTCATATTGCTATTCTGTTTTATTTTTCCGGCTTGATCACGAAGCCAATGGTTACCGCGTGTAATGGTATTGTCTTCGTGGCAATGACGACATTCGCGTCTTGGGAGCGCGATTTCGTATAAATATTTCTTTTAATCAGTTAGCCGGCCGATGCGTGTTACACGCAACTCTGTATCTGGCGCGGGATCTTTACCTGTGTTATTAAGCGTTTATATTATCGCCGTTGATCTCGCGCACATGTTCTTTCACGTTAATACAAGCTATAAAGTTTTTTTGCGACCGCGTCGGCGTGATTTGTACTTTGGGTGAGAATGTAATTTGTTCTGCGTGAGCTTTTCATTGAAAACTTTCCACGTAGGGTTATCGACGCAGAATAAAGAGGATTATAAGATTGTGGAATCACCAAGGTGGTATTATAGTTCTTGTAGTCGAACAAATGGTTATCATATGGATTCACTGTCCTTCAGGCATGGTCTAAAGACTTCGGAATCTGCAGCTTCAGTGTTAGTCTTCAAGAAAATATTAAATTAAAAGATGAAAAAAATGTTTACTCAATTATTATTTAACATATAATTAGTTAATAAAGGATATCAAAAAAATTTCTTCAAGTGCTTCCTGTACTTTAATCACGAGTAAAGATGGCAACTTGTTTAAGTCACAAGGATAATCCAAGAAGATAATGTACAGATAACATTCTTGAATCTGAGAGGAAAAAGCTGAAAATGGTTCTTGAAGTTCTAATAGCCTTCTGTAAGCTCAACAGATATCTCCACAGATCTTGACTATTCGTGATATAAAATGGAAGACGAGGTGAGAGATCATGTGTTGTAATGCTGTCCCTCCTTGGCAAAAGAAAGAATTCACTGTATAGCACAGAAAGTACCGCTAAAAGTATAAGCAAGTGCTCCTTAATCCAGGGCCTTACATTTCACCACTGCGAGTTGCTTATGCTTGTAACGCTATTTTCATTGCTCTGTTCGTCTGGAACTAGGTCTAGGTACGAGAGAAATAATGTATACTAACCCCTTCTTGCTTTGTCTAATGTTACTAGTTGCTAAATACAGCAAGATACAACCCTCATGATGTATCATTGAGCTAATATCATATCAAATGAGCTCTTTGAAAAGGGCTCCTAAAGGATATAAGTCAACTTCTATCACTATATCCATTGTCTATGACGAGGGAAAGGGGCAAAGGAAAATTGCCCACGGAAATGGAGATCTACATTTAAGGTTTTAAAAGTTTTCCGTTGAAATTAATTTTTTATTTTCACACGATTTGAAGAAAAATTGAACTATATCCATAGCAGTTAATATATCAGCTGATGTTCTAATGAAATTGCTGATGGGCTACAATAATCTAATAATAGTCAAAGCTTATGATATACTTGTACCACTCAGTTGAACCCGAATGTGATTCGTTGAAAGACACATATAGGGGATGGATAGGATCTACTGTTCAATATGCCAAATCTCGGTATTTAGAGATATGCTGAAGTCAAGTGAAATCAAGCTTCCGATAAATATTTCGAGGTCAAAAGATGATAGGAATCAGTGCTGCGCTGCAAGTTTACTGATCGCTTCTAACGCTGAACCTATAGAGTCCATTTTAAACATACTCCGGAATCTATGAGCATGAATTTTCAAAAAATCTGAAGTCAAATGAAAATAAAAACGAGTTGGAGTTGAAATATTCAAAAAGTCAGGATTCGAATGAAATCAAAAGTTCAGTCTCCAAAGAAATATCAAAGTAAAAGATAGAGTCAAGAGTCTATTTCAAAATGTATCAAAAGTGAAGTCCTTGAAAATATGCCTAGTCAAAACTAAGGTTCTGCTTCTGAAGCTTTGAAGACTGCTCCAGAGTGATAGGAATGACTAATTCATTTTCAGATAGAGAAATAGACATCAAGATTTTGAAGCTTCGAAGTAAAAACAGGAATCGAATTTTGTCGAGGTGCAGTTGAGCGTAAAGTAGAATTGAGATTTTGCAGCGAACTCGAGCACTGAAATCAATCAAATTTGAGTCAGACTTTCGTCAGTTTTTGGTGAGGTCTTTTTTACAATATTAAGGAGAGAAATAGAGACAGACAAACAGATACTTTTGTTATGGTTAAACATTTTCATTTACATACAAAATAATTTACATATACACGGCCCTCAATACTCTAATAAGGGTGAATGGGGAGCCGGCTCCTCTCTACTCTCATGAAATAGAATAAAATAGAGGGGGAAAAAGAAAAACAACAAGAGTAAAAGATGGATGGAGGGGGAGGGAGGGAGGTAGGAAGGTAGGAAGAGAATGAAAGGAAGGGGAAAGATATCGAGAGGTAAGGAGTGGTACAGTGAGAGAACGAGAGAGGTAGCAAGGAAGGAAGGCAGGGGAAGAATGAAAAGTGAAAAAATAGAAAGCAAACGAGGAGGAGAGAGAGAGAGAGCAAGAGACAAGATCAAGAGATGAAAAAGGAGCGAGAGTGGTAAGAAGGGACAATAGGCAATAGAAAATAATTTATTTTATGAATAACTCTTTTACAATTAATTTTTTTCAAAATAAAGGCCTTCCAGTACCCGAAATGGATGAGTGGGACACCGGCTCAACTTTAACGAGAGGAAAATGAGAGAGCGAAAGAGGTAGAAAGGGAGAAAGGAATGAGAAAAATGAAAAGAAGGGAAAAAGAGAGAGCAAGAGAGAAGTAAAGAAAAGAGGGCGTGGTGAAAGAGAGAAAATATTCCAAAGCAAAAAAAAAGATAAAAACATTGAAAATTTCAAAAATTTAAAATAAATTTTCAAAATGTTGCGAATCAAAGGAATTATGAAAAATAGAAAAATGTTCAAAAATATAGAATTCAAAAATTTAAAATGTCTCAAAATGAATCAATCTAAAAAAGCTAAAAAATATTTTTGAAGATTTCAAAAATTGAAAATAACCCCAAAAATGAAAGAAATATTAAGAGTAAAAAAATCACCAAAAATTAAAAAATTGAAAAATATAAAGAAAATATAATCCAAAATAAAACCAAAATCAATAATGAAACGAATTTAAAAAAAAAAAAGAAACTTTAAATATCCCATAAATTCATCTTCCATATACTTCTTTCAATTACTGCATGAATAATAAAATGATAAGTATTATTTCGAAAGAGGGAAGATCTATGAATCATTTCTCTCTTCACTCAATCGTAACTTTCGGGACTATCGCCCTATGTATAAATCACATTCAAGTGAATATTTCTCATCAATGAATAGGTATTGGGTATACCTACAATGTTTTTTTTTCTCGTCCTCTTTGCATTGTTATTCTCAGCTTCCAAATTTCCAATCATCAACCAATGACATGAAAATGCTATGGGATGAATCAGTACAACATGTGAGCTGAAATTTTTACATAAAAAGTTTTTAAAATTGAACATCGATGATTTCGAAATTCTTCTCGTTTTGAAAACAGTTGAATCCACGTTCATGGATGCAATGCCTCTCTGAAGAGTACTTTGATGACTTAGCATCATTTTTAAAAGATTTATGTTCAACTCTATTTTTTTTAAGACAATTTTTAATTTCTAGATAATTTTAAAATAACTTTTTTTAATGTAAATTTTTTTTATTAGTTTTAATTTCTATTTTAGGAGCTAAAATTGTTGAATTTCTTTATATAAATGTTAATAGATGTTTGATTATATTATTTTAATCTAATTTTTTAATTTTATTTTTATAAATTACAAAAGAATAAGAAAAGGGCCGCTTAACGGATTATTCGATTTAAAATAATGTAAAATATTAATATGAATTATAATTATAATTAATAAAATAAAAGGTAAAATAAAATGTAAAACAAAAAATCGATAAATATATCGCATTATTATATGATTTGAAAAATTTTATATTTTTTTAATTTTGATACTTGAGCACGTGATCTTCAAACTGTATAATTTCCTGAAAAAGGATTCAGCAACCAAGGAAAATTTTCAATAAATTCCCCAGACTTTCTAAATTGAAATAAGTGGAAAAGCTCGATACTATTGTTTTTTAATGTTCATATTCCTCATACAACGTCACAGATGATCCAATGAACTCGCAAATGGATTGGTAAGAGCATTCATTTCAATCATGTACCCAATACCCATGCAAAGAACATGCAGTGGTATGGCAGGATTCTCTTATATCCAGAATCAATGTTCTATATATATTTATTTTATGTGATTATTTGATGCTCATCATTTAATCTCGACTTTTGGACATTTAAAACATAGATTCACTCAATCTGTCATCTGCTCCCCTCTGACATCAATCAATGCCTAAAATCATCCTAATGATGGAATATGAATCTTCAGTCGTTCGAATCATACGTAAATTGATCACAAGCTCGATGGCATTTAATTACCAGATCATGTTCTCGGGCTTGAAATGTTTAAAATCGCACGCCTCGCTACCTCACGCGAAACCTAATTACGCGTTATACGGCGGCACGTCGATACATATTTAACGCGAAAAATTCTAATACGTCATCCGAAAAAGCCACAAGAATAGATGAAAAGAGACTGGAGAAGAGAAGAAAAAGGAAACAAGAAAAGGAAGAAACTAGAAGCCAAAGCAATCACACAATAGGAGATGAGTTTTTGAAATGAATAATAGAACAGTGGGATTCGTAGCCATAACGAATGGCTAATAGCGAAGGAATACCTGTTACAGCATTGTGCGCAGACGTGTACCTTTACCTGTAACTACAGGACATTGAAGCCGCGCGCGGCTTCAAACAAATCTTCAAAACTAACTTTAATCAGTTTTCACACACATACTGTGACTCTAACAAAGGCTTAACATTTATATACAAATACGATGGAGGTACACCGGAGCACCTTATACTGTCATCTACGCGCGTATTCGTATTAATATACGGATATGAATTTACAAGGCGGCTTTCACGCTGCGTCTTATGTATTAGAGGAGGACGTTTCGATAATCCGCGTCATTTGATGAACCAACTACGCATATGTCGCGTGAAATTATAACGCGACTGGGCAGACTGCGTAGCGTGTATAAGCTCTCGGTTCGATCACGGAACGATCGTAAAAATCGGATATATTTTTATTACTGGAGCGGCTTCGGAGGCGAGCTTACAGGGCATTAATGAAATAAGATTTTTAATCGCCTACCAAAGTTATAATCATGACGGACGCGTAAAGTCCAACAGGATAATTTACGATTGTTGCTCCTTGCTCGTACTCTTTGTTCGTTCGATCGCATGACAACACGAAATGATGAAAAAACCCGCGCAAACTCGTCACTGAGGGAGAACGACGACGATTAACCCGAGCCAGACGTACGGCTGGTATTTTGCACGAGCCTCTTCGGTAAATATGAACGACGATTAAAAGAATTACCGCGTAATGTTTAAAATAGGTTAGCGACCCCTACGTTCGAAATGATAGACTGCATGGCGAGTTCTCAAGAGCCGCAAAGTCTAGTTGGAACGAGAAGACTCATTCTGTTATTGATTGTATCCATTAAGAAACACCCTGCGGCCAATCTCGGAACATTTCTTTTTTCGCTCCCCTCGACCGCCGCGTCCTCTTGGTCGCATTCTTTCACAAAAGTAATTTAATTTTAAGACGTTTTGATGGAATATTACGTCTACGGTGTAATTCGTCAATTTTCAAAGCGTTTCCACCTTTAAGGTACACCGGCCTTTTCCCCTTATCGTAATCCATCTATACCCGAAAACGTTTCCGACAAACGAAATCAAGAAAAAAGGTTTTTCTCTAACCTTAATCACGATATCACGCTTCATTATAAGCAGGTGCGCAGATTTTACATATTTCTCCCTTCTTTACGTATTACGAATACGCGGTTACGCTATAATGACTTCATAGCCGGAGACCGAAATTTCGCCCTGTTCGAATTTTCGCGCCCTCAGCGTCCGTAATCGACGTGGTATGCGTTTTTAATCGAAGTATCTTGTCATTGTTCCATTAGAGGGAGGTATCGCGGATTGCAACGCCAGATGATGTGGTTTTTTCACAGGTCATCCTTCGCAGTATGGACTCTATTAAGGTGGCGTTTCGCGGCCGCATTTTTGTTCCTTTGATAACGTTTACAGTAGTAACATGTCTTAACGCAATCATATGATATTACATATTTCGAATTCTTTCATTCTGAGTTTACCAATGCTTCCATCAGTCATGGAATGAAAAAATTAAACTCGAAGAGTGAATTCTTAAACCTCAATAACTGTTTAAAAGAACAAGATTAATTCTACTAAAGTCAACATTTAATACTCGTTTAAAAATGAAACACATTCAGTTGATTAGCAATGTAAACAAAAGCTCGTTGAAATTTAAAAATGACCCAAAAGAGTAGAATTTTTTTTTCCAAAGAGACTCAATTTCAAAGTATCTGAACAATAATTAAAAATTTGAAGAAAAAAACAACGAATAAAATTTTAATTAAAGTCAAAGTAGAATTAAGCATAAATTGAATAATTTTTTATTCCTAAAAAAGTATCAATACAAAATAAAAATGCAATATAAGACAATTTTTTGTAGTTGAAAAATTATTCTTTATAAAAAAATTCAGATTTTAAAAGGGCCCTTAGGAAATTAAAATCATTAAGATAGTGAAATAATAATAATAATAATAAAAAAAAAAAAAAAAAAAAAAGGTAAGCAGCCATGCCGCATTACTGGAGCTGAGTTTTTAACTGGGATTGTTCAGGTTTGTTAATGATAACGTTGCTAAACCCTTCATAACTATAGGCCACACTCCATACCAAGTCTAGAAATCCGTATTCTGTATTCTATCCTACCTGCTCTCCAAATTCACTTGGAAGCTAAAATCAGTATAAGTTAGTCACTTGGGATCATTTTATCATATGGCATGCCAATAAAAAATTTTCGATTTCTCTTACACTCCATCATATTTTAAGGTAAATAACCCCTCCTTATCCACTCCGGAAGTGATAACCCCTCCTTATCCCCTCCGGTAGTGAATTGGGGATATTGTATACTCCTCATCCCCAATAATCATATGAGTTCATATTAATTACATTTTCATTAATCTGAGGCTCCTCAAGCTCTACTCAAATTTTAATATTCCGTTATTTTGGATCCATTTTGACCCAAATTCTAGAGTCCATATTCTGGTCACCAACTAACCCTACCCTCGGAGTTTGACCTTTCTAGGTTGATTTGGTGAGGAGATATGGAAGATTTGAGAAATTTCATAACTCAAAACTTTCTCAAAAATCCGTTTTTTGCTCTAACTCCCCTCCGAATGCACTTTGGAAGCTGAAATTTGGATATGTTGGTGTGCATGACTCACTCTTTCATATGAGATCAAAAACAAAAAATTTGAAGTGTCTGCCCTTTCTCCAGCACTCGTCAAAATTTGAGTGATCCGCCATTTTGAATTTTTTCGAAAAAATAAAAAATATCGTTTTGTTAGATTTCTGAGTAGAGTCTTTCACCAAGTTTTGAGCAAATTTCGTAAATTCCCGCCCGCACTATGGTGTGGGGAGGGAAATATACATACCAAAAAGTTGGACATTTGCCAGATGATTACAAATGATCTGAAACGCAAAGATTTGAAGACCTCACCCTCTCCCGACCACCCCTTCCCAAATCAGGTAGGCTGTAATACCTATCGTTTTTAAGTTTAAAAACTTAGCTAAAAATGAGAGAAAGAGGGAAAGAGAGAGAGAATTGGGGGAAGGGAGACAAGATCACTCTCAAAATTTCAAGCTAGCTTGTTAAGCACTTTTTTTTTGCTATTGAGATAACTGGGATGAAACGGTTGAATAATATATACATTACTAATTAGTAATACGTGAATTCTAAAAATTGAAAATTCAATATTCGAGTATTCTAAAGTGAATATACATCCAATAATTCGCATCATTCAACTTTTTACTATCGATAAACTTTATGCTCTGTCTCCTGTCTGAGGCAAGATACCATCCTTCATTACAATCAAACATGTCACTTCCTCATGTGACCAATCAAATATGTAATTCTATTCAATCATTGGCTCACAGAACTTCAAATGTAGGTATATTAACCGATGAACCAAGGATAAATATCGTATCCACTCAACATCCGGATCGAGTCGATAGACCTAGCTGACAAATGAACGATCATACAATGAATTAAAAACACCATTCTTATAATAAAATAAATTCACGTAGCGCCTTTCTCACACGTACTACCCATCTCATTTACGCAGCGACCATCAGACGACAAATTAAAAAACACTCGTAGGCTCTTCGTATACGTTCAATTGTATTACTTATAGTCTGTTCGAAAAATCTGGTTACCATTAATTTTTTCATACGAATGAATTAAATTAGAAAAATCGTATTATGGAAGTTAAACTGTTCAGGTACTTCATCAAGACCTAATGTGACAAAAGAGACCATGATTAGAGGAAATATATAATAAGGAAAAATGAAAATGTATAGATAGATTATTTTTATTTTTTTGTATTTTTTACCAATCACAATGGCTTCGAGGAGGTACTACATACCTAGTACGCAAATTTTCGTACCATAGTGTTGGCGCTTTTATTATGTGTTAGGTGGCCAGTCGTTGAGAATTATAAAACATTCTCATTTCTATTTCGCCATTGTTATTATAATAAATCAATTTCCATCTTGATAAACGACAAATTCCAACATACAAGGTACACGTAGGTATATGTATAAGGCACCTTAAATACTAATAAAATTAGCTTATTCCAATTGTCAATCAAAACACAACGATATGAATGTTTTCACTGTTGTACATTCAATTGGCTGGCAAATGAATTACCTATTTCAATTGTTACAGTAGCGTAATATTGATTACAAGCGGTAAATACGCTTATAACTGTACTTATTATGCAGCCGTTTCAATATTTCGCCTCTCTATGTGACACGTATGAAAAGGAACAGGAGCGTAGTGAATTTCACATATGAAAATATCGACGTCTTCCCGTATCCGGAAATTAATCATATGCGTGATCGTTACAAAGGATGAGAATTCGATCGAATTCAATGCTCGAGCAGCAAGGATAATTGAAGCGCATAATGCGGCGTTTAATCGAACACGGGGTAGAAAGGAGAAGAAAAAAACGGGTTAAGAGGTATAAGTAGCCGAGGAAGGTGTAAGAGATCATTAAGTCGGCAACGAGGAAAGGTGAAAGGTGGCACCGACTATGCAATAACGTGCATGTTTAATAACGACTCTCATTCGACGTTACGAGCATCTATCTTTTCATCGTTAACTAGAACACGATTTTTTTCACTTTTGGCGCGCAATTTGAAAAAAAAAATGGAAATGTCGATAACCATCTGTATTTCGACAATGTACCGAAAAGGTTGATCTAGAGTGGCGATCTGGATGGATCGTGTATCGATGAACCTAATTATAGGTAATTAAGTGCTCAGTATGCTGGCGATATTTTGTAATACGATTTTATGACGATTTAATTCAATCGTTAATCGTGAATATTATGTAGTGTGAGTTTGCCAGTTGACTGTGAGAATAGGTACATTAGAAATGTAAATTTTTCGAGTATTTAAATAGGAATGCTTGTGGTCTAAAACCAACATAAAGGTATGGTATGACTATTCACACTTCCATGCCTAAGCGATAAATTATCTCGACTTGAAATAAAACCGCAACACGGGTTAACGCTTATGCTACATTGTACGTAGGGAATTGAATAAATAAAAAAATTCGTCTCTTCAATTAAAAAAACAAGCTACAACGAGTTTTCGTTGCGGTATACCCAAATTTCAAAGTTATTGATGATAAGCCCCGTTGTGAGTCGTCTATGTTGTATTAATGGAGAAAAAAATGTTATATTAGCTAACAACATATTGTCATTGATTTACTTTTCGAGATAATTCATAGCAAAGTAAAAAAATCATTTTTCAAAATTAATTCCAAAAGTAAATCGATAACAGTAACTTTAGAAAAATTAATCATTTTGGATTTCAATATCTTTACAATGAGCCATTTGCGAGCCCTTTAATATGCGCAATTCACATATAATTGAAAAAGCATCTATTACAGCCATATAAGCAGTGTTGCCAGATGATAGAATTTCTCTAAAAAAAAATCACCAAAAATCATCAACTTTCAAATTAGCAAATTTCATCTGAAAAACTAGCTAAAAATCACAAACTCTTGAAAATCATCCAATTTTCTTTGAAAAAAAATGACTAAATTGAAGTACAAAAAACATTTATTCACAATTTACAATAGAGTTGTTATGTAGTAACTGGTCTGGATTCTGATCGGTCATATGTTACGCGCGTAATGACCAATCATAAGGCTAGAATGTGATAAAATGTAGGTAGTTTCATTTCTACCTTCCTAAATAATGTTCAGTTTTCAGTGAACGATTGAAATTCGTTTGTGATTTGAATCATCAGCTGATTTGTGTTTTTATTTTACGAGTTAGTCAAGGTAATTTACCTCATTCCAACTTGCTGATTCGTTGTTACACGCGTGACGTATGACCAATTAGAACATAGATCAATCATTATAAATACTCTACTATAATTATTATTACTTATACATTTCAGAGGTATGCTTTACAATTAAGTTTTTTGAATCCACTTCGAAACAATTTTTTTATTCCATATGAAAGAACGTCTTCCCATACAATATTCCTTTTAAAGTTTTTGTTTCCAAACAGTTTCGTTTCGCGGTTTTTTTATTGTTCACTTCAATGAATATTCTTTTACACGACGCGTGTGTAAATTCGAAATTAAAATAGGTATTTCAAGCGAAAAAATTGATTTGGTGATTTATCACCAAAAAATCACCAGGATTTTCAAAGAATGAAAAAAATCGCCAGATTTGGTGAAAAATCACCAAGCCTGGCAACCCTGCATATAAGGAGTAAGTATTAAGAAGAAAATTCCTTAATATTCCTCTAAAAAATTAATAACAATTCTGAAATGAGTATACAATTTTTATTTTGAATTTTAAAATATCTTTAGTGTCTATTCTTACATTAAGAAAAAACTTGCGTTGCATTAAGAAAATTAAAATATCGTAGAAAGCATCATTTATGATATAGAAAATAAGTTTCCAAGCTCAGCACTATGAATAACTCTGTCTCTAGAGTTTGAATCATATTTTTTTCCATCACAGCTCTTTATGCTGAATAAGTATTCTTTATGTTTCTTGTCAGCTTTTATTAGCATTACGTATATCTTTTCGCATAGTTTTTAAATGTTTTTTTTTTTTTAGCTTCTTTAAAGGATTAGATGACGGATCGCACAAATTTTGAGTGGAGCTGAAAAAAGGGCAGATACTTCAATTTTTTCATCCTTGATTTTATATGAAAGAGTGAGCTACAGAAAGCAACATTTTATACAGATTTCAGCTTCTCTAGTGCATTTAGAGAGAAGTTGGGAAAAAATTGATTTTTGAGGAAGTTTTGAGTCTTGAAATTTCTTGAATCTTCCATTATCTCCGCAACAAATTGACTTACAGAGATCAAGTTTTGTGTGTGGGGTTAGTTTGTGACTAGAATGTGGACTCTTGAATTTGGGTCAAAATGGATCCAAAATGGCAGATGATTAAAATTTGAGGAGAGCTTGAGGAGCCTCAAAATAGTAAGAATGTAATCCATATGAACTCATATGCTTATTGGAAATAAGAATGTATACTATATCTCTAATTTACCTTCATTTATGACGTTGGAAAGGAAAAAGAGGAGTTATCGACTTCAAAAATTTTTCATTGTGGAGTCATTTGACAAAATGAACCAAAGTGATCAACCTATTCTGATTTCAGCTTTCCAAGTGATTTTGGAGGGGAGGTAGAGCAAAAAACGGCTTTTGAAGGGGAAATCACTGCAGGAAATTCCATGAATCTTCTATATCTCCTTACCACATCGACCCTTCAAGGCCCAAATTTTGTATACAGCGTTAGTTGATGACTTGAATATGACCTTTTAAATTTGCGTCAAAATTGATCCAAAGTAGCTGATCGTAAAAATTTGAGTTCAACTTAGAGAGCCTCAAATTTCTCCTATTTGAAAAATATGTGTTCGAAGGATATTTGTTCCAAATTTAACTTCTTAAGTGGTTTTGGAAAGGGTAAGGCCTGGCTTTTTAAATTTGGTATTGAGTGTGGTCTGTAGATATGAAGAAGTTATCAATGTTATTTGCAAACCTGAACAAACACCAATTAAAAACTCAGCTTCAGTAATGCGGCATGGCTCTTTAGTTTTTTTTTTTTTAATAAGGCCAACATTCGCAATTCCTCCGTGCTAGAAGTTTATTGAGAATCTACACAAGTGAAAGAAAGGAAAATTACTTATTTGATAATAAGAGCTACTACAAAAATATTAACATTATTGAGGATGTCAACAGTCGTATTCTGTGGATCATATACTCCTTTCCATTCCACTATATCCAATCTGCCAATCCTGAATACCTATATTGCTGGTGTAGTTGTTGAAAAATTTAAGTATCTTCATTTGGGTGGTTTTCCTATGCTTGACCTCTTTGGGCTCTTCATTTTAACAGTATAGACTTTTTTCGTACATTAAGATTATAACACCTTGAAGTTTCAACTCAGTGGTGAAGAAGGAGCATGCTTGGTCTAGACCTTTATATTTCTACTGCTATCCAATACTTCGGTAATTTGACAGCTTCTACTTATATACTCACCTGTCGATAAACTCCAAGACCGAGTATTCTAATCTGGAATTCTCCAGATATCTCCAGTAAGTTCTTTCAGCTTCATTTTTATTGTCTTTGAATTACAATTATATAATGCTACATTCTAAATAGTAACCTCAATGCACACAGTTACCTAACTTCCCAGTCATCTGTTATTCTTTGAATTTTTTTGGACATGCAGCAAATGCCATTGTTTGCTTGTACGTCAGTAATTCCTTACCTCTACCATGGTCTCTCCAACATTGTCGTTTTGATTTCCAGCAATCGCGTCTATCCATGAGGTCTTTTTAGGAATACAGGATACCTTTTAAATATTTCTTCCCAGTTCTTCATTTCCAAATTTTGTTTACTAATACCTGAGTTCGAATCTGAAAACAATAATTCTAGTTTTGCTTTTGAAAACATGGAAAATAGTGATGGGAATATCGACCAAAAAAACATATCGATATCAATATCGATATGAGCGATACATATCGATATATATCGATATACCAATATCGATATCTACATTTTTTTTTTGCATTTATTTATATGAACCTGTGCAATAGCAATTTAAGGTTTTCATTATCAAAAATTAAAAATTTCACCATTTAATTATTTTATTAAATCTAAAATCACGTCAAAAATACGTAGGTACAAAAAAAAATTTGATAAAAATTAAGTCGATATTGATGCAGATACTCCAACAATATTTCTAGCGTTTTTTTTTGTTTTTTTTTTTCGGAATATTGATACATTTTGTGATATTGATATATATCGATATTCAAAGACATCGATATATATCGATATTACCATTTTGATATCCCATCCCTAATGGAAAATACTCGTTGTCATATTTTTTAGATAATTTTTTGCAATTTGAATCTTTTTTTTTTCATTTTTTTTCCTTTACCCTAATGTATACTTTATTCGTATGCATCACAAATTAAGATCTAAACTATAATATTTAAGCTGGGAAAAAATGAATTTCCTGATAATTTGTATGTCATTAAAGGCAAACCCTGACATTTCAACACAATATAAATTACTTGCTTATAAAAAAATAAAAATAAAATATTGAGCGAGTAACACTTAGAATTTCATCCTAATTATATTTATGGTAACAATAAATATTGGCTTGAAAAGTTGAAATTATTTTCATAAAATATTAGAATGATCTGGTCACTTTTTAAGCTACCGATGTCTCCTATTCTTACAACCTTTTTCAATATGGTACCGTAGATCAACTATTAAATAACTATATAAGGTAATTTTCGAATTTAAATTAACTTTTTACTCAACTCATGATCTTATAATCTGCAAACACTTTCTATATCTGCGGTAAACATATTCCATCCTCCACCTGACACCATCGAATCTGATTAACCTAAATATTGGCATACTCCATACGAAAACTATTCAATTTCTATTCAACTTGCGATCAAAATTTTCCACTCGACTATTATAATGCTAACACCAAAGAATGACAGATGGTCATCAACGAACGTTGAAATAAGTAGCCTAGTAACAAGACCTTTACGCGTTAATCTTAATGGTTATTGTACGTGACGGTTATTAGCGTTGGTAATTTTTCGCAAACTGGTTTCAATGAGAAATTTTCATAATTTTATGAGCTCTATCGATCAACACAGAAGATATTCGATGACCGTATTAAAACTCCGATAGGCAACTGGCGCGATATTTCACAATAAGCTTTTAATTATCGGTTATCCCAAAGCGAAGACATTCTGGTAAATGGAAGATTTTGAAACAGTTTGTAATTGCAGGTTTTAACGCGCAAAGAAACAATGAAGATGCGTGCAATGGCCATTGAAAGCTTTCAATTTGACCGGCGCGTCGCCACATGTTTTCAGCGTATGGGTAATTCATTTATATTTCCAGTGGAATGCTTCGATTGTCTCAATTCTGGTATTTTTCTTCTAACATTAGTTCGGTAATGATTCGGTGTTATGTAAGACTACCTAGCTTATTAATAAGATGTAAAGAAAGCTTTAAAATATGAATAGGTACTTACCAGAAGGCCTAGTGGCATGTGTCTTTTAACACGAGTTAATTATGTCTCATGGTGAACTAATAGAGCATCGAATGGGTTAATTATTAAGCTATTTTCTTCACATTTAACTCCTCATCATGCCCTTATATCACTTTAAAAAAACTTTTTTTTTTTACTATGAAGCGAATCATGCGCGGAATTACCTAATAATTACGTCGCTGTAAGTTCATATAGACAGTCGATAAAACCTACGAAGGGAACAAAGATATAAAATATTAACACACTACCGTATATATTTTTTATTCGTGTAATAAGAAAGACGGCCGCTGAGTTCGCATTTCACCTTCACGCGATCTGTTTGTTTTTTAAACGAAGCAAAGAAAATGGCGAACGTGTGTCAACGGCCTGCTAATATTGACTCGCATTCGTAACACCAGGTTGAACAGTAGTCATATGGGCAATGATGCACGAAGGATTCGAAGAAGCGAAAAAAATCGCCATTGTCACGAACCGACGATGGTATTGCACTAGGGACATTGTAGATTTTACTTGGTCGAGTTTTTCTCACCGATACAAACGTACCAGCGCCACAGAGGAACTGCGGACCATTGGAACATTTCGTCTCGGATCCGCTATAGTTGCTAGAAAAATACCCATAATGTAATTATTTAAACACTTTCATGGTCGAATTATTCTTTCTTTTCAAATGTAATTCGATGTTTACTGGCAATTAATCCTACGGAGTGGCGAACGGCGACCTCAGCGTAATTTAAATTGCGGTTTTTCTTTCCGCTGTGAATCGATACCGTCGCCATTCAGTTTAAACATTACAAATATAATTGTCGATTGTCGAACACGTCAACGGTAATTAGTTTGGTGATGGTAGAGATGTTGATTTTCAATTCTGAAGATGTTTCCGCTTTCCAAAAAGATTACATGTTGAAATCTACTGGTTAAGATGTTACGAAATAATGTGGTATTAATGGTAATTAAGGAAAACTTAAAATTATCTAATAAGTATTACCTACCATATTATAGAGATCTAGTGATTGTCGAATTCAGATTTAGAATCGAGCATTCGCTTATTACAAAACACATCAAAATATAAACAATACGAAGAATCGATTATTATGGTATAAGTAGCATTTTCTCATCAGCATAATCCGCACTAGGGCTTCGTGCTTAGCCTCATCAATAACCATATACGTGACACCGAACAAATACTACAATAGTTTGACTCGATAAGACCTCGCTGATAAAGTACGAAGAGAACTTGGGCTCGCAATTATTCTCGAACGTAGTCTCTAATTACCTAATTATAAAAGCTTACTGTAAAAGTACACCGTAATATATACCTCGCAACCACGCAACCACCTACACATTATGGAAAAAACTTTCGAAATGCCTACAATGCGTAAGAAGATGCCTCCTATGTATACATACAAACGCGTTGAAATTTATCTAAGTAATTAAATTTAATACGTTAAACTTTTATTACTCGAGTAATAGAGTTAATTAATTTCACTATTTAAAGCCGACCGCCGTATGAGTCGTGATGCGATGAAAGGCACGAAAACTGCGATGGTATCCGACTATCCAGTACTCTGTAATTAAGCAGCGAACAATACAAAGGTGCAGAGTGCCAGTGCCTTTGAAATAAAGATCCGGTACATGAGGAGAAAAAACGACATGTACGTCTCTACATCGCACGCAAGTGTTTCCTCTTGCGGCATCTTTGAGCATTTTTTTCAACAAAATCGAAGAATTTATCGGGAAATTAAGAACATGCGAGTGGCCAATACAAACATGGGGACCGAGAGAATGTAGTAAAGAACTGATAAATACCCATTTTTATTGTAAAATGAACTGAACCTAAATGGTCCATACCGTTCAGATATTTAAAATAGTGGTTTTTCTGTGAATTTGTAATTTCAATTGAATCCTCGATTTCTTAAGGATTGTGTGCGGGCTCTTGAGTGGCAAATTCTTATTAGAAGAGTCAAGGGAGTTTGGTGAATGTAAAAATTTCATGTTTGCTAATAATCTAATAGTGCAATTATCTAAGTTATTATAGTATGAAACACTCACCAAAAAGAAGTCTGAAAACAATTCTGGGATCATAAAAGGTCTCAAATCACTCCAATTAAAGCACTATTAATTATACAATCACACACTAACTGAGCTTAAGAAAACCGAAAGATTACACCAATGAACGAAAACTATGCGGCCGAAATTCGAACAAATAATAATTAATTAATTAAATCGATATAAATATAATCAATAATAAGGATTAATTAAAATTTGAAAATTTTAACTGAAACACGAAGTTGACGAAGATTTTCTTCTTTGGATTTCTCAGTTTTGATTTTGATAACAATTAACTAGTACTATCGGAAAAGATTTTAAAAAAATGGGAAATAAAATGAAGAAAACTTAAATTTGTTTTTTCAAAATATAACTGTTATTAATTAAATTTTAGTTGATGATTTCCACGCATACAAATTATTTTAAATCTTATAAATTCATAATTGATTGAAATAACGATTTTTTTGGGATAATCAGATTTTTGAATTTCATTTCTTTATGGAAATTGCTCATGAGTTGGTAACATTGATCAAGTAGTGTTTATCTGTTTATGAATAGGTTGATCAACAAATGAACACACATGCACACTGCTCTCTGTCAACACAATTTTCTCTTTTACATTTCATTATTTTAACGGTTATAGCTTGAAATTCGGATCTGTTCAGGTTGTTTTTTTAGTTGAAATTTTTCTTCGAATATCGTCGATATAAAACAATATTATGAATTAATTGATGTGGTATCATCGTTCGTATTGCACTATTGCAGCATCGTGAACCTAACACGGTTTCAAACGAAGAAATCTCCAGCAGATACCATCGCTGGTGGTTTTTCTACGCCGTTATACCACCTATTCCATTTCCACGTAACATCGGCGTCCAATTGGGTGAGTAATTTAAATAGAAAATTACAGTTTTTCACCTCGAACGGAATCAGATTCAATGTAAATTACTCATAAACTGAAAACGCTATCGCTCCGGTAACGAAATTAGTCACAGATTTTCGCTCCATTAGATTCGTACGATGAGCACAACGAACGTGATCTGTTATGCAAAGTGATTTCATCGTTTTAACGTCCCACAACGTTTATACCGATAACCGAATTGAATTATAATGAAATCGCCAATTAAGAAACACAGGGGTCATTTTTAAATCGATTTTTAATTCAGGAACATAAAAAAAACAATAGTCTACAACATTGAAAAGCGTCAAACTAGTTTTAAAGTAAACAACAAAAGCTAACATATACAATGATAATTACAAGAAAAGAGACATTACAGAGTACATCCTATCGTAGAAAACTAAATAAACATGACGTAGAACACGTACCTTATGTAGATAATTAATCGTATCTACGCTAGTCGAAATATAATCGAAGGTAAGTTCGCCCAATTTTGAAAGTTACCAAGCGATAATTTTTCAATATACTTATATACACTCGTAAGTATAAGCGCTCAGAATTTGAGTATGTAACAACACCTGTTAACGAATTAATAGAAGACAGTTTTATCCTAGATACAGTATGATTTCGTTAACTGATGCTGTTAGCTTTCACCGTTCCATATACATAATACTAAAATAAGAGATCTAATTTTCTGAGTTTTATTGCAACATTGCCCATTGCAAGATAATACTAAATGATGTGTAACGAAGTTGCAGATGAGTGGAAGATCGTGTTTTCCTAGTGAACATTATGATTTTTTATGCTCGGTGTTTTATTGAAAGAAATTTAGAGTAATTCAGAATTATTTTTTATGGAAAGGAACCTAGAGCAATTCACAATTATTTTTTATTGGAAGGTAAGTTTCAGTGCCATTAGGTAAGTACTTTTTTATTTTTTTATCATTACTATTTGCCTATTATTAATATTATTAAGTATTCTTTCTTTCTTTATTTATTTATTTATGTATTCATTTATTATTATTAAAAACGTTGATAGAAGTAAGTGTGAATTTAATTTTTTAATTTTGTGAGGAAAATGGTTAAAAAGTATTTTTATTTTCACTTCTCTCACCTTGATGCCTAAAAAAATTGGATTTTAATAATAATTTTTTAGGCCCTTAATTTTCAATAATTGGCCTTAAAATAATCAGATCTGCACTCAAAGGTCATTCTTCGTTGCACATATATACTAAAAGGACACATTAAATATTCATAAATAGTGCTGTAAAAAATAACATCCACAACTACAAAACCCTTTCATAAGCTACCAGAAAGGATTTTCGAAATAATAATTCTTGAGCTCTATAGGTACAATAACAATAATATGTAAATCATATCACAACGAATGATTTTTCAAAATACAAATAAATATCACGATTGCTCATCTTACTTAGGAAAATGTCACGCAGCCCTCAACTCTTGTCCAAATCTGTACAAATTAGGCGGACTATGGAAGTACGGATTCGGTGGTAACATAACCAAAGGCTGATGTATTGGAGCTATAAAACAGGAACCAGATACAGCCGGAATGGCTAACTGTGGATAACTCATAGATTCGTCCTTTTTGACTGGACTGTCGGGCGAAATGAGACTCTCAATGTCGAATGATCTTTTAGGTCTGGTCTCAGTAATTTTGGTGATTTCTGGAGGACTGGGAGCCGGTGGTGGTGGTTCGGCTATTTGCGGACTCGGTGGCGTTATGGGTGCAGATGGCGGAGCCGGCGCGAATAAAAATCTGTTCATATTTGCCAAAGCTATGAGTTCGTTTTCCAAACGATCTTTATCAGACTTCATCAACTTAAAGCGTTTTCTTCTCCTGAGTAACGAACCATTTTCGAACATATCTAAAGCAGCTGGATGTAAAGCCCAATAAGCACCTTTCCCCGGACGATCCGGTCGTCTGGGAATTTTCACGAAACAATCGTTGAACGATAAATTATGCCTGAGTGAATTCTGCCAGCGTTGTGTATTTCGACGATAGTACGGGAAGCGATCGCTGATGAATTTATAGATATCCGATAGAGGTAACATTTTCTCCGGCGAACTCCAAATAGCCATTGCGGTCAACGAGATGTACGAATAAGGTGGCTTTTGATCGCCATAGGATTCTCTGCAAGGTCTCGGCATCTTCAAAGCATTCTTCTAGACACCGGAATTAAAACGAAAACAAAGTTGTACGCGAAACGATTACGAAACGTACGCGATTAAAGTTCAATATTTACGAAACGAGTCGTTTAATGCCAACAAAAATGCAACCATTAACCAAGATACTTGAGCAAGAACTAGCAGACAGCTACGGGTGCTCGTAACTCGATCCTCTATACTGTAAACCTGTATATCTAGCTTGCTCCATTCATTGATTGGTCGCTGGCTAAGCACCAATACGAGATAAAGGGCGGAGTTATTGCGCTTCGTAGCCGAGCTCAGCATCTATTGGCGAATGCTACAACGTTGTTTTCCATCAGCAGTGACGATAAATGACCGAGAATTTCGCTTTAATAAACCATTATTAAAAGCTTCTCTATATTTGTACACGCAGGCGGTAACCAAAGGTAAATTTTCATAACGAAATTACTTCAATTATACAACCCTTTTGGACGTTAGTTAGGTGGATTTATTGGCCGATTGTATTGATCTGCGCATGGTTACGGTTAATTCTTAGCGTTACTTTGTAACTTTACTTGTTAGTGCAATTTATTCTAAAGTTTTCTGTGCTTGTGGAAGGTTCTATTCACTTCCATCCATATTTTTACTCAATCTTATTTGAGTGTGGATTAGCTGTAAAATGATTACCGCAAATTTGAACTGAGATGAGCTTTAAGCAGGAGACTTCTTTTTTCGCACTTCTCCCACCCCCCTCCCCCAATTCAACTACCTCATTTTGTTATTACGAGAATTTTAATTCATTTTGTTGTTAGTAAAAAATAATTCAAAATGTATCAAAAAATTTAATTTACGAATGTTGAAACGCGAAATGGTATAGTTCTTATGTAATGTAATTTTATTGACAAAAAATTAATGTAGTGTGAATTATAGGTAGGAAGAAAAACAAAATATCGAATTATGAAAAAATTGGTCATTATTTCACTTTTTTTTTTGCAGATGAACTTGAAAAATGCTGTATTGGAGCTCCATTTTTGAACATTTTTTTATGGTACTCACTTTGTTTCTCTACACATATACAAAGTGGATGCCTCTTGATAACCCTAAATGGCGAAAAAATTTAATTTTTATTATAAATTTTTGTAGACATTTTTTTGGAGGGGGGGTGGGGGAATTTTTTATTTCTTGTTCCAAGTTGTCCAGGTGAAATCTACTTGAGATGTATGCGTGCATTTTTTCCAACTTTTCAGTTGATTTTTTTTCGAATCAATTTTTATAGCTGTATATATATATATATATCATATAATTATACAAATAGTCATGCACCATATCAGTTTGTTGATGGAAAATTTTTTTAAAGCATGGTTGATAGAACCTTATTTGACATTATCCTCAAAAAATATGAAACAAATATGACTAATTTTTCCATAACTTTTACATTTTTTCATAATTCCCTTCCCGCTCCCCACAATCTATCGTTTATTCTCTCTATTCTGTTTCCAATTTATTTTTTTAATTTTATTATTATTATTATTATTATTATTACTATATCAGATACACCGTATTTAAGAGAAAATTATACATTTTTACTTTGCCTGAATTTTAAGATATATTTTTCTGAGAAAAAAAATCATTAAAATTAGTAACAAAAAGTAACTTCTTTTTACGTTCATACGTATTAATAGAGCGCATCTATTCTTAGTATGTAGTATAGAAAATGTTTCCAACCTTTGTATCTCAACCCCTTCAGCGATTAAGGTAGGTAACGTATCACACATAGGTGTTACATTAATAGCTCTATATATGGTAGGAGTGAAGGAACTCATATTGAAGTACCTTGTATACTTTGTTATTGTCATCAACTCATCATAACGTAGAAAATAAAATTGAAAATTTTTTCCATATTTCTTAATCAAGACCTCTTATGGTACGGAACTGGCGAGAGTTTCACCAACAATAAACTCCATAGGACTCCAAATTCCTAAATTCGTCCTGATTCCTGTAATGAGAAGGTATCTCATTTCAGTTGTTCATTTGTTCAACTTCTCTCCCTCCCTTACGTTGAATATAAAGTTTTGGAAGAAATTCTAGATTCGATTGACTATATAAAGTGAGTCCATATTATTGCGTTAGTTTTTCGATACAAGAGGCCACTAAGTCTTGTGACGTATGAGCAAGTCCCAATAATTGCCATTGGGTCAGTCCATATTTACTTTTATTCCATATCAAAAAACGATTTATTAATTTTAAATGGTTCTTTTTTTTGAATTATTCGCGATAAAAAATAATTATAATTATATTATTCACGTATTCAGCTTCCTGAGATCCGTTATACCACTCGTTTTCTCCTTCTCCAATACTTAATTAATTAATTAATTAAATTCGAACTACTCATTACCTTAGACTTGCCACTCTTGTTAATCATTCGATTAAATGATAAAAAACGATGCAACGAAGCGACGATCATTCATAGAAAAAAATCGTTGTTTGGAACAATTCTGTAGTTTTCAGCAGGCGTTTATACGTGTAATTTAAGAATAACGTAATTATTCAATGAAAAATGCAAAAAAAAAAAGATTGAAGCATGATCGTGTTCGATGAAGCAAATAAAGCCTATAAGCCTCAAAGTGACTGCTGTGTTGAAGTAGATTTATAGTCAAGTTGTAAGATTTGCTCTGAAGGCGAAGTGGTGTCAAAGTCAAGTTTCCAGAATTGCCACGGAGTAAAGTAAAATTTTTTGTTCACTCTGAAATCAAAGTTGCTTGTAAGCCAAGTTCCAAAGTTGACACTTCTTGTTGGAATTTTGCATAACTTCAGACCAAGATGTTAAAATATCAAGTATGTAGTACAGGTTAGCTCATTATGTCCTGATCACTGAAGAATTTTCAATGATAAATGACGTGATAACACAAAAAAACTATCATAAGAAATACATGAATATTACCTTTTTCACGTCGCAACATAGAGAGCAATAAAATATTGATTTCAGAATGATTTTTCTAATACGTATAATATTATTTTCAAGATAATTTAGGAGTTTTTTCACAAAGCTGGATTTAATAAATTTTTTCAATAATTTTTATTCCTTACCATAAAACATTGAAAAATTTTTTTTTCATTTTTTTTAGAGGAACTTGGTCAACTTTTGTCTCCTTCAGTCTTTAGAGCCATATACAAAATATTTCTTTAAGGAATTAATTTATTAAAGATAAAAATAACAATAGAAATTAATAAAAAGGTTTTTGAGAAAAAGTCGAGTTTATCCCTCTCCTACCTCTTTCTCTAGTCGGAGTATAAGAAATAACTTTTCAAGACTAATATTCATAATCTTGAAGAGTGAAAAAATGATTGCAAGATTTGGCGCGAATATTCTCTAAAATGAGACTCTGTCGACATACGCGTGTAAATGCAAGCATGCAATTAGACATATGGTTTACCGATCGATCGAGCATTGTCGAAACGACCGTTGCTTTATTCGCCAACAGTTGCTAAAAGAATTTCAAAGTACAAAAGTAAGTGGTGCGCCTTTGTTTTAGTTTGAAGTACAAGTGCACAACTTTCAGCCAGGAGAAAAAAACCGCAAATAGGTCCCCTTATCGCCATGTATCAATTATATCGTATCAAATTTTATAACCTCGAGGCGAAAACCTTGTTGACGATGATTATTTTTAAGTGAAACACGCTGCATACGAAGATAATTGTAATGCCGATAAATCATCGAATGCGTTCGACATCTGCAAAATTTTTCAGGTCACTGTAGACTAGTTTCTTCTTTTAATTACGATGTACCTATTGCTTGTGAATTAACCGCAGAACGCGCTCATTAATGAGGTAGAAAAAAATTGCACGTTATTTTTCAAAACATATGGTGATTTGCGAACTGGACAAATGTTATGTAGACAAAATGAGTAATTGATTAAATTTAGTTTGAAAAAAATTGTTATGGTTAGAGGTGATTATGCGAAAAACGTGTTCGATTTTATCGTATGGAATGTTTTGGAGTGTGGACATATGATCAGAGAACTGGTTTAAGGAGTACTGGTGTGTTGGTTGAATTGAGAGCGAGATGGTGCCGTTGTGGAATTGAATGGGCAACTTATTCGACGTGGTTATGAGGTTGTATCGGTTTCATTGTGGATGGTGATTCGAAGGTTTAGATAGCGCAGCTTGGAGGCTTTTCGGATTTTCTCTTCAATAACATGATTTCATTCATCGATTCATTGAAGGACCGAATGATCGAAGAGATGTTAACGCGTATGTTATCGAAAATCTTAGAAGTAAAAGGAACGGGTTGGAAAATTCGTTTCTCAATTGAACGTTATGACTTAAGAAGAGACGGCGAGGCGAAACCATTAATTACTAATACGTCTCGGCGAGTATGAAATACATACTCGTATCATCTGATAATAAATTCAGCAACAATGTTCCATCTTGACCTTCACCTCGTCTATCCGTTCATTCATGCTTACGGACAACGTTGCGCAGAGTATAACCATATGTTACGTACTGTCTTGTATAATGCTCGGAATAAATGCAAATATTCTCAATCGATGGATAAATCACCGTATCCACGTATCTTGGGATATTAACATATATATTGGAGAGCGAACGATTCCGCGCAGCTATCAAACAACGCCCGAATAAATAATTACCCGGTACCGGTTGTACAATGTAAACGTTTGATATAGGCGAAAAATTGTCTTCCGTTTTTATTCGTGTAGGTATAAGGCGCGCACGTATTAAAAGGACATCATATGAAGATAATACGAGACGCATTCCACACTCGATAAACAACGAGCTGTGTAAGAGTTGTTGCAGCGCACAGGTGTGAGAAAAGATCACGACCTCATCAAACCCCCGCAGTGATGCGCTAATAGCTAGGTCGGTCTCTTTGTCTAAGCCCCCTCGCTAACATTCATTACGAATGTTTTTAGATATTCATCATGGCGCGAGGATGGTGTGGTGTTTTTTCATCTTCGGTTTCGGCGTGTTCGGTTTTACCCCGCGCGTTATTATACACTTTAACATCAATTACAACCGAATATATCCATCTACTATAATCGCGTACCGATATATCGAACATCTGGTTCCTTTGTGGGACCGACTCGGGAACGCGGTTGAAATTTATATGGTAACGTCAAACTTTAAGGTGATCGTAAATCTGGATTGTGCGAAAGCGCTTGCGTACGATGAATAGATTTTTTTGGTCCGTTTGAGTGATTTTTTTGCAGTAAATTATCACCCAAGTTTTCACGCAGTCTCAAGTTTTACATGTGAATTGTAATGCTGTAACATTTTAACAACGTGGAAAATATTTTCACAGTATAATGTGTGTATCATTAGTGAGGAAATGTGTTGCTGAAATGAAATAAATGTAGTGAACTTGAACTGTTGAGTCCTTTCAGAAGTGAAATAAAATGTTTTAATTTTGTGCAACATAAATAAGGGTAATGGTAGGCTAACCATATTGCGTTCGTACTATAACAACCACATTCTTGAATGCGTCGATTTTCTTTTTTCTTTTCTTTTTAACTGAGTTTTTAATAAAAACGATAGCTATTACAGCCTACCTGATTTGAGAAGGGATGTTTCGGGAGAGGGTGGGGTCTTCAAATCTTTGCGTTTCAAACCATTTGTAATCATCTGGCAAATGTCCAACTTTTTGGTATATATATATTTTTTCCCCCACGCGTAGCGCGGGCGAGTATTCATAAAATTCGCTCAAAATTTGGTGAGGAACTCTCCTTGAAAATGCGCAGAAGTGCTTTTTTTGTTTTTTCGAAAAATTTCAAAATGGCGGATCACTCAAATTTTGAGGGGGGCTAGAGAAGATGCAAATAGCTCAAATTTTTCGTTTTTGATCTCATATGAAAGAGTGAGTCACGGACACCAACATATTTAAATTTCAGCTTCCTAAGTGCATTTTGAGGAGAGTTAGCAAAAACCTGTTTTTGAGGAAATTGCGTTTTTTGTGTCACTCACCTTGCGCAGGCGGGTGTGGATAAAATTCGCTCAAAATTCGGTGAGGAACTCTTCTTGCAAATACGCAAAAATAGTTTTTTTGTTTTTTCGATAAATTTCAAAATGGCGGATCACTCAAATTTTGAGGGGGCTGGAGAAGGGGCAAATAGCTCAAATTTTTCGTTTTTGATCATATGAAAGAGTGAGTCACGGATACTAACATATCCAAATTTCAGCTTTAAGTGCATATTGAGAGGAGTTAGATCAAAAAACGGCTTTTTGAGGAAGTTTTGAGTCATGAAATTTCTTGAATCTTCCATATCTCCCCACCAAATCAAGTTAAAGAGGTCAAATTTTGTGTGTGAGGTTAGTTGGTGACCACAATATGACCTCTTGAATTTGGATCAAAATGGCAAAATGGCGGATTATCAAAATTTTGAGTAGAGCTTGAGGAGCCTCAAGTTGGTAAAAATGTAATTAATATGAATTCATATGGTTATTGGGGATAAGTTGTATACTATATCCCGAATTCACTTCCATACATGATGTTGGAGGGGGAAGGCGGGTTATCAACCTAAAATAGTGGTGGGGGTACAGGAGGGGTCGAAAATTTTTTATTGCTGTGTCATATGATAAAATGAGCCCAAGTGACAAACGTATTTTGATTTTAGCTTCCTCAGTGATTTTGGAGGGGAGTTAGAGCAAAAAACGGCTTTTGGAGGGGAAATTGCTGCAGGAAATTTTTTTTAATGTACTGACCCAATATAATGATCAAATAACTTCAAAAAAAGGTACAATCAATTTCAGCCCTCAAACGCACTAGAAACATCTTAAATATGATTATTGATCTGCTTCAAGTTTTGCATCCTGAAAATACTTCAAACTAGCATTCAAGAAAAGAAGGTAAGTCCATAATTTTCTGAAATTAAGTTATTGGTATAGTTGGATCCATCTTGAAGAATACTAAGAGATGTACTACTCATAATTGGTAAAAGAAAAATAAAAAATAAGCTTGGAATAAATGACAATAAAACATCATAGTACAGGGAAAATATCACGTGATATAATGATCAAATAACTTCAGAAAAGGTAGGTACAATCAATTTCAGCCCTCGAACTCACTAAGAACATCTTAAATACGATTAATGATCTGCTTCAGGTTTTACATCCTAGAATAATAACGTTTTCAACTTCACAAACTCATTTACTCCGAACTGCATTTGAACAAACATAATATCCAGTAAACTTAGAAGACTTCGAAGAAATGTAATTTTTGTGAGGTAAGTTATGCTATTTGACTAAGAGCTGCGTAAATATGGCCAGGTATGTCTTACAATAATTAAATACTTACTCATGCCCATTCCATGAGGATTGGCACTGATCAATCGCACATCCAAAAATTTGAAACTTTCCAGAACCTAGAATATATGTGGCAACTTATCGAAGTCACTTGCATAATCTCTGGATAGGAGAGAATTGAAAATGGATTTTGTCGATCTAACTAGATGGTACATCTAGTGGAAGTAGTAATAAATCCAACTTGTTCGTGATGCAAAACAGAAGAAGGAAGAGAATTGAAAGATCAAGTGTTTTAGAGCTGTCTCTCATTGGTAGAAGAAAGAAGTATTCCTCTAGAGCCATACGGAAAGGACTTTATGATACTGATCCCTTTTCCTGCGTTCACTGGCTTCTTAAATGCAGCAGGATAGAATCTTGATGATATTGTATTGTTGAACTATATTATAACTGGCATTCTTCAATTTATAATGCTATCTAGAAATTATTACATCGACTGGTACATTAATTTGTACACTTCAGTTGATGCTGAGTCTAAAACTGATGACTGTCACATTGAATTTTGGTGTTTTACGTATTAGATAAGTAAAGCCTCAAAAGCATGGAAAGAACGCTCTAGATGAAGATGAAATTAGGTAATTTACTCTACTCAAGTTCAGTTAACTTGCAATGAAGTTTAGTTTTCTTCAATAACAGCATATTTTTGTAATAAAAATTCATATCTTATTGCCTAGTGCTAATTGGCAACTGACAGTCCCAGTAGAGGGCGCTGTTACTGATAACGAAAAGGTGATGGTTTTGAAATAAACATTGATGATATTATGTGATAAAATTATATTTACATTTTCATTAAAATTCAAAACTACTCCATGCTGGAAATTATTTTTCATAAAATAGAATGTTGAAATTATTGAAAGAAAAAAAAAAATAGCCGTCTACGTTAATTGTACGATTTTTAATGAATTTTTGAAATTCATGAATTCTCCATAAGATAACATACATTTTGAATTAACCATCACCTTTTCGTTAATTTGTACAGTGGCCACCAGACGGCGACTTCTTTGATGTCAGTTGCCAATAATATCCAGGAAGCTCGACTTACGCGAAAGCAACATCAGTATCAATGACATTCTTTGAAGTTTGAACTCAAAGTACGGTGACTTGAACAGAGTGCTGTAGAATTTGACAAGTTCAACTACGATTTTTTATTCACCAGTAATGTAAATACACACGACTGGAAAGTTATTACTTCAGTGCCATTACCATCTACGAATCAGATACATATGTGCTCGGAATTGCTTTAAAGATAATTTACTCATCTTATCCATTTATGATCTTGTATGTTCCGACATTCCTCAATAATACGTTTTTGGGTCTTACATCCTACCAAATTCGTCTATGAGAGAAAAATTTTCATACATCACATAATGTTCTCAAATGACTCCATTCCCAGCTCCATGGCCAATCTCCGGAAATAAATGGAGAATTATCAAAATCCTAAGTATGGATTTTGTGAAGTTGTTGTGCTCTGAATTTCAAATTGGTTGAATAAAAATAAATGTTTTGAATGTATTCAAATTCGAAATTTGAATTTTTCATGTATGTTTGAAAGTTGTCACTCTGACTTTCACGCATTTTTTCAAATTCGCTGTTTCAAGTAATAATACCTGTGGCGCCATCTATAAGATACGAAGAAACCTAATACTATCAAGTGCTGTCATCTGGCGACGAAATACCGGTTTTAAATTCGTTCGTATTTAGAGACAAGTGATTGCGCTAATGTTACCTTTGCTTTGCTAGAGGTTATATTTTTTCTCGTGTAGAGAGCACCACTTTGTTATGTTTCATTATATTATCATTGCCTGCGTGATGAAATGTTGCAAGTATTGCAATTTTGTTGGAAGAAATTTTTCTTATCAAGAATAAAAAACACCTAATGAATAGAGTAAGAAAAAATGAAATATTGAAGACTCGTATTCATTTTTTTATGTTTTTTGTCCTCATTTTTCTTTAATGACCCACGAGATAGTAATTCAACGATTGGCTTACCGTTCCTCACTTAGAAGATTTTTCTATATTGCAGCACAATGCATTTCATCGAATTTGTCTAAATTCTCTAGATATCGCTATAGATATGCAGTGCCAATTAAATGATCTTCAAGTTCAACATGAGTTCATCCTCAAAAGTATTTCGAATATCACATTACGGCCTATAAAGGGATCTACCTTTCTGGTGTACAGTTACGCCCAGCGAAATTGCAACACCACGAAATAATAATATGCAAACAAGCGAAACTTCTTACCTTTCATTACTACACATTTTCCTATTCGGCTCCTGCGTAAGAATGTTAACAAGGTTTAAAAGTCAGCATCAGCGGATTTCAACGCAGTCCAACATCAAATAGATGGTATCTCGTTCAATTCTTTCTGCTCTTTTTTGTCTACTATCAAATTAACTTGGTGTTCAAACGTGATGAATAATGTTGAATTTTTTTTAAATCCAAAGCCTTTTATCTTCGTTCCAGTAAAAATTGAGTTAATTATAACCTGAAAAAACGCGCTCTCAGACTTGTCTTTCCCGCTTTTAAGAAATGGAACCTCCAAAAATAAAATTTTCTCCTACAAATTTTGAAGAATATCGAAAAGCATCCTCTTTTTCCCTCTGTAGTTGCATTGTTCCTCGCACTCCTGCCAAAAAAAATAGTAATAAAATTTTTAATGTTTTACTAATTTTTTTTTAAAACTGGGACCCATTGTATTTGAAGTAAATTGAAAAAAAAAATTGGGCAAGACTCCTTTCGAGAGGGGCTAATACAAATGGGGTCGTTGGGAACTTTTACCAAGTTGTTCTGTGTTAGCCAGTTTTGAGGGTGGGGTATTTGTCTAAGCTCCGCCAAGAGCTTTTTTTAGATGTTTAAATCAAGTTTTTGGTAATTTAAACAATTTACTATCTTTCCCACTTGACTTTATGGAAGTGAACCCTCTCCCCCTCCTAAGCAGTGATCGTAAAACCGACACTGTCTGTTTGACAACAGGGGCGTACCGAGGACATTCTTCGGGGGGGGGGAGAAAACCAAAAATTGCCAACTAATACCATGAAATTTTACCAACTGTTGACTTTTTTTTTTTTTGTCTTCAAAAAAATTGTTGACTTTCCCAACTTTACGCTAAAACTCCAAATTTACCAACTTTCCAAAAGCCAAGGAGGCTACGTCCCGGGTTCTGCAATACACATGATATAAGTTGGCATCAGTTCGACTTTATTCGAGTTCTTATTTTCCCAAAAGAAATTCAAGTTCCGAATTTCAGCGTTGAATAATTATAAATTTCTCAACTTTTCAAAACACCTGTGGGGAGCTCCCCCCATCCCCACCTCCTTAGTTACGCCCCTGTTTGACAAACTTAACATATTGAGAAAAAATAAATTTTCGACAGAAATTTGTCGCATTATGTTTGAAGTGAAATTTGGCTTCTAAATTTGAGGGTGAAAAGTTGAGCAACGTGGATATTTTTAACGTTTTATAGCACCTCAATCTGAAAATTTGATTTTTCTGCATTCACCTCAAATTTTATAGATCCAAAAATTCGCCCTTTACGTTCCCATAATTCGAAAAAATTGAGAGTACATTTTTGAAGGACTCATTGAACTATAATAGACTACAGAACTTATCCAAACCTCTTCAAGTCTACAAAAATCGAATTTTAATCTCAAATAAAAAAAAAAAAGGTTCCAATCTACTGTCCAAATATGAGCCAGCAGCGAGTCTCAGCTGAATATCCTCTTATTTACTTTAGAGTTTTTAATAATAAAAGATAGGTTATTGGTCATTTTGAAGGGCTGAGCTGGTAGAAGAATGCAGCACCAAAGATCCAAAACAATTGTATTTCTAAATTTTCAGCATTTTTATTAATTCATTTTCATCATTTAGGTTTCTGTAGGTCTTTTATAGTTCTTCTGGTCCTTTAATAATGCAAAAAACTTTAAATTGAAGGAGACAATGTTCTCCAAAATTTAATTAGCTTCGAGTTCTACTTTTTTTCGTATCCTTGAAATTTCGAGTCAATACATTCACTGTAGTTTTAAAGAAAACTGATCTTTTGATGGTAAAATATGCGATATTCTCCACAAAAACTTCGTATAGACCTCTGACTTATTTGATTTTTTTAAAATGTTGAAAAATGATTAGAAAATGGTGAAATAATGAATCATCTGTGAAAATCAAAGTGTGTTAAAACATACATATTATATTTACTGCTTCTTTGTTAGCGAACCATTTGACAACTAGACTTGGAAATAAATCTTCAACTGGTTTATATGGTGTAGCTGCTGTACCATATAGATGTAAGAAAACCTGTGTCAGATTCAAGGACTATATGTAATACCTCGAGCGTATTGAAAATGCACGTGCAATGGTGAAGATTTTTTAGAGCTGCGAAAATTTATCTTGTGTTTCAATATTATTTTGTGTTAGAACGAAGTAATTTTTAAGGAGTGGTGCCGGGTATTTCCAAACATTTCGAATATTTTTAACGGCTTAGCGTCTGGATACATATTTGTAATTAATTTAGCAAACTGTGGAGGCGACATTGTAGCATGTGAGATAAAAATGCGCCGATTTACGATGGAATACGAATATAAATAATGGCTTCGCGTTCGAACGATTGGACTTTAAGGTGGAGTTTTGAAAATTAGAAAAGGTGAATGGAGAAAGAGTATTGTAACATTGTGGCTTCGTACAGTGGGGATAATCTGCTTGAGAAGTATTGTTTACATAATACTCGACGATATGACCGCGTATATGGTTTATTGTGGCAACCATATGCTCGTTATTGTAATCTAACATGTAGTCCAGAAACTTCATAAATGATAGATGTACATTTAACTATTCACTGGTGTATAGTATCACTCATACCTATTATCATGGTATAACTACATCTATAGTTGTATACGCGAACCCAGCCCTTATATCAGATCCTAAGATCAACAGTGCAGCAATTAGGCGTAAACCCAGGCCGTAAAATTTATTAACAATGTAAACACCGGCGAGCACGTCTAACGCGCTAACGAGTACGAAGAAGAGGACGAATTGTAGAAAATAATTGGTGAAACTGTATATTATTTGCGAGACGACGTTTAAAATATACCGTCGTATGTACCGAGTGTTTTTGTAATTTTCGCTAGAAATCACGAAATTCGAAAGAAAAAAACATCGGGTGTCCGGCGCGCAAATAAATTAGCATCCGTGTAACGAACGAGATACCGGCAGTCCGGCACGAATGTACGTATTAAAATTTACAATACGTTGGAAATCCGAACAGCTTTTTAAACAAGTTCTGCTTCCACGAAGACAAGATTAACAATCTGTACAATGGAAGTTACGCGTTGCTCATCTAAATACAATGAACACGGACGAGGTATTTACCTTTGCGACGCTTAACGTTCGATCTCTTCGACATGTAAGCGGTGTTTTTTTTTCGCTGGTATTGGCGTTTGAGACATTCTTCGGGTTTGTCGAGTCGAATATTTTTTTCTTGTCGGAATGTATGGGACGGGAACAAAGAAGTGCGAAAAAAGCGATAACGAGTTGAATGATGTCTTTGAAGTCGATGCTCGAAGGTGTAAAGGGGTCATCGAAGTTTGGATGAGATTGGAGTAAAATCGATGTCGAATCGAATTTTTCTGGATTGATGAAAATAATGGGATAGACGTATATTTTTTACCATCATTATTCGAGAAATGAATTCTAAATAGTTTTTTAATGATTCACGTATGATTATATCGATTTATCAGTATGTATGGTGTTTTATCGGATCACGTTATTGTTAGATATAATGGTATTGAACTTGAAAGTGTTGATGATGTGGAATGCCTCGGTCACAGCATTCGTAGGAATTTAAAATGGTGCCCACATATTGATGGACCATGCGAAAAAATTTCGCTGTGTGAACTATTCGTTTTACAGTTTTACCCTCTTTCCTGTCTACATACGTAATGTTCGAATCATGGTACCTTCAAATAATATATGTAGGGTGTTTCACCTCGATATGAGGTCCTTCGTAACATATTTAAGACCAGCGATGTATCATGGTACCTTCAAATAATATATGTAGGGTGTTTCACCTCGATATGAGGTCCTTCGTAACATATTTAAGACTAGCGATGTATCATTCGTGTATAATAGTTTGCCTACCCTAGTTGCTGGTGAAGTGGAAATACAAAGGTTTGAAAAATACGTAGAAGGAGCAGTTTGAGTACTGAGTTCCTGGAATATGTGATGCGAAATAAGAAAATAAGGTTAAGGAAAAAAAATCACTTTTCTGGGAAATTAGTTTTTTAGTTTGACTACGTACTTTTTGGTGACAATTTTTTTACATTTTTTCGTGTAACACCAAACGTATACCTCGTCAGGGTTGGACACGAATACGAATCCAATAGATTCGAATGGAGTTTTTGAGTATTCGTTATTCGGATTCGATATTATGTGGAATCGAAGGATTTGAATGCTATAACGGATTCGGATTCATTTCGATGATTTATCACTAATCCATAAATTTAAAAAAAAACGTAAGCAGCCCATGCCACATTACTAGAGCTGAGTTTTTAACTGGAGCTTGTTTTGATTTGGTAATAACCTTGCTTAACCCTTCATGAATCGACATGTAATATTAAGTTAGTTGCTGCCGACCTCTTCAACCTCGGGGGAGCTGCTCTTTGGCCCACTGTGTAGCGGCGGACTTTGGTATGTATATGCTGGCATTGCAGTGAGGTTTGTGGAGCTCTTCGGGTGCTGTGAGCAGCTTCGCCGTCGAAATAAGTCAGTAGGGGAGGTTGTCGTGCTACGCTGTGGGAAGAGGTGGATTTTCTACCTCATAACCAAGGGTGTTAGCACTGGTAAACCTGCATTAAGTGCACTACACCAGTCTCTACTTGCCCTGCGCAATGCCTGTGAAGAGAGAGGTATTGGTAGGCTGGCCCTTCCCAAAATTGGAACGGGAAGAAACAGGCTGACATGAGGTGATATGCTCCCATTAGTGGAGGACGCATTCTATGGTAGTGAGGTAGAAATATTGGTGTGCCATCTCCCTTAGTTTTAAGTTTGTCTAAATTGTAATTTAATTTATGTAATTTTCTTTTTAATTAATTTCTATTTACTTATTTATTTATTTATTTATTCATATTTTCTGAAAATATCCTATTTATTTAATTGTTCTGTACCTCATCTAATAAGTGCCTTATTATATAAATATAAATTATTGTATTCCTAAATATATATAAGTTGTAGTTATATTTAGTAAAATTAATTATATATTATTACTGCGTAAAAGTCCTGTAGACAGGCACTAAGAAGTAATTATTTTTTTATATGTTATTTGGCTAATAAATTGGCCTCACTCAGCAGGGCATAGCTGGAATTGGGGATCCACACTTAAAAAAAAAAGCCTTCATGACTACAGGCCACACCCAATACCAAGTCTGAAAACCTCTACCCTATCCCTTCCATAACCACTTGAGAAGTTGAATTCGGAACAAACGTAGTATTTCTTGCCATAAAATAATCACATGAACACATACTTCTCAAATTATAACTTTTGAGAATTCTCAAATTATCTTAAAATCTTGATGATCCACCATTTTAAATCCATTTTGACTCAAATTGAAGAGGTCATATTCTGGTCATTAACCAATTCTACACACGAAGTTTGACCTTTTTAGGCCGATTTGGTGATGAGATACGGATGATTCATAAACTTTCTTGCCCTAATTTCCCCTCCAAAAGCCGTTTTTTGCTCTAACTCCCCTCCAAATTCACTTGGGAAACTGAAATCAAAATAAGTTGATCACTTAGGCTCATTTTATCTTATGACATAGAAATAAAAAAATTTTGACCTCTCGTTTACCCCCATCACATTTTAAGTTTGATAACCCATCCCTCTCCCTTCCTAACATCATGTATGGAGGTCAATTGGGGATATAGTATATTTCTTATTCCCAGTATTCATATGAGTTCATATTAATTACATTTTTACTAACATAAGTCTCCTCATGCTCTGCTCAAATTTTGATAATCCGCTATTTTGAATCTGTTTTGATCCAAATTTAAGAGGTCACATTCTGATCACCAACTAACCTTGAAATTTTGG
Source organism: Phenacoccus solenopsis (assembly GCA_009761765.1). NCBI lineage: Eukaryota > Metazoa > Arthropoda > Insecta > Hemiptera > Pseudococcidae > Phenacoccus > Phenacoccus solenopsis. The sequence continues at coordinate 35,886,760 of CM019756.1, read as the reverse complement.
GAATCATAACTTTATAGTAAAATGAAACTTTTTAGGGGGTGCCGCACTTCAAATTCGAATTTTAATTTTTCATTGCCACCTTGACAACAGTATATAATTTACGTTGGTGGAGGGAAAAAAGACAACATTTTTTTTTTTTTTTTAATAAATTTCATCATATTTGTTTAGGTACATTTATTATATCATATTCATAATAATAAAATAAAAATAATGAAATTTTAAATTTAAAAAAAAAATTATCAGTATGATTTATGCCTAAAAAAACGTACCATTCAAAGTGATAATATCATAATAAAATATCCTTTGTTGTTATACAAGCGCATGCGCGAATTCTTTTATCTCAACTATCAACTGCAATTCGTGCTTCATTATTGTATATCCTTATCAACAGTCCATATCTGTATGGTCGAAGGAGGTATTTCTTTTCAAAATAGAAACAAGCAGATGAAAACTGAGATTAAATGAACTTCGTAAATTAATTTGAACAAATCGAACATACCGAAAAAGTGGTAAAGTTATGATTAAGCCTGTAATTCTACTTATTGCAATTTATTTTTATGTTTGCGCAGTCACATAGGGATAGGCGATCCCCGTTATTTTTCGGAAGGTATTTTCTGAATGTTTTGTATAATGCTTTTCCTTTTTCACATTTGGCCTTAGTTTCTTATTTTCTTATTCATAAATCATTGCTTTCTATTTAGCTTTCTCAGTTTATTCGTTATTGAAATCTCGTCTTTAATGTTGAGCATAAAAATGATTGTATCCCCCCCCCAACCATCCTACGACTCTTCCCGAATGTTATGTTTAAAAGATAAAACCCAAATATTCTGCGGTCGACATCGAAATTATTTATTTGCTTCTTCGTGGATAATTAATGTAGTTGTTTTAGCAGAGTTTGTAATTAAAAACAGCGGCTATTGTGTCCTATCTGTTTGGGAAGAAATGTGTCAGAGAAGGGTTGTTTTCGAAGCTTTGTTTTTTAGCTGAGTTTTAATAAAAAATGGTGGCTATTATAGACTACCTGATTGGGAAGGAGAGGTTGGAGGCGCGGAGTATTCAAATTTTTGCGTTCCGGACTATTTTTAATCATGTGGCAAATGTGCAATTTTTTATATAACTATTCCCTCTCCTAACATCCCTCCGTATTGATAAAATTGGCTGAAAATGTGCTGAGAGACTTCTCGTGAAAACGTAAGCAATCACTTTTTTTTAATTTTCTCAAAATGGCAGTACATTCCAATTTTGAGGGGAGGGGGAGGGTGGAGAAAGGGCAAATGGCTGAGAATTTTCGTTATTGGTCTCATATGAAAGAGTGAACTGAGGACACCAACATATCAACATTTTAGCTTCTCGAGTAAATTCAAAGGGGAGTTAAAGGAAAAAATGGCTTTTTGAAGTGGTTTGAAATCATGAAATTTCTTGAATCTTCTACATCTCTCGCCAAATTGACCTAAAAAGGTCAAACTATGCATATGCGATGTGACCACTTGAATTTGGGTTAAAGTCGACTCAAGATGGCGAATATTCAAAATTTGAGAACGGCTTGAGGAACCTCAAATGGGTGAAACTTGATAAATAAGAGCTCATATGAATACTGATGATGATAATTACATTATTTTCCCAATTTATTTTCACAAGTGATGTTGTAGGGGAGGGGGGTTATTTTCCTCAAAATGAGTTGGGGTGAACGAAATGTCGAAAATTTTCTATTATTGTGTAAATCAATTCTGGTGACTCACACATTCGAATTTCAGCTTTGTAAGTGAATTTAAAGGGCAGTTGGAGCAAATAACGACTTTTTAAAGGAGAAATAAGTTGGGATGTTTTATGAATCATTCTTATCTCCTCAGCAAATGTATTTGCAGACCTACTATGTGCGTGGGATTCACATAGGACTAGAGTATGACCTCTTGAATTTGCATCATTTTAAACGCATTTTAAATTCAAAATGATGAAAGTGAAAATTTGAGGGAGACTTGACGAGCCTCAAATAGAGCTGGTCTCGAGTGATTCTTGCGGGCACGAAGTACTATATTTTCAGTTCAAATTTTTATATGCTTTGGGAAGGAATAGGTGGGAGTTTTTATAGTAGGTACTGGGCACTCAGCTCCAGTAATGTTGCATGACTGCTTACATTTTTTTTTTTTCATAATGATTAAAAATATGAAATAACCAAATGGAAAAATTAAAATATTTTCCTAATAGCTATTGAAATTGAATTCGAGGTGTTACTATAGTCGAAGGGTTAAAACGTGGGCGGCATTGGATGCTGAGAAGGTATACACAAGACACCCATAAATTTCGGATGTGAAAAAATAATTAATTGGTTTCTCGAGCGGAGATCAAAGTCAAGGGCATTATGGGTTTGGTGGAATTAGCGTTTAGCTATGCGGCGTGTTTTGGCACATTCGTACGCAAAAAGTTAAGGCGATTGCGAGGGAAAAAATTCTACGAAATAGAAATATTAAAATCTCTGTATTTTTTGCAGATAAAATAATCATGCGCGTATCGTCCCGCAGGCAGATAAGAAATTACATTATGACGAAGTGAAACGAAATCGATTATGGTGATTGAAAAAAAATAGAATATGTAAAATTTAAATAATTTCCAGAGAGACGAGCGAACGCGAATGATTCACGAGATATTTAATAAGATTAAATCTGGTAATAAATTTAAATCAATACTTCCCTCGTTGCATCGAGTCGGTGACGAGATACAAAGTATATTAGATTATACATTTTACAACGTATAAATTTCCATTTATAAAGAAGGATATTTTTCCACCGAAGCTGAACTATATATTATGCTACTCGCTCTCGGTTATTGAATGCTTAGTCGGCGTTTTTTCTTTCTTTTTTTTTTTTATTAATGTCGCAGCGTGGTAATTACCATTAACGCTACAGCTGACAGTCTTGTTGTTGGGATATTTATTTGCGAGCGAAGGATTTAAAAAATCATTAATTTTGTAAATTGCGAGCCGGCTGTAAAATGAGTTCAGCTTATTCATCAAAATGGAAGATTTCAATGGTAGATGACGAAGCAACCGGCAATATCGTTGGAAATTACAAATGACTAATGATGAGCAAGGAAACATTGGTTATTGCGTTTTCTTGTTTTCAACCTGATTCTGTATGTGATCGGGAAGTGGTGGCGCTGTTGATGGATATATGAAGTAAAAAGTAATTTGGATTGCTCCCAATATGAACGATATGAGTAGTTGTACCTGTAAATCGAAACGATCATTTAAACGGGCCGAACGAGTATTGAGGTAGATGGTGTCGTAAATTTATACATAAGCTATTTGCATAAACAGTCGAGCCAATAATGTCGAGTTTATGTAGCGTATGAGGTACTCGCATAAATTGCGCCAATTCGCGACTAGTACCGTGGTCGAAACGTATACGTACCATTAATAAGTAATTATGCACGCTAATGGCGAACAGAAGCCAAAATGTGCAAACTACTTGTCCGGCGAATACTATAGAATAGGGTATTCCGAAAGTGTTTTTCGTTTTGTACGTGTGTATCTGAAATATAAAAGTCGAATTTATCTAGTTCATTGGTAGCCAATAGAATGCTTTTATGTTGGCCATGATGAAAATGCTCACTATTCCAAGCAATGGGTAGATATTGGAACAAAGATTCAATAGAGTTACGATATACTCGACGTGTTTGGAAGCTTCAGATGAGGTTTGCCAATTGGCATACCATAATATTAGTCCCGTTGTAACCCCGTATTTGAAAAACATTTCGTAAAATTTTTTCTACAAATTCGATATTTCATTAATAGAAGATCATGAGATACTGAAGAGCTGATTAGTATTTGTATATAGGTAATCTAATTGAAGCTTTTACCTTATCCCACAGGTAGTAATAGTACACTAATAAATATACTGTGCTCAAAGTTATGCCAAATAAATTGTCTTGTACCATTCCTTCCCATCCCAACAGCTTGGCATGTTGGTAGAATAATATGGTTCTGCAATAAAAATAAAAAATCTTCGGTTCAGATATGTACAATATATTTAAGTCATAGCTATGTAAATTGTAAACTGGGAGTTAGTCTTGCTTCCTATAGAGGTTAACTGAAGCGTTCAAAATGCATATAAATAGTATATAATGTATTACAGCTTCACGGCGTAGAAAACTCATAAAATATCACGATGTCTTCTTAGGAAAAAAAAACAATTATGTTATTATATTATTGTAATAATGTAATCCACAAAAACGAAAAAAAAATGGCACAAAATCAAAAAAATGTTTGAAATGGAAAAAATAAAAAATAAAAGTCCCAAAATATGAAGAAATGTTCTGTCAATAAAAAGATTCAAAAAATTGGAAGTATGCAAGGGTAAAATAGTCTTAGAAAGGATTAAATTGCAAAAAAAAATGGAACCTTTTGAATCAACTAAAAAATCCTAAAACGAAGAAATGTTGCGATAACCGAATTCAGCAAGTTCAAAAAAGTGAAAATTTCATCAAAAACGTAAAAAAAAAAATCATAAAAATTGAAAAGGTCTGAAAAAATGAATACGACTGGAAAAGAATATACGTAACAAAAATTAAATGAGGAAGCCTCAACGCCAGTAGTGGATTTAAGTGGTGGGCAATGTCACAAGAGGCCCTGCACCTTGTTGAAATTATTAATTACAGACCCTTTAGTCACTCTAAGCTTTTTTTAAAAATAAATTATTGTCATTTTCTAATACATCTCAACATGAATCTGAATCGATTAAACATCACATACGATCCAGGTATTCCATAAAGTGCATCAATTTTTTTTTTCGAAAATCAACGATGAACCAAAGCATAGTAAAAAAGTGGAAAAATGTAGAGATATTGAATTAGTAAGATTAAAAAACAATTTCATAAAAATTTAATTTGAAAACCCCAAAGGTAAACCAAGTTCTCATAAAATAAAAGTAACGCTCCAACAATAATGTATAAATATAAAATCACGAAAAATCTTGAAGCAGAAAAAACTGAAAATAATTCCACAACATACAAATGAGAAAAAATTGGAAGCGGAAAATTTTGAAAATTTAATAAAACAAAAAACTTGAAAAAATAATAAATGGTAATCTCCCAAAAGAAAAAATACGTAAAAAACAAAAAATGTCACAAAATTTAACTATCGCCACGAAAAACGAATAGAAAATCTAAAATATATAAACTCTTACAAACATCAAAAAATAAAAAAAGTCAAAAAAAATTGTAACAGTACCCAAAAAAAAAAGATTGAAAAAATTGTCGCATGAAAATTTTATACAAAACCCATACATAAAAAAACTTTCCTCCCGCTTTCTCCCTTCACCTCCATCATTCCGTCCATTTTCCTTTCTCCCCTCCCTTCACCTTTTCCCATCTTCCTTCCTTCCTTCCTTCCTTCCTTCCTTCCTTCCTTCCTTCCTTACTTACTTCCTTCCTTTCTTCATTTATTCAATAGAAGTCTCGAAAGTGAAAAAATCTAAAATGCATATAGTATGTCTCATTTATCTTCGACCCCTTCAGCGCAAAAAATCTCTCTCAAATGGCTTTAATAAAAGTATTTTGGGTTCATGCGTGGTAAAACTGACTAAAACGTGGAGATCATGAATCAGTGTAACCACACAACGAATCCAAAATGCTCCTATTCAAACTTCTTGAAATTTTTGCGCTGAGAGGGTTGAAGATCAATGAAATACACGGAATATATAATGTGTATATATATTAGAAAAATATAAAATGTTCCAAAAAGAAAAAAAAACATAAATACAAACAAAAAAATATCACAAAAATCGCATAGAATACTGAAGGTAAGAAAGATTTCAAGGACGCGTGAAAAAATAGCAAAAAAAAAACAACTCAAACATGAGAAGTGTTTCGAAAATTTTTTTGCAGTCTTCTCAAAATGAATGCAAAGGTAATTGTAAGAAAAAAAATTTCATGTTGTAGATACCTAACTTATTTCCATTTTCTGTTTTTTTTTTTTTTTTTTTTTTTTTTTCAATTTTACGAAAAACTACTTATTGACTCCTTCAGCTTTGATACAAGATTGGGAATCGTAATGAAATCGTAGGTATTATGAGGGGCTAAGAGTCAAAATTCACTTCTATTAAGTACGTTGATTCTCGATAAACTGCAGGTTTCAAACACGGTTCTGCGCTATTTTGGACATCTTCAGGGTTTTTCAGTATTGAAGTAGGTTTATAAACAGCAGTAAAATTTTTTGGCAAATGTGAGTTTCGATTCTCAGTTTTTTATGTTCAATGCGTTTTATGTAGGACAGTATAAGTTTGGACTTTAATTATAATTTAACGAATTTATAATGACGAATTGTAAGGCATAATGGTGAGGAAAAAGAACATCAACCATGTTAAATTGTAGACATTTAAATACTCCATCAGAATCCACCATAAAACACAAATCAATTTCTTTAGCAAAAATGAGTTTTGATTCTCAGCTCTTCATTTATCCAGACTATATTACAGCTTATGACAGAACAAAAAATCCATCCTCATACAGAGAATTTGATGCAAAATATTTGTTAGCGGATTACATACTTAAATGTCTTTAAAATGCATCATATTTGTTTACCAAAGGCATTTAGTTATGCAGCCTGTTAGTTGTAGAATGCTTGTATCTTATTTATCATTGTATGTAACTGATGAGAATGTGAAGCTTTGTTTTTCAAAGGATTTCAACCACATGATCTGAGGAACTACACATGGTCACGTTTGGTTGGGACTTTCATATCGATACTTGAAGCAAAAAAATTTCACCAAGGTGATTCATAGGATGTCTTCGAAAAAGAAGAATCATCGTAAACTCGAATACACCGTCGAACAAAGATGTAAGAGATTACGCGGAATAAATGGATTTGAGAGACACGTAAACATGGACTCACCTGAATAACCCGTCGATGAAGGACTCCGGTGGAAAGAAATCTGAAAATCCGCATTTTATGATAGTCCAGCTCCCTAAACTGCAACAAATGAGATAGACGAATATAATGACCCGTAAAACTAGGCCCTCGATGTACGGTACAACTTACAGAGGTAAAATAAAAAACGGTATCGACGATATGGAGCCCAGAAAGGCAAAAGTGTTGGCGTAGTCTTCCAACATTTCGAACTCAATATTCGTCACCTATATGTGATATTCGTTCGGCGGATATAAATATTGGAACTTTATGCTGCTTCGGTATCAGTTTGGTTTACGTGTTAAGCGATAAATCGCTCTACAAGGTTCGCTCGCCAGTGAATATAGGTGGAAATAACCATCCTATCTATGTGTTACGGTACCTATATCGGTTGACGATACGTGGTCGACGTTAACGTTAATATTTTGCACTGATAAGGTTAAACTCGGTATACCATATATAGATGTGATTGGAATCTTTGCTGTTGGATGTAAAACAGTCTGGTATACGGGCACGAAAAGGCGTACTCGGTACGCGTAACGCCCTACTCAGTGCTCATTGTTTCGAATAAGATATGTTCTGGGTGCCGCTATCGACTATCGCGCACAATGAATGCTAAATCGACGAAGAATATAAAATATCGGTCGCGAGTATATAGCAACCTCGCGATTATATTTCGACGTTTAGCGATAAAATAACGAGCATCGACCATTGAGGAGACTGCGGTGTCGAAAGGTTATCGAAACGGTAATAAATAAACCAAGTCGGGACTCCGGAGCTTTTGAGTCGCAGGAAAGCTGGCGCTGGTTTGGAGTGGTTGTAACCGCAGTTAGGATGAGTTTTCGGTTACGCGAACGATATTTAAAAATTCGTCTATTATTACTCGATTCGAAACGGTTTGTAATCTCGACCCGTGTTGGTTCATTGTAATATGAGATTTCGACGTACATAATTAAGCGGCCGCGGCGCGTTATACACTGTCGCCCTTTTTTACTCTCGTCATCAATGCGTTCGTAGGGTAGAAACCGCATTTCAAGCTTATAAAAGTAAATTATCTTTATCAGATTTACTAACACGTGTTTACATAGCTCTGTATGGGACAGGCGTCGCGACGGTTTCGATGTCGCGTTCCATTCGCTTCTCTGTGCGATATACCGTTGTATTATTTTCATTGATAATTGAACGACGATAAAAAGCCAATCAGTCGTGTATTCAAGATGGTAGATGAGCTGCTGTGGTATTACATTCGAGTATAAGGGTGAGGTAGGTAGAGCCTAATCTGATGACGAGGAGACGATATTCTCTGTAGTCTATATGTACGGTGCGACGAAATGTGAAAAGTAATCTCATGATAAGGGAGCTGTGGAAATGACCTTATGTGAGCTATAAGTATTAGGTACAACGAAGCTTATTAGAAGAACGGATATACTTTTTTTTTCAAGTTATAGATTATTGCTACTGTAGGCTTGTACCTATATGCATAAAACCTATAATGCAAGTAATTAGCATAAATGAGGAATTATTTTACTTAGTCGCCGTGCTTGTTTTACGGTTAATTGTGTTTGAGGACACGTGTCCGTGGCGAGTAATTGTCTATTGTGTAGAAAATATAGTTTTTTCTTGCCTTCTACATTAATAAAAAGCACGGGTTACAGCATATGGGAATTTATTCTTCGTTTTAATTAAATTACGGAACCATTAACGGGTATTTTGGTAGTTAAAAGAGGCGTTTGTTTTGAATTAAATTTAAAGACTGAATATAAATTTTAGATGAAGAACGAAGGTGTCCCTCGTAACGTTCAGATAGCCGATTAAATTTAAATTACTCCTATAGAGTACCTCTGGTATTGGGTGTTGGTGGAGAAATCGAAAACGAGTGGATGAGAGAATTTAATCTTGAGGGGCGAAGATGGTATGTTTATACTTGGGAAAAATTAAGCTGAAATAGTTTTTTTTTTTTTTTTTTTTTTTTTTGTCTGAATACATGTCATTAATTTTTAATGGAATTTTGTATCTCCGTTTAGTTGATAAGCTTTCAGAATTTTATAAAAAGATATTTATGTAATAGTTTTCCATATGAAATAATGTAATAATGCATATTTTTGAG